>CM035840.1:46915034-47515034 GCA_020510985.1 Pholidichthys leucotaenia
TAAGCCTCTATTAGTTCCACAATGGGGAAATTCCAGGATTGCAACAGCACAGGGACAGCAACACTCAGAGCAACAATCAAGAAGACAAGAAAAAACAAGAGCAGCGAATATACATATGTACACATAAATATATACACACAGTGCAGAGCATTGTAGCTAGATGGAATAAACAGCATAACCATCTACTTAAGGCCCTTTTCCACTAGCCTCACTTGGCCCTACACCGCACCACTCAGCCCGCTTTAGGCGCTTTTCTACTAGCCCCAGCACTGGTTAGCAGGTACTTTTTTCGTACCTGATCCAGGGCAGGGTCTAACCGGGCTGAGTAGGGCTGAGTAGGGCTGTGATATGACTTTAAGAGACTGGTCGCCGCTGATTGGTCAGGTTGTAACGTCATGAAAGCGACTTTTTCTGCTGAATTTACTCCACGACCGCCATTTGTAATTGTTCAGCAGTGAACACAGTGCGCCCCTTTAATACGGTATATTATATTAATATACTGTATAATATACTTATATAATAATATACTCCTAATATTATATATTAGGAGGTGCGCAATTTTCTTTCTATATTAGGCGACGATCGCATCCAGCGCGAGTTGGACGGATCTACTCGAAATGCAGGTGTCCGAGCAGATGGCTTCCCAAGGGCACATCCGTACTGCCAAACAGTGTCGGGAGAAGCTGAAAAAGCTGAAAAGCGATTACCGAGCAGTGAAGGACCACATTGCTCCAAGTTCAGCAGATGGAAGGAGTGGAAGTGGTTCGCTGAGAGACATTGGGCTCCACACGGTCACCGTCACGGTCACGGCCCTTGGAAACCGTGGATGGTGAGTGTTTATTTGATATTGCGCATCTGTTTGCCACTTGATCCTTTCTGTGCCAAGCTCACTGTTTTTAAGAAATAGGAAGGTTGTTAGATTGTGGGTAATGGTTGTTACTGAGGCTTGCGTATTGTTTTGCAGCCAACTGCAGATTCACGCTTGCTTTGTGTTAAGTATTAGCGCGAACAAAACGCTGAATTACGCTTATTGTATTCCGGTTAAAAACTTGAGAGTGTTGTGTACATGTTGCACTTTGGTGTTAAGTTTTAAATTGCGTGCATTTTCTTTCTAGAATCGCATTTCACATCACAGGGGTCCACCTCAGTGGAGATGAGTGACACAGCGGACTCTCCTGGCGCTGCGTCTGCGTGTGCGTCTGCCGGAGCGCCAGCTGGATCAGCTCCACATCACCAGCTCCATCTGGATCACGTTCAAGTGCCGGTAAGGCACAATAACCACGATTTTTTTTTTGGTTGAAACAGGTCCAGCAGCGGAAACCAGGGTCGAAAATCCATCCATCCATCCATCTTCTACCGCTTAATCCTTTACAGGTCGCGGGGGGGGCTGGAGCCTAACAAGTTATGTACCAAATTGATTAATGCAATTTCCTGTAGCTGCATATTAATTAATTGAAAATGTCTTTTTAAATGTACAAAAAGGTTATTCTTTGGTCTTCACTTATCGGTGTTCCACAACCATTTTTAGGTGTGGTGATTGGTGCTGTTGTAACTCCTGTTTTAGACAAACAAAGTGCATGAACTGCCGTTGAAATCAACATGCTTCATTGAAATGCTTTGCGTCAGCTGACTGTATTAACCCATTCAGATTTCTGCGGCCACACTACAAGCAACTAGTTTAAACATTACCCATCCATCCATCCATCCATATTCTTTTTTTTTCCACAATATCTTTATTGAACCTTTTTTTTTTTTAACAAACATGATACAAACAATCAAACACTAACACTAAAGTACTACAAAAAAAAAAAAATGCACTAAAAACACCAACAACCACCAACAAAATCAAATCTTCAACAATGCTCCTCTGTTTAGTCTAGACAATCCAATACATAAGTATACATATTATGTTCACCAGTTTGGAATTTACAAGGTCCACACACATCATTCACCTTCTTCTTCAAGAGTTATGTTTAAATTTTTTACATAATCAATAAAAGGTCTCCATATATTCTCAAACACAATTTCCTTTGATTTTAGTATATATGTTATTCTTTCTAATGGAAGGTTTGTTAACATCTGTCTTAACCACTGAGTCACATCTGGTCTATGAGTCTTTTTCCATAATAGTGCAATACATTTTTTGGCATTAAGCAAACTGAGGTCTATGAATGTTCTTTCACTTTTATTAAAATTATGCTTTTCTGGGTACAGACCCAACAAAAACAGTTTAGGATTCAATATGATTTGTTTTGAGATTATTTTTTCAATTGTTACCCTCACCTCTTCCCAAAACATTCTTATTAATCTACATTCCCATAAACAATGAAATAGGGTTCCTTTACTTTCCATGCATTTTGTGCATGTATCTGGTATATTTTTGTTATATCTATTTAACTCCTCCGGTGTAACATACATCCGCATTAACCATTTGAAATGTATCAATTTAAGGCGTGCATTTATTGATTTGGTTTGAGCTTCTGTACAAGCCAATTCCCATTGTTCCTCTGAAATTTCAATTTGCAGATCTTCTTTCCAGTAGTTTAATCTTTTCAGTGAATTTTCACTTGAAGATAGTGTCAATGAGTTATAAAACTCTGAAATAATACCCTTTCTTTTACTATCTTTCATCATCATTTTTTCCAAGGATGAATAAATAGGTCGAGTGAGAGCTTTATTTTGATTTGATCGAATAAAGTTTCTAAGTTGAAGATATTTAAAAAAATGTGTTCTATTGAGATTAAATTTGATCCTCAGCTCTTCAAAAGACATTATGTTGTCTGCACATGGCAAATATAAATCCTGAATCTTTTGTATCCCTTTTAAATTCCATACTTTAAATACAGCGTCCGCTCTCCCTGGTTTAAAATATTGATTACCCCATATTGGACTAAATTGTGACAATAACTGTGGTTCTTTTAAATAGTTTTTAGCTTCACACCATATTTTGATCATATGCTTTACAAATGGATTTTTAACTTGTTTTTGTAATTTTTTTGCCGAATCTGAGTATATGAATATGGGAAGAGGTAAAGGTAAATTGTATGATTCCATTTCAGTCCAGTGAGGGAGATCATTTGATGAAAAATAATATGTCATAGACCTCAGTTGTGCCGACCAATAATACAACATAAAATTTGGACATTTCAGACCTCCACGATCAAATGGTAAATATAATAAAGACAAACGTAATCTAGCCCTCCTGTTGTTCCATATAAATTCCACTAACTTTTTTTTTATTCTTGAGAATAGATCTAAAGGTGGTGATAAGGGAATGTATTGAAATAAATAAAGTATTTTAGGTAAAATATTACTTTTAAGTATATTGATTCTCCCGATCATCGACATTGGTAGTGACATCCATCTCTGAGTTAACTCACTGATATCTGACATTAAGGCTTCATAGTTGACACTGGCGACTGATTCTAGCTTAGGCATAATTTGGATTCCTAAATATTTAAACTGATTTACAACATTGAATTGATTTACCTCAGGGGCTGGGTAATTTCTCTGGGTCTCATTTAGCATTAATATTGAAGATTTAGTTTTATTTATTTTATATCCTGATATTTCCCCAAAATTCTTTATTAAATTCAACAAGGTTGGAATTGATTTTTTTAGATTCGACATAAACAAAATTATATCATCGGCGTACAGGGAGATTTTATGTTCTGTTGGTCCAACTTTAATTCCATATATTTGTGAATGTAAACGTATCGCTATCGCTAAAGGTTCAATTGCCATAGTAAACAGTAAAGGTGAAAGTGGACAGCCTTGTCGACATCCTCTATTGATTTTTATTGGTTTTGAAATATTGTTATTTGTTAGGATTTCTGCTGTAGCATTATTGTATATTATTTGAACCCATTTTATGAAATTATTTCCAAGTCCAAACCTTTGTAGGACTTCAAAAAGAAAGGGCCATTCAACTCTATCAAAGGCCTTTTCGGCGTCCAATGATAGGAGAGCTGTATCCGGTGCTTCTTTATTAAAATAAATAATATTAAATAGTCTTCTTACATTATGGAAGCCTTGTCTACCCTTTATAAAGCCATTCTGATCTCGATTAATAATATTTGGTAAAATTTCTTGTATTCGTCTTGCTAAAATTTTACAGATTATCTTAAGGTCGGCGTTTAATAGGCTTATTGGTCTCATATTTTCACATTTATTAGAGGGCTTACCTGGTTTTGGCAGCAGTATAATTAAGGCATTATTTATGTATGATGGTAAATTATTATTTTGAAATGCTTCTAAAACCATTTCCAAAAAAGGTTTTATTAATTTATTCTTAAATTTTTTATAAAGGTCAACTGGAAGACCATCTGGTCCTGCACTTTTTCCTGATTTCATATTATCAATGGCTAGCCCAACTTCTTCTTGACTAATTTTAGACTCCAATATCTCCCTGTTTTCATTTGGAATACACGGTATAGATAGTTCGTTCAAAAACCCATTTAGTTTTGTTAAATCAGGTTCATTTTTGGTATCATATAATTTTTCATAGTAATCTCTAAAGGCTCTATTAATTTCTAAAGGATCTATAACTACCTGTCCGTTACTTATAATACTGGTAATTGGTGTTTTAATTTCCAATTGTTTAATCTGCCATGCTAATAATTTTCCTGATTTTTCACCTTGTTCATAAAAAGATTGTTTCAATCTTAGAAGACTCGAGGCAGCTCTATTCGCTGATTTTTTGTCGTATTCAGCTCTCAAAATCAGTAATTCATTCTCCAACCTTGGGTCACTTCCTGCATACACTTTTTCCTGAAGATTTTTTATTTTATGTTCCAATTTAGCTCTCTCCTCTCGAGTCTTCTTAGATTTTGATCCTGTATAACTAATAATATGTCCCCTAATAAAAGCTTTGAAAGCCTCCCACTTTACACATGCTGATGTTTGTGTAGTACTGATGTCAAAGAACTCGTCTATCTGTTTTTCTATATACTTGACAAATTCCTCATCCTGAAGCCATTTATGCTGAAATTGCCATCTACCTGATTCCTTTGTCAATTTTTTATCTACATATATTAGACAACAGGGTGCATGATCAGAGATCACGATGTTATCATAAAAGCAGTTTTGAATCTTGGACCTTAATTCTGTGGAAATCAAAAAATAATCAATACGTGAGAATGTCTTGTAGGTACTGGAATAACAAGAATAGGCTTTAACTTGTGGTTTCATTTCTCTCCATATATCTAACAATCTCAATTCTTTCATAAAATGATTAATAGTCATCCTACATCCAATGTGCGTACAATCCAGTCCTGTTGATCTATCCACACCTGGATTCAATGTACAATTAAAATCCCCTGCTATTATATGTTGCCCTGTAAGTGATGATAAGATGAGAAATAAATTAGCAAAGAACTTCTGATCATCTATATTGGGACCATATAAGTTCACAAGATTTATATTTTCTAATAGCAAAGAACCTTGAATGATTACATATCTTCCAAATTTGTCTCCAATTACATTTTTCACTTGAAAAGGAACTGATTTATGTATGAGAGTCATAACTCCCCTGGCTCGGGATGAAAATGAAGAGGTGAATACACTTCCCTGCCATCTACTCCTAATTCTTTTAACATCCTCCTCTATCAGATGAGTTTCTTGTAAAAACACAATTCTTGAACCCATGTCCTTTATTTTATTCATAACTTGTTTAAGTTTTTTTAAATTTTGTAGACCTCTGCAATTCCATGAAGTTAAATTAAGATTAACACTTTGGTCCATGATCAATAGAGAGTTTGGGATTACCTTGCAGTGTAAACATGCTCATACAGAGAAGCAAAAACATGAGTGGTTGAACATTCATCCTACAAACTACACACAAACAAATTTCCCCTTCCCACACTTGTGGCAAACCCCCCAAAATCAAAAGAAAAATTCTGTCTCCCGATATAGCCATCGACCGTTCCACACCCACGGGGAACAGCCTAAGCCACTCCTTCTTCATCCTCCCAATCACCCTAACTCTACTGCTTTTAATGACGTAACATTAACTCTCCTCTGTAGTTTTCCAACTTAACTCCAAAATTTTTAACAACTTTGTACATCATCGTTTTTTTTTGTTTGTTTGTTTGTTTTGTTTTTGTTTTGTTTTTTTAATATATAATACAATCTATATTTTGTAAACTTACTATTTACTTCAAGTCAGTCAGATGCCTGTGCAAATGCTTAATTATTCTACCTTATATTTTGTTCATGCTTAGCTCCCACCAGTCTCTTCTTCTTCTTTGATCTTCTTGATGAACTCCTGCGCCTCCTCGGGGGTCTTGAAGATGTGGGTTCTGCCCTCATACGTGGTCAGCAGTCTCGCAGGATAGATTACACCATGACGAATCCCAAGGTTGCGCAGCTCCTTACGTACGGAATCAAACTGCTTCCTCAATTGCTGGATTCCTGTGGCCAAATCTGGGTAGAACCGCACCTGCTGGTCCTGGTGTTTAATCTCTCCTTTAGCACGTGCAGCGTTGAAGATCTTCATCCTGTCTCTGTTGCTAAAAAACTTCATAATTAAGGTCCTCGGCGGTCCCTTATCTCTCCGTGGGCCAATACGATGTGCTTTTTCCAGAACCACTGCTGATTGCAACTCCTCGCTGCCCAGCACCTCCGGAATCCACTTTTCCAGAAAGGAACATACGTCCCGACCTTCTGATTCCTCTGGAAGACCCACCAGCCTCAAATTATTCTGTCTCGACCGAGATTCCAAATCCAAAATATTATCTTCCAGAGATTTATTTTTTTTTTCCAAAGTGCGCACCTTTAATTGAAGACGGGTGACGTCATCTTCAGCACTAGCGAGACGGAGCTCCATCTGCGCCGTTCGTTCTACACAGTCACCCAATTCCTTTCTTATTCCTTCCAACGCTGTCATAATCCCATCAAATCTAGAGGAAAAGTCCGCTCTCATTGAACTCATGGCTGCCATCAGCGCATCTGCGCCATTCCCCACAGAAATCGCAGCGTTGCCAGCCTCCTCCGCCATATATGGAGTTTTGTTTGCTGCGTCACAGACCTGAAAGTCCGTTAATTTGGACTGTTTCGGCGGCTCGCTTTTTCCTCTTCCTGGTTTTCCAGCCTTAGACTTCGCCGACATATCCTCGCCCAAATGCTGGGATACGTTCTGTCCCAAATGAGAGAGTTATTTGCCGATTTTTTTTTCCAGGAGCAGAGCAGAGCGAGACACGTCCGTCCTACGTGGCAGCCATAACCGGAAGTCATCCATCCATATTCTTAATCTTAATCCTTTTTAGTTTTGCAGGGGGGCTGCAGCCGAAGACAGCACCCTGCGTGTTGCAAAATCTGCTCTACTGAGGGGCAGCAACATGACAGTTCAGCTTATATACAGCAATGAAGCATAATATAATAGTGACATTCCACCACAGACTTTCACCTGGGTAATTCCATAATATATGTAGTGATCCAGCTTTAACGACCATGCCTTTCTGTCTTTCCATCTAGGCAAGACGAAAACAGACAACTCCCATCGCTGACCTTACATTAGCGATGGTCAACATGCATGACGAAGAGATGCGGCTCTTGGAACGGCAACATGACCAGCGGCAAGAATCAGGAGTACATGCAGCATTTGCGACAGGTGGCCGCAGATGTGCGGGCAGATGCGCATGAAGCCCTGGAGCAGGACGCTGCGTTACGAAGGGAAGAGCTCGCAGAGATGTCATCGCCCAGTCTGTTTTTTTGTTTGTAAATTTTGCTTCTGGAATAAAATTGTATTGTTTGCATCAAAAGTCTGGTTTATCTGTTATGACACCATATGAGAAAAGCCAATAATTACATACACATTCCATTCTCTGTTCACTCCACATGCTGCTGTTCATCAGGTCAGGTGTATAGCCTTCTAATGGTAATTTAATTTTTAACAACACAACGAAACGTAATGTCTTGGTAGGTTTTTTTTTTTATTTTAAACAAATTTGCAGTGCTGAATCCATTTCTCTTGAACGGGTACATTTTTTGGGTTATAAGCAGTTGTACAGGTGTGCTTGAACTTGTAGACACTGATAAAGGTAAGTACGTGTAAGTTGAATGTTGCATCACCAGTCAAAATTTAATAAATTAAGAAGGAATCTAGCAAAAATTTGGCACTAATAACAGTAGACAGATCGGACAAGGATACACAACTGTTTTTGTTGCACACAACTGTTGTTACCAACAAGTGCAGAATTTATATTCCCTTTTCCCAAAAATTAAAAATCAATTTGTAAGTAAAAGTGGGAGACTTTTACATGGGAAAATATGACATGTATCAGCACATGATTTATAGTTCAATTTGCATTTCCACCTAAGCAAAAGTGGCTTGTCGAGCTGGATTTTTGTGAAGATGGCCTGTGCGGTGTTTCTGCATGTAATTACATACCTGTCAAGTGATATGGTTTCGCCGTATTTTAATACGGAGAAAATGCAATTTTAGCAAATACGGGCGTATTGCCATTTCTGTACGCCAAAGAGAAAAATATACGGGAAAAAAATTTGAGAGTGTGGGGAGGAACATGTTGTGTGTGACCCCCACAGCGTACGGGGCTGTCAGAGCCCTCAGCGTGAGCAATTATCACAACAGAAGTGTGGACTCATCATTAGGCTGATGGCTTCGCACCTTCTTGACAGATAAGCGTTATGAACAAGAGAACAGGTAGATGGACCATGCACAACATTTTATTTACAAAAAACATTTTTGAAATATGTATGCACATAAATGTGGATGAAATAGACAAGTATTGCATCACAGCATCTTGTGTTATATTGTAACGTGCAGCTTGACATGGCGACGTCCCACCGGGAGATTTGAACTCACACCTCCCGCTCCGGAGTCCCGCACTCTACCTGTGTCGCCAATAGGGTCAACCCACTTGTCAAGCCAAGTAGGGTGCTTATATTGAGTTTGCTACAATATCACCACCCTGCTCCTCTGCTCTCTGTGCTGCTGCCACCACTGGTTCATCTACTGCATCATCCAATGTAGTGTCAAACGTCTCTCCATGACTCTCACACAGATTGTGCAGAGCACAAGAAGTCAGCACCATAGATTTAACCAGTTTCATGTCACAGTCATTCCTCTCTCCTTCTCTCCTCGTCATCAGCCATGTTTGTTGTGGAGGATTCAGTCGCGTGTGTTTCACGTCACGAGGGTGTGGCGCCGCCTGCTGTTCAACAAATCCCACCCACAGCAGGTGTGCCAGCAGGTGCGCCAGCAGTAGTTGAAAAGCAACTGAGGCTGAACCGAACCGAAGTGAGTAGAGCCGGGTTTTCAAATCGGGGCTGAGCGGGGCTAGTGGAAAAGGGACTTATGTCTCCCAGCTGGTCTGGAAACACCTTGGTATCCTCTCTGAAGAGCTGAAGTAGGTGGCTGGGGACAGGGAAGTCTGGGCTTCTCTGCTTGAACTGCTGCCTCCGCGACCTGGACTTCCGGAAAAGCGGTAGAAGATGGATGGATGGATGAATTGATCTGCGTTAAAATCTCCAATAACAAAGACACAGGTTGAATCATTATCATCTCTGGAGGAATTCACAAATCCTAATCTGTTCATAAGTTCATCTTCAGACTGATAAGACTCATATGGTGCATATATATCTATAATCATAAACTTCTTTTTATTCAAACTGATTTCTAGCCCCAAAGCCCAGTCAACATTCAATCTCATTACATTTACTCACTATCATCATCATCATAGCAGTCTGTCAGGGGCGACAATGACTGTTTAATTTAGGTCTGATCAGATTCCTCCACGCAGCTGTCTTTCACACTCCGCTGCCAGGAACTCCTGACCTTGTTAACCCGGGCAACGTCCGAGCCGGTATGAGTTGCTTTCTGACTGACCATTTCATGAAACTGCTTGCAAAGTATTTTGAGTACCACTAGCTTTTGCTGGACTAGCAACACATTCTTGGCAGATAGAGGTATTATCGGTGGCAAAGACAGGCCAAGACAAACTGACTCCAGTATCTGTTGCAGTGAGTGACCAGATGATAGGTTTGTTTATCTCTGCTCTTTGTGTAGTGCATGTCACGATGCACCGACTGGCAAAAGTCCACCATAGACCTTGTGACAGATCGAGTCATATTGTGGAGTGTGTGAAATAACAGGCTGATTCATGGCAGACGGTTTATTACACACTTCACATCTCTCAAGCACAGAACAGAATGAAACATTTCAGCAGGCACTCTGCTTTTTCCCAAATCTCTCCTCACAAGTCTCATGGCATTTCTCCACACACAACATGACATTTGCATTACACTGCATTCAACCCCCTATGTCCTTGACTCCTTCCTGCTATCTCGCCAGGAACCTCCTGAGCATTGTTCTCCCATGCTTATCCACTGTCTCTTGTCTGAGATGCTAAATAATCTGACTCCCCCAAGGTGCTACACTGCCCCCCCAGCATCTTAGATAGAACAATAGAACATCAGTCCACACGCCGTTTGGGCTTCCGTCTCCTCCCGTATCTGCTGTAACTGGGGTTTACTGCCTCCGAGGCGCTGCTGTGCCGGTAGGGGGCTGCTGGGAGTGTGTCTGACTGCGGGTGGGCCGTGACGGGGGGGGGGGGGGGCACTTCGGTCTGTCCGTGTGGCTGCTCTGGTGAATCGTTTCCCTGGGGAGCTCTCCGTGGGGGTCTTCCACGCCGAGGGCCTCTAGCCAACAGCACTTGCTCGTCCGCCAAAACAAAAGCGGGTTTGAGTCTGTCTATGCCAATTTTTTCCCGCCTACCCCCCAAGTCTAGCAAAAAAATGCTTATCCCCTGTTTCCAACACTCTGAACGGTCCATCATAGGGTGGGCGCAATGGGGGGCGGTGGGCGTCGTGTCTGACGAACACAAACTCCGCGCTCTTCAAAGTTTTAGGCACGAAAACACGTGGAAAACAGTGGTGGGCAGGGCCCGGCAGCGTGCCTGTGTTTGCGCTACGCTGCAAAAGCTGAGACAGGCAGCTGGCCGGCGCGGGATTATCTGGCAGAAATTCCCCGGGCAGCCGTAGGGGCTGCGCAAAAACCAACTCTGCCGGGGAAGCTTCCAGAGCTTCTTTTGGCGCAGAGCGCAACCCCAATAAAACCCACAGCAGCCTGTCTACCCAATTTGCATCCGTCAGTGAAGCCCTGAGTGCTGCTTTCAGTGATCTATGAAAACGCTCGCATAAACCATTGGCCTGTGGGTTGTACGCGGTTGTGCGGTGAATTGTAACACCCAGGCTGCGGGCCATCGCGGACCAGAGTTCGGAAACAAATTGAGGGCCCCTGTCGGACGTAATGTCCGACGGGACTCCAAAACGCGCCACCCATGCTGTTAAAAAAGCGCGTGCTACGTCCGTGGACGTGGTTGCCGCCAGTGGGACTGCTTCTGGCCAGCGCGTGGTGCGGTCCACTACTGTCAGGAGGTGCGTGCACCCCAGTGATGGCGGGAGGAGGCCCACGAGGTCCATGTAAACATGGTCAAACCTCTTAGCCTGCACCCAAAACGGCTCCAAGGGAGCCTTCGTGTGTCTGTGTACCTTGGCTCATTGGCACGCCACACAGGCTGCAGCCCACTCTTTTACTTGTTTGCGTAGGCTCGGCCACACAAACTTCTCTCCCACCATTTTGACTGACGCGCGCACTCCTGGGTGCGCCAGAGTGTGAACCGACTCAAACACGCGGCGGCGCCACGCGACCGGGACCACTGGACGCGGGCGTCCCATGGAGACATCGCAGATTGGGGGGGGCGCCATCTTGCAGCACCCTGCTCTCCAGCCTTAACCCTGTTGGTCCAGACTGGAGCGTGCGCACGTCTGCATCGCTAATCTGCTCCGTGGCCATGGCTGCGTAATCTATCCCCACGCAGACCGGAGCCACCACGGCGCGCGAGAGGCAGTCCGCCACCACATTCAGTTTACCCGACACATGCTGAATATCGGTAGTAAACTCTGAGATTGTGGCCAGCCGTCTCTGCTGCCGGCCCGACCACGGTTCTGAAACCTTGGCCATCGCGAATGTTAGCGGCTTGTGGTCCACGAACGCGGTGAAGCTGCGCCCATCGGTTTGATCCGGGATGATGACGAGTCTGCATACAGGCGGGAGGTGGAGCAGCTGATCCTCTGGTGCAGCCAGAACCATCTTGAACTTAACCCAGCCAAAACGGTGGAGATGACTGTGGATTTCAGGCGACACCCCCCTTCATTCCCCCCACTCACCATCCTCAACAGCACAGTGTCCACTGTGGACTCCTTCAAGTTTCTGGGTACCACAATCTCCCGGAACCTGAAGTGGTCCTCCCATATTGACACTGTCCGGAAAAAGGCCCAGCAGAGGTTGTTTTTTCTGCGTCAGCTCAAGAAGTTTGATTTGCCTCAGGAGCTGCTGGTTGTCTTCTACACCGCCATCATCCAATCTGTCCTCTGCTTTTCCATCACTGTCTGGTTTGGATCTGCCACTAAACAGGACAAGACCAGACTGCAGCGGATCATTAAGTCTGCGGAGAGGATCATTGGTACCGACCTACCCTCCATTGAGAACTTATATCGGTCCATAACCAGGAAACGGGCGGGAAACATCTGTGCTGACCCATCACACCCCGGCCACAAACTGTTTGAACTTCTATCTTCTGGTCGTCGTTACAGATCACTGAAGGTCAAAACCACCCGTCACAGGAACAGTTTCTTTCCTCAAGCCATCACTCTGATGAACTCCTAACATTCACCTAGTCCTACCTGTTGCTGTACTCATGACTTTTCATCCATTATTACATTGCACATAACTCTCACACTGCTTTTTACTTCATTCACATTATATCACTGAATCTGAGTCCACATTGAAATACTGTGTGATTGTATATTTTTTCATATATTTCTGCAAAGTGTGGTTAGTCCGAGTAAATAACTGCATATATTCCTGTATATATTTGCATCCTTTTATAGAAACGTGGACAGACTGTAATTTACTGTACATACTCTGGTTGTCATTGAATCCTTATTTAAATCCTTCACCTGAACAACGAGAGCAAGTTTTTAGCCAAAGTCAAATTCCTTGTATGTGTTGTGCATACTTGGCCAATAAAGCTGATTCTGATTCTGATTCCAGCCAGAACTGGAAGTGGCGTATGGCCAGGTGGAGGGCCAGCAACTCCCTGTTGAACGCGCTATATTTACGTTCGCTGTCGCGCAAAGTTCTGCTGAAAAAGGCGAGCGGCTGCCAAGCCCCGGCGACGCGTTGCTCTACAACAGCCCCTATGGCCACGTCTGAAGCGTCGGTGGTGAGCGCTATCCGGGCCGCCGGGTCCGGATGCGCCAGCAGTGCGGCGTTTGCCAGGGCTGCTTTAACTTCCAAGAACGCCCGCTCTCGCTCCGGGGTCCATTCGACCCTATCCGTGGGTTTCTGTTTCTTGAGCGCGGCGTACAATGGTTGCATGAGCTGCGCCGCGCGGGGAAGGAAACGGTTATAAAAGTTCACCATCCCCAAAAATTCCTGCAGCGCCCTGACTGTCTGAGGCCGGGGAAAATCTGCCACGACGCGCACTTTGTCGGGCAGCGGGATCGCTCCTTCCGTCACGCCGAACTGGCATTTCGCCGGGTTGATTATTAACCGGTGCTCCTCCAACCTCGGGAAAACCGTCCTGAGGTGGGTTTCGTGTTCGTCTTCGGACGCACTGGCTACCAGGATATCGTCCAGGTAGACGAACACGAATGGGAGATCGCGCAGCACTGCATCCATCATGCGCTGGAATGTCTGTGCTGCTCCTTTTAACCCAAATGGCATGCGCAGGAACTCAAATAGACCGAACGGAGTTATTACCGCTGTTTTGGGTACATCCTCCGCGCGCACTGGGACTTGGTGGTAACCACGGACCAGGTCTATTTTGGAAAAAATGCGTGCTCCGGCGAGGTGAACAGAAAAATCCTGTATGTGGGGAATTGGGTAGCGGTCGTGCGCTGTGGCGTTGTTCAACCTGCGGAAATCACCGCATGGTTGCCACGATCCCTCAGCCTTAGGGACCATGTGTAGCGGGGATGCCCATGGGCTGTTCGAACGCCTGATGATGCCCAACCTTTCCAGGTTGGCGAACTCCTTGCGCGCTATGGCCAGTTTAGCTGTGTCCAAGCGCTGAGGTCTTGCAAAAATGGGAGGCCCGGTGGTGGTGATAAAGTGCTCCACCCCATGTTAAGCGATGGCCGCGGAAAACGCTGGGACCGTGAGTGCTGGAAACTGAGTGAGCAGTGTGTGGAACTTACCGCCTGTAGCTGTGACGCTGGCTTGTGCTGTTGGCCGGGTCACTCGAGCTATACAGGGGAGAGAGTCAAAGGACAGTGCATTAACCAGGCGCCTGTTAGCAACATCAACCAGTAAACCATGTGCACACAGAAAATCAGCCCCCAGGATATGGTAATTCAGTGCTGCTACGACAAAAGTCCACTCATATGTACGGCCGTGTAGAGATAAGATCAGTGTCCTCTCACCAAAGGTCTTAATATCCGAGCCGTTTGCTGCCAACATCTCGGGGCCGCTAGGTCCTGCCAGCCGGTCGGCGTAGGTCGGCAGGATGAAGCTCTTCTGGGCTCCGGTGTCCACGAGGAAACGCCTCCCCGAGCGCACGTCCGTCAGGTAGAGCAGCTTGTTCTCTTCACCGAGGGTCGCAGCCGCTACCGACCGCCGGCCTCGGCGTTTTCCCGAGCACTTGAATTGGCACGGTGGCGCACATCTGCGTGCGTTCTCTCCGAAGCGGCGGTGGTAGAAACAGAGCGTGTCTCTCTGGCGCTCCTTGGCCTCCGCTGCTGCTACCGTCGGTGGCTCCTCGCCTCCTCTGGTCGTCTCGCTGGGCTCTGCCACCGCCGCGTTGACTGTGATCGCCCTGGTGGTGAGGATGATCCAGTCTGCCTCCTGGGCTAGCGCACGGTAGTCACGCGCGGCCAGCAACGGCGAATTGGCCAGAACTGCTCTTGCCACTGTTGAAAGGTTCTGGAGGAAGAGGTGGGCAAACAGAAAGTGCCCGTCGTCTGTGCCCATTAACGCCAGCATCTTCTCAATCAGGTCTATGGCCGAACCATCTCCTAACTCGGCCCGCATCAGGAGCCTCTCCGCTCTCTCACAGTCCGAGAGCATGTAGCGCTGGGTGAGCACAGCCTTGAGCGCCTTGTATTTGTTGCTGGCTGGAGGCTGATCGAGCAGGCTCGCTACCTGCTGAGCTGTGCGGGCGTCCAGCGCTGCGACCACATGGTAGAATCTGGTGTCGTCTGCCGTTACTCCCCAGAGGGCGAACTGGGCCTCGGTGTGGTGGAACCAAGAGCGCGGGTTGTCCTGCCAGAAATCCGGTAGCTTGACTGAAACCGCACACGTGTGGCTGGGGGTTCCAGTCCGGGCTGTCTGTGGGATGGCTGCCGCCTCGCTGGAGCTTCCTGACCGGGCCGGCTCCAGGGTTCTTGCCTCGTGTTCCATAATACATCTTGGGTCACCAGTGTGGAGTGTGTGAAATAAGAGGCTGATTCATGGCAGACGGTTTATTACACATTTCACATCTCTCAAGCACAGAACAGAACTAGAAAAGCACTCGGAGAGCGCAGACCTCCGCCAAGCGCCACAGTTCCCCCCATACAGTATTTGTGTGTACGTTTTCAGATTTCTTGACCATGAAAACATATGACTAG
Organism: Pholidichthys leucotaenia; assembly: GCA_020510985.1. Lineage (NCBI taxonomy): Eukaryota > Metazoa > Chordata > Actinopteri > Cichliformes > Pholidichthyidae > Pholidichthys > Pholidichthys leucotaenia. The sequence continues at coordinate 46,930,668 of CM035840.1, forward strand.
CAATTGGATTGACAATGATAGGATTAGTGGTTCAGTAGTTATTCACGAAAATGGCATTTTCCGTAATGGCGGCCACAGTTCCCCCCATACAGTGTTTGTGTGTATGTTTTCAGATTCCTTGACCACGAAAACATATGACTAGCAATTGGATTGACAATGATAGGATTAGTGGTTCAGTGGTTATTCACGAAAATGGCATTTTCCGTAATGGCGGCCACAGTTCCCCCCATACAGTGTTTGTGTGTATGTTTTCAGATTCCTTGACCATGAAAACATATGACTAGCAATTAGATTGACAATGATGTGGCAACCCCCACAACAGACTGGGACAGACAGCTCGCTTTTCTGGTTTTTTCCGCTGCATGCTGTGAAGTAATCTGCCATTCATGCATGGTTTCACTGCTGTGATGTTAATGTCCCACTCATGCATTGTGTTCATGCATCCTGTACTGTCTGTGCCTCTCATATGCAAATGCCCAGATCGACTGCTGTGAATGTCTTTGATGTATTGTCTGAGCCGAGTATATAAGCTCTGATTTTCATGTTCATTCTCTCATTGCTCTGATTCCTTCAACTGCTGCTGACACACACAGTGTCTCTTTGCCGGAGAGCCTGAGGAACGCCGCTCCAGTCTGCTCATACTTGGGCTGGGGCGGATGTTCCCGTGAAGGCGGTATGATTTAATAAACCTGCTTAAAAACTCTCATCGCTGCCTTTATTTTATCATCCGCTTCAAATGATAGGATTAGTGGTTCAGTAGTTATTCACGAAAATGGCATTTTCTGTAATGGCGGCCACAGTTCCCCCCATACAGTGTTTTGTGTGTACGTTTTCAGATTCCTTGACCATGAAAACATATGACTAGCAATTGGATTGACAATGATAGGATTAGTGGTTCAGTGGTTCTTCACGAAAATGGCATTTTCCGTAATGGCGGCCACAGTTCCCCCCATACAGTGTTTGTGTGTACGTTTTCAGATTCCTTGACCATGAAAACATATGACTAGCAATTGGACTGACAATGATAGGATTAGTGGTTCAGTGGTTATTCACGAAAATGGCATTTTCCGTAATGGCGGCCACAGTTCCCCCCATAGAGTGTTTGTGTGTACGTTTTCAGATTCCTTGACCATGAAAACATATGACTAGCAATTGGACTGACAATGATAGGATTAGTGGTTCAGTGGTTATTCACGAAAATGGCATTTTCCGTAATGGCGGCCACAGTTCCCCCCATACAGTGTTTGTGTGTACGTTTTCAGATTCCTTGACCATGAAAACATATGACTAGCAATTGGATTGACAATGATAGGATTAGTGGTTCAGTAGTTATTCACGAAAATGGCATTTTGCGTAATGGCGGTTTTCTTCTGGACAGTGATCTGGATCACCACCAAAATGTAATCTGTAGGATACCCCATTTCTGACAATCTGTGAAAATTTCATGAAAATCCGTCTATAAGTTTTTGAGTTATCTTGTTAGCAAACAAACAGACAGACAAACCAACGCCGATGAAAACATAACCTCCTTGGCGGAGGTAATGAAACATTTCAGCAGGCACTCTGCTTTTTCCCAAATCTCTCCTCACAAGTCTCATGGCATTTCTCCACACACAACATGACATTTGCATTACACTGCATTCAACCCCTTACGTCCTTGACTCCTTCCTGCTACCTCGCCAGGAACCTCCTGAGCATTGCTCTCCCATGCTTATCCACTGTCTCTTGTCTGAGATGCTAAATAGTCTGACTCCCCCAAGGTGCTACAATATTTTGTTTTCCATAGAATAGCCATTCCACCAGGAATCCTACCATGGACTATTCTAGTACTGAGATCAGTGGTGGGTTCACCAGCCCCATGAAAATCCTTATGTAAAGTGTTTAATTTGTCCAAGTCCTGCTTGGCAAGCCAGGTTTCTTGAAGACACAGAATGTCACACTATTCCAAGAGTTTGTCAACAGCCAGACATCTTGAGACACCCGAAGCTGCTGCGACTCCTCTCAGCCGGCGTGGTTCATAATATCGCTAGACAAAGGCTCCAGCTGGCCACAGCGTTGGATCATACATATCTGCCACATTGTTACATTCTACCGTGATATGAAACGAGCTGAATCTTCCATGTGATGTCTCAATCTTCCTGCACATAACATCTCGACCCAGTTTCTCTTTCTAATAGTCACGGAGGCCGTCAGCATTCAGGCTTGGATCAAACTTAGTTGCAAAAACTCTCACCAGCTTAGTTTTGACAGCTTGTATGTTAGAGATCTTACCGGTTCCAACTACTCCAACTCGTCTCCATTCACGTTTCCCTGTAGCTTGTGCATGGCGAGGTTTCGGCAGAGATCCTCCCAGTGCCGACTTCAGTCGGCGTCCTTCCCGCACCACAGTAGTCCATGCCGGAGACCCCCCAGTTTCTGACGTCAGCTGTATCGGGTCTTTGTCAGCAGTGTCCTCAGTTATATGTGGCTGGGCATGAGTGCCGGCCACCGGATCAGGAGTGTGGGGGCCATCCAGCTTCTCCACAGCAGTTAGTCTGTCCAGAGAAGTAGTCACATCCCGTAGAGTTTCGCAAACATTTGCTTGCACTATGAGGTCCCCCCCCCCCCCATACAGCTGATATAAGTATTTATTTGCTCAATTTTACCAAGTAACAATGACACATCGATGTGGTTGAAAGCAACCGGGCGGGGGGGGGGGGGGGGGGACTCATCCAGATAGTGTGAGACGAATCGTGGTATATCTTCACCACATTCATTCAACACTTCCAAGCATAGTTTCACATTATTCATGTCCTTGTGTGCACCTTTATCTGAAACATTGTGTTGACTGTTTGGACAGACCTCAAACAAAATCCGCTTCGAAGCCTCAATCCGGTCAGAGCTGAAATTCTTTGTAACCAGCATGATGATTTCACCATTGCTCAGTGTTCTTATCTTAATCACGGTAAAGTTAAGCAGTTCATCTTCCACGATAACTTTACCGTCACTTGTTCTGTATATCTCTGGTTTGATTCGGGAGAAAGCACTGTGTGCGGCACGCTGTGTTGCTTCAGTCGCCATGATGAGCTGTCCTTCTTCCCTTGTTCCAAAAGGACAGAACAGTTTTAAAATCAAAAAGATTAGCTGAGATGTGCGCCAACTCCCTTATTCTATATTAGTTCTGGATGTCGCACACTAAAGTTCACAATTCAGGGACTAAATTTAAACTTTTAGCCGGAGACTGAAAAAGTGTGATCGCTTGCATCCGCCATCTTGTCATCAAGATTACTGAAAAGTCTTGAATTTTGATTAGTTTTTAAATAGAACTCCTTTTTGAAAGTTTATCTGACACCTGGATGTTTGAAAATGAACTTGCATAGACTGATTCTACTATGATCTGTTAGCACTAGCATGTTAGGCAGTCCAAATAACTAACCAAAACTCTGCTCACTTCGGTGGGGAAGTGGTGACGGACAGGCCGCCTGGTTTTCATCACCATTCTCCATCAATTCTATTCGCCTCCCACTGGAATCCTGACCATATATTTCGTTCTCAACATCATTTTAGCTTGTGGTTTAGCTGGCTAACTGGCCTTGCCCACCAGTGATGAATCATTTCATTCTTTTGAGACATATATGTTATTTGTGTCAAGTCCTGAACCAGCTGTTTTCAGAAAGGCTGCAAAAAGATAAAAATTTGCTGCAAAAATTAAATAAGAAAAAATATGAACAAAAAAATGTTGCAAACATTTCATTAAGATCTATGTGAGCTGTTAAAATGTAGGGAAAAAGTGCAGTGACCGCTTTAAAGTTTCATTTAAAGTAAGGATATGTGGGGGTGAAACATCCCACATCGATATGATCACATGTTACTTAATCCTGTCAGCTTTGTGTGACCCACCATTGTATTTTAAGCTTCATTTCTGAGTTTCCACATTAGCAGTCAGAGAATGATAGAATATGCAAAAACAGCATCAAATACAGCCACAAGCTCAGCACCCCGACCATCAGTGGCCCTTCTGCGTGGAGTTTGCACGTTCTCCCCGTGTCTGGTGTGGGTTTACCCCGGGCACTCCAGTTTCCTCCCACAGGCCAAAGACATGCAAGTTAGGTTAACTGGAGACTCTAAAGTGGCCCTAGGTGTGAATGTGTGTGTGAATGGTGAAGGGATCGGCACTGCACTGTGGCTGCTTCATCCATCCAGGTGGATGCCCTGAATTTCCCTCTGGGGATTAAAAAAGTATACAAAAAACAAAACAAAACTGCGATTACGGGGTTCCAAGCAGGTGTAGACTTTAAAGGTCTTGTATCACTTAGCAACAGCATTTACAACTTAAGGTCTGCTGTACATTAATTTTTAAAGCAGCACTACGTAACTTTGTTTTGTTGTAAGAACACTAAAAAGGCCACAACCACAGCAACCACAACCCCAGCCCAAACAGCCAATCACACGGCTTTTTATTGTCGGTGGCTGAAGTCGTGTCCTGTGATGAGGTCAAATTATTTACACAACCATTTAACAAAGTGTGAAACCTTTATTTTAGATTTCATTTGTTTGTTTTGTTTTTTACAAAAAAGAACCAAACACAGACAGGTAAGTGCACCTTGGAATGCTCGTTGGTAACTGGCCCCTGGGTGTCATCGTGGCTGCTCATTAATACTCTTCTGGTGCTTTTAAGATGGCAGCCATGACGCGACACTCAGCCCGTTCTCCAGGACTGTTGGTGATGATAAAAAAAAAAAAAACAAAGACTCCAGAACAACCTCCTCCCAAACCCCAACCTCCACAGTCCAGTTTCACACCCCCACCCCCAATCTGAAGAGCAGGGCTCTATTCCTTGGTGACTGCGAATGGCTTTTCCACCTCGATGACACCGCAGTCGTAAATAACAACGTCTTTCAGAGGTTTGTCACGGCTATCTGTCTTCGTCGCCTCCACCTTTTTCACCACATCCTGCAAGAATAAAAAAAAAGGAGCATGTTAGAAGTTTGATCCCCCCTTCAAGCTTATTCATGTATGGCTATCACTCTAAAGAGGAAGAACAAGAATTTAAAAAGATGAAAAAAAGGGGGTGAAAAAGGTAAAGAAGCAGCACAATAAAAATCAAGGTAAGAATTTTAATGGTGTGGTCAATTATATCTGCTTTATAAACTGGTCATTCTAATAAGGAGGCATTTTTATTTTCGAATTAAGTGCTAATGTACATTTTTTTCCTTTTTAGTTTGTGCACTGCATGTGAAAGTGGATGGAGGAGGGAAAAAAAATACTAACATGTTCCTTTAAGGACTTCTGGATGTTTGTTAATGACTGAATGGGGAAGGGGGGGGGGGGGGTGTTGGCATTTGGATATTCACTTTTAGCTCAATGCTGCTTGATTTTAATAAGTCAATTTCAAATTTGTCTTTACCAAGTGTACCAATAAAAAAGTTACTTTGGGAGAAAAATCTCACAAATTTGCAAGGAAAAAAAAGCCACAACCCCCCCCCCCGCCCAAAAAAAAAGGTCAAAGTTACACAATACATTTGCAAATATAAAAAGAAAGCTCTCAAGTTTATGACAAACAGCAAATTTGAGGGAATAAAGGAGCAAAATTTTCATTTTTTAAAATAAGACCCTCTGCTCACGCTGCAGTTCAGGAAATCAGGAATCAATGCAGCAATCCAGTAAAAAGCCTCCAGAGGCAAAATGGAAAAGAAAAGGCCATTCTGAACAGCAAGTTCAGCTTTACATTTACATTATAACAAACAGAAAATGTGCGATTGCCAATTATTTGTGCGATTGTTAATTATGCATATCATGTAAATAATTATGATTAAAAATTTTAATTGGCTTACAGCACTACTAAATTTATGAGAAAAGCTGCAAAGTAAAAGAGAAAAAAAGGAATATCTACAGGAAACATGTAGTAAACTTGCAGTATGAGAAAAAAGATCATAAATTTACAAGATAAACTGCAAATTTGTAACAAAAATGGTTGCAAATTTAAATGAAAAGTTGCAAAATTATTTGAAAAAGTCACATTTTTGAAAAACACTGATGCAGTTTAAGTGAGAAAAAAAGACTGTAGAAAATATTAACTTTAACTAAAATTCACTCTAGATCACTCCTGAATATGCAAAGCAGTAAAACTAAAGCACAGTTTATTGTCATTCAATCCATACAGCCAAACATGTACAGTAGAATGAAATTACATTTCTCCTATTGGAGGGGCCACTGCCATTCAAGGTGTAACCACAACACGAGAAGGCGGGAAGTACCTTTAAAAAAAAAAAAAAAAAAAAAAGTCTTTGGTATGACCTGGCCGGGGCTTGAACCCACAACCTCCCAGCTGTGGGGCAGATGCTCTACCACTAGGTCACCACTCCGGTAAAACTGCAAAAGTACCATTCAGTACAGCTATAAGAAGAAACACTTTTAAAGTAACTCAATCATGCAGAAGTTGCTCCATCAACTGGCAATTTTTCACTTTGTTACAAATTGCGAACTATTCCATTACTCTACTTGGATTCAACATCGGGTTCCATCTATGTAGCTTAAGTGATGATGGTTCTTACAGAGTTTAGGGCCGAGCCATCATTCCTTTCGTGATAACATCCTGAAGACATGTCAGACAACCACATTTCTGTCACGCCTGAGCGCTGATTGCCATCCGCGCTCAGGTTGTCCAGTTTTCCTCCAGCTCCACCCCGTTCCGGGCCTGGTCTTACGGCCTTCCCCGAGGCCCTAGTTTGACAGCGTCTCAGCTGACTTCTGGCTGTCAAGCCCAGCTGCTCCGGGACGGCTGTCTCTTATCACTGTTAATTATCTTCCCCGCTTCTGATTGGCTTCTGTCCCTCATTTAAGGGAGCAGCTGAGAATCACTCCTCGCTGCGACCTAAACGAAGGAAAGACGGACATCGTGTTTCCACGACTGGAGTTCCTACGTCCAACTCCAGTCTCCCCGTTGACTCTGCTCTTCACCCTTCCGTAAGTGCTGCTGCCCAGCGTGTGTTTTCCCCTCGCTGTCTCCCTAGCCTTTCTCCCGGGTTAGAATGCCATTTAAGTTATGAGTGTGTTTTTGCCCCACGTGGTGCTTTACTTTGTTATTTGTATGTTGAGTGTCCTTTGTTAATAAAGTAACGCAAACTCACTGGTCGCCTATAGCATCTCCTTAATGGCTCGCAAGAGCCATTCATGACAGTAGGTCGCAGCCAAACTGAGACGCCGGAGACCGTGAGTTTTTGCCAATTTGGACTTGTTGTTTTTCACCCTTCTTCTGGGTACTGGCGAGCTGGAACTATGTCGTCCTTCAGGAGGCGCGTGCGGCGCCCAGGCTACGAACTCACAGAAGCCCTGGATTACGTGGATGGGACGCTTTTCACCACTGGCCTCTATGACACTCCCAGCGATGTACGCCGGCACCTGGACCTCGCTGAGGATATTATTAACGGCCTTCCTCGCTACTTCCAACATCCCGAAGTTAAGGCGAGGAGGGCAGACATCTCTGCGCTCCGGGAGAGACTCCGTGGGCTGGAGGAAAACCCCGGCAGGAAGCCGAAGACAAGGCACCATCGCTCCTTTCTTCAGGATCCCGCTCCAGCCTCCGATCCAGCTCAGGAGTTCGCACCACCCAGGGGTCACCCTCATGAGGCAGTGACGTCAGCCGGGATTCCCCCGGAGAGAATACAGGTGACAGCAATCTGCATTCGGGACCGAGTGGCTGCTGCTCGCTCCGCCGCCCATCCCACTGCAATCATGAAGCACATGACGGCGGCGGTCAGGCTGGTAGAGAAGAACCCTGAGCTGCATGATTATCCGGAATACGCTGACCTGCTCGCTTCAGTTTCTGCGCAGGAGCGGCGTTTCCCTAATCTAACATTCGCCTCACCCTCGGCCAGAAGACGTCGCTCCCAACCCTCTCAGACACCTCAGCGAGAACCCCGTCCAGATCCAGCTCCGGGTAGTCACACGAACTCTGTCTCCCTGCCAGCTGTTGCCTCCGTGTCCTGCCGAAGAGGTGAATCAGCCGTTTCCGGGTCATCTCTCCCCGCTGTCCCGTCAGCTTCTGGTTCCCGGTTCGCCTCGGCTGTTTCTCCCTCCTCTTTGACACTCACTCCAGCTGCTGTGAGGTGCATGAGTCCGTCTCCGGATGCCCCCGGTCCTGATCCAGTGCGAGAGGCTCCTCCTCGTCTTCCCAGGGGGTCCTCCACTTCCATCCAGCGGGGAAGGGAAGACTCAAGTCCACTGCGGCAGGTTCCACCGGTTCTCCGGAAATCAGGCAAGTGCCTTTTCATTCGCTTCCTTTATTGGATGAATTGCCTTGTTTGATTCCTGGAGGTGGAATTCGGGGTTCACAGTCCCCTGAGCTCTCTCCACCTGCTGCAGACATAAGATATGAACCTGCGCCTTCTGTGTCTCTCCCCCCTGAGTGTTCCCCGGTTCTAGGACTACACCGCCAGACGAGGAGGGAGCCTGCGGCCCTGGAAAGCCTGATTCCAGCCCTGCAGCCACGTCGTGGGCAGAGGAGGAGGTCGGACTGCCACTTGGAACCTGCGCCGACGATCAAGCGTCCCCGGGTCTCCACAGAGGAATGGTTCGGCCCAGCAGAACTCAGATCCCCTGCCACCACGCCGTGCGGGCCTTCGACGTGGACCTCGGCGCCGGGAGATCTTCAAACTGTGGGAACCATTATGCCGGCTGCGGAGCCCGTCGCAGTCGAGTGGGAGCCGGAAGACGAACTCCTGCATATTGAACCTGGATCGTCGAAGTCCTGGACGGTGTCCGAACTTGAGATCAGGCAAGTGCTCAGTGTTGTCTTTGTCTTTTCCATTATTGAGCATTTTTGCCTGTCTCTTGGGGGGGCGAGCTGGGTGCAGCCATCCACTGCATCCGAGCTTGTCTCGCCGGGTTCTGGCGCTACCGGTGATCCTGATCCCGGTTCCTTTTGCCTTTCCCCAGGGTCACCGGAGACGAAGCCGCTCTGGTTGTCGCCACGGAGGTTCTGGTTCTGTGCACAGAGTTCGCCTCTGATGCTGCGCCGGCCCAATCGGGGCCCATCGAGGGTGCTGCGCCGGTTCGGTTAAAGGCCGGCGAGGGACCTGGGGGTTCGCTTTCCCCGGGCGTTGGGCTGATCCTGTCCCACACATCTGCCTTTTCCCCCTCTGTGAGGAAGCCGCACCTAAGCTTCTCCCTCTGCTCTCGGTGGTCTGAGGATGCGGGACGACCGCCCGCGGAACCGTCTGGTTGGTTCGGTGATCTGGGTCGGCCTCCTGAGATACTGTGTTCCCAAGCCTGGGACTCGGGTAGGCCGCCCGAACTGTGGATGTCGCTCCTGGCCAGGTGGAATCCAGGTCTGGGTCGCCCGCCGGACGAACTGTCATTTCTTGCCCCATCTCCACCTGCTGGCGTCCCTGGCTAGATTGACTGCTTAGTTGTTTTGTGTTTGGATTGCCTTCTTTTTGTATTTGTTATTAATCAGAACACGAATTTTGCCTTGTCCTCGCCCTAAGTTGTGGTTTTTTCCCTTATTTTTCATGACTATGTCGTTATGTCTCCGCATCTTGGTTGTTATCGTTTTGCCCTGCCTTCTGTGGTTATTTTTATCAACCGTTTGGTCACTGCAGAGGAGGGGGTGATGGTTATTTTTGTTTAAGACGGTTTATGTGGCATAGCTTACTATGTTCTGAGTTAGGCCTCCAGGTTCACCTTTTTTTTTTTCTACTGATTGGAAGGATCTGTTTGCCTGCTCTGTATTATTGAATTTTTCTTCTTCCCTCTTCCCAGTGTTATATGGTTTAAGTATATCTGTATTTTTGTTGTGGCCTGTCGGGCAGTATGTTTCATATACCTCATTCATTCCATTGTACCTGGGGGTTTTTTTTTGTTCCCCCCCCCCCTTCCTTTCCTCATTTCTCTCCCCCCTGACCTGGCCCCCCGCCACCCTCCCTGGGCCTTCCCTTTGGGGGGGGGGGGGGGGGGGGGAAGCCAGCGTCGGGAGGTGTACTGTCACGCCTGAGCGCTGATTGCCATCCGCGCTCAGGTTGTCCAGTTTTCCTCCAGCTCCACCCCGTTCCGGGCCTGATCTTACGGCCTTCCCCGAGGCCCTAGTTTGACAGCGTCTCAGCTGACTTCTGGCTGTCGAGCCCAGCTGCTCCGGGACGGCTGTCTCTTATCACTGTTAATTATCTTCCCCGCTCCTGATTGGCTTCTGTCCCTCATTTAAGGGAGCAGCTAAGAATCACTCCTCGCTATGACCTAAACGAAGGAAAGACGGACATCGTGTTTCCACGACTGGAGTTCCTATGTCCAACTCCAGTCTCCCCGTTGTCTCTGCTCTTCACCCTTCCGTAAGTGCTGCTGCCCAGCGTGTGTTTTCCCCTCGCTGTCTCCCTAGCCTTTCTCCCGGGTGAGAATGCTATTTAAGTTATGAGTGTGTTTTTGCCCCATGTGGTGCTTTACTTTGTTATTTGTATGTTGAGTGTCCTTTGTTAATAAAGTAACGCAAACTCACTGGTCGCCTATAGCGTGTCCTTAATGGCTTGCGAGAGCCATTCATGACAATTTCTGCTGCTCAAAGACTAGATTTTGATCTTTGTTGGAAACCACAACCTTTTATTTACATGTTTCTCCTTCATCTCTTCTGTTTGGGTTTGTCATGTCTTTTCACAAGATTTAATCTGCAGGCCTACACAAAGAAGCTCCATCCTTTCTTTGCCACAGTGAAATTCACCACAACAACACTGAATGATCTTGCTGATAAACTTGTTTCACAGATTCATCGACCCATTTCATGCTTGAATTTTTCTCAGGTTGATAAATGCAGCTCTGATGATCAGATTATGGTCTTCCTCCCAAGATCAGATTTGCTCCATCACAAACTATTTTTTAAAAATTTCTTAAAAGCTTTTTTTTTTTTTCTTATGTAGCTGTTTCTACTACTTTCTGCAGGTCTCTTAAAGCCTTATTCCCCTCTAATGTTATCATTTTCCCCCTTCTGAAGCATTTTGTACAATATTTATAAAGAAAATCAAATCTTTTTTCATTATCATGTGATGGCAAACTTGAGCTGCTAACCCAACATCACATCTGCAAGTGTGCATTCTTCCAGCAACCAATTCTTAAGAATTTTTTTAAAAATTTCTTACTCATGCTCTAGCTCAGTGGTCCCCAGTCGGCCCGTAACAATAACAGCTAACTCGATTAATTGTACGATAAGGAAAAAAAAATGATGTTGGATGAGAAGGCCTGGCTCGCAGTCTCTGCTCTAATTCATCCCAGAGGTGTTTTGCTGGGCCGAGGTCAGGGCTCTGTACAGGTCAGTCAAGTTCCTCCACATCAAAATTGCTCATCCATGCCTTTACGGACCTTGCTTTGTGCATTGGTGCCCATTCATTTGGAGGGGTGTCCCAATACTTTTTGGCAATATAGTGTCTCACTATATCCTGGACATGAAACGGTCTTCATGACGTCAACAACAATGTTGTTAATCGCAATAATTTGGGGGAAAGTTGATCATCCATCAAAATTTGTTGCGGTTACAGGCCTAGTCACCAACCTGTGTGTTGCAAACCACCACTTGGTAGCAGGGCTGTGCGAGATGACGATATAAAAACGTCTATCATTTCATACCGTGATCTAAAATGCACATACTCACATTTCTTGAGCAAAGCTCCGCACACACTGCTTGTCAGCGCCCTGCCTCTCCCCCACAGTGTGAGCAGTGGAACACGTGCGTGCTGGGTGGCTAGGCTACTGTCCGGTGGTTGTTAACTCCAAACTACCAGTTTGGTCAAATAGCCGCTATTCCTGTTTGTCAGGGATGTGGGACTGTTTTCCATCGTGCTGCGTCAGAGAAGATAGTCCGCTAACTTCGTTTTAATAGGAGATAACGTTAACACCATGTCCAATTATAAAATGGCAAACGCTAAATGACGATGCTAAGTTGTGCTAATTGAAAATATAGTGTATCAAACCATTGTTTCGTTGGTTTAAATTACTGCTGAGTTTCTTAGTTTTGTCTAAAAAATTTTTTTTAATCAAAGCTGCAAAAGTGCATGATGAAGCCACATACACGCAAAATAAATAATAAATTAAAATGGGTCGAAGGAGCAAGTTTGCTCTTAATGTAATTTATTTCATTTCTAATAATTTTAATTAGTCAAGTAGTGATAATGAGTAAAGTTAAAGTCATCACATGTATTTTATTACATAACCTTTTGTGTCTTTGATTTTCAGATCATGACCAATCTGAAATATTTTTACTAAGAAGCAAACGGGTTAAATCGGGCCAGAATAGCAGTCATCAGCTGTGGATCTACGTTTAAATCTTCATTGACTTAAACTAACAGCTAATTACCTCCGCCAAGGAGGTTATGTTTTCATCAGCGTTGGTTTGTCAGTCTGTCTGTTAGCAAGATAACTCAAAAAGTTATGGACAGATTTTCATGAAATTTTCAGAGACTGTCAGAAATGAGGTATCCTACAGATGATTAGATTTTGGTGGTGATCCAGAACACCATCTGGGAAAAAAACAAAACAAAACAAGCATCACAGCATCATAGCTGCACGGTGGCACAGTGGTTTAGCACTGTGGCAGCACAGTTTTACCCTCGGCCGGGGGATCGCGGGGATCATGAGATCGTGGGTTCGATCCCAGCCCCCGACCAACAGTGAGCTGTGTGGAGTTTGCATGTTCTCCCCGTGTTGCGCGGGTTTACTCCGGGATTTCTCCGGTTTCCTCCCGCATACCAAAAACATGTAGGTTTAGGGCGCTCGCGCACGCAGCGACCAGCAGCCGGTGGCTTGTCACCAGACTGCAAACCAAGTCTACCTACAGGTACAAATAAGCAACAAAAAAAAAAAAAAAAAAAAAAAAAAAAAAATCACAGTATAGCTAATATATGCCACTTGCGAATGGCATTTTTTTCATGGTCAAGGAATCTATAAAGTTACACAAAATAAATGTAGGATTAATATTTATGATGTTAAACACTGTATGGGGGGGAACTGTGGCACTTGGCGGAGGTCTGCGCTCTCCGAGTGCTTTTCTAGTTTATAGCTGTAGATGACAGCACATTTTATGTTTTTTTGCCATTCTCCTCTGGCTCAAGAAATATTTAACTTATCGATGTTTACTTTTTATTCATATGATATGATTTAGAAGAAAAACCTCAAATTTGTGAGAATCAAGTCTCAGTTGCACATTAAAAACTAGAACAACACTGCAAAACTATGAGGGGAAAAACGTGCACGTAAAAAGTTTAAAAAAATGGTGCTTTTTATGTGATTATCTAAACTGTACAATTTACAGGAAATGTACATTGCGATAAATCTCGTTATTGTGATATAAGATTACTTATACAGTGACATAAAATTTTGGTCATATCACACATCCCTACTTGGTAGTGGGTCACAGAGAGCTGCAGAGAAAATAAAACAGATAATATAGAGGAACAGAATAAACTGACTACTGCAGTGTTTAATTTTGAAAATTTTTACTGGCTGTTCTCTTCCCAAATGACCCAGATATTCCTTTACCACCTGGCTTCCTGCCTCTTGGGTCTGTGCTGTTTTCACACATGACTATTTCAGTAGTAGCAGTGAAAAACAGTCATGATTAGAGAGTTGGAGCGCTACTTTCTGACCACAAACGACTGCAGAGGTTGCACTAGACTTCTTTGTTACCTATCATTTTGACAGACAGGGTTGAAAAAAATTCTGTCATAATTACCTATCATTTTAATTGATTTTAATGGGATCACCCTCAGTGTAATCTGTCCAAATGACAGACAGTCTTCAATTTTTTCTGCCACTGCTGAAAAAAAAAATCTGTCAATGAAGGACAATTTTCAGTTCACACAACCTTTGAAAGACTGCAACCCTTTTACGAGCATGCCACATTAAAGGTTGAGTGTGTGATTGGCTTTTATGTCAGCTGGTTTGGGCCTGCTGGTGTGTCATCACCTATCTTTACTCACACGAGCGTTTGAGCACGCCATAAAAGTAAGACCGGGTCATGGACCTGCTGCTATGAAACACCAGAGCCCCTGACGGAGAGAGCAGACCGGACGTGGGAAAACGCACCTCGTCCTCCTTTCACTAGAGTAAATACGGTAGCCTCCAGCTCTAACCCCCTCCCTCACACCGTCTCTTTAAGACACAAACTCACATATAGTGAAACATCATAGTGAGCACCAGTGGCGAACTTTCATATTTTTCCAAAAGTAGAAAGATGGTTTTGCACATCGTTTATTCAGTTCTTGTCTCCAGTGAAACAAAAGATAAGAGGAGGAAGCTGATGTCGGTTTTCATTAGCTGAATGCACTTATTTTGTCTAAGACAAATGTGACTCTCTAAACAAACAACATTTACCAGCCCGACACTCACCATGCCCTCAAGGACTTTCCCAAAGACAACGTGCTTGCCATCCAGCCATGGAGTCTTAACTGTGGTGATGAAGAACTGGGAGCCATTGGTGTCCTTGCCGGCGTTGGCCATGCTGAGCCAGCCGCCACCGTAGTGCTTCAGCTTGAAGTTCTCATCGGGGAAACGGTCTCCGTAGATGCTCTTGCCTTCACAGAAGAAAATGAGGGGAGAAAAGAAAAAAAAAAAAGTTTGTAGATTTTGAATCAGCAATTTTATTACCCTGTTCTGATCCCCACAGTAATCTTTGGACCCCATTTACATGACTCAATTGGTGTAGAATGTTTTGTCTTCACTTTTCTCATGCCGATTACCAATTCAACAACACCGAACAGTACCACATCACTGCAAAATGTCTAATTTACTGATGACACAAAACAGTAAACAGATACAAGATCACAGCTGGCATATGTTGAACCAAAGAGTGACACGTACTTAAAAAGGGGGGGGGGTATAAGTTTGTGTGTTATCAAGCAATACAAACAATTCTTCATTATGCAGTTTCTCCAGGATTTTGTGATGTTGCGATCGCACTAATTCATGCGATCCTTTGCGTAACTTTGTCCAATCACCGCAACTTCCTTTGTCAACTACCGCAATTTTGGCCAATCCTCATCAATTTCTGCCAATTTCGCCAAACAAATTTGTCCCTGAGTAGCACTCAAACGCTCAGTCAAACCAATCGAATGCTTCGCTGCACCGTGCTCACTTCTGTGTTTACAGTGAATATTAACGGAAAAGATCAAAAAAAAAAAAAAAAAAAGAGTGATTTAAAAAAAAAAAAAAAAAACCCTCACTCGCAAGTTTCCCCACACAGTTCCCTCCACCGTCTCCCCGGCCCGCCAGTGGATGTCTCCTTGCATCTCCATCCTGATCGCGTGTATGAAGTGCCGGGTTTGTGTTGAAAAAAAGTCTGCCTGCCCGAAAGCACCCTGTCGCGGGAGCGCATGCGAGGAGAGACGCCATAAAACCAGAAACAAACGAGCAAATCTAACACTACAGCCGGTGTTTGAACATTTTATACATCTTTAGAGGTAAAATCATTACTACATCTTGTCCATGAGCTTTAAAGCTGTGAATCTCCGGTCTGGACACAGACCAACGTGTGCCCCCGGCAAACCCCCAAGGTGAGCCCCTCCTCCCAGTACGACTCCCGGTGTGTGTCAAGACATGCAGCAGATAGACAGGTAGGAGTCACGCATAGAAAGAGAATATTCAGTATTTTTTTTTTCCAGAAAAACACTTAGACAATACAGAGCAACAGAATAAGTTACTTCTTTTTTTCTCTGCGCTCGGTACCGAGTTGTTGGGAACCACTGCAGCTAGGGAGTTTTCAAATGAAGGTGCTGCCAATAATTTCCAAATCTATACTCTTTAACATGCATTCAGTGCAATTTAGCTGTTGTAATGGATATTGAGTCAAAAGAGTTTCTGTATAACAAAAGTTTCTGCTTAATTTACAAATCACTGTTTAACAGGAAATTTTTGACAATCCTGTGCTTTTCTTATGGTGTTGTATAGAATATCATTGCAATAAACTATGGAAAAAACATATGCTTTAAAAATCTGTCATTCTTCCAACAACTTTTAGTGCAAAAAACCTTCTCAAAACATTGCAACTTTTATTGCAACTTTCTAAAAAAAGTTCCCGCAAATTCAGGCTTTTGGGGCTGCAACAAACATAAAAACATCCCGCAAAATCCTGGAGGGACTGATTATAAACTGGATTGTACTGTATCAACTACAGGAAACAAGACACACTTAACTGTGCCCTACACTGAACCCTAGGACTTCAGCAGAACACAGGTGGAACAATTTAAGATGGCTTGTAACCAAAACAAAAGCGGTCTCCAGCTACATAATATGTCATGATTGACCATTTCATTTGAAGATGCAAAGAAAAAGTGAGCAAAGTGCAGAGATACTAACACTAAAAGGACCAGAAGCCAAGCTGTGGTTAGCCTCTGACGGCTAACCGCATCATGTCAACTGTTTTACAGTGGAAATGGACAACAAAATGGAAACGCTAAAGATGCGTTCAGACGTAAACTGGGATGTGTGGCGCAAATACATGTAAAGTTAATGTAAACATGCGGAAAACATGCAAATTTATGCATCTGCAGTCGATGGATTTGGTAGAGCTAGCCTTGAGATTCTGCAGTCACCAAAGTAAAAGTATCACCACTGGAGAGTAAGCTAGTTTGAAAATGAGACTGACACTCAACTGCAGACAGACCAGGAGCTCTGCAGCTGAATTGGGAGTGTTGGGCATTATCCAGCCACAGACTCCTGCTACGGATGTGCTAATGAGGGCTAGCAGTGTAAACAACCGTGAACCAAGTGATATTTTGGAGGAAGCTGTGACAATTTTCCAGGTGAGAACCTGCCGGATAACACTGCAAACCTACACATGACTGCATTTTGGGGATTTCGACTGCAGGTAGAAAGCAGCTGCAGAAGTTATAAAGCTAACCCTAATTCGCTCAGGTGTGATTTCACATCTGTTCACATGTTTACATTGAGTTAACATGTAAAAAATTGTGCTTTTGCGTTTGGTCTGAACACAACTTAAGGTTGTATCTAAGAACCTGATAAGACAGTGATAATCACCATGTGGTGGTAACAATCAGTGTGTAAAGGACTCCCCCAACACAGATAATAAGCTAATTAGCCGCCATGCACTTGACGTGACTCAAACCATCAAGAGGTACGTGTTGTAAACACTGGACAATGTTTATTTTGTGTGTGAAATGACAATAATCCTATTCTTTGTTACATTATGCTCATTTACTACCACACTGCAGTGATATACCACATTGCCCAGTCCCACTGAACCCATTATGCCTTTCTCCATCATATTTATACAAATGCTTTTATTAAGACGTTCAAGGTTTAATAAAAAGGAAAAAAAAAAAACTGCATATCTGCAGGTAACCCTCACAGACCATAAGTGCAGGTCTTGCACTCTTTGGTTTGATTTGTATGATTAAATTTAGAGAGTCAGACTGGTCATTACGGACAGAAGAGGAACTGCAAGTCAAGATGTAAAATCCAGTGCAGGATAACAGGGATTAATTCAAAATGCAAATAATGCAGTTTCTCTGGTAGAGGCTAAAGCTGGATTTAGGCGCCACCTCCATAGCAAGTGATGAGCCGAATTCAAAAGAATATTTAGGACGTTAGCAAATATAGAACATTTCTATGACTCGTCCTGACCCCAGTAATTGTACAGATTGCCAAAGGATGGCAGCAGCGGCGGTCGGATGGACCATAATGTCTTTTTTTCCTCTGTTGCAGCGATTGTATGAAAAGTTGCTTTTTTAAATTTTTATTAGCTCCAACTCCATAGTCTGCTCTTTAGTAAACATAATACTTAATAAACAAACACACACAACGTAGCCAAATCACTCTACACATTGGCAGAAACCATTTTGGCAACGGAACAACGCAATCCAACCAAAACACAAGAAGAATTTGCTGATCGCTGCATCAGCGACATACTTTGGCAATGGCATCAACGTGATGACAGTGCATAAATCCAACTTAATAGTTGAATTTAAAGGCCTCGGACGGTGACATTTTTTTATTGAACCAATAAACTGATTGTATGAAAATATTCCATTCTGGCCATTCCCGTGATTTAAAATGTGTCACCAGCCTCCATAAATGACTTTATTTGTTAATAGCCCATATTTCACTTAGTGATGCTGCAGTACCACCATCTCTCGATAGGGGCGGTAAGCAGTGACATCAGGTCAGGGAGAAACAGGAAATGGCTGAACGACAGCAGAGTGATTCGGACAGCGATTATTTTATCGAGTATGACGACCGCAATATAAGTGATGATACTGACACTGAAGAATCTGATGATGAAGTAGTTTTGGGTGGTGCTGATGGGGTTATTCAGCCATATTTGTTCGAGCCCGAGGGTGCGGCGGAAGACGCGGACGAAACAGCGACCGGAGCAGACCACGTTGAGAACGAGAGGCTCGCCGATTTATATTGGTAAAATATGCTTTGAAATTTTTTTTTTTTTTTTTAGGCGATATGCATGGTCACACTTAATTATCAAAATAAAACTGCCAGTTGTTCCCTCGCTGCCTTACTTGGCGACTTATAAACATTAGAAACATTTAGAAACATTATCATTGGAAATAAAAGGATAATGTATGTGAGGGATAATATGTGTACTTTACGAGTTTGTTAGGAGATGTTGTTAATCATCATCATGTTAATCCTAGTCTCAAAAGCTACATAATTCTCTTAAGAGATGGATGGATCAACATGATCCATGATGGATCATGATTATTGTGATTCATTATTGTTTTCCTATAACTTCTCTTTCTGCTCAAAATTTTTTAAATGTTTTTAATATTTTCTAATCAAACTTCATAGACCAATTTATATAGCACTCCCACGAGCCATTAGTTTATTATAAGCATCTGATTATACCATTTTTTTTTTAACAGGTGCACTTGTGAGAAATGCAACATTATGCCAACATCAACTGAATCTCGGTGCTGCCAGGAGGTATTGAAGGTGAAGGAGAATCTAGAAGAACTGAAGGGCTGTGGATACACAGATGATAACCTACCAAGGTGTATCACTGATCACCCCGGTTTCCGTTCTATCTGTCTTGACATCTGGGTTTTACAGACAGCTTATCTGGCCTACAGACAGCAATATGGTGATCATGACGCAAGTCAACACGAGTGAGTTTTTAAACAATATTTATTCATGTGTTTTAATTTTCCAGATCAATTATGAAGAAATCGGGACTTCCGGTTATGGCTGCCACGTAAGACGGACGTGTCTCACTCTGCTCTGCTCCTGGAGAAAAAAAATCGGCAAATAACTCTCTCATTTGGGACAGAACGTATCCCAGCGTTTGGGCGAGGATATGTCGGCGAAGCCTAAGGCTGGAAAACCAGGTAAAGGAAAAAGCGAGCCGCCGAAACAGTCCAAATTAACGGACTTTCAGGTCTGTGACGCAGCAAATAAAACTCCATATATGGCGGAGGAGGCTGGCAACGGTGCGATGTCTGCGGGGGGAGGCGCAGATGCGCTGATGGCTGCCATGAGTTCAATGAGAGCGGACTTTTCCTCTAGATTTGATGGGATTATGACAGCGTTGGAAGGAATAAGAAAGGAATTGGGTGACTGTGTAGAACGAACGGCGCAGATGGAGCTCCGTCTCGCTAGTGCTGAAGATGACGTCACCCGTCTTCAATTAAAGGTGCGCACTTTGGAAAAAAAAAATAAATCTCTGGAAAATAATATTTTGGATTTGGAATCTCGGTCGAGACAGAATAACTTGAGGCTGGTGGGTCTTCCAGAGGAATCAGAAGGTCGGGACGTATGTTCCTTTCTGGAAAAGTGGATTCCGGAGGTGCTGGGCAGCGAGGAGTTGCAATCAGCAGTGGTTCTGGAAAATGCACATCGTATTGGCCCATGGAGAGATAAGGGACCGCCGAGGACCTTAATTATGAAGTTTCTTAGCAACAGAGACAGGATGAAGATCTTCAACGCTGCACGAGCTAAAGGAGAGATTAAACACCAGGACCAGCAGGTGCGGTTCTACCCAGATTTGGCCACAGGAATCCAGCAATTGAGGAAGCAGTTTGATCCCATACGTAAGGAGCTGCGCAACCTTGGGATTTGTCATGGTGTAATCTATCCTGCGAGACTGCTGACCACGTATGAGGGCAGAACCCACATCTTCAAGACCCCAGAGGAGGCGCAGGAGTTCATCAAGAAGATCAAAGAAGAAGAAGAGACTGGTGGGAGCTAAGCATGAACAAAATATAAGGTAGAATAATTAAGCATTTGCACAGGCATCTGACTGACTTGAAGTAAATAGTAAGTTTACAAAATATAGATTGTATTATATATTAAAAAAACAAAACAAAAACAAAACAAACAAAAAAAACTATGATGTACAAAGTTGTTAAAAATTTTGGAGTTAAGTTGGAAAACTACAGAGGAGAGTTAATGTTACGTCATTAAAAGCAGTAGAGTTAGGGTGATTGGGAGGATGAAGAAGGAGTGGCTTAGGCTGTTCCCCGTGGGTGTGGAACGGTCGATGGCTATATCGGGAGACAGAATTTTTCTTTTGATTTTGGGGGGTTTGCCACAAGTGTGGGAAGGGGAAATTTGTTTGTGTGTAGTTTGTAGGATGAATGTTCAACCACTCATGTTTTTGCTTCTCTGTATGAGCATGTTTACACTGCAAGGTAATCCCAAACTCTCTATTGATCATAAACCAAAGTGTTAATCTTAATTTAACTTCATGGAATTGCAGAGGTCTACAAAATTTAAAAAAACTTAAACAAGTTATGAATAAAATAAAAGACATGGGTTCAAAAATTGTGTTTTTACAAGAAACTCATCTAATAGAGGAGGATGTTAAAAGAATTAGGAGTAGATGGCAAGGAAGTGTATTCACCTCTTCATTTTCATCCCGAGCCAGGGGAGTTATGACTCTCCTACATAAATCAGTTCCTTTTCAAGTGAAAAATGTAATTGGAGACAAATTTGGAAGATATGTAATCATTCAAGGTTCTTTGCTATTAGAAAATATAAATCTTGTGAACTTATATGGTCCCAATATAGATGATCAGAAGTTCTTTGCTAATTTATTTCTTATCTTATCATCACTTACAGGGCAACATATAATAGCAGGGGATTTTAATTGTACATTGAATCCAGGTATAGATAGATCAACAGGACTGGATTGTACGCACATTGGATGTAGGATGACTATTAATCATTTTATGAAAGAATTGAGATTGTTAGATATATGGAGAGAAATGAAACCACAAGTTAAAGCCTATTCTTGTTATTCCAGTACCTACAAGACATTCTCACGTATTGATTATTTTTTGATTTCCACAGAATTAAGGTCCAAGATTCAAAACTGCTTTTATGATAACATTGTGATCTCTGATCATGCACCCTGTTGTCTAATATATGTAGATAAAAAATTGACAAAGGAATCAGGTAGATGGCAATTTCAGCATAAATGGCTTCAGGATGAGGAATTTGTCAAGTATATAGAAAAACAGATAGACGAGTTCTTTGACATCAATACTACACAAACATCAGCATGTGTAAAGTGGGAGGCTTTCAAAGCTTTTATTAGGGGACATATTATTAGTTATACAGGATCAAAATCTAAGAAGACTCGAGAGGAGAGAGCTAAATTGGAACATAAAATAAAAAGTCTTCAGGAAAAAGTGTATGCAGGAAGTGACCCAAGGTTGGAGAATGAATTACTGATTTTGAGAGCTGAATACGACAAAAAATCAGCGAATAGAGCTGCCTCGAGTCTTCTAAGATTGAAACAATCTTTTTATGAACAAGGTGAAAAATCAGGAAAATTATTAGCATGGCAGATTAAACAATTAGAAATTAAAACACCAATTACCAGTATTATAAGTAACGGACAGGTAGTTATAGATCCTTTAGAAATTAATAGAGCCTTTAGAGATTACTATGAAAAATTATATGATACCAAAAATGAACCTGATTTAACAAAACTAAATGGGTTTTTGAACGAACTATCTATACCGTGTATTCCAAATGAAAACAGGGAGATATTGGAGTCTAAAATTAGTCAAGAAGAAGTTGGGCTAGCCATTGATAATATGAAATCAGGAAAAAGTGCAGGACCAGATGGTCTTCCAGTTGACCTTTATAAAAAATTTAAGAATAAATTAATAAAACCTTTTTTGGAAATGGTTTTAGAAGCATTTCAAAATAATAATTTACCATCATACATAAATAATGCCTTAATTATACTGCTGCCAAAACCAGGTAAGCCCTCTAATAAATGTGAAAATATGAGACCAATAAGCCTATTAAACGCCGACCTTAAGATAATCTGTAAAATTTTAGCAAGACGAATACAAGAAATTTTACCAAATATTATTAATCGAGATCAGAATGGCTTTATAAAGGGTAGACAAGGCTTCCATAATGTAAGAAGACTATTTAATATTATTTATTTTAATAAAGAAGCACCGGATACAGCTCTCCTATCACTGGACGCCGAAAAGGCCTTTGATAGAGTTGAATGGCCCTTTCTTTTTGAAGTCCTACAAAGGTTTGGACTTGGAAATAATTTCATAAAATGGGTTCAAATAACCCCCTCATGGATCGTCACCTTATCGTGGTGGGGGGGTTTGCGTGCCCCAGTGATCCCAGGAGCTATGTTGTCCGGGGCAATTTGCCTCTGATAGGGTCTGATAGGGTCTCCCAAGACAAACTGGTCCTGGGTGAAGGGCCAGACGAAGAACGATCCAACAGACTCTCATGATAAATTGTATATCAAGGATTCAGTGTACCCCGCCCGGTATGGGGTTACCGGGGCCCCACCCTGGAGCCAGGCCTGGGGGAGGGGCTCGAAGGCTAGCGTCTGGTGGCCTTCTTCTCTCACTCTGATCCTGCAACTGGTAGACACACACGTGTCCTCCTCTCCTTCTCTGAGAGCTTAGGGATCCCGCTCCGGGCTGCTCCACTATGCACCGGAGAGGGGATCCCGTGAAGGCGACATGATATAATAAAACCTGCTTAAAACCACAGCATCGCAGCCTATTTTTCCATGCCGCCTCACTCCACCCTTTTTGGAGTCTGTGACTGGGGTGCTGGAGGGTGCTCCTCCTGGAGACTCCATTGTCCTACTGGGGGACTTCAATGCGCACGTGGGCAACGACAGTGAAACCTGGAGGGGGGTGATTGGGAGGAACGGCCTGCCCGATCTGAACCCGAGTGGTGTTCAGTTATTGGACTTCTGTGCTAACCACAGTCTGTCTATAACGAACACCATGTTCAAGCATAAGGGTGTCCATATGTGCACCTGGCACCAGGACACCCTAGGCCGCAGGTCGATGATCGATTTTGTTATCGTATCATCAGACCTGCGACCGTATGTCTTGGACACCCGAGTAAAGAGAGGTGCAGAGCTGTCAACTGATCACCACCTGGTGGTGAGTTGGATCCGATGGCAGGGGAGGAAGCCATTCAGACCTGGTAGACCCAAACGTATAGTGAGGGTGTGCTGGGAGCGTCTGGCTGAGGCCCCTGTCCGGGAGGTCTTCAACTCCCACCTCCGGAAGAACTTCAACCACATTCCGAGGGAGTCTGGAGACATGGAGTCTGAATGGGCCATGTTCTCCACCTCTGTTGTTGAAGCGGCAGCCCAGAGCTGCGGCCGCAAGGTGGCCGGTGCATCTCGTGGTGGCAACCCCCGAACCAAGTGGTGGACACCAGTGGTGAGGGGGGCCATTAAGCTGAAGAAGGAGTCCTATCAAGCTTGGTTGGCTTGTGGGACTCCCGAAGCAGCTGAGGTGTACCGGCAGGCCAAGCGGAGTGCAGCTCGGGTGGTTGCTGAAGCAAAAACCCGGGTATGGGAGGAGTTCGGTGAGGCCATGGAACAAGACTTTCGGTCGGCTTCAAAGAGATTCTGGCAAACTGTTCGGCGGCTCAGGAGGGGAAAGCAGCTCCCCGTCCACACTGTGTATGGTGCGGATGGGACACTGTTGACTTCAACTGGGGATATCGTCGGGCGGTGGAAGGAATACTTCGAGGATCTCCTCAATCCCACTGATACGCCTTCCACAGAGGAAGCAGGGTTTGGGGACGAGGGGGATGACTCGCCTATCACAGGGGCTGAGGTCGCCAAGGTGGTTAAAAATCTCCTTGGTGGCCGGGCCCCGGGGGTGGACGAGATTCGCCCCGAGTACCTCAAGGCCCTGGATGTTGTTGGGTTGTCATGGTTGACACGCCTCTGCAACATTGCGTGGAGGTCGGGGGCAGTGCCTTTGGCATGGCAAACCGGGGTGGTGGTTCCTCTCTTCAAAAAAGGGGACCGGAGGGTGTGCTCCAACTTTAGAGGGATCACACTCCTCAGCCTCCCTGGGAAGGTCTATGCCAAGGTATTGGAGAGGAGAGTCCGGCCGTTGGTCGAACCTCGGATTCAGGAGGAGCAATGTGGTTTTCGTCCTGGCCGTGGCACATCGGACCAGCTCTTTACCCTCTCGAGAATTCTTGAGGGTTCGTGGGAGTTTGCCCAACCAGTTTACATGTGTTTTGTGGACTTGGAGAAGGCATTTGACCGCGTCCCTCGTGGATTTTTGTGGGGGGTGCTTCGGGAGTATGGGGTATCGGGCTTGTTGTTACGAGCTATTCGGTCTCTGTACGACCGTTGTGAGAGTTTAGTTCGCATTGCCAACACTCGGTCGGAGTCATTCCCAGTGAGAGTTGGACTCCGCCAGGGCTGCCCTTTGTCACCGGTCCTGTTCATAATTTTTATGGACAGGATTTCTAGGCGCAGCCAGGGAATGGAGGGTGTCATGCTTGGTGACCACAGGATCTCATCTCTGTTGTTTGCAGATGATGTTGTCCTGTTGGCTTCATCCAGCAATGACCTACAGCTCTTGCTGGGACGGTTTGCCGCTGAGTGTGAAGCGGCTGGGATGAGAATCAGCACCTCCAAGTCCGAGTCCATGGTCCTCAGCCGGAAAAAGGTGGATTGTCCTCTCCGGGTTGGGGACAGGCTCCTGCCCCAAGTGGAGGAGTTTAAGTATCTTGGGGTCTTGTTCACGAGTGAGGGGAAAATGGAGCGAGAGATCGACAGACGGATTGGAGCAGCATCTGCAGTGATGCGGACGTTGTACCGGTCTGTTGTGGTGAAGAGGGAGCTTAGTTCTAAGGCAAAGCTGTCGATTTACCAGTCAATCTACGTTCCTACTCTCACCTATGGTCACGAGCTTTGGGTAATGACCGAAAGAACGAGATCGCGGATACAAGCGGCTGAAATGAGCTTTCTCCGTAGGATTGCTGGACTCACCCTCAGAGATAGGGTGAGGAGCTCAGTCATCCGGGAGAGGCTCAGAGTAGAACCGCTGCTCCTCCACATTGAAAGGAGTCAGTTGAGGTGGTATGGGCATCTGATTAGGATGCCTCCTGGACGCCTCCCACTTGAGGTGTTTCAGGCACGTCCCACTGGGAGGAGACCCCGGGGCAGACCCAGGACTCGGTGGAGAGACTATGTCTCCCAGCTAGTCTGGGAACGCCTTGGTATCCCCTCTGAAGAGCTGGAGCAGGTGGCTGGGGAGAGGGAAGTCTGGGCTTCTCTGCTTGAACTGCTGCCTCCGCGACCCGGACCTCCGGAAAAGCGGTAGAAGATGGATGGATGGATGGATGGATGGGTTCAAATAATATACAATAATGCTACAGCAGAAATCCTAACAAATAACAATATTTCAAAACCAATAAAAATCAATAGAGGATGTCGACAAGGCTGTCCACTTTCACCTTTACTGTTTACTATGGCAATTGAACCTTTAGCGATAGCGATACGTTTACATTCACAAATATATGGAATTAAAGTTGGACCAACAGAACATAAAATCTCCCTGTACGCCGATGACATAATTTTGTTTATGTCGAATCTAAAAAAATCAATTCCAACCTTGTTGAATTTAATAAAGAATTTTGGGGAAATATCAGGATATAAAATAAATAAAACTAAATCTTCAATATTAATGCTAAATGAGACCCAGAGAAATTACCCAGCCCCTGAGGTAAATCAATTCAATGTTGTAAATCAGTTTAAATATTTAGGAATCCAAATTGTGCCTAAGCTAGAATCAGTCGCCAGTGTCAACTATGAAGCCTTAATGTCAGATATCAATGAGTTAACTCAGAGATGGATGTCACTACCAATGTCGATGATCGGGAGAATCAATATACTTAAAAGTAATATTTTACCTAAAATACTTTATGTGCAGATAACATAATGTCTTTTGAAGAGCTGAGGATCAAATTTAATCTCAATAGAACACATTTTTTTAAATATCTTCAACTTAGAAACTTTATTCGATCAAATCAAAATAAAGCTCTCACTCGACCTATTTATTCATCCTTGGAAAAAATGATGATGAAAGATAGTAAAAGAAAGGGTATTATTTCAGAGTTTTATAACTCATTGACACTATCTTCAAGTGAAAATTCACTGAAAAGATTAAACTACTGGAAAGAAGATCTGCAAACTGAAATTTCAGAGGAACAATGGGAATTGGCTTGTACAGAAGCTCAAACCAAATCAATAAATGCACGCCTTAAATTGATACATTTCAAATGGTTAATGCGGATGTATGTTACACCGGAGGAGTTAAATAGATATAACAAAAATATACCAGATACATGCACAAAATGCATGGAAAGTAAAGGAACCCTATTTCATTGTTTATGGGAATGTAGATTAATAAGAATGTTTTGGGAAGAGGTGAGGGTAACAATTGAAAAAATAATCTCAAAACAAATCATATTGAATCCTAAACTGTTTTTGTTGGGTCTGTACCCAGAAAAGCATAATTTTAATAAAAGTGAAAGAACATTCATAGACCTCAGTTTGCTTAATGCCAAAAAATGTATTGCACTATTATGGAAAAAGACTCATAGACCAGATGTGACTCAGTGGTTAAGACAGATGTTAACAAACCTTCCATTAGAAAGAATAACATATATACTGAAATCAAAGGAAATTGTGTTTGAGAATATATGGAGACCTTTTATTGATTATGTAAAAAATTTAAACATAACTCTTGAAGAAGAAGGTGAATGATGTGTGTGGACCTTGTAAATTCCAAACTGGTGAACATAATATGTATACTTATGTATTGGATTGTCTAGACTAAACAGAGGAGCATTGTTGAAGACTAACTAACTAACTAACCTGCACTTATATAGCGCTTTTCTAGTCACAAAGACCACTCAAAGCACTTTCATTAATACTAACCCTCTATTCTAAGGGCCTATAGGAAACAGATATCTAGGGACAATTTAGAACAGCCAATTAACCTAACATGCATGTTTTTGGCATGTGGGAGGAAACCGGAGAAATCCCGGAGTAAACCCATGCAACACGGGGAGAACATGCAAACTCCACACAGATCACTGTTGGTCGGGGGCTGGGATCGAACCCATGATCCCACGATCCCCACAATCCCCCGGCCAAGGGTAAACTGTGCTGCCGCAGTGCTAACCACCGCGCCACCGTGCAGCCCAGACTTGATTTTGTTGGTGGTTGTTGGTGTTTTTAGTGCATTTTTTTTTTGTAGTACTTTAGTGTTAGTGTTTGATTGTTTGTATCATGTTTGTTAAAAAAAAAAAAAAAAGGTTCAATAAAGATATTGTGGAAAAAAAAAATTATGAAGAAATCATTCAATACATTCAATAATCAATGCAAACGGAATAATCAATGCCAACCCCATATTTTTCAGGCGATACAGATTCATAGCCTACAGGCACCTGGTCCGGTGGTGTTGGGGATATCTTGGGAAAGAAGTGAGGGTGATATTGCCTGCCTGTGCTGTGAGCCTCATCAGAGAAACATTCCCATCTGATCACTACAAGGGATTTTGCCTACCAAGATTAGATTTGTGATCAATGTTATTTAAATAAAGTTTTTTAAAATCATATATTGAGTTTATTAATGTGCATGTCAATTTTATAATTCTAATATTTCAGCATTCATCAAAGTCGGATCTCATATACATTAGAGTAATTTTTCTACCATTTTATGGTGTAAAATTCGTGTTCAATTTTTAAAAGCACATTTCTCTAAAAATCTTAGGCTTATATTTGTTTGTCTTAGCAAAATATGTTGCTTCCCTAACAATTGAAAGCTGAACTTTCATTGCTAATTGGAAATTTATTCTACTTTTACATGTTTGATTTTGAAAATCTAGATACATGTTGCTCAACAGCATCAGCTTTGATGGGACGCTGAAATTTGGCACTCAATGTTGCGGGAACTCTGGCTTGTACAGAGTGCCACTGCTCCAATAAGTGGGTTGGATCAACCAAGGTTTTGTCGAAAAGAGTATTCATCAGATCATCCACATATTCTGAAATAAAATTAATTTAATAAAAATTAGAAATCGAAAGCTCCTTGTAAGTCGTCGTGGAAATTCCAACGATACCGGCTGCATTTAGAACTCTGAGGACCTTGACATATGACGCCCCAGTGAAGAGAATGGCGGATGAAAGCTGTATGTTACCAGCTGGCATGTCCCTGATCATCGGCTGGCTGTGCCAGGATCGATCCTCAACACAATGTGGACAATGTTGTTTGATCACCAACAGAGAGCCTTTAGCGTGACTGGTTACCTCACATGGATGACTGCAATGAGGACAATTGCTGAATAATCAAATTCAAAAAAAAAATCCACAGTATTTGAAGGTTGAGTGACAGTGGATAACATCTGCAAAAACAGTAGATCAACATAATTTCATTCCAGAGGTGTCAAATTGGATTACATATATAGAAATATAACTTGAGCAAACAGGCACAACCACCTCCCTATACAGCACTGAATATTTCATATTTGATTAGTATGAATACCCTAAAATTCTAATATTTGATAAGTTGTTAAGGCAATGAAATTCTTTGCTTGTAAATAATTTTAGTAAATATTGGCAGTGAATATTAAAAAAAAAAAAATTACCCTGTTTACTTCTCTTTCTGACAGCAGATTGCATCGGTAGATCACCCTTGCTTTTCACGCCACTGTCACTGACACTTGTCTGAGAGTGGGACTTTGAAATGAACGGATATATAGTTGGAACAGCCGATTTTTTTATCAGCAATCTTTTTGCTAATTTCATTTCAAATTGCATCTTATTCTCAAAATCGCTGTCAACGAAATGTCTACTGCACATGTTGGGTGATTTTGCGACATAATTCCAATTTTTTCGCGTTTTCTGAACGAAATTCACCCATGCGGTTCTGATTTTCCCAGGCAGGGGAAATTCATAAACACTCACCGCGTGCTCCTCCAGTATACCGTTGCACCCGTAGACAACACAACGCCAAACCATAATTAATTCGATCACTGAAATCCTAATCGAAATAAATACTCTATTTGTAATCCACAAGTACTCCTAGAAATATCCGTTATCGCCGAACGTAAACAACACGCAATGTCCGTCGAGTGTTTGCTGGTCGCTTCCTGACCTGACGTCACACAGTCAGTGGCCATTTTAGCCGCTGATCGCTTGGCAGACAGACAGCTCTCAAGGAAATCATACTTCAATAGCGCATTGTCACCTTATGCGACATTTGTTGACACCAAAACATGTGCGGTTCAAATTAGCTCGTCTCACACAAAAATTTAAGATATGATTTAGCGATATTGAAATTTCGTCCGGCCGACGCCTTTAAGAAAACAGGCCTCCTCCTTTATATTGGTATGGTAAATGCTGAAGACTGCACTGGAGTTAACACTGATATTCACTCTTGAGGCAAATGTATGCAAAAAATGTGTGTTTTTATGTGCCCACAACTGAGTTTTCCACCAAATAAAATTTGGTTTGTGGCTTTGGCAACTCAAGTCTGTGAATATGTGCATGCCAGCACTGAAACCGGCCCTTTTTTGCTTTGTTATATCAAATTTTACATAGCAACTCACAGCATTTTGTGACCACAGAGGAATAATCAGCTACTCCTCTCAGTTCTTAATCCTTCGGAAGGGCATTGTCTTAACTGATGTCAGGGCTCCCTGCTGCAGCCTCAGTGAATTTGGTGTAGTGACATGTGAGCCAAGCATCCTGGCCATTGCCTTGGAGGAGTAGTGATTCTCGTGAAATATGGATGAACAGATGGGCACAGTGCCATTATAACAAACTACCTTCATAAGCTGTAGGAAATGACAGTACGCCCACCTGTGGGTCAAAAGACTAAAGCTTTGCATTAATGGAGTTGCTAGACAAGAGTAGTGATGTAAATGAAAGGCTACGACCTTTTAAACTAGTGCTTTGTACACCTGACAAAGTTTTTTTGGTTTTTTCTTTTTAACACAAACCAAAACACAAACCAACTGCACAAAAGCATACAACATAAAGCATGTGGCTTGTCCAGCTCATGCTTCCCACCAAGTCCACAAAATCCCAAATGCCCCAAAACGTCTACTTTCAAAAATGTAAGGTGAATTTTTAAATCACTTTATCACCTCCCATCGTGCAGTTAGCAAGCCCTTGACCATGCTATGTTGCAACGTACAGTAACTGTTATACTTTTCTATTAAAAAGCAGAGATCCAAAAAAAAAAAAAAAAAAAACCCAGCAAAGGTGGCAGGAATCAGAATCAGAATAAACTTTATTGTCCCTCATGGGAAATCTGTCTTGGATGAATAGCTCAAGCAACAAAGTGCTACACTGATGCAAAGGCCCACGATTCGATGCATCTAAGAGTCAAGAAATTTCCACACCTCTTATCAGGGTACCCGCTGGAAACAATTCTGCGTGGCAGAAAACTGAATCACCACGCCAAGAAAAATTTAGGCCTGTATTTTTTGGGTTTTTTTTTTTTTTTTTTTTTTTTAAAGAGTCACACAGGAACCAATTTTTTTTTAAAAAGGAAAAAAGCTGTAAGAGGTGTCAAAGGGCCGCACCCTGCTTGAGAGCTGCAGGCTTGCCGCCCGACACGTATATATTTTTTTTGCTAAGAAAATAAATGAAGGGATGTCACTCTGCAAACAAACAATGCAAGTCAAAATAGTCAAACCTAAAAAGCAGACAAAAATATCTGCATTTTTTAAGCGCTCCCGGGTAGTGAAGATGGCAGGTGCAGCTCTCCTGCTCCGGGTCCGAGTGAGTAAATACATGAACACCATGATTGCTTTGATACTGGCATCACTGGCATTTTTACAAGTAGCCTATTTAATATTGTCGCCCTGTATCAAACTCAGCGCAGTGGTTGACTGGAATACACCAATCTATAGTTCAGTGGTTACTGCTCTTGTCCTCCGTTTTCACAAACTGGGTTACAAAAGCACCCGCTATAATTACTCTGCTGTATTTTTTCATGTTGGCACTCAATAGTTTTATATTTAAAAAAAGAATGCGGGGTGTGTGATTTTTTTTTTCCCCCCAAGGGAGCCGTTACAGACAAAAACAGCAGGGATGCCCGTTAATGCGAGGTGAACTGGGATGTAGAAATGAGCACAGAGCGGACCTGAACATGGACCCCACCGAGCCGTTGACTCCAGCAGCCGAGACGGCTGGAGCGCTGCAGACTCAGCGTGGGAGTGAGTAAAGAAGTGCTCTTTCTTCTCACTGTGCTGCGACTGTAGTCTCTTCAACAACCATGACAAAATGAAGTAATTTGTGTTTCTTATTATTATGACAAGTTATAATGACCAAAATTCACGAAGTTGGTGACTTAAATCTGTTAACAGCCTTCAGACAAACTAAATCTACCAACATTTAGATTTCAAAATATGGGAAGCTCTTCCTGTTGTCTGGTTGGCAAGGAGTGTTCTAAAAAAATTAAAAATATATAGAAATGACTTCCGGTTATGGCTGCCACGTAGGACGGACGTGTCTCGCTCTGCTCTGCTCCTGGAGAAAAAAAATCGGCAAATAACTCTCTCATTTGGGACAGAACGTATCCCAGCGTTCGGGCGAGGATATGTCGGCGAAGCCTAAGGCTGGAAAACCAGGTAAAGGAAAAAGCGAGCCGCCGAAACAGTCCAAATTAACGGACTTTCAGGTCTGTGACGCAGCAAATAAAACTCCATATATGGCGGAGGAGGCTGGCAACGGTGCGATGTCTCGGGGGGAGGCGCAGATGCGCTGATGGCTGCCATGAGTTCAATGAGAGCGGACTTTTCCTCTAGATTTGATGGGATTATGACAGCGTTGGAAGGAATAAGAAAGGAATTGGGTGACTGTGTAGAACGAACGGCGCAGATGGAGCTCCGTCTCGCTAGTGCTGAAGATGACGTCACCCGTCTTCAATTAAAGGTGCGCACTTTGGAAAAAAAAAATAAATCTCTGGAAGATAATATTTTGGATTTGGAATCTCGGTCGAGACAGAATAATTTGAGGCTGGTGGGTCTTCCAGAGGAATCAGAAGGTCGGGACGTATGTTCCTTTCTGGAAAAGTGGATTCCGGAGGTGCTGGGCAGCGAGGAGTTGCAATCAGCAGTGGTTCTGGAAAATGCACATCGTATTGGCCCACGGAGAGATAAGGGACCGCCGAGGACCTTAATTATGAAGTTTCTTAGCAACAGAGACAGGATGAAGATCTTCAACGCTGCACGAGCTAAAGGAGAGATTAAACACCAGGACCAGCAGGTGCGGTTCTACCCAGATTTGGCCACAGGAATCCAGCAATTGAGGAAGCAGTTTGATCCCGTACGTAAGGAGCTGCGCAACCTTGGGATTCGTCATGGTGTAATCTATCCTGCGAGACTGCTGACCACGTATGAGGGCAGAACCCACAACTTCAAGACCCCAGAGGAGGCGCAGGAGTTCATCAAGAAGATCAAAGAAGAAGAAGAGACTGGTGGGAGCTAAGCATGAACAAAATATAAGGTAGAATAATTAAGCATTTGCACAGGCATCTGACTGACTTGAAGTAAATAGTAAGTTTACAAAATATAGATTGTATTATATATTAAAAAAACAAAACAAAAACAAAACAAACAAAAAAAACTATGATGTACAAAGTTGTTAAAAATTTTGGAGTTAAGTTGGAAAACTACAGAGGAGAGTTAATGTTACGTCATTAAAAGCAGTAGAGTTAGGGTGATTGGGAGGATGAAGAAGGAGTGGCTTAGGCTGTTCCCCGTGGGTGTGGAACGGTCGATGGCTATATCGGGAGACAGAATTTTTCTTTTGATTTTGGGGGGTTTGCCACAAGTGTGGGAAGGGGAAATTTGTTTGTGTGTAGTTTGTAGGATGAATGTTCAACCACTCATGTTTTTGCTTCTCTGTATGAGCATGTTTACACTGCAAGGTAATCCCAAACTCTCTATTGATCATAAACCAAAGTGTTAATCTTAATTTAACTTCATGGAATTGCAGAGGTCTACAAAATTTAAAAAAACTTAAACAAGTTATGAATAAAATAAAAGACATGGGTTCAAAAATTGTGTTTTTACAAGAAACTCATCTAATAGAGGAGGATGTTAAAAGAATTAGGAGTAGATGGCAAGGAAGTGTATTCACCTCTTCATTTTCATCCCAAGCCAGGGGAGTTATGACTCTCATACATAAATCAGTTCCTTTTCAAGTGAAAAATGTAATTGGAGACAAATTTGGAAGATATGTAATCATTCAAGGTTCTTTGCTATTAGAAAATATAAATCTTGTGAACTTATATGGTCCCAATATAGATGATCAGAAGTTCTTTGCTAATTTATTTCTTATTTTATCATCACTTACAGGGCAACATATAATAGCAGGGGATTTTAATTGTACATTGAATCCAGGTATAGATAGATCAACAGGACTGGATTGTACGCACATTGGATGTAGGATGACTATTAATCATTTTATGAAAGAATTGAGATTGTTAGATATATGGAGAGAAATGAAACCACAAGTTAAAGCCTATTCTTGTTATTCCAGTACCTACAAGACATTCTCACGTATTATTTTTTGATTTCCACAGAATTAAGGTCCAAGATTCAAAACTGCTTTTATGATAACATCGTGATCTCTGATCATGCACCCTGTTGTCTAATATATGTAGATAAAAAATTGACAAAGGAATCAGGTAGATGGCAATTTCAGCATAAATGGCTTCAGGATGAGGAATTTGTCAAGTATATAGAAAAACAGATAGACGAGTTCTTTGACATCAATACTACACAAACATCAGCATGTGTAAAGTGGGAGGCTTTCAAAGCTTTTATTAGGGGACATATTATTAGTTATACAGGATCAAAATCTAAGAAGACTCGAGAGGAGAGAGCTAAATTGGAACATAAAATAAAAAGTCTTCAGGAAAAAGTGTATGCAGGAAGTGACCCAAGGTTGGAGAATGAATTACTGATTTTGAGAGCTGAATACGACAAAAAATCAGCGAATACAGCTGCCTCGAGTCTTCTAAGATTGAAACAATCTTTTTATGAACAAGGTGAAAAATCAGGAAAATTATTAGCATGGCAGATTAAACAATTAGAAATTAAAACACCAATTACCAGTATTATAAGTAACGGACAGGTAGTTATAGATCCTTTAGAAATTAATAGAGCCTTTAGAGATTACTATGAAAAATTATATGATACCAAAAATGAACCTGATTTAACAAAACTAAATGGGTTTTTGAACGAACTATCTATACCGTGTATTCCAAATGAAAACAGGGAGATATTGGAGTCTAAAATTAGTCAAGAAGAAGTTGGGCTAGCCATTGATAATATGAAATCAGGAAAAAGTGCAGGACCAGATGGTCTTCCAGTTGACCTTTATAAAAAATTTAAGAATAAATTAATAAAACCTTTTTTGGAAATGGTTTTAGAAGCATTTCAAAATAATAATTTACCATCATACATAAATAATGCCTTAATTATACTGCTGCCAAAACCAGGTAAGCCCTCTAATAAATGTGAAAATATGAGACCAATAAGCCTATTAAACGCCGACCTTAAGATAATCTGTAAAATTTTAGCAAGACGAATACAAGAAATTTTACCAAATATTATTAATCGAGATCAGAATGGCTTTATAAAGGGTAGACAAGGCTTCCATAATGTAAGAAGACTATTTAATATTATTTATTTTAATAAAGAAGCACCGGATACAGCTCTCCTATCATTGGACGCCGAAAAGGCCTTTGATAGAGTTGAATGGCCCTTTCTTTTTGAAGTCCTACAAAGGTTTGGACTTGGAAATAATTTCATAAAATGGGTTCAAATAATATACAATAATGCTACAGCAGAAATCCTAACAAATAACAATATTTCAAAACCAATAAAAATCAATAGAGGATGTCGACAAGGCTGTCCACTTTCACCTTTACTGTTTACTATGGCAATTGAACCTTTAGCGATAGCGATACGTTTACATTCACAAATATATGGAATTAAAGTTGGACCAACAGAACATAAAATCTCCCTGTACGCCGAGGACATAATTTTGTTTATGTCGAATCTAAAAAAATCAATTCCAACCTTGTTGAATTTAATAAAGAATTTTGGGGAAATATCAGGATATAAAATAAATAAAACTAAATCTTCAATATTAATGCTAAATGAGACCCAGAGAAATTACCCAGCCCCTGAGGTAAATCAATTCAATGTTGTAAATCAGTTTAAATATTTAGGAATCCAAATTATGCCTAAGCTAGAATCAGTCGCCAGTGTCAACTATGAAGCCTTAATGTCAGATATCAATGAGTTAACTCAGAGATGGATGTCACTACCAATGTCGATGATCGGGAGAATCAATATACTTAAAAGTAATATTTTACCTAAAATACTTTATTTATTTCAATACATTCCCTTATCACCACCTTTAGATCTATTCTCAAGAATAAAAAAAAAGTTAGTGGAATTTATATGGAACAACAGGAGGGCTAGATTACGTTTGTCTTTATTATATTTACCATTTGATCGTGGAGGTCTGAAATGTCCAAATTTTATGTTGTATTATTGGTCGGCACAACTGAGGTCTATGACATATTATTTTTCATCAAATGATCTCCCTCACTGGACTGAAATGGAATCATACAATTTACCTTTACCTCTTCCCATATTCATATACTCAGATTCGGCAAAAAAATTACAAAAACAAGTTAAAAATCCATTTGTAAAGCATATGATCAAAATATGGTGTGAAGCTAAAAACTATTTAAAAGAACCACAGTTATTGTCACAATTTAGTCCAATATGGGGTAATCAATATTTTAAACCAGGGAGAGCGGACGCTGTATTTAAAGTATGGAATTTAAAAGGGATACAAAAGATTCAGGATTTATATTTGCCATGTGCAGATAACATAATGTCTTTTGAAGAGCTGAGGATCAAATTTAATCTCAATAGAACACATTTTTTTAAATATCTTCAACTTAGAAACTTTATTCGATCAAATCAAAATAAAGCTCTCACTCGACCTATTTATTCATCCTTGGAAAAAATGATGATGAAAGATAGTAAAAGAAAGGGTATTATTTCAGAGTTTTATAACTCATTGACACTATCTTCAAGTGAAAATTCACTGAAAAGATTAAACTACTGGAAAGAAGATCTGCAAACTGAAATTTCAGAGGAACAATGGGAATTGGCTTGTACAGAAGCTCAAACCAAATCAATAAATGCACGCCTTAAATTGATACATTTCAAATGGTTAATGCGGATGTATGTTACACCGGAGGAGTTAAATAGATATAACAAAAATATACCAGATACATGCACAAAATGCATGGAAAGTAAAGGAACCCTATTTCATTGTTTATGGGAATGTAGATTAATAAGAATGTTTTGGGAAGAGGTGAGGGTAACAATTGAAAAAATAATCTCAAAACAAATCATATTGAATCCTAAACTGTTTTTGTTGGGTCTGTACCCAGAAAAGCATAATTTTAATAAAAGTGAAAGAACATT
Organism: Pholidichthys leucotaenia; assembly: GCA_020510985.1. Taxonomy (NCBI): domain Eukaryota; kingdom Metazoa; phylum Chordata; class Actinopteri; order Cichliformes; family Pholidichthyidae; genus Pholidichthys; species Pholidichthys leucotaenia. The sequence goes on from CM035840.1 coordinate 46,967,447, forward strand.
CATAGACCTCAGTTTGCTTAATGCCAAAAAATGTATTGCACTATTATGGAAAAAGACTCATAGACCAGATGTGACTCAGTGGTTAAGACAGATGTTAACAAACCTTCCATTAGAAAGAATAACATATATACTGAAATCAAAGGAAATTGTGTTTGAGAATATATGGAGACCTTTTATTGATTATGTAAAAAATTTAAACATAACTCTTGAAGAAGAAGGTGAATGATGTGTGTGGACCTTGTAAATTCCAAACTGGTGAACATAATATGTATACTTATGTATTGGATTGTCTAGACTAAACAGAGGAGCATTGTTGAAGATTTGATTTTGTTGGTGGTTGTTGGTGTTTTTAGTGTATTTTTTTTTTTTGTAGTACTTTAGTGTTAGTGTTTGATTGTTTGTATCATGTTTGTTAAAAAAAAAAAAAGGTTCAATAAAGATATTGTGGAAAAAAAAAATATATAGAAATATAACAGGTCGAGTTAATTTTATTTCATTAATTATAATTTTATTTATACTTTTATATTTCGTTGAAATCAGAGTTGAAATTTTATTCTGACTCTGCAAAATTATGATCAAAAGTTTCAATTATGAGAGAAAAAAAAATTAAAATTTCACCAAAAAACTGCTTAAAATTTATTGGAAAAATAATAATTTCATTACAAAACAGACGAAAATTGGCCCTAAAATAACCCACAAATTAATGATAATAAAGCCTCAAATATAAAAGAAGAGTCATAATTTTACAAGAGGAAATTACAAATTTATGATGGAAAATAGTTGCAAATTTAGGTTAAAAACAAATACAGAGAAAAAAGTAGAAAACTACAAGAAAATAGTTATAAATTTTGGAGAAAAACCTCAAACGTTCAAGACTAAGTCATTACTCAAGTATTTTTTTAAGTGCGTGCTTTAGTACTCTTACTCAACTAGTAATTTTTTGGGTGTCTACTTTTAATTATTAATTTCATAAGACAACACTGCTTTTACATGAGTGCAGGCTACCAAACCCAGGCTACCAAACCCAGCTCTGATCATATAATTTAAGTGTGAGTGAGAGAGAATGCGTGAGTAAATTACTACAGTATTATCAATGGTTTTTTTCCCTTTGAGTGTCACATGTTTTCACACGCCTTACATACAACGTGCCGCCCACAAAAAAAAAAAAAAAAATATATATATATATATATATAAATGCTGCCACCACGCGAAAGTCTTTAACCAGAGAAAGCACTGCCTATCATACAGGCACGTTGGGTGCTTCAAGTTTTCGTGGTAAGTGATAATTTTAGCTGTTATTTTGAGAGGCCAAACTAAATCAAGCTCCTCTCCTGTGGAATCAGCTGCCAATCTGGATTCGGGAGTCAGACTCGATCTCTGTTTTTAAGAATAGGGCTAAAACCTACCTTTTTGATATAGCCTACAATTAGGGAGGGATCATGTGTTTCTGAACCCTCCCTTAGTTATGCTGCTAATAGGTTTAGTCAGCCGGGGGACCTCCAGTAATGCACTGGGCCTCACTCCTTTTCTCACTCTCAATGAAATATTTTTTTTGCTGGTCATTAACATTTGTTTGTTCTCTCCCATAGATTGAGTCCCCATCGTGCTGCTTGCTCTCTACATGTCTGTTCTTTTCTTCTTCTCTATCCCCTCACCCCCCAGCCAGTCGCAGCAGATGACTGCCCCTCCCTGAGCCTGGTTCTGCTGGAGGTTTCTTCCTGTTAAAAGGGAGTTTTTCCTCTCCACCGTCGCCAAGTGCTTGCTCACAGGGGATCGCCTGATTGCTGGGGTCTTTCTGCAACTATGGGGGTTCCCCCTACAGTTGATAGTGCTATGAGATGACTGTTGTTGTGAAATGGCGCTATATAAATAAAGTTGAATTGAATTGAATTAAAAATGGGTACATTTATCTTTATTTATTGTTTCAGTTTATAGAAATTTCTATTTTTGTTTCAAATGTTCCAGAAATTCCTAAAAGCTATAAATTCATTTGATATTTGCCAGGATGATAAAGTGATAAATACCATGTTACACCAGCAGGGTGAGTATAAGCTAGTTTTCAGCTCAGAGTGAAAAATCCTGTGTTTTAACTTAATTATGTTAATTTCTAGAGTAGGGCAGAACATGTAATGATACCAGGTAATTACTGGTTCACTTGGAGTAGACAAAGTTGAAGAAGTCACCATGGTTCATCAATAAAAAAAAAAAAAAGAACTATCAAATTCGCTTCAGCCTAGTGGATGAAAGTTCATTACTGCCATCTGGTGTTGCCAGTAATCACCTGCAATTTCTACATCGTCCATCTTTAATGAGCGAGCTGTGTGTGCCAAGCTACAAAAATCGAGGTGCACGACCAGCAGAAAGGACACCAAAGCACCCCGCGTAGCACTGATCGTGATGTCATTTTTGACATGCGCAACCATTTGTGAGGGCTAGCATGTTTAGTATACACAAGGCTTGAGACATAAACTCACCCCACCACCACCCGAATATAAAGCATCTCACCTCCAGTACCGTCCCCCCTGGTGAAGTCTCCACCCTGGATCATGAACTGTGGAATGACTCTGTGGAATTTGCTGCCCTTATACCCAAATCCTTTCTATTTGGAAAGAACAAACAAAACAAACTTCAACAATACTTGAAATATCTAAAATTATATTATGAACAATAAAGAAATATGGCTTTAAGTTTGTGCATCTATCAACTGTATTCCTCATCTGATTCATGAACAAATGCTGAATTTGCTTTATTCTGACCCTAATACATTGCTGCAGTGTCTTGGGCAAGCAGACCACAGATGTCTCACCTCACCTGTTGCCAGGGCAACAAAGTTGTCAACTGTTTTGGGAACAGTTTTACCGAAAACACCAATGACGATCCTTCCCACATCGTCGTCTCCAATTCTTATGTCAAAGTACACCTACAAAGAAATGTCAGGATGGGGAAGTTTATTTACATACCAATATCACCCAAAATTATGAGGCACTAAACTATGAGGTAGCATAAATGCACATAAATATACAGTTCAATAGTGCTACTATTAAAGCCTTACATGGCTGTGTTAATTAAAAACTTTTAACCAAGCTAATGCTTTATTGGTAGAAAAATGTTCCAACAAAATTTGAAAGACTGCTTTATACAATCAGATTAAGATCCTTTTACAATAACAAGAACCAAATGGCTAAAACAGACAGCACTCAAGAACAACACAAAGTAAATTTACTGGATTACTGATTTGGTTTTAATGGATTAAAATGAAAGCACTAAGGTGCTGTGCCTCAGTGCCTGTGGCATAGTAGCATGGGCGGCTGTAAAAAAGTGGTACTCTGACCTCTACTGGCAAGGAATAGTTATTGCATTTCCTTTTTTTCGCTGCGGCATTGACAGAAATGGTGAGTTAAATTTGTGTTTATTTCAAAAACAAAGTATTATTTGCTCAGGAAACGTAGTATTCCTTAACTGTGCACATGATAATAAAGCCTTTCAATTCAATTCAACTTTATTTATATAGCGCCATTTCACAACAACAGTCATCTCATAGCACTATCAACTGTAGGGGGGAACCCCCACAGTTGCAGAAAGACCCCAGCAATCAGGCGATCCCCTGTGAGCAAGCTCTTGGCGACGGTGGAGAGGAAAAACTCCCTTTTAACAGGAAGAAACCTCCAGCAGAACCAGGCTCAGGGAGGGGCAGTCATCTGCTGCGACTGGCTGGGGGGTGAGGGGATAGAGAAGAAGAAAAGAACAGACATGTAGAGAGCAAACGGCACGATGGGGACTCAATCTATGGGAGAGAACAAACAGATGTTAATGACCAGCAAAAAAAAAAAAAATATTTCATAGAGAGTGAGGAAAGGAGTGAGGCCCAGTGCATTACTGGAGGTCCCCCGGTTGACTAAACCTATTAGCAGCATAACTAAGGGAGGGTTCAGAAACACATGATCCCTCCCTAATTGTAGGCTATATCAAAAAGGTAGGTTTTAGCCCTATTCTTAAAAACAGAGATCGAGTCTGACTCCCGAATCCAGATTGGCAGCTGATTCCACAGGAGAGGAGCTTGATAACTGAAGGCTCTGCCTCCCATTGTACTTTTGGAGATTCTAGGTATTACAAGTAATCCTGCATTTTGGGAGCGTAGTGCTCTGTTAGGATAATACGGTAGTATCAGATCTTTTAAATAAAAAGGAGCCTGATTGTTTAGAGCTTTGTAAGTAAGAAGAAGGATTTTAAACTTAATTCTAAACTCTATGGGAAGCCAATGAAGGGAGGCCAGAACCAGAGAGATATGATCTCTCTTTCTAGTACCTGTTAAAACTCTTGCTGCAGCATTTTGGATCAGCTGAAGACTTTTTAAAGATGTTTTAGGATCTAATCTCAAGCTAACAAAAGCGTGGATCAGTTTCTCAGCTTCACTCTGAGACAAGATGCTCCTAATCTTGGCAATATTACGCAAATGATAGAAGGCAGTCTTACAAACAAATTTAATATGTGAATTGAAGGACAAATCCTGATCAAAAATAACTCCAAGGTTCCTCACAGAGCTATTAAGAGAAAGAGTAACCGCATCCAAACTGAAAGTTTGATATGGAAAGGAATTTCTAAGGTTTTTTGGACCAACAAGAATGACTTCAGTCTTATCTGAATTTAACAGCAGGAAATTACAAGTCATCCAAGCTTTGATTTCCTTAAGACAGGCTTCTAACTTGGCTAATTGATTACTATCATCTGGCTTCATTGACAGGTATGATTGTGTGTCATCTGCATAATATGTTCCCTAACAAAAGCATATATAAACTAAAAAGAGTAGGGCCTAGCATAGATCCCTGTGGAACTCCATGACTAAGCTTTGAGTTGAAAGAAAACTCATTATTTACATGAACAAACTGGAACCTATCAGATAAATAAGATCTAAACCATTGCAACGAAGTTCCATTAAGTCCAACATAGTGTTCTAATCTATCAAGTAGAATATTATGATCGATAGTATCAAAAGCTGCACTAAGGTCTAAAAGGACAAGTACAGAAACTAGTCCATTATCAGATGCAATGAGGAGGTCGTTAGTGACCTTCGCTAAGGCTGTTTCAGTACTATGATGGATTCTAAACCCAGATTGAAACTCTTCAAGTAAACCATTTCCCTGCAGGTGGTCAAATAATTGCGTAGCAACAACTCTTTCTAAGATTTTTGAAATGAAAGGGAGATTAGAGATTGGTCTATAGTTAGCTAAAGCTCCTGGATCTAGCGTTGGCTTTTTGAGTAAGGGTTTAATTACAGCCGTTTTAAAAGCCTGCGGTACATGGCCTAAAGTTAATGAAGAATTGATTATATGAAGAATAAAGCTACCAATAAGTGGGAAGACTTCTTTAAATAACCTGGTAGGAATAGGGTCTAAAAGACAAGTTGAAGGTTTGAATGAGGAAACTATTTTGTCTAACTCACAAAGGTCGATTGGAGTCAACTCATCAAGACAGAGATCAATAGAAGGAGTTGTAGTAGTTACAGTATTTAAGTTAACTGTGGGAAGAATCTGATTGATTTTATCTCTGATGGATGACATTTTATTATTGAAAAAGTTCATAAAGTCCTGACTAGTAAGCTCTAAGGGAATGCTAGGATTGACAGAGTCCTGACTCTTTGTCAACCTGGCTACAGTACTGAAAAGAAACCTGGGATTATTCTTGTTCTCTTCTATTAATGCAGAGTAATAACTCGTTCTAGCTTTTCTAAGAGATTTTTTATAAATTAAAAGATGATTTCTCCAAGCTAAATAGATTTCATCTAAATTAGTAGAGCGCCATTTTCTTTCTAATTGACGAGTCTTCTGTTTTAAGGTACGAGTTTCTGTGTTGAACCAAGGAGTTAGAAATCTCTGATTAGACTTTTTCTTTTTTAAGGGGGCCACCAAGTCTAGAGTCTGATGCAGAGAAGCTGAAACACTATCCACCATGTTATCAATTACAGAAGGAGCAAGCTGTCTATAGCTTATTTCCGTTGTGTTGACACATGGCATAGAGGAAACAATCTGCATAAATTTGGAAACAGCATCATCTGAGAGGCATCTACTGTAATAATATTTTTCTTTAGGAGCCAAATAGTCAGAAATAGTAAAATCAAAGGTTAACAGACAATGGTCTGACAGTACAGGGCTATGAGGAGACACTACAAGATTTTCTATTTCTATGCCATATGTCAAAACAAGGTCCAATGTATGGTGGAGGTAATGAGTAGAATTTCCTACTTTCTGAGAAAACCCAATCGAGTCTAATATTGAATTGAATGCCACATTAAGGCAGTCACTATCTACATCCACATGTATATTAAAGTCCCCCACTATAATTATTCTATCAGATTTCAGCACTAAATCAGCTAAGAAATCAGCAAATTCGGACAAAAATTCTGAGTAGGTTGATGGGGGACGATAAACTATGGCAAATAAAATTGGGTTTAACCTAAAATTGCTAAAGTGCCCAATACTGAGGACCAGGCCCTCAAAGGAATTATAACATGTTTTTTGCTTTACATTAACTAGTAATTTGGAATGGTAAATTGTTGCTACTCCTCCTCCACGACCAGAACTTCTGGGATTTTGACAGTTTAAATAACCAGAGGGAGTTGATTCATTTAAACCAACATAATCCTCTTGTCCTAACCAAGTCTCTGTAAGAGAAATTAAATCAATCTGATGATCAATTAACAAATCATGGACTAACAGAGACTTGGGAGTTAGAGACCTAATATTTAATAAACCACATTTAATTTTTAAATTATGAGGAGGAACAGAGGCCAAATCATTCAATTTAGAGGCTTTATGTTTAATTTGAGTTTTATCAATATTTTGCTTTATCGCTTTGGGATGCTTATACATTATATTTTTATTCACTTTGGAGGGAGCAGACAACGATTCTCTGATGGGGAAGACAGGGGCTAAGCTGAGGGGTGGCGGATGAAGAGGAGCTGCAGAGAGGCGTGTAAGACTGCAACTCTGCTTCCTGGTCCCAACTCTGAGTAGTCGTGGTTTTGGAAATTTGGATAAAAAAGATGCCAGATTGTTAGATAAATGAGAAGCACCATCCAAAGTGGGATGAATGCTGTCTCGTCTCATAAGACCAGGTTTTCCCCAAAAAGAGCTCCAATTGAATCTTGAATCTATTTTGAAATTCTGGTAAATTAAAAGTCGAGAAAATATGGTGATACAATGATACAAGCCTTTAGTTCCACTGATTTTGACTGGGCGAGCTGAAACAGAGAGGCGGACAGACAGACACACACAGCCACAAACAGACACACTATCCGATTACTGTATGCCTCCGTTTTACCGAGGCATAATTAGAGCTACAACGATTACTCATATAATTCAAATACAAAAATTCCTCGATTCAAAATCTATGCTTTGACTTGTTGTTTAATATAGCACTTCCGGTCTATGTGACCTTCTTCTGGTACGACCTTCTGGTCACGCTATGTAAACAAGATGCAACTTTAATTGCGCCATATCAGAGGGTCATAGTGACAGGCCAGCAAGGACGAAGAAGAATGTCAGGAAAAAAAAACCCAAAAAACAAAAGTATCTCAAGTCTGGGATCATTTCAAGCTCAAATTGAAGGAGAACATAATCAGTGTATACATAGTAAAGCCGAGTGGCTAGCTAGCATCCTACAATGTCGATGTTACGGTGTCTTGGCAGAAACCATCCCACATCGTGCACGGCCAGTGCACCCGAGATAAGGTACGTCATTGAGATTTTAAATTAAGATGAATAGAATGCAGTCAGCTATGCTAATTATGCTTATATGACCAAAAACATATAGCCACTGCCATTAGTATCTGCTAGCGGCTAGCACTAGCAGCTGCTAACGGCTAACAAACGGAACTTTATGGTATACCGTAACGTTTAAAGTTACATTCTATGCTATAAACATTGCAATAAGTATTGCATTCATGTGTACCTGTGTTATTGAGTGTTTGGTACAATTACTACTGCTCTTTAGGAAAGTTCCGCATATGTTGGTCAACGCAAGTTTCTTAAAACAGTATCCAATTTCTCAAGTAATCTTCGATTAGAGTGGACGATTACCCAAACCATAAAATAGTGGTTAGCTGCAGCCCTAATTAAAATACAAAGGGAAGTGAGGTAGTTTAAGCCTTGAGCTGTAACCTTTTAGAGGGAAAAATTGATTGAAGTCTAAATAACCAGCTTATACAGTACAATACTGAGTAAATAATTTTCCTCCAGTGATTAAAAGTAGCACATTGTGCTCTTGCACAGTATTACTCCAGTATACAGTGCATCTGTAAAGTATTCACAGCACTTCACTTTTTCCACATTTTGTTATGTTACCTTATTTCAAAATGGATTAAATTCACTTTTTTCCTCAAAATTCTACACAGAATACCCCATAATGACAACGTGAAAAAAAGATTTTTTGCAAATTTATTAAAATAAAAAACTAAGAAATCACATGTACATAAGTATTCACAGCCTTTGCTCAATAGTTTGTTGATGCACCTTTGGCAGCAATTACAGCCTCAAATCTTATTGAATATGATGCCACAAGCTTGGCACACCTATCTTTGGGCAGTTTGGCCCATTCCTCTTTGCAGCATCTCTCAAAGTCCATCAGGTTGAATGGGAAGTGTCGGTGCACAGCCATTTTCAGATCTCTCCAGAGATGTTCAATTGGATTCAAGTCTGGGCTCTGGCTGGGCCACTCAAGGACATTCAGAGTTGTCCTGAAGCCACTCCTTTGGTATCTTGGTTTGTGCTCTGACATGCACTGTCAACTGTGGGACCTTGTATAGACATGTGTGTGTCTTTCCAAATCATGTCCAATCAACTGAATTTACCACAGGTGGACTCCAACTAAGCTACAGAAACACCTCAAGGATGATCAGTGGAATCAGGATGCATCTCAACTCAATTTTGAGCTTCACGGCAAAGGCTGTGAATACTTATGTACATGCGATTTCTTAATTTTTTATTTTTAATAAATTTGCAAAAATCTCAAAACTTTTCACACTGTCATTATGAGGTATTGTGTGTAGAATTTTAAGAAAAAAATGAATTTATCCATTTTGGAATAAGGCTGTAACATAACAAAATGTGGAAAAAGTGAAGCGCTGTGAATACTTTCCAGATGATGGTGGTGGTCCCTCGATTTTGAGAATGACATGCATGTGCAGTTATCTGTGGACGCGTAGATGGCTCTGCAGACCAAGTCTGGACTTGCAGGGCCTGGAACAGATAGGGCACATCAATTCCGCTGTTGTTGCAGGGACGGACGCTGCTCTGTGGCGACGTTCTCTGGCAGCCTGTGCCTGGTTGCGGAGCTCCTCCTCTAGTTAGGCCGACGCTCTTTTTATGAGAGCACGCCAGCACTGCCTCTCTTGTGCTTTGTGAACAAGTTCAGCGGGGGAGATGTCACACCATTTGAGGCTGTCTTTTAAGGCATCCTTGTAGCGTTTACAGGGGCAACCTCGTTTTCTGTTTTTGTTTATTTTGGTGTTTGTTGTATGTTTATATCTGAATTTGTTACCTTACAGTGATGAAAATTCCAAAGATCCCCTATTATTTCCTGTTCTGGATCACAGTATCCGGATCTTTTGCAGGATCGCGATCAGTCTTAGATATTTCCTAGAACCTATTGGGATCTTGTCCTGTATTTTTTTGGCAAGCGTCCTGACCATTTATTGTGGAGTTATTAGGGATGTGATTTGGGGTTGGGGAAATTATCTTAAAATTTAGCAGGGGGTCTGGGGGCCACAGTCCCCCAAGGGGGTCCGGGGCAGAGCCCCGTTGGGGGGGGGGGGGGGGGCAAGGGGGCGAAGCCCCCCGAAGCTCCCGGGTTTTTATGATTTTTAAGTACCAGAACTGTGCTTAAATGACATAAAACAAACAGCTGAATGTCACTTATTACTGTATAATATTGACTTACGTTCCAAGAAGATGGCATTCCTAAAATATTCCAACAAGCATTATCCATCACATGTGTGGCGTTAAAAATATTTTTTAAATAAAGTCCAAAACATCTTCAGCAGGCAAGATGAAGAAAAGTGAAAAGTGAACTCCCGTGGCAGATAGAAAGGTCTACATTTAACCATGAGAAACTCCAGGTTAGCTGAGCAGTGTCTCCCAACAGTGACAGAGTTCGTGCACCAAGCCTTGTTAATATAAATGCATACTCCCCCACCTCTGGTCTTACCGGAGTCATCAGCTGCTCTGTCTGCCCGCAGAGTGTGCCATCCGGCCAGCTCGACAGCACCATCAAGTACTCCACTATGTAGCCATATTTCCGAGAAAATCATGATATTGCAGTTCATAAGTTTCTTATTGCTGGTGATCCGAAGCCGTAGCTCATCCATTCTGTTCGCCACTGACCGTACATTAGCGAGGAAAATGCTGGGTAGAGAAAGCCGGTGCGGTGTTAGCTTTAGCTTTAGCTTAGCTCTTAGCCCTTCGCGCTTCCCCCGCCTTTGTTTACGGTCTCTACGCCGCCTGCCAGCACTTCCGGTTGGCCAGGTAACTTACCTAGCGTCGGGTGTTCTCCAGAGCTCAGGGATGAAATGTAGGTTGCTGATAAGAAGGTTGTTATTTTGTAATCCAATGTTGCAGTTCATAAGTTTCTTATTGTTGGTGATCCGAAGCCGTAGCTCATCCATTCTGTTCGCCACTGACCGTACATTAGCGAGGAAAATGCTGGGTAGAGAAAGCCGGTGCGGTGTTAGCTTTAGCTTAGCTCTTAGCCCTCCGCGCTTCCCCCGCCTTTGTTTACGGTCTCTACGCCGCCTGCGAGCACTTCCGGTCGGCCGGGTAGCTTACCTAGTGTCGGGTGTTCTCCAGAGCTCAGGGATGAAACGTAGGTTGCTGATAAAAAGGTCGTTATTTTGTAATCCAATGTCCAAAAGTTCATTTCGGGTGTAGGATGTAAAAGCGAAGCTGTTCTGAACGAACAGACCCGAAATGAGCAGAAGTATCGCTGCTAATCCACAAAATCTTAAGAGATGCTGAGCCTCGCGTTGTGCACGCGCCGCCATCTGGTCTGAAAATTTTTGGAAGATAAAAAAAGCGGAATTCCGCGAATTAGCGGAAAAATCACATCCCTAAGTTATATACACATATGGTAAAAATGGCCCTATCTCGCAATGATAAAGAATCTTTTAAAAAATTCCTGGATCCAGACAGTGATCCGGATCACTCCCAAAATCTAATAATTTCTTCCTTGTCCCATTTCGGACTTGTCCTGAAAATTTCGTCAAAATCCGTTGATAACTTTTTGAGTTATGTTGGTAACAGACAGACAAACAAACCCCGGTGAAAACATAACCTCCTTGGCGGAGGTAATAAAGCTGAATTGACAATAGATTTGCATTTTTTTCTTGAAAATTTGCTTCCCCCCCCGATAGATTTGCAACTTTTTCCCCTCATTGATTTGTGACTTTCCCCCTGTAAATCTGCATTTTTTTCCTGCAAGTTTTCAACTTTTTTCTTGTAAATTCGCAATGCTAATTGTCATCTTTCATCTCATCTTTGCAGCTTTATTTTCGTAAATTTGTACCCAGTTAACATGTATACGTCCGTCCCTTGTGCCAAATTGGCATCTAACATCCTGTAAAAAAAATAGCAAGTCGCCTACTGGCTATAAACATATTCCAGTCAGGAAAACGCACAATAATCGTGTTATTTATGTGTAATATAGTAAGGATGTGCTTTAATTGCATAAGCATTACTCAAGGAAACATTATTCTATCCCTACATGAGATACTAAATTTGGTAGCAACAAGCTCAGATTCTCTGCAACTGCAGACGTGGACAAACTTGCAGACGCACACACGACAGAGCCCAAGTCGGTAAAATCTGATAAAGCTTCCACACTGTAATCTTGCATGAATGCTGCAGCTATGGGCCACCCGGAGAAAATGCACGAAATAAACTGAAAATGTACTGGGAGATCGAGTTAGCGGGAGTGGGGGGTGATTAAGGTTTGTTTTGTGGTAGGCGTCATTTAACGGTTTAAAACCACTATCAGGTAAACCCTTAGCCGTCTGCTAGCTAGCGTTAGCCCCCTAAACGAAAGGATAAAGGCCAGTTTTATGTGACGTGGCTTTTCGAGACGCAGCGACAAGCTAGCACGGAGGGAGAGCTCTGATTTTTTTTTCCTGCTGCATCCATCCGCCGGGTTTGGCCCGGAGCAGCTCCGCTAACACCCACCTTAGCCGTCACTTTGGGGCCTTTCTTCTTCTCGTCAGCGGAGGAGCCGTTCGGGAATGCGAGAAAGAAGAGAGATCCCACAATGACCGTGACCGCGACGAGGAATTTCATCTTTCTCTCACAGAGTCTCACCATCAACCAGAGGCGGAAGGAACAGCCGGGCGGTCGGCCTGCTGTCCGAGCTGGATTTATATACGTGAGCCGGTGGGAAGGACTGAAAAGCGCTATCCGGGGAGGAGACCATGGAGCCCCGCTACACCAGGACGCAGGGGGCGGGGCTACGGCCGGATGCAGAGACGCACCGGGATCTGATTGGGTACAGCAGCGGTTCAGCCAATCAGATGCAGACGCGTGACGCCGGGGTTGCATGAATTTTATCCTGCCGCTACTCAGAGGTTGAAGGAATCCATGGTCAGATGTGATAACTTTTTCTTACTTTGGGCTGATTTTGAGGGCCCGTGCAAGATTGTGTTTGGAATGGGGAAGAGTTCAAAATCCTTTAAAATGGAATAAAAAAAAAATCACTTCCTTCCCAACAAAAACATAAAAAATAAACCTGGGTCATTATAATCTAGATGAACAGAAAAAAAAATAAACTTTTACATGGAATATAGATATAACCAGCATTCATATGAATGTGGCAAATTTACAAAAAAAAGTTGCAAATTTATCAGTTGCAAATTTGCAAGAACTAGAGCGTATACCCGTCCATGCCCACAGAAACCTGTGATGTACTGCTCGAACCTCAGGGGTTTCATCTTCTCGGCATCTTTTCTGACGTGCAGCGGTTCTCACTATATTGCGCTCTCACCTCGTGGGTGTTCTTCTTCGTTCAGACCACTGGTTGAGGACTAGGTGCGTCGTAATTCCTAGCGTGTCTCGTTGTTATGATGGCTTCACGAGTCCTGTGATGCTTGAGATCATAGGAACGTCATAGGACATCATGCAGACATCATAGGAACATCATAGGCAGTCCTATGATCATGACACACCGACAGATTTCTTGGACCCTTCTCTTCCTTATTATTGGCCGTAAAAGGGAGCTTGGTTGGAGACATATAATTTGCCATGGTATACAGTTTGACTGAATGGGTGTGGTTTAAAGTGCTGTGTCCTATTCTTAATCAGGTGATGAGTATCTCTTCTTTGGTGAGTGATGGTCTATATGACATCATAAAGACATCAAGGCAGGCATCATAGGACATCATGCCGACATCATAGGTAGCCAGTCCTATTGTCTGTATGACGTCATCGCGAGTCCTCTGTTGCCTGAGATCATAGGATCATCATCAGACGTCATGCAGACATCATAGGCCGTCTATGATCTGCTGTGATTGTGACACATATTAATTTAGAGTGAAAAAGTAAAAAAAAAAAAAAGTATGAGAAAAAAAGTTGAAAATTTACAAGAATGACCCCCCCCACACACACACACACAAATTTACAAGAAAAAAGTTGCAAATTTACAAGTAGGAAATTTAAGAGAAAAGTCAGCAATGTACAAGAAAAAAAAAGTACAAATTTACAGATATAAGGATACATTTATGAGAAAAAAGTTTCACATTTTTAAGAAAATATTTGCAAATTTATAACTAACTAACTAACCTGCACTTATATAGCGCTTTTCTAGTCACAAAGACCACTCAAAGCGCTTTCACTAATGCTAACCCTCTATTCTAAGGGCCTATAGGAAACAGATATCTAGGGACAATTTAGAACAACCAATTAACCTAACATGCATGTCTTTGGATTGTGGGAGGAAACCGGAGCCCCTGGAGTAAACCCACACAGCACAGGGAGAACATGCAAACTCCATACAGAAAGGTTCCAACCCCTGCCAGCCCGGGGATTCGAACCAGGAACCTTCTAGCTGTAAGGCAACAGTGCTAACCACTGCACCACCGTGCTGCCCATATAAGCAAAAAGTCATTCAGGAAAGTTTCAACTTTACAAGAAAAATCTCAATATTTATAAGAAAAAAATCACTAGTTCATGAGAAAAAGGTGCATTTTTTTTTTAAAAGAAAAAGTTAAAAATCCATGAGCAAATAAGTATCACTTATGTGGAAAAAGTCCCAAATTTATTTTGCGTAGCCAGGAAAAAAAAACTGATTGATGGAAAAATGCAGAAGAGTCACAAATTTAAGAGAAAAACCTCAAGTGAGCGAGTAATCAATGTCATGAGGTTAACGCTACTTTTACTTGAGTACAATTCCTTGCTACTCAAAGTATAAAGAACTTTAAATATTATTTACATGTGTTCATAGGAATATAGAAATCATTCTGAAAGAGGCACAGACTCAAGGAAAATTGGAGGATGAAGGAAATATTTTCATACTAGTTTTTTTTCCAGAAAAATCTAAATCAGACTGGCAAAAATAAACTAGAAAGTGCATAGAGAGCAGTCAGAGCACAAACCTCCACTAATACTTAAGTGCCTCAACCATTTTTTAACCCTCTTCATATTATCTTCATCCAAGGGGTATTCTACACTCTTTGTACCAATCTCCTGAGCCTGAATTTTTAAATCAGTTATGTCAAAATGCTATGCTAATCCAATAACTGAATTTCATATTCGGTTTAACTGGGAAAACTAACTTGTCAGGCAAATATCACACATTACAACCTATTACTCTTTAAAATTTCTTGACTGAATTACTGAAACAAACACCATTTGCTCCTGTTAGTTTATTTCTAATTGCTTGGCATTTTCTATATTATCATTACGTATATTTCAAGGAAATGCATCATGGTGATTGTCCCATTACAAACTGTCAAAGCACATAAACATTTTCAATGATATATTCTGTAATCACCAAAATAATCTGCAGCACCACAACTGAGCCAGTCACACGTTTCTATACAGTTTAATGACACGCTACAACTGAGTGAAATTTACTGACAGTTGCACATGTTTAAAAACAACAGACACAAACGATGAAATGAGTAAAGTAAGAATAGATTGTACTTGCTAAAAATAAAAATGGGTTCATTGTTAAGGTTACATTCACCTCTGCAGGCACACATGCCACTTCTACTGCAAAACAAAAAATTTATTTAAATAATAAAAAATGTGATGCTCCTTTGTGTCGTATAGTTGCTTTAAGACTTCGGTTATTGCGTGCCTTCAGTGACTGTTTGAGGTATGCAAACATTGCTCCTACAGCCACATACTGCATGGTTAACACTAAGCAGGCGTCTAAAAAAGTTTACAATAGAATAAAAAAAAAAAACTGATCCAAAAGCATGATTTGTTTACACTTTGCCAGGCTAGTCAAGTTTTGACATTTCCAGCCAATCATCTTACATAATTCATCTAATAAGAAGAGGCTGTAGAAAAGAACCTTAAAAGACAAAACATGTACACCTACCCTGAAAAACACGACTAAAACAGCTCATGAAACATGTGAATTAGACCAGCTTTGTTTATATCAGAACCTTTATGTTTATGGAACAGTGACCAAAGGTTGGCAAAGAATCCAAAAATTATGCTTAAGAAAAAAAATTGTGTTACATTAAGATATTAATTACTCAAGTATAAGTAAGACTACTCCCTTCAAAAGTTACTTGAGTAAGATAAAAAAAAAAGCATTTACTAAAAAAAGTTACTTAAAGGTGCAATGTGTAATATTTAGGCTAATCTCAATTCTGAATTTGCAACATTTTCTTAGTAAACGTGCTACTTCTGTCATACAGTACATCCAGAAAATATTCACAGCACTTCACTTTTTCCACATTTTATGTTACAGCTTTATTCCAAAATGGATTATTTTTCCTCAAAATTCTACACACAATACCCTATAATGACAATGTGAAAAAAGTTTTTTTGAGATTTTGCAAATCACTCTATAAATTTAAGAAATCTCTGCATGTGTGTGTGTCTGTCACCATCATAGGACGGCCTATGATGTCTGCCTGATGTCCTACGATGATCCTATGATCTCAGCCTACACAGGACTCGCAATGCCATCATACAGGCAATAGGACTGGCTACCTAGGATGTAGTCTCCTATGATGCCTGCCTTGACGTCTTTATGATGTCATATAGACCATCACTCACGATGCCTGCCAACCTATGATGTAGTGTCCCATGATGCCTGCCACAGGAGGAGACCTTTCACCAGCATAGGGTACGACAGATAAGGGATGCACAGACAGACAGGAAATGTGTGACAGTGCGCCATGCACGTGCTGAGTCACTTGAAGCCCGAAATGCCCGCAAAGCGAGCAACGCTGCACACCAGGCAAGGCACAGACAAGCTGAGACCGAGGAGATGCGGAACAGTCGGCTGGCCGCCAATGCTGCACACCAGGCAAGGCACAGAGAAGCTGACACCAAAAAGGACACACTACTTTAAACCACACCCATTCGAAGCAGGAAATCGGGAAATCTCACTCAGTAAGGCAGAAGGCACTCTATAAATTCAAGAAATCTCTGTCAGTGATGCCTGCGGCATGACTGTGGACAACACAGCCGTCTCAGACAGGAGGAGACCCTTCAGCAACAGGCATGTACAAATACTTGCTTATACTTGGTTTCTACGGGCATGGACGGGTATGTACTAGTTTACTAAAAATCAAAAACTAAGAAATCACATGTACATAAGTATTCTCAGCCTTTGCTCAATACTTTGTTGATGCACCTTTGGCTGCAATTACAGCCTCAAGTCTTTTTGAATATGATGCCACAAGCTTGGCACACCTATCTTTGGGCAGTTTGGCCCATTCCTCTTTGCAGCACCTCTCAAGCTCCATCAGGTTGGATGGGAAGTGTCAGTGCACAGCCATTTTCAGATCTCTCCAGAGACGTTCAATTGGATTCAAGTCTGGGCTCTGGCTGGGCCACTCAGGGACATTCACAGAGTTGTTCTGAAGCCACTCCTTTGCTACTATGGCTGTGTGCTTAGGGTCATTATCCTGCTGAAAGATGAACAGTCGCCACAGTCTGAGGTCAAAAGCGCTCTGGAGCAGGTTTTCATCAAGGATGTCTCTGTACATTGTTGCATTCATCTTTCCCTCTATCCTAACTAGTCTCCTAGTTACTGCTGCTGAAAAACATCCCCAAAGCATGACGCTGCCACCACCATGCTTCACTGTAGGGATGGTATTGGCCTGGTGATGAGCAGTGCCTGGTTTCCTCCAAACATGACACCTGGCATTCACACCAAAGAGTTCAATCTTTGTCTCATCAGACCAGAGAATCTTGTTTCTCATGGTCTGAGAGTCCTTCAGGTGCCTTTTGGCAAACTCCAGGCAGGCTGCCATGTGCCTTTTATTAAGGAGTGGCTTCTGTCTGGCCACTCTACCATACAGGCCTGATTGGTGGATTACAGCAGAGATGGTTGTCCTTCTGGAAGGTTCTCCTCTTTCCACAGAGGAACGCTGGAGATCTGACAAAGTGACCATCGGGTTTTTGGTCACCTCCCTGACTAAGGCCCTTCTCCTCCAATCGCTCAGTTAAGTTGGCTGGCCAGCTCTAGGAAGATTCCTGGTGGTGGCGGGGTGGGGCGGGTCGGCAGGGGTGTGACTGCTGGCCCATGCCGGTGGTCTCCCTGGCTGCTGCCGGGCACTGGTGGTGGGAGGCTGTGAATACTTACACACGGTATATGTGATTTCTTAATTTTTTATTTTTAATAAAGTTGCAAAAATCTAAAAAAAAACAAACAAACTTTTTCACATTGTCATTATGGCATATTGTGTGTAGAATTTTGAGGAAAAAAAATGAATTTAATCTATTTTTGAACAAGGTTGTAACATAAAATGTGGAAAAAGTGAAGCACTGAATGCTTTCTGGATGCACTGTAAATTTGCAACCTTTTTATTTATCTACATTTACAACTATTTGTTTCTCATAGACTTAGAATATTTTTTCCTAATAAATAACATTTGTTTTGTCAACAGCAGCTTAGGATATTTTCCTTTTAAATGTAGTACTTTTCTTATAAATTTTCTGTATTTTTCTTGTAAATTTATGAGATCTTCATCTTAAATTTGGATTTTTCCCCTCATTAAAGCAACACTATGCAAGATTTTCACCTTAAAAAGATGTTTCCAAAATTATTCTAATGGTACCTGAGTAAGCCTGCATTTCTTGCCAACAACTGTTCTTGGTAGGAACACTGAAAGGACTACGACTGTGGTAACTATGACCTGAGCCCCATCAGCCAATCACACAGCACAACTATAGCCCCCAACAACAAAGCACCCTGTAATTGGCTGTTGAGAATGAGGTTATTGAGGATTTGTAGCAGTGTCACCAAATCATATGACCTTCTATTTAGCCTCCATATTGGTAGACAAGCTGTAAATGGGCACGTAGTGCTTCCAGTTCGTTTTTGTTAGCCAAGAGTGGCAGACATTTCAATTCTGATGATGATCACTTCATGCGTAGCAGTAGGTTGCCAAAACAGGCAACATAAAGCTACAGGAAAGTATTTTTTTGCTTTCCATTGGATCCAGTTTGAAGAACAAAGTGGGTAGCTGCAGTCAAGACAGGAAGGTTGGCAGCCTTCCAGCACAAGTCAGATCTGCAGTGATCATTTCTTCAAGGGTAAGTTCACGTACAAACATCTGGGTCTAGATCACGAATGATGACCTGGGGATAATGATGGTTGGTATCAGACTTGTATTTGGTGTTTTATTATGCAGGGAAACCCACTGTCTCCCAACTACATTCCCTTGCCGTTTAAACATACACATTCACCTCTAAAAAGAAAAGCAAGACTGGCCCTGGATGTTTTTCATAGAGGGACATCAACAAAATGGAGGAGATTAGGCAAGTTATTTTATCGTTTTGGAACTTCGATAGGGGCTAACTGTTTAGGTCGAGAGAGGAGAAACCTTTCCCCCTCAAGATGGGGTTAAGTTTATATTGATGTGCCTGTATCTTAAATATATTACTAACTAAAAAAGTTGGCAGAATTTTTTCAGACCACTCGCCACCTCTTGCTAGCTGCCTGTTAATTAAATTTAGGATATTTTCCTACTGAATAGTTGAAACAATGGGGCTCTGTTGCTGGAAAATGGAGCAGATGGGCTGTTTTGCTGCTGGCAATTGACCAGCTGGTATGCTCCGGCGGCCAGCGGAGGCACTCCAAGAGACTGGTCTCATCACTGGTTGAGGTTGTGTCAGGAAAATCCAGTGTTGATATGCTGCAGAAACTGTCTCCGCTCACTTGGAAAAAAAAAAAAAAAATTCTACCAATAGGCAACAATAGAAATACAATATTAACTTAGGAAGTTGAAAAAATAAAAAGGTGAACAGCACCAGGAGGCTGAATAGAGCGGTCTGCCCTGGTTACAGAGCCACATCGTCACCAAAGTGTGGGTTAAGTGGTTTCAACTATTCAATCAGAAAATATCCTCAATTTAATTTACAAACAATTTCGATGCCTATTTTGTTGCACTCTAACTATTAATATAAAACTATTAACCATTTTTTAAAATGCATGCAGCCTGCTCAGCTAAATGACAGCTGCCACCACCCACCCCGCTTCAGGCCTCTGCAGAACAAGGCAATGAGAGCCCATACTTAATCACCCCATTTTCTTTCTGTAACATTCCAGATGACTTTTAGGGAGAGATTTTGTGTATTCAGAAAAAAATGTCACATGGCATGATAAACCATTTTCTGCCTTTGTTCTTTTCACAAAGCTTGCCTACCAATTTGGCGACCCAAACAAACAGCAGGTGACCACTGACATCACTTACAAGTTACAACTCCTCAATAGTCGCTGTAGTTGTACTTCAGTGTTCCTACGCGGAACAAGAAAGTTGTAATTGCAGTGCTGCTTTAAGTAGTGAAAGACCACAATGGGTGAATGAGCCACAGGTTGCAGACCCATGATCTGGATGGATAAAGATCACGACAGGACAGAGGACAAACATGAAAGGGGTTTACTCCAGGATCGGTCCCTTTAATCAGCTGGCATCTGACTGTAAACTGAGCTTCTACTGCAAAAAGAAGGACCCGCTTCAGAATTAAAGTTAATATTTAAGTGTGAAACTGTATTACTATAAAATAAAAAGTAACAATGCTGATATGGAGCTACTGAATGTGAAGTGTTTTCTTTTTATGGTGGACTGTTTCAGTCCCCTATAAAAAGATGTCACAGTCTGTCTTGTGGAATATAAGAGGTCAAGTTTATCTAGATAAGTTATTACACCTAAATAAGTCAGACACACAGGAATGTCTGAAAACTGGAGAGGGATGATGGTTTAAGTGGTTGTTACGCACCAAAAGAAACAAAGATCATAATCACCTCTTTGACTCTACCACATATCAGAGCGCTCGTCAGTTTCCTGATTATAGGAGTGTGAAGTAAAGCATGATTCGTTTTTGTTTGGCTCTGAAATGTGAGTAAAATATCCAGTAACAACATGTTTTCTCTAAAGGCACAGCATAACGAAAATATGCAGGTCAAAGTGAATAAGTTGAGCCAACCGAACTCTTTGGAGTTTGTATCGATGGTTTTGAACTGAGTCGGACCACCTCACGGCTTGTTCGGGAGTTCGGCCTCAGTTTCTGTGTCTGCTGGAGTGTTAAAGACGGAAAAGTCTCCAGGAGTCATCGGGCAGGATTTAAAACCATCAAAGATGTTCTTAAACCTCAGAGGAGTTTTGGGGAGGAACGTGTGAGGACTCCAGTCTGTCACTCACAGGCTGCCAGCTCCTCCCAGCTGTCCCTGTCAAAGATTTCCAGTCAATCAGAGTCAGACTAGAGTAGACCTCAGAAGGGCTGCTGGGTCTTAAACTCAGAGTAAACAATCCCCTGTGCCGAGATGGCATCCCCGAGCCCCACTGTCCGAAGCGGCTTCTTGCACACCAGCACCGGCGAGAAGTGGAAGGTGACGTTACGGCGCCGCCACACGGTGACCGGTTCCACCGGGTTCAGGGTCAGTTGCTCCCGCGGCTCGACGTGAGAGCTGTGAAACTCTAGCGGGGCTTTCAACTCCACTTTGCTCACGTCGATGGACCGGAGCCCGCAGGCCTGACTGCCGGCCACCTGTGCCCCGGCCATCACGGCAGCCACCTGGTTCCCCCAGTAACCATCCACTGTAGCCAGGATGTGGTACGCCAAAGTGTGGAAGTGAATACGGGTGAGGTCCGCCTCCGAGGACGGGTCGCTGCGGCCATACTGCTCCAGGATCCAGAGGAGGATGTCGCTGACCCGACCCACGTCCGGGATACCCTTCCAGGTGTCCAGCTCCGCGTGGGGACCCCGACCAGCCTGAGAGAGGAAGAGGAGCTCCTGCTCATTCAGCCCGATGGAGCTGACGATGGGCATGAACTGCTAACAGGAAACAGAACAGAATTAAACACAACTTTAATTAAACAGCAGTCCTCAGGGATCAGTGGAAATTAAACACATCCATCTGCTCTCTGTGAGGAACTCGACTAGGACTGCCAGGAAAATATGGAATATTGCTGTTGAATGTAATATATAATAATCTATAATACATATGTCTTGTGATATTAAAACAAATAAGTATTTCAGTATATATCGTGCTATAACTTCTTTCTTCTTCTGTGGTTGACATCTACCCTGACTCTTCTTCTGTGTTCAGTTAAAACTATTTTATTCTAATTTTGCAACTTTTATTGTGTAAATTTATTGCCTTCTCATAAAGTTGTGACTTTTCCCCACATAAATATGCATCCCTTTCTTATAATTTTGTGACCATTTCCTATAAACTTATAAACATAAATTTGCAACTTTTTCTCATAAATTTGCCATTTTTTTTTCCCCACACAAATTAGTGACTCTCATAAATGTACAATTTTTGGGAGAAATTTATTACCTTTTTCCTCAAACTTGCAATTTTTTTCCTCATAATTTTGTGACTTTTTTCCACATAAATTTGCAACTTTTTTCCTTGTAAATTTCTGTTCTTCCCACAAACTTGCAATCTTTTCTCAGAAATTTGCATCCTTTTTCTTGTAAATTTAGTACCTTTTATTCATAGAGATGTGATTTTTTTCCCCAACATAATTTTGCATCCTTTAATTTTAATTTTGTGACTATTTCCTATAAACTTTTAAGCATAAATTTGAAAAAAAAATTTTCCTCATAAATTTGCCATTTTTTCACAGAAATTAGTGACTCTCATAAATTTGCACTTTTTCTTGTAAATTTGACCTTTTTCTCAAACTTGCACTTTTTTTCCCTCATAAATTTGTGACTCCCCCCCACACACACACGTGCACACAATTGTGTCCTTCCTGTGCAACTTTGCCATTTTTCACACAAATTGGTGACTTTTTCCTCATAAATTTGCTTTTTTCTTGTAAATTTATGACCTTTTTTGTCAAACTTGTGATTTTTTTTCCTCAATAAATTTGTGACTTTTTCCCCACATAATTGTGTCCTTTTTTATTGTAAATTTGTGACTTTTTCACATAAATTTGCATCTTTTTCCTTACATAATTACATATGTCAGAGTGTAATAACATGGAGGCCATATAAATACCACTCCAGAGTGGCGGAGCATGAATGACTGAGCGCATAAAAAAATTTTTCTATTACTGCTGTTTTTAGCCATCTTTTGTGATATGTATATTGCGAACAGTAAAATTTCCATTTTATATTGCGCAGCTGTCAACTTTTCCACATGTACCTCCTGCATGATGCTGTTCATGTAGTCTTTGTCCGTCATGCTCGCTAGCTCCAGATGGATGGGAATGTCTTTACGGATGTCGGATATGGCCAATACCGCCTGCACGGGGAGAAAAGACAACTGGCTTTTACACATTTCATGCCTTGTTCTGTGATTAATGTGTTGTTTAAGGAAAACCACGGAAAAGTAATGCTAATCCAGCTGTATAAACCAGATTCCAGCTCTGAAACCAGAGGTTCCGGAACCACAGGTGGCTCTTTTAGCTAAAACTTGTGACTTCCTGTGGCTTTCACAAATAACAAAAACAAACAAAAAAATCTTAAAATTGCAAATTAATGGGAAAAAATCTCAAATTTGTGTGAAAAATCTGCAAATTTACAAAAACAAACTTCCTGAAATTTAAAACAGAAGATTAAAGAGAAAAAAAATGACAATTTTATGATAAAAACAAAGAAAATTCATGGGGGGGGGGAAAAAAGCAAATTTAGGGATTTTTTTATTTAGGAAAAACCTTGCACATTTATGAAAAATGTGAAAATTAATGAGAAAAAACTAAATCTGTTTTTTAAAAAAAGTAAAAGTAAATTATGACAAAGTAGCAGATTTAGTTAAAGAAAAGTCTAAATTTCACTTTAAAAAGCTGCAAATTCATAAGTTTGTGAGGAAAAAAGCTGTAAATTAAGGTGAAAAAGGTCAACCTTACAAGAAAAAAAGTTCTAAATTTATTGGAAAAGTTACAAATTTAAGAAAAAAAAACCCCACTGAAATTAATGACAAAAACCCAGCAAATTTATAAGTTACAATTTCATAAGGGGAACAAAAGCAGAAAAAATACTAGAAACATCCCAGTCACATGCAAAAAAAAAAGACTTGCAAGAAAAAAGTTGCACATTTAAATTCATTTTTAAAAAGGCAACATTGCAGCATAGTTTTATAATGATTAATTCAACAAGTAACACCACTGACTGTCTCTGTCGTTAAAAAATATATTACTCAGAATAAACAGATCAGCATGTCTCAAGTCTATAAAAATATAAACAAAAAACCCAAATGATGCTAAAAGTGACCACTTCAGTGTTTTATTATGATTCATTTCATCCAACACTTACGGTAAAGAATCCCTCTCCCACCCCCCCCAACAGCATTTGAACATCCTTTTCTAATCGTTATTAATTCAAACCAACCACTGTAGTTAGCTTTAAAGGCTCTGACCTCCTTCAGCCGCTCCTCCCACAGCTGCCGGCCCTGCCCCTCCATCATGTGGAGCCCTGACAGGACCACCAGATCAGGTTGGAACTCCTCCAGACTGGCGATAAAAGTCTCCAGGGATCTCATGGCCCCGTTGGACACATCGTGAGAGAAGATGAAGCGGTTGGCCTGTGGGGCTTGAGTTGAACCCCACTGTTCACCTAAACACAGTAAAAGACCAAATCCACCCGTTATAATACACCTGCCTAGCCTTAGCAGAGTTGGCATTCACCCATTCAGGATTGTTTCTTCACTTTTTGTACACCAGGCACCGATCTCAGTTTGTCATCGTCATTAAGAGCTAACAACTAACCAGCTAACATTAGCCTCAAAATGGCACCTGCATCGCCTCAACCAAATTTCTGATGATGATGAAAGAGGGAGTGAACTGGGGGCTCATGAACATTTAAAGAAACCTGCACCAAAATGAGTCGTTCTGATGAAGCCTACTTAAACTGGGTTGAAAATGGTGCCGAAATAATTAAAGCCTGATGTATTTGAGCCAAAGCACGTCACAGATATTTCATTAAGACCTTTAGGAACTGTGTCAACATGTGGGGAAAAAAGTGCATCATATGTGCCCTTTAAGGCAACGCTGCTTCTTCCTTTTACCTGCTTTATACTCCAGGATGAGGTGAAATTCATCCGTCTCCTGGAGAGATCCCACAGGAACGACAATCTGCTCATCCAGCATCTCGTGAAGTTTAGGACCAACTGGACCACAGAGTAAAACCTGTTGTGTTGAAGGGAAAACAAAAACTCACTCAGAGACACTTTATCCTGAACATGATTCTCTGTCACAGACTGGGCTTTACATTAGCGCCAACCTACCAGTATTTGCAAGATGTAAACTTTACAGAAGAAAAAGCCTCGGGAAAATTCTATGATAAAATGTTGCAAATTTACAAAAAGGCTGCAAGTTAATGAGGGAAAACAATTTGAAAGACACGTCCTAAATTTACAAAAATATTGTCAAAATTTTACATAGAAAGGTCTAAATTCATGTAAAAAAAAAGAAGGTGGAATTTTATGAGAAAAAGGTGCAAATTTACATGAAAAATGTTGCACATTTGCATGGGAAAAAATGAAAATTTAAAAGAATAAAGTTGTGCATTTGAGATTTTTTTTTTGCAAATTTACAAGAATACTGTCACAATTTTACATAAATGTACAAAAAAGATGCTAAGTTGCATGAAAAAGTTGCACATTTATGTGAAAAAAGTTGCAAATTTACAAGAACAAACCTGCAAACTGATGAGAAACCATATTAAATGTTTACAAGAAAAAAGGCCAAATTTACAAGAATATAATTTTACATGAAAAGTTGCAAAATTATGAGGAAAAAAACAGCAGAATTATGAGGGGGGGGAAGCTTCAACTTTATAAGAAAATGTGCTGTAAATTAATGAGAAAAAATGGTGCAAGTTTGAGAGAAAACGGTGCAAATTTGTATGAAAAAGGCCATCAATTTACAAGAATTAAGTTAAGTTAATCCCTTCCACAGCATGTGGTGTATGGGGCGGCGCCTATCTCCATTCCACCGACTCTCGGCCACACAGCTACTGTGAGCAGTGAACGCTACAGTGGGAGGTCAGTCCTCTGATCGCTCTGTGAGGAGTTGGTAGAGCATCCGGCCCGCAACCGGGAGGTCGTGAGTTCAAATCCCGGCCATGCCATACCAAAAACCATATAAAAATGGTACTTTCCACCTTCTAGCTTGGTGCTCAGCATAGTAGAATGAGGAAAGGAAAGATTTACAAGAATAATGCTGCAAGATTACAAGTAAAAACTGCTAAATTCATGTTGAAAAAAAAAGTAGTTACATACAATTAAAAAAGGTCACATATACGAGTGGGGGGGGCTGAAAAGTTCATAGTGGTCAAATTTGACCAAATGTGGTTTATTTTTCAACATAGTCTCCCCTTCGGTCCACACACTTCTTCTATCAGTGTTGCAGCACTTGGATCCCTGCAGTTGAAAAATAAACCACATTGGGTCAAATATGACCACTATGAACTTTTCAGCCCCCTTCCCGGTACACCAATAGAAACCCCTAAATTTAAGAGGAGCACTCTTGCTTATTACTAATGCTAACCCCTCATGTGTAGTGAAAATGCTGCCTGGTCACAGAAATATATGCTGGAGTACCATGAGATCTGGGTAGGTGGCAAGCTTCTGAGCAATCAGGGCAGCGTTTCCTCCCACATACAGCTGAAAAGAGAAAAGTCAGGTTAATTAGAAGAAGACAGACTGACTAAAACAGCACTGGTCCTCTGAGCACTAAGGTGGTCTTGCCTTTGCACTGGGGTACTCTGCCGCTGCACGGGCGATCCTCTGAAAGGCCTCTTTGTCACTGAAGAAACGTTCAGCGGCCGCTCCGCGCCCCATGAAATGGATGAAGGCCTCTTTCAGGTCCTCTTTGGAGTGCAGCACTTCGTGATCCTGTCCTGCACCAGGATCCACGGCCAGCGCCTGCAGTAGTCCCACTCCAGAGACGACCACGTCGACACAGGCGTTCACCCTTAAAGGACGAGGACAGATTAAGGGTTATTTCACGGTTAATGGACTTATTTTATACTGACTTTGAGTCATCACACTAGGGAAAACACAGGTGCAGAATAAATGAGACATCCTGCTTTCATGCATTCTTTTTTCACCACCACAGTCTACTTATTGTTACAAAGGCATCATTATTTCACCTTTGAAAAGGCAAAATCCCACTCTGAATAAAGACTTATCTCACAGTTAAAAGATCTGCCCATATTAGCTATTCATCCCAAAACAAATTTAACTGATTGTGATTATGACCAAATTGTTGGCGATATGTCTTTTAAATGGAATTATGATTAAAACTACTTTTTCCACTGCTTTTGCACATCTATTTGGGTAGCTGGAGCGGATACCACTGGGAAAAAACATACCTCTGTCACTTTGTCAGGGTGGGCTTTTGACCCAGTATCTCTCTCTTAAAGACTTGAGAAGTGGAGCTCACAGCAATGATACCACCCTCCCAGCTTCATCTACACACTTACAGTGGGGCAAAAAAGTATTTAGTCAGCCCCCAATTGTGCAAGTTCTCCCACTTAAAAGATGAGAGAGGTCTCCAATTTTCATCATAGGTATACCTCAACTATGAGAGGCAAAATGAGAGAAAAAAAAATCCAGAAAATCACATTGTCTGATTTTTAAAGAATTTATTTGCAAATTATGGTGGGAAATAAGTATTTGGTCACCTACAAACAAGCAAGATTTCTGGCTCTCACAGACCTGTAACTTCTTCTTTAAGAGGCTCCTCTGTCCTCCACTCGTTACCTGTATTAATGGCACCTGTTTGAACTCGTTATCAGTATAAAAGACACCTGTCCACAACCTCAAACAGTCAGACTCCAAACTCCGCTATGGCCAAGACTAAAGAGCTGTCAAAGGACACCAGAAACAAAATTGTAGACCTGCACCAGGCTGGGAAGACTGACTCTGCAATAGGTAAGCAGCTTGGTGTGAAAAAAATCAACTGTGGGAGCAATTATTAGAAAATGGAAGACATACAAGACCACTGATAATCTCCCTCGATCTGGGGCTCCACGCAAGATCTCACCCCGTGGGGTCAAAATGATCACGAGAACGGTGAGCAAAAATCCCAGAACCACACGGGGGGACCTAGTGAATGACCTGCAGAGAGCTGGGACCAAAGTAACAAAGGCTACTATCAGTAACACACTATGCCGCCAGGGACTCAAATCCTGCAGTGCCAGACGTGTCCCCCTGCTTAAGCCAGTACATGTCCAGGCCCGTCTGAAGTTTGCTAGAGAGCATTTGGATGATCCAGAAGAGGATTGGGAGAATGTCATATGGTCAGATGAAACCAAAATAGAACTTTTTGGTAAAAACTCAACTTGTCATGTTTGGAGGAGAAAGAACACCATACCTACTGTGAAGCAAGGGGGTGGAAACATCATGCTTTGGGGCTGTTTTTCTGCAAAGGGACCAGGACGACTGATCTATGTAAAGGAAAGAATGAATGGGGCCATGTATCGTGAGATTTTGAGCGAAAACCTTCTTCCATCAGCAAGGGCATTGAAGATGAAACGTGGCTGGGTCTTTCAGCATGACAATGATCCCAAACATACGGCCTGGGCAACGAAGGAGTGGCTTCGTAAGAAGCATTTTAAGGTCCTGGAGTGGCCTAGCCAGTCTCCAGATCTCAACCCCATAGAAAATCTTTGGAGGGAGTTGAAAGTCCGTGTTGCCCAGCGACAGCCACAAAACATCACTGCTCTAGAGGAGATCTGCATGGAGGAATGGGCCAAAATACCAGCAACAGTGTGTGAAAACCTTGTGAAGACTTATAGAAAATGTTTGACCTCTGTCATTGCCAACAAAGGGTATATAACAAAGTATTGAGATGAACTTTTGTTATTGACCAAATACTTATTTTTCACCATAATTTGCAAATAAATTCTTTAAAAATCAGACAATGTGATTTTCTGGATTTTTTTTTTTCTCATTTTGTCTCTCATAGTTGAGGTATACCTATGATGAAAATTGGAGACCTCTCTCATCTTTTAAGTGGGAGAACTTGCACAATTGGTGGCTGACTAAATACTTTTTTACCCCACTGTAAATGATGGTGGGAAGATCCCCGTAAATATCCATGCCCACTCTGACAGTGCCACTATGGCTGCTAGCCTGCTACAGAGCTAGCTTGGCCACTGTGGTTTACATTGCTATTTAGGGCTGCAACAAACAATTATTTTTGTAGTCGACTAATCTAACAACTATTTTTTTCAGTTAGTCAACTAATCATTACACTGGTCAACACCAAATTTATTGTCTAAGTTTTTTTTAGCTGATTTAGGACAACTTTGATGTGCTGAATCCAAAAATCACATTGGTTTTGCTCAATCAGGCCAACTTTTTGAACTATGGCCACGTTTTTTACGTTTTTGTTTACATGTACGGGTATTTTCACTTTATATGATGCAAAATTCTTTATTTCTTGAAATTCTCTGAATTTTGAACAATGATGACATTCAATTTACATGTACTTACCTTTATCAATGTCTACGATTCAATTTACAGTACAACTGTACAACTGCTTATAACTTAGCATAAAAACCAGACCCGATCGAGAGAAATGGATGTCATTTTCGGGTTCAGCGGTGCAAAATTGTCTTAAATCAGTTGAAAAAACACAGACAACTTACAAAAAAATTATTTTTGTTATGTTGTGTTATTTATCTCATGTCTGCCATCTCTGCTTCCTGTTGGGGCTCTAGTGCATATTTTACCTCACCCGCTGTTTAAAGCTGGGTTCACACTATAGCACTTGGACAGATTTTTACAGACGTTTTGAAAAATCAGAGAAATTAGTCCAAACGTTGGTGAAATTACATTCGTGAGCAGGTTTTTTTTTTTTAATCCAGCATGCACCAACTTTTACGAACTTTTGCTAGCATTTGTCAGCGTTGCACTTAGCGTTGGCATACTTAGCCAACTTAGGTTAGTGTACGTTTAGCTGTTGTTGCCAACTTAGGTTAACTTAAGCAAACAAATAGCGCAGGATTGAGTGGATTACCACTACAACATTTGGACCAACTTTTACTGACATTTTGGGAAACATCTGGCTCTGCTGGAAAAAGCTGATAAAAGTTTATGACAGTTGGCGTTTGTTGGCAAACGCTGGTGAAAGTTGTATTCCTTGAAAATTTTCAGCATGCTGAAAATTTGCCGACGTTTGGAAATAAACATTGGTGAAAGTTGTGCTCAGTTTGTAAAAGCTCCTGAGCGCTGGGCTAAGTTATGCAGAGCTCGCCTAAGTCTGCCTAAGTTAAGCTCCATTGGCAAACGTTAACTGAAATGCCGGTGGAAGCAGATGTTTTTAGACCCAAACTCACTTCAGACATGCACGGACGAAAGAGAAATAGAGAGAAGGGGGAATTAAAAAAAAAAAGAAAATATATATACATATATAATCTCCCCAAAATGTGACAGCTCAAAAGAAGAAAACATCTCCTCAATGAGAAATTTACTGCTCTTAATTTTCTGCTCCATGCGTAATCATTCTCCAGGATTTACTGGTTCAGCTTCCATTGTGGGGAACCAAACAGCGCTGATGTGGTGTCAAAAAGTAAATGACATTTAACAGGACTTTATGTTATTTTAATGGACAGAGTAGTAACAGTCAAGATATAATCACCCGTCATTTTATTTATATGATGGTACACTAAATAGTTTGTTTTTATTCCATCTACATTCACATTTTAATTGTGGACTTAGTGCTGGAGTCTATATAGGCATTATTGTATTATTTTTTAGAAGAAAGAAAGAAAGAAAGAACAGGGGAAAAGGGCGTGCAGAAGTAACTACATAGGAATATAAAATGAAAATAAATACTGAAACATACACCCAAGGGAGATGTGTTCACTCCAAAAGCAGGTCCAGAATGGCAGGAAGCCTCCACAAATGCTGATGTTTATATAAGCGTCACCTGACACTGATGTCAGCTGACCTGTGCTGAGTATTTCTCTGATTTTCCAAAACGTTTGTAAAAGTCAGTCCAAATGCTATAGAGAGAACCCAGCTTTAACTTAGGCTGACTTTGGTAAACTCTGCATAACTTAGCCCAGCGCTCAAGAACTTTTACAAACTGAGCACAGCTTTCGCCAATGTGTATTTCCAAACGTCAGCAAACTTTCAGCATGCTGAAAATTTTCAAAGAACACAACTTTTGCCTGCATTTGCCAACTAACACCAACTATCATTAACTTTTGCCAGCAGAGCCAGATGTTTGCCAAAACGTCAGTAAAAGTCGGTCCAAACGTTGTAATGGGAATCCACCTTAAACCTGCACACCTGTGAAAATCTCCTTGTTGTCAGTCCCTGCTTTAATATAACATTTTATAAGCAATTTCCAGAGCTAAATACAAAAAAACAAAAAACAAAAACAAAAAAAACAAGAAAGCTATATTAATTATCACAAGTTTAAGGTTATATATCAGTTTATCACAGACAGCATAATGCCTAATGTCAATTAAACAATTGATTAAATATCTTACAATTGGGCCCTGCGATGGACTGGCAATTTGTCCAGGGTGTACCCTGCCTCTTGCCCAAAGATGCTGGGATAGACTCCAGCACCCCCGCAACCCAAAAGGATTAAGTGGTAGAAGATGGATGGATGGATGGCTCTTACAATTGAATTACTGATCTGCTCCAACCCACAAACTAACATTAGGTGGAAGTTTTCTACAAGTGCATTTTTTAACAATATAACTCAGAAAGGTATACCTTCATATTCAGTATTCACAGCACTTAAGAGTGGTATTTCAAGCCGTTTGATTTAATTTTGATGATTATGGTTGTAGATTTTTATTTATTAAATTACTCTCTGTGTTGGCCCTGTGATGGACTGGCGATCTGTCCAGGGTGTACCCCGCCTCTCGCCCAAAGATGCTGGGACAGGCTCCAGACCCCCCCCCCCCCCCCCCCCCGCGACCCAAAAAGGATTAAGTGGAAGAAGATGGATGGATGGAAATTACAAATTGGGATATTCTAATTAACCCAGATGCACTAATATTCAGAATGAGGGCTAATATTAACAAAGATTAAAAAGCGATAGCGACTCCTGTAATTCAGTCATTTACTGCATTCAACAACACGTTAGCCATGACAGCTCAGCCCTCAGCAACCAGAGAGCTTATTGTCAAACAGGTACGCTAACATAAACAGCACGTATTAACAGTATTGTCATTTTTCTAGAGCTTGAAACAGTTGGTCATTGAAAATAAGTGGCGCTAAATTTCTTTACTCGCTAAAACTTACCAAGCAGAAGCAGCCATTAATGTCACGGCTCCCGGGTGTCATCGTTTTAGATGCTCATGCATCACTGTAGTGCTGCCATGATAGGAAAGGTCTGCCTTGCAAAGTCTGAATTTTACTTGTTTTGTTTTCTGTGAAATGTTCCCATACTATAGAAAGTTTGGGTCTGCTTTTTTTAGCTCCACTTTGAGTTATCTTTTCACTTCACCATGCTGTGCTCCTCTTCTTCTTCGTTGGAAATTGTTCACCCATACCGGACAACCGAGGTGCTACTGCCCACAGCAGTTCCGGTCATGCACTGCAGTTACAGCTGAACATTTCCACAGCATGCATATAAACTGTATAATTAAACGATTGTCAACAATAAAAATCTGTGTCGACAAATGTTTATTGTCGACATTATCAAGAACGTCGGCTAATCGTTTCAGCCCTATTGCTATGTGTTAGGGAGACTTCTTAAGATATGATGAACAAAGGAGCTGCCATGTTGATTCATTCCAACATATTTGAATTCTCGTCACCCCACTAGACATCCCACAGTAAATGATACATCTTGTGCCATTCTGGCTTATTTTGTTAAGTTTTGGTTGTAATAGGTCATCATATCGCCTGCTAGCACCTTGACTAGCCAGCCGAAGTCAGTCTCTCTATCACCTTGGCGATAGATTAGTCAACCTAGCATTAGCAGAAATAGCCATTTACTCATTATCATATCCTTTTGACCACTTACACCAGGGGTGTCCAATCATGTGCCATGGAGGGACAAGACCCTGCAGGATTTACCTCCAACCAGTGTCTTCAACAGCAGATTTCACTGAACTTCTTCCCACTGATTGCTGATAAGTGAAAACACCCGCTGAAGAGGCTGGGTAGAAGAGAAATCCTGCAGGGTCTTGGCCCTCCGTGGCACATGATTGGACACCCCTGACTTACACCATACAGCCCATCCCCAATAATGCTTTATTTGCACTTTCACATAATCACATTCAGCCTTTAACTGTGTCTGTAAGCTCAGTCCATCTTTACCAACAGCTCACCAGCTAACATTAACATTAGTTGAGGCACCACCTCAACCAAACTTCCCATCGTGATGAAAGAGGGAGGGTGGGGTGAACTGGGGCTCATAAGCATTTAAAGAAACATGCACTGAAACAAGTTGTTCTGAGGAAGCCTGGTTGAATTTGGTGCTAAAATAACTAAAGCCTTATGTATTTTGAACAGAGCATGTCACAAGCATTTCATTAGGACCTCTGGGAACTGTGTCAACATGTGGAAAATGGTGTCCTCTTTTACCCTCACACTCTGAGTCAATCAGTAATATTTTCCATCATGGAGGATAAATACATTGTCATTCTAACATTTTAGTGTCTCTTAGATGTTTTATTTAAATTTCTTCCCTTCACTTTTTCATTCATTCATTCATCTTCTTCCGCTTAATCCTTTTTTTTTCGGGTCGCGGGGGGACTGGAGCCTATCCCAGCATCTTTGGGCGAGAGGCAGGGTACACCCTGGACAGATCACCAGTCCATCGCAGGGCCAACACAGAGAGACAGACAACCATTCACTCTCACAGTCATACCTAAGGACAATTTAGAATCCCCAGTTTGATGCCAATTAACCTAACGTGCATGTTTTTGGCATGTGGGAGGAAACCGGAGAAATCCTGGAGCAAACCCACGCAGACACGGGGAGAACATGCAAACTCCACACAGATCACTGTTGGTCGGGGGCTGGGATCGAACCCACGATTCCCTGGCCAAGGGTGAGTTGCTGTGCTGCCACAGTGCTAACCACTCCGCCACCGCGCTGCCCCTTCACTTTTTCTTAGAAAAAAAAATCCACACCATCAGGTTTAGCCAGTCATACTCCTCCACCTGACGTATTGACTGATTTTATTGGCTGAAGGCTCTAGCTAGACCTACAAAAACGCATTTGACTGTGAGCCACCTGAGCTGACTCACTCTTAACACAGTTGTTCTCTGTGCTAAAGCTGAATACAGCCGGTCGATATGTGCACAGCAGAGCTGCAGTATGCAGAAACAATAAAAACCCTCATATCAGGTGAAATCAGGTTTTGGGACTAAACAAAGGCATTAATTGACAAACAAAAAGTTACTCACCCTACTGCCACTCTGCTCCATTGTCGGGTAGGTAACGTTATCAGAGCTTCCCAGGCGGCGCTGATCACCTGCTCCAAGCTGTTCACGCTTTGAGACGAGGTCTGCGAGTTTGGCAGGCCGATGTATCCCAGAATCTGCTCCGGCAGGTCCAGGCTGCCATGGTAGAAAAAGCCGATGGCCAACGCCAGCAGGGCCGCGACTACAGCCTTCCTCCACATGATGCTACAGCAAACTCCTGCAATGAATGGAGCCAGTCAGTCATCACTTTTATATTCTGAACTAATGGACTAATACTACTACTAATAATATGATAATAATATGCATTAAAAGTAGAACTCCAAACAAAACAAAAATGATTCTATAAATGGTACTGTAGGGACCAGGTCTGGCCAATACAATTGTTGTTATTACTGGCTGAAATAAGAGAATAATAGAATAGAATTTCTACTGGAAAATGGAGCATAGGCAAATAGTCAACTATCAAATTAGCTTCTGAATTAAGTAATCATTGCATTACAACTGAACAGTGAATCTGAGGATGTGCAAATGTTGAGTCTGCAGTGTAAACAAACGTGCAATAAAGCCAGCATGAAATGGTCAAGAACGGTGTTTTTCAACCAAGGTGCCCTGGTACTTTCAGGCTTTTGTGGGAAATCATCTAATTTCACTTCTTAATTGGTCCAAAAAGAATGCAAATAATTTGCTATTGTTGTGCATGGGTGGAGGGGTGCCTGCAGAAACCATGCACAACAACGGCAAATTATGAGTGATTTTTTGGACCAACTAGCAAGAAAGTTTAGATAATTTCCTACAGAAACCTGAATGTCCCAGGACACCCTGGTGGAAAAACACTGGTCTAGGAAACAAATTTTCAAATGTTTGGGTACAGCCCTGTCACTAGTACAACCACACTGCCATTGAAGTTATAGTTTCATTGTCATTTAGCTGTATGTTAGCAGGGTTATGCAAAAACTACTGACCTGCTCAATGAAATTTGGTGAAAGGTTGGAGCTTGGGCCACAGAAGAACCCATTAATAGGCAGACCTGGGAATTGTTTTTTTTTTTTTACTTTCAATAATGTCTCAGAGAATTATACCTGGAACTTGATGGAAAAAAAATGGGTGTATACAGTATAGGAAGTGTGTAGAACATGTACTGAACATGTCAACATTTTTTCCTCATTAAACATACTTCTGATGGAGCCATTGACCTGAGATTTTCGCCAGATATCAGTAACAACACAAGTAATCCATACATATAAAGAAGTCAAGGCAAATGTGTTCACAGAACAAGTTATATTTAATAAAGTGGAATGACGCTCACCCTCGCAAGACTCCATTGCTGAAGAAAAAGCATGCTGAAGCTTGTTTAAAGTTTGCTGCACAACATTTAGGCAAGCTGGTAAAAATACTGGGAGAATACAGTCTGGTCAGATGAGACCAAAATTAAACTCTTTGGATACCACAACGCAGCATGTTTGGAGGAAAAAATGGCACTGCACATCAGCCCCAAAACAATACCAACAGTGAAGTTTGGAGGTTGGAGCATCATGGTGTGGGGGTGTTTTTCAGCACATGGTACAGGCAGACTTCATATAATTGAAGGAAAAATGAATGGACAAATGTATAGAGACATCCTTGATAAAAACCTGTTGCCATCTGCCAAGATACTGAAGATGAAACAAGGGTGGACATTTCAGCAAGACGATCCCAAACACACGGCCAAGGAAACTCAACTGGCTCCAGAGAAAGAAAATAAAGCTGCTAGAATGGCCCAGTCAGTCACCTGACCTGAATCCAATTGAAAATCTATGGAACGAACTGAAGATTAGAGTTCATAGAAGACACCCACGGACCCTTTAATATTTGAAGACAGTTTATGTGGAAGAATGGACTAAAATTACTCCTGAGCAATGCCTGTACCTAGTTTCTTCATACGGGAGGCATCTGGAAGCTGTTACTACCAACATAGGCTTTTCTACTAAATATTAAATGAATTTCACCAAGTGTGTTCAATACTTATTCCCTGTGTCATTCCACTTTATTAAATATAACTTGTTTTGTGAACACAGTTGCCTTGATTTCTTTGTATGTATGGATTACTTGGGTTGCTACCGATATCTGGTGAAAATCTCAGGTCAATGGCTCCATCAGAAATATGTTTAATGAGAAAAATGGTGACGTGTTCAATACTTATTTTCCCCGCTGGCCAGTTGCACAATTATATCTGGCCCATGAGATAATATCTAATGATTATAACAACTGGCCCTCAGGCATTTATAATAGGTACACCACAGATACTACAAATCCCAGAATGGAGCAGGCAGTTCAATTCATCACTGTCCCTTAAGTAATATGTTAAAAATTGACTACGGGCATTTTCACACCTCAAAGTCCACACCAAGGGCCACACCAAGGTTCATATTTTTTTTCCCCATTGTATACATTTGGTTAGGTTTGATTTTACACTGCTCCTTTTAAAAGTTAAAACAACTTGACATGATGTGCCTCCATCTTGCTGTCATGATGACGTTTGTGTTGTTAGCACAGACTGGTCGTTAGCAAATATGCTATTCACCCTCCAAGGTGTTTTCTGCAGCTCTGGACACATTGATAACCACATT
Organism: Pholidichthys leucotaenia; assembly: GCA_020510985.1. NCBI lineage: Eukaryota > Metazoa > Chordata > Actinopteri > Cichliformes > Pholidichthyidae > Pholidichthys > Pholidichthys leucotaenia. The sequence continues at coordinate 47,004,078 of CM035840.1, forward strand.
TTAGATGTAAAATTTGGAAGACTCCATCATATTAGTTGGTGAAGTACTTTCTAGCCATACTTCATGGTGGTGACACTGTATCGATTCACAAATAGTATTGTTACTTTATTAAAACAAAATATTAATAAATGTTACAGATACACCTATTTAGGTACCAGAGTCAAAAACCATTTGACTGGTTTTTCAAAATGGTTTTTGAAAAGTCAAAAACCATTTGACTTTTCAGTCCATTAGATGGTGCTAGGCATCATGACCCAAGTATCGCCTAACCCAGCGATTCCCAAACTGGGGGTTGTGACCCCCCAGTGGGGTCCCGAGACACTGGGGGGGGGGGGGGGGGTGACATGATTTTCAGAATCCTCCTTAGGCAATTACTCAGGTGACATGTCACTTTAAAGCCTTATTCATGCTGCATTTCCCCTCTAGTCCACGTGTGCTTTGGATGAGCCCGGCATGTATGCGGCGCTGTTCATGCTCACTTTTTCATCTACCCAGGCCAAGTGGTTGACGCATGTGCACAACCATCATTTGTAGTTTCACTCCTGCCCGATAGGTAGCGCCAATGCGCTGACGCGACAGGAAATTCACCAACAAAGAAGCGGTGCTTGCTTTCTGCTGCTTGACTTCCCGGTTTTCACTCCTTTTTCACAAAGATGCTGCTGCTGCTGAAGTATTTATGTATGATTCATGTATGTTTATTCTCATCTTCCGCTTCCTTGTTGTCTTCTTCGTCTACTTTGTCTTGGTATGCAGTGCCGATATCACCACCTCGTGAATGGGACATTCAGTTTTGCACATGCGCTTTTCAACGCGTTCAAGTCGTGGGCTGAAGGTCATGGTCACAAAATTTGGGCTGCACGTGGTCGTCCACAGTCGAGCACTACGGTCACTAGCGGAGTGGAGACGATGACGTAAATTTTGTCACACAAGGTTTCTGGTTACACGTACGCGGACAGCAGAGGTGCAGCATGAATCCAGCTTAACTGCGCCACAGAAACATCACATGTCACACACAAGTCAGTGTGCACCAGTAGATTTCATCTGAACAGCTCAAATCAACACATTGTAGCACCACAACGGGAGGTGTTTCTCCACCCAGTGACTTTGGGGAATAGAGGGTAGAGGATGAGCGATGGAAATGAGGAGAAGCAAAGAGAGGAGGCAACGACCAGCGCCAGAGCACCAGGAAGTAATAAACTAAATGAAGATGCGCCTTCGCATTCCTGGTACGCTAGGTGCGAATGTATTGTGTTGGGTGGAAGACGCGGTTCACACCTGGGATGCCAGACGTGAAAGTATTGTGTTGAATCATGCTCTGTTGTCCTGTATGTAAATGTGTGTACTCCGGGTGCCAGGGGTGGGAATAAAGCTGTATAAGGGGATTCATTTTGGCACCCAGAGTTCAGTCTGTTCTGCTTGTTGGAGGAAAAAAGTTGTGTGTCTGCAGCTCGTGTCTCGTCTGATTCATTGTCCACAACATTATGCTTTAAGCCCAGGATATTATTTTAAAAAAAGAAACGTTGGTTAATACCAACCAAAGACAACGCAGACAGGCCAGCAGAGACGGCAGAAGAGGAGAGCGGAGACATGCTGCCAGAAAGGCCGGCATCTGGTGCAGAGGAGGAGGAGGAGAGCACCGTAAAGGGCTGCATAAGCAGTCAGACCAGCCTTCCTCCAAGTGTCGCAAGTATCGAGAGGAATTGTTGTAATTTAGGAGTGAACATTGTTACACGACAGCAACAATGTTCACTCCTAAATTACATGGAAATTTGGATATTTAGAGACTGGACTTAGATGGCCTGATTAAGTTACTTGCGAACAGTTGTGTTGTGAAAACTTACGAGTGCGTAAGAGTTACAGGTATTGAAGTCAACCTGGGTGACTTTCACTGTCTTATATTGTGTGTATATTTCCCCTGTGACAGTGTTGAAAACTTGGATGAATACCTGCACTGCTTGAGTCTTGTTAAACGTATCACTGAGGATTTTCCAACTCCATATGTGTATACACTTGGTGACTTCAACGCTAATACATCACGTTCAAGTTGTTTTGGAAATGAACTGGTGTCTTTTTGTGAGAGATACTCTTTACACATCTCGGACAGGATTATCTTACCAGGTGATACCTTTACTCATGTTAGCATGGCTCATGGCTCTACATCATGGCTTGATCACTGTGTGACTACGTCTTCAGGCCATGATAACGTGTCCAATATCAAAGTTCTGTACGATTATGTGAGTTCCGATCATGTCCCTTTATCTATGGATATTGAGGTATCTAGTGCTGTAAGTGGGCCCCCGGGGAGCTCCCTCAGCCACAACGGGCAGTAGGACGTACAAATGGCGTGATGCCACAGCGTCAGACCTGTCCAGATATAAGAAACTTACTCGTAGGAAACTCTGTAACATCCTTGCTCCTACGGACGCCATCAGGTGTCACGACCGTAATTGTGCGGCACACAGGGATGATATTGACAGGTTTTACAGTGATATTGTTGATGCTTTAAATTATTGTGTGAGTGAATGCATTCCTAGTCACAGTGTGGCCACCCAATATAACGTCCCAGGCTGGAATGATGTTGTTAGCGAGGCCCACACAGCTGCTCGGGATGCTTTTTTGTGGTGGAGGAGTAATAGCAAACCACGTTCTGGTCCAATATTTGATAACATGAAAAGTTGTAGGGCTAGGTTCAAATATGCTCTACGGGCATGTAGGCGCAATGAAGAAAGTATCAAATGTGACCAGTTAGCTAGTCATATGAGTGAACTGAACATGGTAGAATTCTGGAAACAAATGAAGGCTATGAGCTCCCACGGGTCTGTTAGATCAAGCACTATTGATGGCGTGACTGGTGATGTTAATATTGCTGAAAAGTGGAAATGTCAATATGAAGCTATGTTCTCAAGAAAGGCAAATCAGCTGGCCCTGACTGTCTCACCAGTGAATGCCTCATCAATGCTGATTTCAATTTGTGTATTCTGTTGTCATTGTGTTTTAACTGTATGTTTGTTCATGGTTACATGCCAGATATGTTGATGGACTCTGTTATTATTCCCTTGGTGAAAAACAAGTGTGCAAGTCTGTCTGATATGAACAACTACAGACCTATAGCTATTGCAAATGTTATATCTAAACTGTTAGAGGGTTTAATTCTGAACAGAATTGAGGATTATCTGTGGACAAACGACAATCAGTTTGGTTTCAAGACAGCTCTTTCAACTGACAAGGCTGTTTACCTACTCCATGAATTTGTTGACTACTTCAGAAGCCAATCCACTATTGTCTATGCTACGTTCCTAGACGCGAGCAAAGCTTTTGACAGGATTAACCACTGGTGTTTGTTTAGAAAACTGATCGATCGAGGTATTCCTATTTACATTGTTAGCATCCTGTTATACTGGTACAGAAGGCAGTCTATGGTTGTTAGGTGGGGCAATGTTACCTCATCCAAATTTCATGTGACCAACGGTGTTAAACAAGGTGGTATACTGTCACCCTTGTTGTTTAATGTCTATGTTAATGATCTCAGTGTACTCTTGAACAATACTAATGTGGGCGGCTCCATTAACGGTGCACTGTTAAATCACATTTTCTATGCTGATGATCTCTGTTTGTTAAGTTTGTCTACAGCAGCGATGCAACATCTCCTTTCGGTATGTGAAAAATTTGGTGAAAAAAATGACATCTTGTTCAACTGTACTAAATCTTTGTGTATGGCTTTCAAACCGAAGGGTGTCAATACTTCGAATCCTGTTATGCCACTTTGTGGTAATAGCTTGAACTTTGTTGAAAAAGTCAAATACCTAGGTGTGTGGATTGAATCTGATAAGACCAATGTTGATTGTAACAGGCAACTCAGGAAACTCTATGCTCAAACAAATTTACTGTTGCGAAATTTCCATAGATGTTCTCCTGATGTTAAATGTATGCTGTTCAAGACCTTCTGTACCTCAATGTACTGCTCGCCTTTATGGTTTAATAGCAATGTTGCTGTTAGGAACAAAATCCGCATTGCATATAATAACTCCCTAAGAAGGTTGTTAGATATACCACGTAGGTCGAGTGCAAGCAAGATGTTTGTGTCCTTGAACATTCCGTCTTTTGGCGAGTTGATACGAAAGAATGTTTACAGTTTTATGAGAAGGTTGCTGGCATGTAACAATAATCTTATATCAGCAATTGTCAACTCGTCACTCACACTTCACTCCAGCATTTGGAAGTTGTGGCGTTCTATTTTATACTGAGTCCAATATTGTATGTTATTGTTGTTACAAGAGCGCCGAGTGTCTGCTGATCTGTATGTACTTTTATTTATTTATTTATTTTCTACTCGTTTTAGTTCTGCATTTAATATGACCCCTGAGTTTGAAATAAACGTTTGAATTTGAATTTAGAATGACTTCAGATGACACTGATAATCTACCTCCTGCTACCTTTTCTGTTTGATGTTTGTTTGGTTTGTCCTGAATTGTTTATGTTTGTCTACCTCCCTTTAGGGTGATGTAGGAAAAAGAAGGGAAAAAGGTGGGGGCAATATCTGGAATATACTTTAGGAACAGCGTCCTTATTTGTTGGCAGTTTCTTTTACTCTTTCCTTATAAATTGTGATGAGAAATTTGAAATTTTCTTGTAATTCCACTGTTTTTTTCTTTTCTTTTCTTGTTTCTCTAGTGACAAAGAAAAAAGTTGCTAATTCAAGGGAAAATCATTAATTTGCAGTGGAAAAAAATTGCAAATTTACTGAGAAAAAAATTACAAGAAATAAACCAAATTTCTGAAGGAAAAAAGAATTTATGAGGAACAAAGTTTCTTTGTCCAGCCAACACTCGGTCGGACTCATTCCCAGTGAGAGTTGGACTCCACCAGGGCTGCCCTTTGTCACCGATCCTGTTCATAATTTTTATGGACAAGATTTCTAGGCGCAGCCAGGGAATGGAGGGTGTCATGCTTGGTGACCACAGGATCTCATCTCTGTTGTTTGCAGATGATGTTGTCCTGTGGGCTTCATCCAGCAATGACCTACAGCTCTTGCTGGGACGGTTTGCCGCTGAGTGTGAAGTGGCTGGAATGAGAATCAGCACCTCCAAGTCCGAGTCCATGGTCCTCAGCCGGAAAAAGGTGGATTGTCCTCTCTGGGTTGGGGACAGGCTCCTGTCCCAAGTGGAGGAGTTTAAGTATCTTGGGGTCTTATTCACGAGTGAGGGGAAAGTGGACCGAGAGATTGACAGACAGATTGGAGCAGCATCTGCAGTGATGCAGACGTTGTACCGGTCTGTTGTGGTGAAGAGGGAGCTTAGTTCTAAGGCAAAGCTGTCGATTTACCAGTCAATCTACATTCCTACTCTCACCTATGGTCACGAGCTTTGGGTAATGACCGAAGAACGAGATTGCGGATACAAGCGGCTGAAATGAGCTTTCTCCATAGGATTGCTGGACTCACCCTCAGAGATAGGGTGAGGAGCTCAGTCATCCGGGAGAGGCTCAGAGTAGAACCGCTGCTCCTCCACATTGAAAGGAGTCAGTTGAGGTGGTATGGGCATCTGATTAGGATGCCTCCTGGACGCCTCCCACTTGAGGTGTTTCGGGCACGTCCCACTGGGAGGAGACCCCGGGGCAGACCCAGGACTCGGTGGAGAGACTATGTCTCCCCAGCTGGTCTGGGAACGCCTTGGTATCCTCTCTGAAGAGCTGGAGCAGGTGGCTGGGGAGAGGGAAGTCTGGGCTTCTCTGCTTGAACTGCTACCTCCGCAACCCGGACCTCCGGAAAAGCGGTAGAAGATGGATGGATGGATGGACAAAGTTTCTAATTTGAGAGAAAAGTTGTTAATTCACATGGGGGAAAATGAGCTAATTTATAAATTTGGGTGAAATAAGTGACTAATTTAATGCAAAACAGTTGCTACTTTGAGGTGAAAAAGTCCCAAATATTCAGGAAAAATGTAAAATCTAAAAGTTAATTTTTAAAAGTGCCAAAATTATAATTCAGTTTTTTTTATAATGCTGTAATTTTTCTTGCAATAAAATATTTTTTATTTAATCTTTCCTCTACATCATAAATTGACTCTAATTTTGAAGCATACATATTATACAATGGTCCCCTCCAGTATACAACTAGGAAAATACCGGTCGCTATGGAGGGTGAGAATATGTATGGGTACATAATCATACCATGTAGGATAACTAAGTAGACGGTTGTGCTGTTTCATCCCATCTAGCAACAATGCTCTGCACTGTGTGTGTTTATATATTTACATATTTATTCCATCTAGCTACAATGCTCCCCACTGTGTGTTTATATATCTACACAAGATAAGATAAGCCTTTATTAGTCCCACAATGGGGAAATTCCAGGATTGCAACAGCACAGGGATAGCAACACTCGGAGCAACAATCAGAAGGCAAGAAAAAAAAATTATTCCATCATATCATTCCATCTAGCTACAATGCTCCGCACTGTGTGTGTTTATATATTTACATATTTATTCCATCCAGCTACAATGCTCCGCACTGTGTGTCTATATATATATATATATATATATTTTTACAGTGGGGTAAAAAAGTATTTAGTCAGCCACCAATTGTGCAAGTTCTCCCACTTAAAAGATGAGAGAGGTCTCCAATTTTCATCATAGGTATACCTCAACTATGAGAGACAAAATAAGGAAAAAAAATCCAGAAAATCACATTGAAGGATTTTTAATGAATTAATTGGTAAATTCCTCAGTAAAATAAGTATTTGGTCAATAACAAAAGTTCATCTCAATACTTTGTTATATACCCTTTGTTGGCAATGACAGAGGTCAAACTTTTTCTGTAAGTTTTCACAAGGTTTTCACACACTGTTGCTGGTATTTTGGCCCATTCCTCTATGCAGATCTCCTCTAGAGCAGTGATGTTTTGGGGCTGTCGCTGGGCAACACAGACTTTCAACTCCCTCCAAAGATTTTCTATGGGGTTGAGATCTGGAGACTGGCTAGGCCACTCCAGGACCTTGAGATGCTTCTTACGAAGCCACTCCTTCGTTGCCCGGGCGATGTGTTTGGGATCATTGTCATGCTGAAAGACCCAGCCACGTTTCATCTTCAATGCCCTTGCTGGTGGAAGGAGGTTTTCACTCAAAATTTCACGATACATGGCCCCATTCATTCTTTCCTTTACACGGATCAGTCGTCCTGGTCCCTTTGCAGAAAAACAGCCCCAAAGTATGATGTTTCCACCCCCATGCTTCACAGTAGGTATGGTGTTCTTTCTCCTCCAAACACGGCAAGTTGAGTTTTTACCAAAAAGTTCTATTTTGGTTTCATCTGACCATATGACATTCTCCCAATCCTCTTCTGGATCATCCAAATGCTCTCTAGCAAACTTCAGACGGGCCTGGACATGTACTGGCTTAAGCAGGGGGACACGTCTGGCACTGCAGGATTTGAGTCCCTGGTGGCGTAGTGTGTTTCTGATGTAGCCTTTTTTACTTTGGTCCCAGCTCTCTGCAGGCCATTCCCTAGGTCCCCCCATGTGGTTCTGGGATTTTTGCTCACCGTTCTCGTGATCATTTTGACCCCACGGGGTGAGATCTTGCGTGGAGCCCGAGATCGAGGGAGATTATCAGTGGTCTTGTATGTCTTCCATTTTCTAATAATTGTTTTTTTTAATATTCCTTTATTAGTCCCACATTGCTCCCACAGTTGATTTCTTCACACCAAGCTGTTTACCTATTGCAGATTCAGTCTTCCCAGCCTAGTGCAGGTCTACAATTTTGTTTCTGGTGTCCTTTGACAGCTCTTTAGTCTTGGCCATAGTGGAGTTTGGAGTCTGACTGTTTGAGGTTGTGGACAGGTGTCTTTTATACTGATAATGAGTTCAAACAGGTGCCATTAATAGAGGTAACGAGTGGAGGACAGAGGAGCCTCTTAAAGAAGAAGTTACAGGTCTGTGAGAGCCAGAAATCTTGCTTGTTTGTAGGTGACCAAATACTTATTTTACTGAGGAATTTATCAATTAATTCATTAAAAATCCTTCAATGTGATTTTCTGGATTTTTTTTCCTCATTTTGTCTCTCATAGTTGAGGTATACCTATGATGAAAATTGGAGACCTCTCTCATCTTTTAAGTGGGAGAACTTGCACAATTGGTGGCTGACTAAATACTTTTTTCCCCCACTGTATATTAATATGTACATATGTATACTAGCTGCTCTTGTTTTTTCTTGCCTTCTGATTGTTGCTCTGAGTGTTGCTATCCCCGTGCTGTTGCAATCCTGGAATTTCCCCATTGTGGGACTAATAAAGGCTTATCTTATCTTACCTTAATTTTATTGCTTTTTGCAGTTATACAACTATTTTTACTTAAAGTCACAAAGAAAAAATTTGCATTTATTTATTCACTAAATTACATTAAAATAATTTATGGATTAAAAAGTCAATTATTAATGTAGAAAAAGTGCTATTTTATGAGGGAAAAAGTTCTTAATTTACCAGGAAAAGTCACTAATTTACTAATAAAATACATTCCAAATTATAGAGAAAAGGTCATTAATTTAGTCATCAATTTACAAGGAAAAAGTCTAATGGTGAAAAAGTACCTTTTATTCCTTCAGTGATGACACTGAAGTTATAAATAAATAATAATTAATAATAGGTTCATAATTGCTTAATTCAGTTTTACATTAATTGTCACTACAGTCTTAAATGTTTTGTTTTTAAATCGTTTTATTTTGCTAATTTTTTTGTGTTCAATTTTTTTTAGCTTCTTTTCATCTTTCCCTATATATTGAAGTTTGGCAAATCTTATTAATTTAGAGACAAAACTGATTAAATTTTGGTTGGTTCAAGATACACTGTTATAAAAGAAGACACTTAATGTCCGTACAGTAAAAGTTATTGGGGATTAACAATTATTGATATAGGTTAAATTATTTGGCAACAAATTAAATTATAACTAATTTAACTTGGATAGCTATATATAAGGAATTTTTGTATGCCTGATAACAATGGGAAGTTCTAAATTAATGAATTGGTAAGGATATTTTACCAAATCCATTGATAACTTGGTAGGATGAATGAAGTAGTTTGTTGAATTTAAGCCAAAGTTGATGAATTTAATGACCTTTTAACAGATTGGTAAACATAGGAAAAACTGAGGCTGAAGAAAGTTAAATACTGACTTAAAAGGTGAGTATATTATGGGTAAATGAAATCTAGAAAATTACTGGTTTAAACATTCATTATAGGCCCGAGGAAAATGCAGACCAAGGGTCCATGAAGCAGGTAATTAAGTGTCCATTTTTCTTTGAGTTGCATGAGCACTGACTGAAGTCATGAGCTTCATCTGCCCCGTCATAGACACAACTAATAATGATGACTAACCTATAAGCTTGCCTTGGCATGTCTACCACCGAAACATAACACTGTTTGCCAATATAGTGTAGGCTCATTTGTAATTTCGTGTAATTTTTTGGGTAAAAGCAAAAACTCATTTGATTTTGAAACAAGATATCATAAGTTTAAAAAAAAATTAGGGTGCCATTTTTTCTTCACATTCTAAGGGTCCGAAATCCAAGATGGCGGCCAAAATAGCCGCCGTTTAGCAATAATTCAATATCTTCGCTAGTACACATGATATAATTACAAACAAAGTATCTAAACATAGGTTTTCTGACACAAGAAAACCAATGGAATCATCAAATTTAGGCTAAAGTTGTGATTTACATGCCTAATTTCAAGATGGCGAACAAAAATGGCTACTGTTTACACCAAATTCTACTTATTTCGACACCGTAGTCCATACAATGATATTGGAAATAAATGTTCGAAGACCTTATGTGTTTGATTAAAGTAATGTATTGGTCACGTGGTACACATTATATGAACAAGTCAATAAACAAATCTATATAACAATAGTGAAACCACGTTAGTTATTGTTCAGTCATTTTATGAACGAAAAAAATGCAAAAAGTCACATGGTATATACAGTAGATGTAGTTTTAGCAGTGGACATCAAACGTCTTCACACTCTTCATTTATCCCTTGTTGGCTTGTTTTGTTGTTGCAAGTGAAAACCCAACATCCACAGAATTCTGTACATGGGATATTGTTTTTGCGACAACTGCACCTTCCTTCACATCCACTTTTGCATCCACACTTTATCAGGTGCAGTACTACCTCAGGAGCTGGTGGATTCAAACATCGAACAGGAGAGAAGTGACTTGAACCTGCGTCAAATGTCCAACCAAATGCAGCAGGTGCTGGGAGGCGTGGGTGATTTTCATCAGCTTTCCTCCAAATCATGGCTATGTAGTGTGCACGCCGAATATGCAAATCCAGTGAACCAGAAATTGTTGGAAGGTTTTCTCCTTTGGCTGCACGATTTGAGTAGAGGAGCCAGCGAAGCTCTTTTACTGTTGTGTGGATTTTTGATCGATACAGCACGCAAACAAAACGTTCCAGCTGAGAGCATGCATCAGAGGGCAGATCATTGTCATTTCCTAGCATTGCTAGTGCATCCAGGATCTCATTGTCACAAGACATGAATGCCTTGAAGCATCAGTCTTTGGTTCTGCCAGCAAATCTACCAGACATGTCGGAGCCTGTCAGAGCATGAAGACCCAACAGTGCAGAAGCGCGCTTTTGTCCTAAGTTGTTGTATATGTTACAGACAGAAATGTTCCTCTTCAGCCTGCCCTTTCCAGTGAGGAAGACTGTAGAAACTGGCAAGTGTGGATACATGTGGACCAGTAGCAACAAGACATCCGCGTCTGGAGAACTGACCACAAGTTCTGCTTCATGGGGAACACTTACAGCATGCAGTTCAACCTCTAGAGCTAATCCGACATTGAGGGAGTTTCAGTTCGGTGTTTGAAAGCGACGTTTTCGTGTTTTGTTTCATAAGTAACCTGCCGATCAGTCTTGTATGCACACACGAACTGCTGCGCCAGCACAGATGCACTTTGATTCATAGATTTGGCCCTGCTGGTAGTTTTAACTTCATGCAAACCTTGGATAGCATGTTTGCAGAAGAGCTGGAGCAAAGCCGGTGGTTCATAATTATCAAATGTTCCTTGAAATTTCCACGGAGGTGCGTTTGCAATGTCTTTTCTCAGGATTTTAGCAGCTTTGAGAAGGACTAAATCGGGTAAAGTAAACCCGTTTGCTTCCAGAAAACATACATAAGATTTTTCAATGTCGTTCATATTCAAAACAGATTCATGCGTTGAGTTGTTAGTTTCTGTTTCCACCATTTCGAGAATCTCTACATCAGACACTAACTGTGCGAACTTAATATCATCTTTTGGGAGTTGTCTCTTCGCCTTTTCTATGTCTCGTTTTGCATGGCTTAAGCACAGCAGGTGATACTTCATGTCCTCTGCAACTGCTGTTAAAAGATCTGATGATGCAACAACATTGCTCAGTCTGACTTTCAACTGTTCATTTGTTGTCTGTTGGCCAATTGCCTTGAGCTGAGCTCCCATGTTTTCAGTTGAGACATCATGCAAGTTGTCTGCTCTCTCTTCTTGGCAAATGACACACATCTCCTTGTCGAAAGTCTGACGTCTGGTACATATAGGTAGTGACGTAGAAGTACAGGTAGAAGTGGATTTTGATGGTCGTCCTTTTTTCTTCTGTTTTATGTCACTGACACTGCCTGTTGCTTGTCCCTTCTCATATCTCCTTTTTGCTCGTTCAACGTGTGTTTTGTTTGTGAGATCCTTGTAACATGTCTTGTGGTAGGAAACACTTTTCTGTAGCAGTTCATCGGCAGACGAACCACTTATGCGATCCTTTAATGCAGAGAACTCTGTTTCCCCGTATGAACATCGAACATCAGTTGATGCAATTAGTTTCTCTACTGAAAGCAAAGAAGGGTGAAGCACATAGTTTGTATAATCTGTTTGTTTGCTCCTCAGCTGACAAATGAAGCAAAGTTCAAAGTCCACAGTTTTTGACTTCTTGTTAGATGAAGACTCTGCCATGTTGGTTAATATATGGACTCTAAGCTACGTTATGGTTGCTGTGGGTAATTGTTTCCTGCAAATACAAAGAAAATACATCTTTGTATACACATATACACCAAATGTTCAAACCTTAAGCTAATGCGGAAAAACTGCGTCCAGCGACTGCATTCAAACATCAATTATGGGGCCGCCGTGTTTAATTCAAGATGGCAGTCTGTCTGAAACACAAAATAAAAAGATTAGTAATCACAGGGAAGTTGTTATCCATGTGGAAATCTCTATTTAAAGTTAGTTTTACAAGTAATAGATGCTGAAAAAAATACTGGAACCAGATTTATATCAATCGTAATGTCTAATTTATGCCGTTTTTGTATCATGGCAGCCATCTTGGATTTCAGGGCATTAGAGCGCGAAAAAAAAATGGCACCCTATTTTTTTCTTATGTTTATATCATACTCTAACAGAATCAGGCGAGTTTTTGCTTTTACCAAAAAAAATACACGAATTTTTATTTCATGACAAATGAGCCTACACTAATAACACATTTCAAATGAATTGGGTTTAGATTGGATACAGGTCAGTGGTAAGTATTTGGAGATATGGTTGTTTTTGTTTTGCTTTCTCCATAGGTAAAAGCAGAAGATGCTTCTTCTATTGGTGAGTTAAAATTTAATTTCTACAAGATTAAAGTGAGAGCAGACAGAAAATGAAAGAAATATGATTTAACAGCATTAAAATGCTTTTGTCTTAATCCTAATGATCTGTTATCTATTATGCACTGTGGGTTGCAGTTTTTGTACAAAAAGAGCTACACAAATATAGCTCTGATTGAGTCTGATAATACATTTGCAAATCTGGACAAGTTTGGAGTAAAGCCTGATTATCGGCTGAATAAGTGTGTGTCAAGAGGAGTGACCTGAGCACACTACACTGGACTACACAGGAAACCGAATAACTAACCAATGTGCAGATCAATTAGTTATATATTGCACTGATGCACCATTTGTTTAAAACTAAGAGAATAAAAGCAGTCCTGTCTGCTACTGCTTTAATCAATTTGAAATATGATTGTAAGAAAAAATAAAAACAAAACACCACTGGATTTTGCAAGCGAGGCTTGCATTCTTTTTTCCTTCCTCTCAGGCGGAGTGTGGAAAGAGACTGAGGCAGATAAGGAGGGGCCCAGATTGATGCAAACTGCTTCATTTCAACGAGCATATGTGACTATACCACGGAAAGATCATCTGTCTGGAATCGTGCCACAAAGGTCCCGAATCCAGGACTCATCGGCAGTGCCCACCAACCACTAATGAACTCTTTTGCTGGTCACTTGGCAAAGTGATTGAAGCAGTGGGACAAAGAATTGCTAAAAAACACTGCTTTCAATGTCATAACTTATCACTTTTCTTTTATGATGCCTTTTGGGCATTAAAGGGGGGGAATGATAGAAAAATTCTCTGTTACACTGAGTTATATGAATTTTTATGAATATGAATGTGTTTTCTTTATAAAGCTTGATGTGTGTACCTAGGAAATCCTGTTACCATACTTGGAGTTGTTGAGTCATGGAAAAAACAGATTGAAGGATGCTGATGTGACTGTGAATGTTCAGTTCTATCACTGACTGTACAGCTTATCACTAGTGTTTTCTGCATGGATTCAGCAGATACAATCTCAGTCATGCCTGAAGCTCAGCAAACTTTATCAATTGAGTCATGAATGAACTATTGAGAAGTGACCTCACCCTGACGGCCCCTTGGATATATATAGCCAGAATCACTCTGTTAGTGAAGCCAATGCACTGCAGCAGTCTGTGAGAGCTGTACTCTGTATTGTCTTCCGCTGAGCAGTGCAATTAAATTTGCTGAAACTTTGATCCAACCTGGTTTTTAACTGAAGGTCTTCAAGAATTTTTCCAACAATATTACTTTAATGTATTCTGCTTTAATCGTTTAGTAAATTGTTATATGTAAAATGATATCATGGTTGTCAGGCTGTTCTGTTCTTTTGTGTTGTTATGCCTGCGTTTGTTTACGGTTATTAGTGCGTGAGTCCTGTGTGCATTTTTTTTTTTTTTTTATGTTTCAGTCACCTCCCGGAATAGTGGGGGTCGCCAGTTTCTGTCACTGTTATTTTGGGGGTTGTGGGCTGAAAAGTTTGGGAACCCCTGGCCTAACCTATCGTGTCGTGAGGTCCATCGTAATTCCCACCCCAACTAGAATATTATCCAGGTCTTCATTTTAAAAAAAAATGTTTGTCTTTTTCATCAGCTGTCATGATTTTCAGGTGATATTACTCCTCCGTTTTTTTCTCTTAAAAACACCATCATCCTCTCCAAAAATATTTGCCAAGATTCTGCATTTTAACAATAATTTTTTCAAGTGACTATTTATGCCACTAATGGCCATATTTCCTCTCTCTGAGTGCTAACACTGCATTTTTCCCCCTCACTGATTTTACACACTAAATGAATCGGACCAAGGTTTTTTTTTTTGTTTTTTTTTTATCTGGACCAAGACCTCTTTTTGTCAGACCAAATTTCAGCTCTTTGATCTAGACCAGACATGGGCAACTGGCGGCCCGTGGGCTGCATGCAGCCCCTGACGTCATCCAATGCGGCCCACCAGTACGTTTCCAAAAATCAATTATTTTATTTATATCCCGTTTGAATGTATTTGGAACTGCATTCTTAAATGCAGTTACAGAGTCCGCCAGGAGAGGGAGCTCTAATCAAAACCTAGGTGCAAGTGGTGGGGCGAGAATGAGGGAGCCAAAGATAGAGGGAGCAGTGTGCCCCAGAGTACATCTTTTAAGGTATATACTGTATGTGTTACATGCTAAAAAAAAAAAAAAAAGTGTTGCATGCAGAGACCACATTAATAGGCTGTCAACAGCAGTAAATGCAGAGTAGGCTGCTTTTAAACAACAAATGCTACAGCTCCTCACTGAGAAGTATTTACAGTAACAAGTTTCAAACTGAAAGGCAAATTTATATAAGAAATGGCAACTTTACGACAACAACTGATAAATTTAGAAAAACAACCCAGTACAACTAAAAAGGTATAAATTTTTAAATAAAATGATGCAAATTTATCAGTACATACTTGAACATCCAATACAAAAATATAGATTTAAAAAAATGGCTAATTTAAACCAGAAATGTAGCATATTTATCAGTAGAACTATTTGTTACTTTGATCATTTTCTTCAGAGACCTACTATTTTAACCTTGCTTTTGATTAGTTTCCCATTTTGTTTTAATTTATGATTTTAAATCTATTTTATGTCACAATTGCTTATCTTTTTTTTCCACAATATCTTTATTGAACCTTTTTTTTTTTGACAAACATGATACAAACAATCAAACACTAACACTAAAGTACGACAAAAAAAAAAAAATGCACTAAAAAACACCAACAACCACCAAAAAAATCAAATCTTCAACAATGCTCCTCTGTTTAGTCTAGACAATCCAATACATACTGTAAGTATACATATTATGTTCACCAGTTTGGAATTTACAAGGTCCACACACATCATTCACCTTCTTCTTCAAGAGTTATGTTTAAATTTTTTACATAATCAATAAAAGGTCTCCATATATTCTCAAACACAATTTCCTTTCATTTCAGTATATATGTTATTCTTTCTAATGGAAGGTTTGTTAACATCTGTCTTAACCACTGAGTCACATCTGGTCTATGAGTCTTTTTCCATAATAGTGCAATACATTTTTTGGCATTAAGCAAACTGAGGTCTATGAATGTTCTTTCACTTTTATTAAAATTATGCTTTTCTGGGTACAGACCCAACAAAAACAGTTTAGGATTCAATATGATTTGTTTTGAGATTATTTTTTTCAATTGTTACCCTCACCTCTTCCCAAAACATTCTTATTAATCTACATTCCCATACACAATGAAATAGAGTTCCTTTACTTTCCATGCATTTTGTGCATGTATCTGGTATATTTTTATTATATCTATTTAACTCCTCCGGTGTAACATACATCCGCATTAACCATTTGAAATGTATCAATTTAAGGCGTACATTTATTGATTTGGTTTGAGCTTCTGTACAAGCCAATTCCCATTGTTCCTCTGAAATTTCAGTTTGCAGATCTTCTTTCCAGTAGTTTAATCTTTTCAGTGAATTTTCACTTGAAAATAGTGTCAATGAGTTATAAAACTCTGAAATAATACCCTTTCTTTTACTATCTTTCATCAACATTTTTTCCAAGGATGAATAGATAGGTCGAGTGAGAGCTTTATTTTGATTTGATCGAATAAAGTTTCTAAGTTGAAGATATTTAAAAAAATGTGTTCTATTGAGATTAAATTTGATCCTCAGCTCTTCAAAAGACATTATGTTTTCTGCACATGGCAAATATAAATCCTGAATCTTTTGTATCCCTTTTAAATTCCATACTTTAAATACAGCGTCCGCTCTCCCTGGTTTAAAATATTGATTACCCCATATTGGACTAAATTGTGACAATAACTGTGGTTCTTTTAAATAGTTTTTAGCTTCACACCATATTTTGATCATATGCTTTACAAATGGATTTTTAACTTGTTTTTGTAATTTTTTTGCCGAATCTGAGTATATGAATATGGGAAGAGGTAAAGGCAAATCGTATGATTCCATTTCAGTCCAGTGAGGGAGATCATTTGATGAAAAATAATATGTCATAGACCTCAGTTGTGCCGACCAATAATACAACATAAAATTTGGACATTTCAGACCTCCACGATCAAATGGTAAATACAATAAAGACAGACGTAATCTAGCCCTCCTGTTGTTCCATATAAATTCCACTAACTTTTTTTTAATTCTTGAGAATAAATCTAAAGGTGGTGGTAAGGGAATGTATTGAAATAAATAAAGTATTTTAGGTAAGATATTACTTTTAAGTATATTAATTCTACCGATCATCAACATTGGTAGTGACATCCATCTCTGAAGTAACTCATCAATATCTGTCATTAAGGCTTCATAATTGACACTGGCGATTGATTCTAGCTTAGGCACAATTTGGATTCCTAAATATTTAAACTGATTTACAACATTGAATTGATTTACCTCAGGGGCTGGGTAATTTCTCTGGGTCTCATTTAGCATTAATATTGAAGATTTTTTTTTTTTCCACAATATCTTTATTGAACCTTTTTTTTTTTTTTAACAAACATGAAACAAACAATCAAACACTAACACTAAAGTACTACAAAAAAAAAAAAATGCACTAAAAACACCAACAACCACCAACAAAATCAAGTCTTCAACAATGCTCCTCTGTTTAGTCTAGACAATCCAATACATAAGTATACATATTATGTTCACCAGTTTGGAATTTACAAGGTCCACACACATCATTCACCTTCTTCTTCAAGAGTTATGTTTAAATTTTTTACATAATCAATAAAAGGTCTCCATATATTCTCAAACACAATTTCCTTTGATTTTAGTATATATGTTATTCTTTCTAATGGAAGGTTTGTTAACATCTGTCTTAACCACTGAGTCACATCTGGTCTATGAGTCTTTTTCCATAATAGTGCAATACATTTTTTGGCATTAAGCAAACTGAGGTCTATGAATGTTCTTTCACTTTTATTAAAATTATGCTTTTCTGGGTACAGACCCAACAAAAACAGTTTAGGATTCAATATGATTTGTTTTGAGATTATTTTTTCAATTGTTACCCTCACCTCTTCCCAAAACATTCTTATTAATCTACATTCCCATAAACAATGAAATAGGGTTCCTTTACTTTCCATGCATTTTGTGCATGTATCTGGTATATTTTTGTTATATCTATTTAACTCCTCCGGTGTAACATACATCCGCATTAACCATTTGAAATGTATCAATTTAAGGCGTGCATTTATTGATTTGGTTTGAGCTTCTGTACAAGCCAATTCCCATTGTTCCTCTGAAATTTCAATTTGCAGATCTTCTTTCCAGTAGTTTAATCTTTTCAGTGAATTTTCACTTGAAGATAGTGTCAGTGAGTTATAAAACTCTGAAATAATACCCTTTCTTTTACTATCTTTCATCATCATTTTTTCCAAGGATGAATAAATAGGTCGAGTGAGAGCTTTATTTTGATTTGATCGAATAAAGTTTCTAAGTTGAAGATATTTAAAAAAATGTGTTCTATTGAGATTAAATTTGATCCTCAGCTCTTCAAAAGACATTATGTTGTCTGCACATGGCAAATATAAATCCTGAATCTTTTGTATCCCTTTTAAATTCCATACTTTAAATACAGCGTCCGCTCTCCCTGGTTTAAAATATTGATTACCCCATATTGGACTAAATTGTGACAATAACTGTGGTTCTTTTAAATAGTTTTTAGCTTCACACCATATTTTGATCATATGCTTTACAAATGGATTTTTAACTTGTTTTTGTAATTTTTTTGCCGAATCTGAGTATATGAATATGGGAAGAGGTAAAGGTAAATTGTATGATTCCATTTCAGTCCAGTGAGGGAGATCATTTGATGAAAAATAATATGTCATAGACCTCAGTTGTGCCGACCAATAATACAACATAAAATTTGGACATTTCAGACCTCCACGATCAAATGGTAAATATAATAAAGACAAACGTAATCTAGCCCTCCTGTTGTTCCATATAAATTCCACTAACTTTTTTTTTATTCTTGAGAATAGATCTAAAGGTGGTGATAAGGGAATGTATTGAAATAAATAAAGTATTTTAGGTAAAATATTACTTTTAAGTATATTGATTCTCCCGATCATCGACATTGGTAGTGACATCCATCTCTGAGTTAACTCATTGATATCTGACATTAAGGCTTCATAGTTGACACTGGCGACTGATTCTAGCTTAGGCATAATTTGGATTCCTAAATATTTAAACTGATTTACAACATTGAATTGATTTACCTCAGGGGCTGGGTAATTTCTCTGGGTCTCATTTAGCATTAATATTGAAGATTTAGTTTTATTTATTTTATATCCTGATATTTCCCCAAAATTCTTTATTAAATTCAACAAGGTTGGAATTGATTTTTTTAGATTCGACATAAACAAAATTATGTCATCGGCGTACAGGGAGATTTTATGTTCTGTTGGTCCAACTTTAATTCCATATATTTGTGAATGTAAACGTATCGCTATCGCTAAAGGTTCAATTGCCATAGTAAACAGTAAAGGTGAAAGTGGACAGCCTTGTCGACATCCTCTATTGATTTTTATTGGTTTTGAAATATTGTTATTTGTTAGGATTTCTGCTGTAGCATTATTGTATATTATTTGAACCCATTTTATGAAATTATTTCCAAGTCCAAACCTTTGTAGGACTTCAAAAAGAAAGGGCCATTCAACTCTATCAAAGGCCTTTTCGGCGTCCAATGATAGGAGAGCTGTATCCGGTGCTTCTTTATTAAAAAAAATAATATTAAATAGTCTTCTTACATTATGGAAGCCTTGTCTACCCTTTATAAAGCCATTCTGATCTCGATTAATAATATTTGGTAAAATTTCTTGTATTCGTCTTGCTAAAATTTTACAGATTATCTTAAGGTCGGCGTTTAATAGGCTTATTGGTCTCATATTTTCACATTTATTAGAGGGCTTACCTGGTTTTGGCAGCAGTATAATTAAGGCATTATTTATGTATGATGGTAAATTATTATTTTGAAATGCTTCTAAAACCATTTCCAAAAAAGGTTTTATTAATTTATTCTTAAATTTTTTATAAAGGTCAACTGGAAGACCATCTGGTCCTGCACTTTTTCCTGATTTCATATTATCAATGGCTAGCCCAACTTCTTCTTGACTAATTTTAGAATCCAATATCTCCCTGTTTTCATTTGGAATACACGGTATAGATAGTTCGTTCAAAAACCCATTTAGTTTTGTTAAATCAGGTTCATTTTTGGTATCATATAATTTTTCATAGTAATCTCTAAAGGCTCTATTAATTTCTAAAGGATCTATAACTACCTGTCCGTTACTTATAATACTGGTAATTGGTGTTTTAATTTCCAATTGTTTAATCTGCCATGCTAATAATTTTCCTGATTTTTCACCTTGTTCATAAAAAGATTGTTTCAATCTTAGAAGACTCGAGGCAGCTCTATTCGCTGATTTTTTGTCGTATTCAGCTCTCAAAATCAGTAATTCATTCTCCAACCTTGGGTCACTTCCTGCATACACTTTTTCCTGAAGATTTTTTATTTTATGTTCCAATTTAGCTCTCTCCTCTCGAGTCTTCTTAGATTTTGATCCTGTATAACTGCTAATATGTCCCCTAATAAAAGCTTTGAAAGCCTCCCACTTTACACATGCTGATGTTTGTGTAGTATTGATGTCAAAGAACTCGTCTATCTGTTTTTCTATATACTTGACAAATTCCTCATCCTGAAGCCATTTATGCTGAAATTGCCATCTACCTGATTCCTTTGTCAATTTTTTATCTACATATATTAGACAACAGGGTGCATGATCAGAGATCACGATGTTATCATAAAAGCAGTTTTGAATCTTGGACCTTAATTCTGTGGAAATCAAAAAATAATCAATACGTGAGAATGTCTTGTAGGTACTGGAATAACAAGAATAGGCTTTAACTTGTGGTTTCATTTCTCTCCATATATCTAACAATCTCAATTCTTTCATAAAATGATTAATAGTCATCCTACATCCAATGTGCGTACAATCCAGTCCTGTTGATCTATCCACACCTGGATTCAATGTACAATTAAAATCCCCTGCTATTATATGTTGCCCTGTAAGTGATGATAAGATGAGAAATAAATTAGCAAAGAACTTCTGATCATCTATATTGGGACCATATAAGTTCACAAGATTTATATTTTCTAATAGCAAAGAACCTTGAATGATTACATATCTTCCAAATTTGTCTCCAATTACATTTTTCACTTGAAAAGGAACTGATTTATGTATGAGAGTCATAACTCCCCTGGCCCGGGATGAAAATGAAGAGGTGAATACACTTCCCTGCCATCTACTCCTAATTCTTTTAACATCCTCCTCTATCAGATGAGTTTCTTGTAAAAACACAATTCTTGAACCCATGTCCTTTATTTTATTCATAACTTGTTTAAGTTTTTTTAAATTTTGTAGACCTCTGCAATTCCATGAAGTTAAATTAAGGTTAACACTTTGGTCCATGATCAATAGAGAGTTTGGGATTACCTTGCAGTGTAAACATGCTCATACAGAGAAGCAAAAACATGAGTGGTTGAACATTCATCCTACAAACTACACACAAACAAATTTCCCCTTCCCACACTTGTGGCAAACCCCCCAAAATCAAAAGAAAAATTCTGTCTCCCGATATAGCCATCGACTGTTCCACACCCACGGGGAACAGCCTAAGCCACTCCTTCTTCATCCTCCCAATCACCCTAACTCTACTGCTTTTAATGACGTAACATTAACTCTCCTCTGTAGTTTTCCAACTTAACTCCAAAATTTTTAACAACTTTGTACATCATAGTTTTTTTTTTTTGTTTGTTTTGTTTTGTTTTTTTTAATATATAATACAATCTATATTTTGTAAACTTACTATTTACTTCAAGTCAGTCAGATGCCTGTGCAAATGCTTAATTATTCTACCTTATATTTTGTTCATGCTTAGCTCCCACCAGTCTCTTCTTCTTCTTTGATCTTCTTGATGAACTCCTGCGCCTCCTCTGGGGTCTTGAAGATGTGGGTTCTGCCCTCATACGTGGTCAGCAGTCTCGCAGGATAGATTACACCATGACGAATCCCAAGGTTGCGCAGCTCCTTACGTACGGGATCAAACTGCTTCCTCAATTGCTGGATTCCTGTGGCCAAATCTGGGTAGAACCGCACCTGCTGGTCCTGGTGTTTAATCTCTCCTTTTTTAGCTCGTGCAGCGTTGAAGATCTTCATCCTGTCTCTGTTGCTAAGAAACTTCATAATTAAGGTCCTCGGCGGTCCCTTATCTCTCCGTGGGCCAATACGATGTGCTTTTTCCAGAACCACTGCTGATTGCAACTCCTCGCTGCCCAGCACCTCCGGAATCCACTTTTCCAGAAAGGAACATACGTCCCGACCTTCTGATTCCTCTGGAAGACCCACCAGCCTCAAATTATTCTGTCTCGACCGAGATTCCAAATCCAAAATATTATCTTCCAGAGATTTATTTTTTTTTTCCAAAGTGCGCACCTTTAATTGAAGACGGGTGACGTCATCTTCAGCACTAGCGAGACGGAGCTCCATCTGCGCCGTTCGTTCTACACAGTCACCCAATTCCTTTCTTATTCCTTCCAACGCTGTCATAATCCCATCAAATCTAGAGGAAAAGTCCGCTCTCATTGAACTCATGGCAGCCATCAGCGCATCTGCGCCATTCCCCGCAGAAATCGCACCGCCGCCAGCCTCCTCCGCCATATATGGAGCCTTGTTTGCTGCGTCACAGACCTGAAAGTCCGTTAATTTGGACTGTTTCGGCGGCTCGCTTTTTCCTTTTCCTGGTTTTCCAGCCTTAGGCTTCGCCGACATATCCTCGCCCAAATGCTGGGGTACGTTCTGTCCCAAATGAGAGAGTTATTTGCCGATTTTTTTTTCTCCAGGAGCAGAGCAGAGCGAGACACGTCCGTCCTACGTGGCAGCCATAACCGGAAGAGATATATTGAAGATTTAGTTTTATTTATTTTATATCCTGATATTTCCCCAAAATTCTTTATTAAATTCAACAAGGTCGGAATTGATTTTTTAAGATTCGACATAAACAAAATTATGTCATCGGCATACAGGGAGATTTTATGTTCTGTTGGTCCAACTTTAATTCCATATATTTGTGACTGTAGACGTATCGCCATCTCTAAAGGTTCAATTGCCATAGTAAACAGTAAAGGTGAAAGTGGACAGCCTTGTCGACATCCTCTATTGATTTTTATTGATTTTGAAATATTGTTATTTGTTAGGATTTCTGCAGTAGCATTATTATATATTATCTGAACCCATTTTATGAAATTATTTCCAAGTCCAAACCTTTGTAAGACTTCAAAAAGAAAGGGCCATTCAACTCTATCAAAGGCTTTTTTGGCATCCAGTGATAAGAGAGCTGTATCCGGTGCTTCTTTATTAGAATAAATAATATTAAAAAGTCTTCTTACATTATGGAAGCCTTGTCTTCCCTTTATAAAGCCATTCTGATCTCGATTAATAATATTTGGTAAAATTTCTTGTATTCGTCTTGCTAAAATTTTACAGATTATCTTAAGGTCGGCATTTAATAGGCTTATTGGTCTCATATTTTCACATTTATTAGAGGGCTTACCTGGTTTTGGCAACAGTATAATTAAGGTATTATTCATATATGATGGTAAATTACTATTTTGAAATGCTTCTAAAACCATTTCCTAAAAAGGTTTTGTTAATTTATTCTTAAATTTTTTATAAAGGTCAACTGGAAGACCATCTGGTCCTGCACTTTTTCCTGATTTCATATTATCAATAGCTAGTCCAACTTCTTCTTGACTAATTTTAGACTCCAGTATCTCCCTGTTTTCATTTGGAATACACGGTATAAATAGTTCGTTCAAAAACCCATGTAGTTTTGTTAAGTCAGATTCATTTTTGGTATCATATAATTTTTCATAGTAATCTCTAAAGGCTCTATTAATTTCTAAAGGATCTATAACTACCTGTCCGTTACTTATAATACTGGTAATTGGTGTTTTAGATTCTAATTGTTTAATCTGCCATGCCAATAACTTTCCTGATTTTTCACCTTGTTCATAAAAAGATTGTTTCAATCTTAGAAGACTCGAGGCAGCTCTATTCGCTGATTTTTTGTCATATTCAGCTCTCAAAATCAGTAATTCGTTCTCCAACCTTGGATCTCTTCCTGCATATACTCTTTCTTGAAGAATTTTTATTTTATGTTCCAGTTGGACTCTCTCCTCTCGAGTCTTCTTAGATTTTGAACCTGTATAACTAATAATGTGTCCCCTAATAAAAGCTTTGAAAGTCTCCCACTTTACACATGCTGATGTTTGTGTAGTATTGATGTCAAAGAACTCATCTATCTGTTTTTCTATGTATTTAACAAATTCCTCATCCTGAAGCCATTTATGCTGAAATTGCCATCTACCTGGTTCCTTTGTCAATTTCTTATCTACATATATTAGACAGCAGGGTGCATGATCAGAGATCACGATGTTATCATAAAAACAGTTTTGAATCTTGGACCTTAATTCTGTGGAGATCAAAAAATAATCTATACGTGAGAATGTCTTGTAGGTATTGGAATAACAAGAGTATGCTTTAACTTGTGGTTTCATTTCTCTCCATATATCTATCAATTTCAATTCTTTCATAAAATGATTAATGGTCATCCTACATCCATTGTGCGTACAGTCCAGTCCTGTTGATCTATCTATTCAATAGATCAATGTACAATTAAAATCCCCTGCTATTATATGTCGCCCTGTAAGTGATGATAAGATAAGAAATAAATTAGCAAAGAACTTTTGATCATCTATATTGGGACCATATAAGTTCACCAAATTTATGTTTTCTAATAGCAAAGATCCTTGAATGATTACATATCTTCCAAATTTGTCTCCAATTACATTTTTCACTTGAAATGGGACTGATTTATGTATGAGAGTCATAACTCCCCTGGCTCGGGATGAAAATGATGAGGTGAAAACATTTCCTTGCCATCTACTCCTAATTCTTTTTACATCTTCCTCTATTAGATGAGTTTCTTGTAAAAACACAATTTTTGAACCCATGTCTTTTATTTTATTCATAACTTGTTTAAGTTTTTTTAAATTTTGTAGACCTCTGCAATTCCATGAAGTTAAGTTAAGATTAACGCTTTGATTTATGATCAATAGGGAGTTTGGGATTACCTTGCAGTGTAAACATGCTCAAACAGAAAAGCAAAAAAATGAGTGGTTGAACATTCACCCTACAAACTCCACACAAACAAATTCCCCCTTCCCACATTTGTGGCAATCCCCCCAAAAGCAAAAGAAAAATTCCGTCTCCCAATATAGCCATCGACCGTTCCACACCCACGAGGATCAGCCAAAGCCACTCCTTCTTCATCCTCCCAATCACCCTAACTCTACTGCTTTTAATAACGTAACATTAACTCTCTTCTGTAATTTTCCAATTTAACTCCAAAATTTTTTAGCAATTTTGTACTTTTTTTTTTTTAATATGTAATACAATCTATATTTTGTAATCTTGTTATATGCTTCTAATCAGTTAAATGCTCAAATATTCTACCCTATATTCTGTTCATGCTTAGCTCCCACCAGTCTCTTCCTGGATCTTCTTGATGAGCTCCTGCGCCTCCTCGGGGGTCTTGAAGATGTGTGTTCTGCCCTCATATGTGACCAGAAGTCTTGCAGGGTGAATCACTCCATGACGAATCTCAAGGTTGCGCAGTTCTTTGCGGATGGGGTCAAACTGCTTCCTTAATTGTTGGATTCCTGAGGCCAAATCTGGGTAGAACCGCACCTGCTGATCTTGATATTTAATTTCTCCTTTGGCCCGCACCGCGTTGGAGATCGTCATCCTGTCTCTGTAGCTGAGAAACTTCATAATTAACGTCCTCGGTGCTGCCTTGTTACCTCTCGGTGGGCCAATTCGGTGGGAGCTTTCCAAGACGACTGATGATTTTAGCTCCGCGTTGTTCAGCGTCTCCGGGATCCACCCCTCCAAAAAGGAGCATGAATCACGACCTTCGGCTCCCTCCGGTAAACCCACCAGCCTCAGGTTGTTCCGTCTGGACCGAGATTCCAAATCCAGAACGCTATTTCCCAGATCTTTATTTTTTTTTTCCAAAGTGCGCACCTTTATTTGAAGTCCGCTAATTTCATCCTCCGCACTTGAAACACGAAGCTCCGCCTGCGTCACTCGCTCCACGCAGTCACCCAACTCCTTTCTCATTGCATCCAACGCTGCCATAATCCCATCAAGTTTAGCGGAAAAGTCTGCTCTCATTGAGCTAATGGCAGCCAGCACTGCACCTGTGCCGCCATCGTCAGCAGTTACCGCATCACCGCTAGTTTCATCCGCCATATCCGCAGCTTTTTCTACTGCGCCACAAACTTTAAAGTCCGTTAATTTGGACTGCTTCGGCGATTCAATTTTTCCCCCTCCTGATTTCCCAGCCTTAGTCTTCACCGGCATATCCTCACCCAAACGCTGGGAAAAGTTCTGTTCCGAATGAGAGAGTTATTTGCCGAATTTTTATTTCCAGGAGCAGAGCAGAGTGATACGTGTCCTTCTAGGCGGCCGCCATAACCGGAAGTCACAATTGCTTATCTTACTGCAAATTATTAATACTTGTGAATTTACAGTCATGTAAAAAAATTAGGATACACTGTATAAGTCTGTGGTTTTGTTTTTTTTTACATATTTGGACATATGGATATTTAACATCAGTGATTAAAACACTGGGAAATTCATGTAATACAACTAAACAATTAAAAATGAATTAAAGACTTTTTTCAAATTTTCTGTAAAATATAATTCTAAACAAATAGTGAGGAAAAAATTGGGACACCCCCATCTTTTTTAGGACACCCCCACATTCATTCCCACTTAAAATGGCTAAAATAAATGTTAAAAAATGCAAATAAAAACAAAAACAAGGTTAGTCATCGATATGGGAACATTTCTTAATAAAGAACTGACTATTTAATGGGGTATCCTAATTTTTTCATATGACTGTATGTCTGTTTGACTGTATTTAAGTGTTGTTTTATTCTTCTAGTCATCTTAACTGTCTAGTCTTTTTATCAGCAAATTATCTTCCTATTTATCAGTGACCATTGTTTGCTTAATTAATCACCCTGTCCAAGCTCCAGCTTTTCCTCACGGGGGGGCCCTCCCACAGGGAACTGTGCCCGTTTTCTGGCTGGAGGGCGCTGGCCTGTGACTGCCTTGGTCCAGCCGGCTGAGGGGACCGTACACTGCAGCACCACACCTGCAGTGTCGACCCCGCGAGTTGGACTTAGGTGGTCTCAGAGGTGGTGCTCCTGTGGCCATGGACTTGGCACTGTCTCTGCTGGTGATGACTCCCTAGCGATGGTGCTTCCACACTTGGATCCTCAGTGCCCAGCCATAAGTTTTACACTGACAAAAGTTTCTGTGTGTGTGTGTGTGGGGGGGTGTTTTTATTTCAGTGTGTGAAGTGCTTGGTGTTGCATTTTTTTGTATGAAAAGTGCTATATAAATAAAGCTTTGATTTGATTCTAATATTCTAAAAACATTTTTCTTCATTGTCATATTCCCTTTTCTTCTTGGCTTTTTTGTTAACTAGTGCATTTCCTGTAGAATGCAACCATTCCTGTCTGAAACAGGTTTCCCAATCAGGCTTTCCAGGCCCAAATGTAAGCCGTGTTTGAAAGTGGAATACAAAGAGGTGCAGCCTATATGCCGGCAATCACATGTTAGACTTTGACAAATATAAAAGCGAGTAAAATGGCACTAAAATTTATTTGTGTGAATATTAATTACAGAATACCTAAATATTGAAAATGAATGGGACATCCAATATTAGCAACGGTTTCAGATCCCTTGTTCATTTGTTTGTCAGATCACTTATTTGTCTGATCTTTTATCACTTATGTTCAAGATAATAGTGTATCTTGCAATTTGGGGAATGGGGGTTGTTCAGTCATCATTATAATTATTTTAGTTTAGTTTATATCACTGTTCAGTGATGGAGTTCAGTGTAATATTGAATTTCTTCTGCGTATTGTCAATAAACTCATGCAGTACTATAACAGAACACGTTTACAAATATTTGAGACCCATTGGCTGCTGCTTTACCCGTGTGCCTGCGAAGGACTGCGATCCACAGGTTCCTCTGCTGCTTCCCTGACAGCCCCCCCACGCACCTCGTGTTCTTCATGCCAAATGATCCATTAGACCTACGCAATCGCGGCAACTTTACGGTAAAACATTTTTAAGCATTAAACCTTAAGTCTATCTTTTGTCACTATTTGCACTATGGGTAGCATTACTGTACATGGACTGCTGTTGTTTTTCCAGCCTTATTCCTTTTCCTTTTTATATTGCGCACACCACTAAGAGAGAGAGAGAAACGCCATTTCAATTCTCCTGTATGTCCTGTACGTACAGTATATCAGCTGTTCTGATAGATATGCCGTCAGAACACTGATGGATCCAATCAGCTGATCGCTTGAACCACAGAGCTCAACTGTTTTCCATGATAAATCGGACTCAGGGCAAAAGCACACTCCATGCATTATCTTTTTTCATTTTATTGAAAATAACTTTTTTTTATCACCATCAGTTACTGTGCCTTTGAGCCAAGCTGTGTCTGGACACTGCTTCTCCTGGCATGTTGTGTTGATTTGTCAGACCCGGTCCACCGACGCTCTGCCCAGTCTGCTTACGCACCTCATTCTCCACATATGGCAAATTATCCTTTAGACCTATGCAATCACGGCAACTTTATGGTATATTTTTTTTAAGCATTAAATCTCCAGCATTATCTTTTTCTATCTTTCTAACTTTCATTTTCTTGTTTTGTCCAGGGACCACTGTGGTGACTGACAGGTCGTGAAGCTGTGTGTTATCCAATCAGCATGGCCGTGATGCCGCGTATTAACCAATCAGCACGGAGTCAATCCGAAACCATGCCTACACTTCTTGAAGCCGAGCATGAAGAGACACAGAGTGATGACAGATTATTTTGACTGAGCAACTCCATACTCGGGGATGCACACCCTCGTAACCTCAGGAAACCACGTCTAAAGTCTTAGGTCAGTCTGAGGAATGGTTCAAGAGATATGTGTGGAACAGACACACAGACAGAGACTTCATGAATTTATAGATAGATTACTGCCCGCAATTTCTCTTTGCTCATCATTTTGATGGAGAGAGTTTTAAAAATTAGGTCATGATATGATTTTATCAGTAATTTTAATTCCAATATGATAAAATACTGATTATTTTCGCTATTTTACACTCTTATTTACACCATTTCATTTGCATTTTCAGTTTTAATTGTAAAACTTTTAACTTTGAAGAAATCCCCCCCCCCTTCCCCAAGGTTTACATGTAAATCTAGCCCTTGAGAAGTGAGGAAAAAAACTGTGGCCCTCACTGCCACCAAAGTTGCCCATCCCTGATCTAGACCATGGTTTGGGTGATGCTTCACATCTAAAATTTTGGTCCAAACCAAACTGAAAAGTTTGAAAATCCGGACCAAATGGGTTAGGTGTGAAAGCCCATAAAAGAAAAGCAGACTCGGAAAACTGAAGCTTTTAAGACAAGTGGAAGGTAGAATTTCTTTTCTGACAAAGATTCTGAAGAGATTTCTTTTTTCACCTTTTCCTTTAATCGAGGTAAGATGTTATTAGCTTTGGGTTTGGAATGTCTGCATATGCCCACCATATTGATCATACTGTTGGTAATGTCAATGAAAAATATAATTCTCTTATTATTTTTATGAGTGAAAACCTTTTCATTAAAAAAAACATTGAGAGAACCATACAAAACAGCAATGCTATTTTCTTTTTTTAAAATTCTCTTATTTTCTCATTTCTCCCCTTCATCTATGCTTGGTTTGTTATGCATTTTATAAGATATGTTGGAACACTTATGATAACAAACCAATGTCTTAAAAGTGGTCAATTTCAGTTTCTTGGCCCTAGATTTGGGCTCAGTTGTTAGTTTCTGCCCTCTCTTCAACTGTGTTTGACAAGGCCCACATCCAGACCCAGAGTGAAAGCCATCAGACCAACAAAAAAAACAGGTATGTGTGTGGCCAGAGGGGACCTCTGATGCTCTGAAAGACTGCTTTAGCACTACAGACTGGGACACTTTCAAGCATGCAGCCACCCACAATGAACACACAAATATAGAAGAGTACACTGAGGTTGTTGTAGCATAGCTAAATGCATCAATGATGTCACTCACTACAAAACCATCACTGTTTGTGCCAACCAGAAGCCATGGATGACAGCAGAGGTTCACAGGCTCCTGAAGGCTTGGGACGCAGCCTTCAGGGCCGGTGACACCGCAAGACTAACAACAGCTAGGGCCAACATGTCCCAAGGCGTCAAGGAAAAACAACGACAGTACAGCAAGAAAATATCCGGCCACTTCAACAACACCACAGATGCACATTCTCTCTGCCGTGGCATACAGACCCTGACCAACTACAAACCTTCACCTCAGACCTGCGCAAGCGACATCACACTGCTTAACAACCTAAATGACTTCATTGGCCGCTTTGAAGCACAAAACGGCACATCAGCACAGAAGACCCCCCCCCCACCCCCGACAAGCAGGCTGTAAGTCTGGATCCAGCTAGCGTGAAGAGGACCCTCTCCAGGATCACCCCACGAAAGGCAGCAGGACCAGACAACATACTAGGGCTGTGAATCTTTAGAGGTCACATGATTCAATTCAATTCTGATTTTTGGGGTCATAATTCAATTCAGAATCATTTTCAATTCAAAACGATTTTAGATTCACAATTCAGTACAAAAAGAAACCCTCACTAATCTCAGGAAAAAAAAGTCCACTGCACTGCAAAAAATGCTGAGGTAAGCTTGAAAGCAGAGTCCAGTGTGTTGATGTTTTGGAGGATTATATTTTTTAAAAATTACATCAACTGATTTGCAATAAAATACTGTTAAATGAAAAAAGTAGGCTTAGGTTAGTAACTGCTTGTTGCAGGCCCGGTCGCCCAAATACCGCAGCTAGGAATAACAGAATAGGACTCCGGTTCTATTTTGTGGGTTTTCTCTCTGAACTGGGGCCATGATTAAGAGGGACGGCCGGGGGCATTCGTATTGTGCCGCTAGAGGTGAAATTCTTGGACCAGCGCAAGACAGATGAAAGCAAAAGTATTTGCCAAGAATGTTTTCATTAATCAAGAATGAAAGTCGGAAAAAGGTGGATTGTCCTCTCCGGGTTGGGGACAGGCTCCTGCCCCAAGTGGAGGAGTTTACAGTAAGTATCTTGGGGTCTTATTCACGAGTGAGGGGAGAACGGAGCGAGAGACTGACAGACGGATCGGAGCAGCATCTGCAGTGATGCGGACGTTGTACCGGTCTGTTGTGGTGAAGAGGGAGCTAAGCTCGAAGGCAAATCTGTCGATTTACCAGTCAATCTACGTTCCTACCCTCACCTATGGTCACGAGCTTTGGGTAATGACCGAAAGAACAAAATCGCGGATGCAAGCGGCTGAAATGAGCTTTCTTCGTAGGATTGCTGGACTCACCCTCAGAGATGGAGTGAGGAGCTCAGTCGCCCGGGAGAGGCTTAGAGTAGAACCGCTGTGCCTCCACATTGAAAGGAGCCAGCTGAGGTGGTATGGGCATCTGATCAGGATGCCTCCTGGACGCCTCCCACTTGAGGTGTTTAGGGCACGTCCCTCTGGGAGGAGAGCCCGGGGCAGACCCAGGACTCGCTGGAGAAACTATGTCTCCCCAGCTGGTCTGGGAACGCCTTGGTATTCTCTGTGAAGAGCTGGAGCAGGTGGCTGGAGAGAGGGAAGTCTGGGCTTCTCTGCTTGAACTGCTGCCTCCGTGACCCAGACCTCTGGAAAAGCGGTAGAAGATGGATGGATGGATTTTCTCCTCCCACTTTGTGACAACTTGGCCCTTTTAAAGCATTTGCAATGACCCATGAATTTACTTCCAACATTTTTTATTAAAACAAATGAAAGAGAAATCTGACACACTATGGGCAGTGGTGGCCTAATGGATAGGGATGTAAACTGGTGAGCGGAGGATCACGGATTTGATCCCTGGACCAGCAGGATTAGATCTGGGTGGGACAGATAACAGCAGTGTTTGCTCCACCCTCCTTAACCCCACTATGGTGCCCTTGAGCAAGGCCCTTAACTCCAACTGCTCCAGTGGAGCTGCTCAGTAGCCACAGGTCAGTCTGTGGTTGTACTGGGCAGCTTCCAGGTGTAAATGTGAACAGGGCATCCTTGAAAAAGAGAGGTTTCTTCTTAATGGAACTACCCTGTATAAATAAAGGTTAAATAAAAGAAATAAAATAAACATGGACAAATTTATCTCAAAATGTGTTTTTAAGTATTGTCATCCTTTCATTGACATTCTTTCAGAAGACCACAGCTGTCTCCAGACAGGCCAGTATCATTTAACTTACTTTCACACATTATTTTATTAAGCTCATGTTTTAGCTGCTTTTAGCTCTGTATTAATTTTTAAACAAAAAATATACAGTATATTAAAATGAATTCTTTGTTAAAGGGCCTATATCATGCTATTTTAAACCTTTCAGAGTAAACTATATGCATGTATGTGATAGTATATTACCTTTGGTACACTGGAGAATGAATTTCTTATGAAATATGAGTTATTTTCACGAGCTACTTTTCCAACACGGAAGTAAGATGCCTCGATCTCTGAGGCTCCGCCTCTCCTTCTTGTGGCTGCCGCCCATTTCATGACGTAACCCCTGAGCCGGCTGCTGCAGCGTGTCGCTGGGTTCCGCCCACAAAAACAACATCTACAGTAAACTTACGTAAAAAAGCAAACAGTTGTTGTCACTGAGCAGATTAGGTGCGAGAGGAACTACTTCTTCACAGCGTCAATGCTAAAGTGAGAGAGTTTTGCCAATCACCGCTCCGTTAGCTGCGCGGAGAAAGTGGGTGTGTGCGTTAGCCTGGGGGCGGTGCTGGCAGCACAGGCACTTCCTGGAGTGGGCAGCTCACCCACGTTCATACGTATGAACGTGGGGACCCAGTTATTATCAGGGACAGGGCGGAGCAGCAGCTCAGAGAGCAGGGTTGAGGAGGAATACTCAGAGATGCGTGAATGGGGCAAAATATCACTTTGGGGGTGTTTTTGGTGAGGAATTAACATTATAACATGCTTAAAAGCTCAAAAAAGTCGATTTTGCATGATATAGGCCCTTTAAATTTCAAACAAAATGTAATATAAAATTTCATAATGCAGGAGAACTCTAAATGTGTTTGTTGACTCCAGATAAATAGTTCTAAAATTCTAAAATCTACAACTAAAATCCTAAAAATGTTTTAGGGAACACAAACTAAATTGTATTGCATTAAAACAAGATTAATATCTAAAAAAAAAAAAAAAAATCACAAAAAGTCCACCTCTATACAATATTTTCAGTGCAGAAAAAAAAAAAACTTTCAAACTAAGGCAAAAAAACGGACACAAAATATAATTCCAGGACAGAATTCCTCGACATTTTTTTTTTTTTAATCTCAACAGTGAACTCTGTTACAGCATGGATGGAGCTGTAACTCCATGGTTACAGGGAGAGGGGAGGTGGAACTTTTTATGTTCAGTAACACACGGAGCTTTTACTAAGTTTTTATGTAATAACATGGACTACTCTCATCTCACGACAGCACTTCTTGTGGGTACAGACCGGTCTGTCCGGGGTGGATGTTGGCCTTGTGTGTGTGTGTGTGGGGGGGGGGGGGGGGGGGCACAGCGAACCTGATTTTGCAACCAGCTGCATACTCCCTGGAGTGGTTGGAGCCACAGAGTCTCTGCATAGAGTGGCGTGTGGCGTTCGTGGGACAGCGAAGAGGGCAGTCTGCAGCAGGAGAGCGCCCAAGGGCTCGTGCCATAATCTGTCGGGCGGTTGCTGATGCAGCAATTCATTCATTCATTCATTCATCTTCTTCCGCTTAATCCTTTTCAGGTCACCGGGGGGGGGGGGGGCTGAAGCCTATCCCAGCATCTCAGCTTTTTC
This sequence comes from Pholidichthys leucotaenia, assembly GCA_020510985.1. Lineage (NCBI taxonomy): Eukaryota > Metazoa > Chordata > Actinopteri > Cichliformes > Pholidichthyidae > Pholidichthys > Pholidichthys leucotaenia. The sequence goes on from CM035840.1 coordinate 47,037,765, forward strand.
TGCTTTTTTCCCCACCAAAATAAAACAGTCTCCCTTTTCCCCAAATTGTATCAAAAGGCTTTGGGGTCTGGACGGAGGACTCTCGGGGTCCGGATCTGGACCGTAGTCTGCCAGTTGGTGACCCCGATCTAGATTCTTATGTGAATTGATTTTTTCCAACACCCCTACAACAAACCAGGTTGCGTTCTGAAGGACTGTGTGAAGGAGCTCAAGAATGTCCTGGCCGACATCTTCATCATCTCCCTGAGTCAAGCATTTGTCCCCACGTGCTTCAAAACTGCTACCATAATACCAGTTCCAAAGAAGCCTGTCCCATCCAGCTACAATGAATACCAGCCAGTAGCAATGACTTCCATCATAATGAAGTGCCTCGAGCAGCTGGTCATGCAGAACATCAAGTCCATCCTCCCTCCCTCCCTCCCATGACCCATCTCAGTTTGCATACAGGTCAAACAGATCCACAGAAGATGCCATCTCTGCTGCTCTCTATCCAGTCCTCACCCACCTGGAATCAAAGAACTCCTACGTGTGAATGCCGTTCTTGGACTTCAGTTCAGCATTCAACACAATCACCCCCCAGCACCTAATACAAAAACTCAGTCACTTGGGACTCAAAACCTCTCTCTGCAACTGGATGCTGGACTTTCTCACAAGGAGGCCTCAGAATGTGCAGGTCGGCAGCAACATCTCCAAGACCATCATGCTGAGCACAGGGGCCACACAAGGGTGCGTGCTAATCCCACTGCTCTTCACCCTGCTGACCCATGGCTACATACCAGCCTACAGCACCAACCACATCATCAAGTTTGCGGATGACACGACGGTGGTGAGCCTCATCACAAACGATGAGGCTAACTACAGAAATGAGGTGAGCCAACTGGACCAGTGGTGTAAAGACAATAATTACTTCCTGAATGTGGGAAAAACCAAAGAGATTGTGGTTGACTTCAGGAGAGGACACACACAGTATCCCCCTCTGGCCATCAATGGAGCAGCTGTGGAGAGGGTGAGCAGCACCAAATTCCTGGGGATGTACATCTCTGAGGACCTCTCCTGGTCCAACAACACCACATCACTGCCCAAGAAGGCTCAAACTCGCCTCTATTTCCTCTGAAAATTGAGGAAAGCATGAGTCCCACCCCCCATCATGTGCCCATTCTACTGGGGTACCATTCAATTCAATTCAATTCAACTTTACTTATATAGCGCCATTTCACAACAACAGTCATCTCATAGCACTATCAACTGTAGGGGGGAAACCCCCACAGTTGCAGAAAGACCCCAGCAATCAGGTGATCCCCTGTGAGCAAGCACTTGGCGACAGTGGAGAGGAAAAACTCCCTTTTAACAGGAAGAAACCTCCAGCAGAACCAGGCTCAGGGAGGGGCAGTCATCTGCTGCGACTGGCTGGGGGGTGAAGGGACAGAGAAGAAGAAAAGAACAGACATGTAGAGAGCAAACAGCACGATGGGGACTCAATCTATGGGAGAGAACAAACAAATGTTAATGACCAGCAAAAAAAAATATTTCATAGAGAGTGAGGAAAGGAGTGAGGCCCAGTGCATTACTGGAGGTCCCCCGGCTGACTAAACCTATTAGCAGCATAACTAAGGGAGGGTTCAGAAACACATGATCCCTCCCTAATTGTAGGCTATATCAAAAAGGTAGGTTTTAGCCCTATTCTTAAAAACAGAGATCGAGTCTGACTCCCGAATCCAGATTGGCAGCTGATTCCACAGGAGAGGAGCTTGATAACTGAAGGCTCTGCCTCCCATTGTACTTTTGGAGATTCTAGGTATTACATGTAATCCTGCATTTTGGGAGCGTAGTACTCTGTTAGGATAATACGGTAGTATCAGATCTTTTAAATAAAAAGGAGCCTGATTGTTTAGAGCTTTGTAAGTAAGAAGAAGGATTTTAAACTTAATTCTAAACTCTATGGGAAGCCAATGAAGGGAGGCCAGAACCAGAGAGATATGATCTCTCTTTCTAGTACCTGTTAAAACTCTTGCTGCAGCATTTTGGATCAGCTGAAGACTTTTTAAAGATGTTTTAGGACAGCCTGATAATAAAGAATTACAATAATCTAATCTCGAGCTAACAAAAGCGTGGATCAGTTTCTCAGCATCACTCTGAGACAAGATGCTCCTAATCTTGGCAATATTACGCAAATGATAGAAAGCAGTCTTAGAAACAAATTTAATATGTGAATTGAAGGACAAATCCTGATCAAAAATAACTCCAAGGTTCCTCACAGAGCTATTAAGAGAAAGAGTAACCGCATCCAAACTGAAAGTTTGATTTGGAAAGGAATTTCTAAGGTTTTTTGGACCAACAAGAATGACTTCAGTCTTATCTGAATTTAATAGCAGGAAATTACAAGTCATCCAAGCTTTGATTTCCTTAAGACAGGCTTCTAACTTGGCTAATTGATTACTATCATCTGGCTTCATTGACAGGTATAATTGTGTGTCATCTGCATAACAATGAAAATGTATACAGTGCTTTCTAATAATGTTGCCTAACGGAAGCATATATAAACTAAAAAGAGTAGGGCCTAGCACAGATCCCTGTGGAACTCCATGACTAAGCTTTGAGTTGAAAGAAAACTCATTATTTACATGAACAAACTGGAACCTATCAGATAAATAAGATCTAAACCATTGCAACGAAGTTCCATTAAGTCCAACATAGTGTTCTAATCTATCAAGTAGAATATTATGATCGATAGTATCAAAAGCTGCACTAAGGTCTAAGAGGACAAGTACAGAAACTAGTCCATTATCAGATGCAATGAGGAGGTCGTTAGTGACCTTCGCTAAGGCTGTTTCAGTACTATGATGGATTCTAAACCCAGATTGAAACTCTTCAAGTAAACCATTTCCCTGCAGGTGGTCAAATAATTGCGCAGCAACAACTCTTTCTAAGATTTTTGAAATGAAAGGGAGATTAGAGATTGGTCTATAGTTAGCTAAAGCTCCTGGATCTAGCGTTGGCTTTTTGAGTAAGGGTTTAATTACAGCCGTTTTAAAAGCCTGCGGTACATGGCCTAAAGTTAATGAAGAATTGATTATATGAAGAATAAAGCTACCAATAAGTGGGAAGACTTCTTTAAATAACCTGGTAGGAATAGGGTCTAAAAGACAAGTTGAAGGTTTGGATGAGGAAACTATTTTGTCTAACTCACAAAGGTCGATTGGAGTAAACTCATCAAGACGGACATCAATAGAAGGAGTTGTAGTAGTTACAGTATTTAAGTTAACTGTGGGAAGAATCTGATTGATTCTTCAATCCATTGAGAGCATCCTCATCAGCTGCATCACTGTGTGGTACGGAAGCTGCACCGCCTCCTGCCGGAAGACTCTACAACGCACAGTGAACGCAGCCAGCGAGATCATCGGTGCCCCTTTGCCCTCCCTCTCGGACATCTACTACACCCGCCTCACGCACAGAACCATCAACATGGTGGGCGACACCTCCCACATCCTCTCTTCAGCCCCCTGCCCTCAGGGAGAAGGTACCAGAGCCTCCAGGCCCGCTCCACAAGACTGCTCAACAGCTTTGTTCACCAGGCCATCAGGACCCTGAACTCTACCCACCCCCCGCCCCTTGATTGTATCACACTCACCCACACAATAACTCTACCTGCTGTTTGCACAGAAAGACTTGGCACACCAACAGTACTACATCTGCTGCAGTACGTCTTTGGACCTTACTGAACAAATGCCACACCTGGTGCTGTCTGTTACTGCACTACTGATCATGCACATTCCACCTGTCACTGTCTGCACCTCTGCTACCATGTTGAACTTGCAATACGGGTATTATGGCATTACTGTACACAGGATGTACTGTACACAGGAACCTGGACAAGAAATTGTAGAATTTGGATTAAACTAAATGGAACACCTGAGCAAGCAAAAAGTATAATGATCAGAGATGCTACTGACTTAGATAAATACAGATGAACACTGACTATGAAACACAGAGTGAGGAAACTCAAACTCTAAAAATATGCCACTATGCTGAACATAAACCACAAGAGATGGAGAATGATATTGATCCTGATAACCACTTTTTCAATAATATTCATAACCACTGTGAATATTACACTGAAAAGCAATTCAAAAGTCAAGTGCAATTAGATGGTAAACTGTCAATAATACACTTCAATAGCAGAAGTCTTAACAAAAACTTCTCACAGATTCAGGACTATTTAAAACAGCTAAACAGAAAATTCACAGCTATAGCAGTCTCTGAAACCTGGCTTAATGCAGACCAGGCTCCCCTGATGGCAATAGAGGGATATCAGATGTTTAACATTAACAGATCTCAAAAAAAGGGTGGTGGTGTTGCACTGTATATTGATGACCTATATAGATGTAAGCTTGTAAATGAAATGTCCTCAGCACTACCAGGGATTCTGGAATGTGTTACTGTTGAGATTGACCTAGACAAAACAAAAAATCTAATCATAAGCTGCATATACAGAACGCCGGGAACTTGCATTGAGACATTCAGAGATAAATTAGTCGAGCTGTACAATAATATTACTAGTAAGAAAATGGTAGCAATTTGTGGAGATTTCAATATTGATCTGCTTAATCCACATCAACAAAATGTAGTTACAGAGTTCATGAACTCTATGTACAGCATGAGTCTATATCCCACAATAACACATCCCAGTAGAATCACAGCTCACTCTGCTACACTTATTGACAACCTGTTTGTCAATGTTCTCGACAAGAAAATAGAAAGTGGATTATTGATAAATGATATAAGCGACCACTTGCCAATCTTTGCACTTATCCATGGCCACACGGGGCCCAACCCAGAAAAAATCTCAAAATCGTTCAGACACAAATCACCAAACGCAATCAGTTCTTTTAAAGAGGACTTGCTGAAGCAAGACTGGACAGAAGTCTATGTATCAGATGTAAATGAAGCCTATGACACATTTACAAACATTGTAACCACTCTTTATGAAAAAAACTGCCCATTAGTTAAAAAAAAGCTTAAACACAAATTTACTGACAAACCATGGCTAACCAAAGGACTACAAAAGGCGTGTAAAAAGAAAAATTTATTATATAAAGCTTTCATAAAGAAAAGGACAAAAGAAGCAGAGCAGCGGTATAAAACATACAAAAATAAGTTAACATATATAATAAGATGTAGTAAAAGAGACTATTACAGTAAAGAACTGGAGAAAAACAAAGACAATATTAAAAATACATGGACAATAATCAACAGTATCCTTGGAAATAAAAGCAGAAATACCAGCTATCCAACTAACATTCCAAAAAATAATAAATCGACTCCGAATGTGAATATAGCTTCACCTGCAGATGAATTTAATAATTTTTTTGTTAACATTGGACCTAAACTGGCCCGAGAAATACCCACTACGGTGCCAACAGGTGATTCAATATGCAATAACACTGCTGTAAAAGACACCATCTTCATAAAGAACACAGACGAAAGAGAGGTCATTGAAATTGTTAAATCGTTCAAAAGTAAAACATCTACTGACTGCGATGGTATTGATATGCTACTAGTCAAAACTGTTATCGAATGCATAGTGAAACCACTGACGTGTATCTGTAACCTGTCTCTCCAATCAGGTATATTTCCCAATGCAATGAAAATAGCTAAAGTAATTCCGATTTACAAGACAGGCGACAGAGGGGAACTCTCCAACTACAGACCAATTTCACTATTACCGCAATTTTCCAAGATACTTGAAAAAATATTCTATGAGAGAATTGACAACTTCATACTGAAGAATGATTTATTGTGTGAGCAGCAATATGGGTTCAGACACAAAAGGACAACAGCATATGCCTTAATGGAATTTAAAGAAAAAATATCAACAGCCATTGAAAATAAAGAGTATTCAGTTGGAGTATTCCTGGATCTTAAAAAAGCATTTGATACAGTAGATCACAATCTATTATTAAAGAAACTACAAAATTGTGGTATCAGAGGGGTAGCACTGTCCTGGTTAAGAAGTTACTTAAAGAATAGATATCAGTTTGTATGTGTTAACAACAAAAACTCAGAGCTACTGAAGGTCACCTGTGGAGTCCCACAGGGTTCAGTTTTGGGACCATTATTATTCAATATGTATATAAATGATATATGTAAAGTTTCAGAAAAAATGGACTTAATATTGTTTGCTGATGACACTAACCTGCTATGCAGTGGAAACAATTTGGAACAACTTCTGGATACACTCGGAAAGGAATTAGGAAAGCTGAAACTGTGGTTTGATTCAAACAAATTAACGCTCAATTTAAGCAAGACAAAATTTATAGTCTTTAACAACCATCACAACTACCCAGTACCCAAACTCAGTGTAAATGGTGTAGAGATTGAAAGGGTATCCGAAACTAAATTCCTTGGAGTAATAATTGATAACAAACTGTGTTGGAAGCCACATATTAATTATATAAAAGGTAAAGTATCCAAATCAATTGCAATATTACACAGAGTGAAAAATTTGCTGAATCAACCCACACTATACACCTTGTATCATTCATTAATACTCCCATACATGACATATTGTAATGAAGTATGGGGAAATACATATAAAACAAACATATATCCACTCTTTATGCTTCAAAAGAGAGCTATTAGAATAATCAACAAAGCAGCTTACAGGGAACCAACAAACCCACTTTTTCTTAAACAAAAAACTCTCAAGTTGAAAGATCTGATCGACTTTAAAACCGCAATAATAATGTTCAAAGTGAAGAATCTATCACTGCCCGCAAATATCCAAAAGTTGTTCCAAACAAGGGAGAAACGATATCACTTCAGAGGAACATGTATATTTCAAAAGCCTACAGTGAGAACAACTACCAAGCAACACTGTATTTCAGTGCAAGGTGTCAGATTATGGAACGATTTTGGACCTGAATTAAAATCATGTACAAAGCTTGGACAATTTAAACAAAAACTAAAGGAAGAAATACTCCAAACATATTTACAAGACGACATGTAAACTCACATAAGGATTGACATTTCCAGCCTGTGTTGTGTTATAGCTTAGTTTTTCTTTTTTCTCTGTGACACTATGTCTTAGATTTGTTTTTGAATAGTAACCGCTTAACTTAGACTAGCTCAGTTTTCTTTTTCTCTCAGTCATATTTTGTCTTAGCCTTGTTTTAAATTGTAATCGCTCTTGTCTTGTTTTCTCTTTTTTCTCCTTTGAATTCTTGGATGGAATATGGGTGGGCAATATAAGCTGCGGCTTCAGCCATCACCCATTTCGGATAACTCACGTGGAATTGTATAGTAGAAGGAGTCTTTGTCTAATTTGACCTTGTTGTTATATTATACAGTTTCTTTTAACCTGTAATGTACTATCCGAAATAAATAAATTCATTCATTCATTCATTCATAACTGGGATTACCGTGTTTTATCTTTACTTGCACTACGGGTAGCACTACTGTACACAGACTGCTGTTGTTGTTTTCATCCTTATTCCTTTTTTCTTATATATTATGCACACCACTAAGAGAGAGAAACGGCATTTCAATTCTCCTGTATGTCCTGTACATATACAGTAGAAGTATTGGCAAATAAAACTTTTGAATCTTTGAATCTTGAAAAATCATGCAGAATAGACAGTGGATCTGAATTGAAAACAAGGTCTTGGTAGGGCGTCTGTACTCTGGACACTTTATAGTTTACAATACTATGGGTAAGTGCAGATGGCCATGCCATGGTTCATATATAAAGGCAAATCAATCAAGTTTGTGACTGACTAGTATTAAAGCATCGTTGGAGCTCAGTGTTTGCATGTTTACTCAGCTGATGTCCACATTAATGCAGGGTCATCATTCAGTTTTGCTGTTCCCTAATAAAACCAGATCAGGATACCACTCCCCTTTGAACAGCAGCTCTGGTACGTACCATATGAAACTGTACACAGGGGTTAAGTGACTGCTAACGTGTACACTACACGCTAGCACCAGCTCCCCGGAGGAAGCATCTTTATCAAAAGCTAATCTGAGCAGCAAGTAGCTTTACCCCAACACGGCTTAGCATGTAACCTAATTTAAATCAAAGCCTCCTGGCGTTACCAGAACAGCAGACTCCTGTCCAGACATTTGTAGGCAAAGCTTTAGGAGCTTTTAGAATTAGGAGTTAGCGGCTCGTACCGGTAAATGTTCAGAGACTTCAAGTGAAGGTCAGGAAAGGAAGTCCTGCTTCCTGGAGAGTCACAATAGCAACATTCAGTCCGCAGAGACAGTCGACAGATAGAAGGGGACCTGAAGAAGTTCAGTTCGGTCCAAGTCATTCAAGCAGCAGCAGGAACCAAGGTTTCCGGCTACCGCTCTGCGCATGCGCAAAGACAGGCTCCGCGCGGCATTCACGTAACAATATTACAGTAGTAAAAAATAAAATTCAGCCACCCCGTTTTTGAACACCAGCTCTCCAGTCAAATGCTCCTGGAATTCAGCCGTCACTTATCAGCGGTTTTGGCAACTTTAAGATAAATTCAGCAATTTATTAAAAGAAAAATCACAAATTTACCATAAGCAAGTTGCAAAACTAAGAGAGTCAAATTATCCCCCAAATTTGGAGGAGTAAAACTGGAAATGTACAAGATTTAAGTCTCATATTTATGAGAAAGAAAACTCAAAATTGTAAGAAAAGTATTAGATTCTTGATTGAAAAGTTGAAAAATTCTGGTAAAATTTTACAAATTTATCCTAGTAAATGAGACCAGCTTTTTAATCAAGAATGTCTCAGTACATTTCCCCCCCATTCATCTTTCCTTCAATTATATGAAGTTTGCCAATATTGTACACTGAAAAACAGCCCCACACCATCATGTTCCCACCTGCTATGGTGTTTTTGGGGTGACGTGCAGTGCAATTTTTTCTCTAAACACTGGTGTGTATTACAGCATCCCAAGAGTTCAGTTTTGATCTTATCTGACAAGACTATATTCACCCAGTATTTAACAAACTTGTCCAAACGTTGTGCAGCAAACTTCAAACAAGCTTCAATAAGCTTTTTCTTCAGCAGTGGGGTCTTGCGTGGTGAGCATGCATACAGGCCATGACGGTTGAATGCATTACTTGTTTTGTTTTCTTTGAAACAATTGTACCAGGTCTTTCTGAAGCTCTCCACAAGTGCTCCTTGGCTCTTCAGATAATTCTTTTCACTCCTCTGTCAAAAGATTTTGCGACAAGCGCCTGGTCATGGCCGGTTTATGGTAAAATTATGTTCTTTCCACTTCCACATTTTGTCCCCAGCAGTGCTCACAAGAACATTCAGAAATCTAGAAGTCCTTCTGTAACTAGTGATGTTATGCTTGACACCGCCCACTCGAGACTGACTCCAGCAATATAACACTGTGTCAGTATGCCCAGTCATGTGACCGTAGCAGGCGAGGCCTCGTTATGTTGGTCACATCACGTGACTTGAGGGCTTGCGGGAAGTTTGAGAGGGAATTAGGTTTTATTTGTTTGCTTTGTATTGTTTGTTCCTGCCATCCAATTTTGAATAGACCTCGAATAGCCAAATGATCAAAAAAAAGTATTGAGACTTTTTTTCAGGTTTTTCAACTCTGATGCAGTTGTGACAGTCAGTCACCAGATGGCAGTCTTTATTAGATGTTTCATAAGTGTCGCTCATGAAGCTATTGTTTCAAAGTTGCTCGTTGTTTCATGGGGCCTTGGTTTTAACATCACTACGGTATCTGTAACTGATGCCATCAATATGTTTTGCAACAATAAGGTTGCAAAGCTCTTGAGTTAGCTCTTTGTTTTTAACCATCATGAGATATTTCTTGTGTGACACCTTGGTAATGAGATACCTATTTATCAGCCACAGTTTGAGACAGAACCAGCTGTTATTAATTTGCACTGAGATGGGGAGGATTCCTTTCTAGTTATAGATTTCAGCTGGTGTCTTGGCTTTCAATGCCTTTTTGTACCCACCCAGATATCCTGCCATTGTGTCCCTGGGCACTTTACTCACCTTGCCTCCAGTGTCCATAACACTGGGTATGAATGTGTATAAATGTTCGGTAGTGGCTGGAGAGGCTGTTGGCGTGGACTGGCAGCCACGTTTCCGTCAGCCTGCCCCAGGGTAGCTGTGGCTACAGTAGTAGCTTGCCGCTTCCGTTGTCTGTCTGGAGTGAGTGAATAATGTACAGTATCTACAGTGGGGCAAAAATGTGTCTATGATAAAGCGCTATATAAATCTGATGCATTATTATCTTTTTTCATGTGTTCAATATTTTTCCCTGTATCATTTCACATTATTACACAGAATTTATGGACATCTATGGTTTGATTTCTTTGCACGTGTGGATTGTATGGGTTCTTACTGGCATATTTGATGAAAATTTCATTATAATAGCCCCATTAAAAATATATTTACTAAGAAAAAATGGTGACGTGTTCAATACTTTTTACCCCTACTGCAAATTTGTGGGCTGTATTTTCTCATACATGCATGACTTTTTCATCAAAGTTGGAAAATTTCATATAACTTTGCAACCTTTTCCCAACCTCTATTTTTTTTTCACTCAAATTTGCAACTTTACCAAAAAAAATCCATAATTTTACTCATAAATTTGCAGCTTTTCTTGGAATTCAAAATTTTGCTGTATGGTTAAAAAAAAAATAAATTCCTGCTTTCTTATAAATGTTCCTGTTTTGTGTAAATGTATGTGGTTCTCATCTTAATTTTGCAGTTTTTCCAAGTAAATCTGAGCCTTTTTTGCCCTCATAGAGCTGCCAGCTTGCGAGATCTCTGGAGCTGCAAGTTGCATACCCCTATAGCGCAAACTTTTTAGTCACTTTTTATTTTTTTAAAGTAGGAATACGATACTATTACCAACTTAAACTAGACCAAAATCCTGCATGGTTTAAAAAAAATATACCAAATAAGCTTGATTAAATGTGGATGTTAATTTTTTTATTGAATATAATTAGTGGAGTATTTTGTAATTTTAGTACTAAGAGTTGCCTCTGCCCTCACTCGGCTGTGAGACAGAGCTTTGTTTTTCTTTACGACAGACCCAGGTAGCCTGTCCTGGTAGCCTTTTTCAGAATTCAGCAGTCTTGATTATGCCTTTTATTGCTGCTTCAGGTTGAGTTGACGTGTGGCAGCTGTAAAAACAAGAGCACCCTGAGGTGAGTGCAATATTCCCCGCCTCCGTTTTCTTTGAAGCTCCCAATACTTACTGATGGAGAGCAGTTTTCAACTTTAATACAATTACTGTGGCAGAACCAAATTATGATCAGCCCATCATCCACAAATAAACAATTAAGTACACAACCCATAGTTGTAGGTCAGGATCCCAACGTGAACCTGTGTAGCAAGTATGGTGACCCTAGAGAGCTTTACACGTTCTATAGTAAAATATCATAGGGAGTGCCAAACTTGACCTTTGCCCTTTTGAGTCCAAACTTGTAGTCAGAGGTTATGGTCTCAGAGTGAAACTACGTACCAGGTTTGGTGACCCTACCTTTCTTTGTTGTTGAGATATACTTTATACGCTGTCAAATGGTTAGATACAGGAAATCTTTCCTGCCACATGCCATTTCCCTGTACAATAACTCGCTCTAATGTTAGATAGGTAGATGGATAGATACGCAGATAACTTTATTGTCTGTCCCAGTCAGTGACAGAAATTCTTCTTAGACACGGCTACAACAATATAACACATTCAACACTCAAAAACGTGTTCAAACTCACAGGATAAAAACAGTTTAAAAAGGAAACATGGTTAAAAAGGAAACAGCAAATAAAATCATGTGGCAGAAAATATTAATAACTATTAAAAATTAATAGTGATTAATAGATAAATGCTGATAACTAATATTGATAGCTAACTGAAGTATGATAACCATTTGATTTTGTTCAGGATTGTTACTGCAGAAGGAATAAATGATTTCTTGTAAATGTTTTTATGGGCCAATGGAACTTTATATCATCTGCCTGATGATATAAAGATTTCTTAAAAAAGAAAAAGTCTAATCAGAGATTTTTAACTCCTTGGTTCAACACAGAAACTCGTAGCTTAAAACAGAAGACTCGTCAATTAGAAAGAAAATGGCGCTCTACTAATTTAGATGAAATCTATTTAGCTTGGATAAATCATCTTTTAATTTATAAAAAATCTCTTAGAAAAGCTAGAACGAGTTATTACTCTGCATTAATAGAAGAGAACAAGAATAATCCCAGGTTTCTTTTCAGTACTGTAGCCAGGTTGACAAAGAGTCAGGACTCTGTCAATCCTAGCATTCCCTTAGAGCTTACTAGTCAGGACTTTATGAACTTTTTCAATAATAAAATTTCATCCATCAGAGATAAAATCAATCAGATTCTTCCCACAGTTAACTTAAATACTGTAACTACTACAACTCCTTCTATTGATGTCTGTCTTGATGAGTTTACTCCAATCGACCTTTGTGAGTTAGACAAAATAGTTTCCTCATCCAAACCTTCAACTTGTCTTTTAGACCCTATTCCTACCAGGTTATTTAAAGAAGTCTTCCCACTTATTGGTAGCTTTATTCTTCATATAATCAATTCTTCATTAACTTTAGGCCATGTACCGCAGGCTTTTAAAACGGCTGTAATTAAACCCTTACTCAAAAAGCCAACGCTAGATCCAGGAGCTTTAGCTAACTATAGACCAATCTCTAATCTCCCTTTCATTTCAAAAATCTTAGAAAGAGTTGTTGCTACGCAATTATTTGACCACCTGCAGGGAAATGGTTTATTTGAGGAGTTTCAATCTGGGTTTAGAATCCATCATGGCACTGAAACAGCCTTAGCAAAGGTCACTAACGACCTCCTCATTGCATCTGATAATGGACTAGTTTCTGTACTTGTCCTTTTAGATCTTAGTGCAGCTTTTGATACTATCGATCATAATATTCTACTTGATAGATTAGAACACTATGTTGGACTTAATGGAACTTCGTGGCAGTGGTTTAGATCTTATTTATCTGATAGGTTCCAGTTTGTTCATGTAAATGGATCTGTGCTTGGCCCTACTCTTTTTAGTTTATATATGCTTCCGTTAGGCAACATTATTAGAAAGCACTGTATACATTTTCACTGTTATGCAGATGACACACAATTATACCTGTCAATGAAGCCAGATGATACTAATCAATTAGCCAAGTTAGAAGCCTGTCTTAAGGAAATCAAAGTTTGGATGACTTGTAATTTCCTGCTATTAAATTCAGATAAGACTGAAGTCATTCTTGTTGGTCCAAAAAACCTTAGAAATTCCTTTCCAAATCAAACTTTCAGTTTGGATGCAGTTACTCTTTCTCTTAATAGCTCTGTGAGGAACCTTGGAGTTATTTTTGATCAGGATTTGTCCTTCAATTCACATATTAAATTTGTTTCTAAGACTGCCTTCTATCATTTGCGTAATATTGCCAAGATTAGGAGCATCTTGTCTCAGAGTGATGCTGAGAAGCTGATCCACGCTTTTGTTAGCTCGAGATTAGATTATTGTAATTCTTTATTATCAGGCTGTCCTAAAACATCTTTAAAAAGTCTTCAGCTGATCCAAAATGCTGCAGCAAGAGTTTTAACAGGTACTAGAAAGAGAGATCATATCTCTCCGGTTCTGGCCTCCCTTCATTGGCTTCCCATAGAGTTTAGAATTAAGTTTAAAATCCTTCTTCTTACTTACAAAGCTCTAAACAATCAGGCTCCTTTTTATTTAAAAGATCTGATACTACCGTATCATCCTAACAGAGCACTACGCTCCCAAAATGCAGGTTTACTTGTAATACCTAGAATCTCCAAAAGTACAATGGGAGGCAGAGCCTTCAGTTATCAAGCTCCTCTCCTGTGGAATCAGCTGCCAATCTGGATTCGGGAGTCAGACTCGATCTCTGTTTTTAAGAATAGGGCTAAAACCTACCTTTTTGATATAGCCTACAATTAGGGAGGGATCATGTGTTTCTGAACCCTCCCTTAGTTATGCTGCTAATAGGTTTAGTCAGCCGGGGGACCTCCAGTAATGCAGTGGGCCTCACTCCTTTCCTCACTCTCTATGAAATATTTTTTTTTTGCTGGTCATTAACATTTGTTTGTTCTCTCCCATAGATTGAGTCCCCATCGTGCTGTTTGCTCTCTACATGTCTGTTCTTTTCTTCTTCTCTGTCCCCTCACCCCCCAGCCAGTCGCAGCAGATGACTGCCCCTCCCTGAGCCTGGTTCTGCTGGAGGTTTCTTCCTGTTAAAAGGGAGTTTTTCCTCTCCACCGTCACCAAGTGCTTGCCCACAGGGGATCGCCTGATTGCTGGGGTCTTTCTGCAACTGTGGGGGTCCTCCCTACAGTTGATAGTGCTATGAGATGACTGTTGTTGTGAAATGGCGCTATATAAATAAAGTTGAATTGAATTGAATTGAATTGATGGCAGTAACTGAAAAGAGTGATGGAGGGGGTGAGATGGGTCCTCTGTGATCAGGGTGGCTTTCCGGATCACAGAGCGCTGATACAGTTCAGACAACGGTGTCTGTGGTGAGCCAATGATTTTGCTAGCCTGATTAACTATACAGGAAAGCTTTGTTTTGTGCTTGATGAAGAGGGAGCTGTACCAGGATGAAATGTTAAAAATGAGAATGGATTCAATTAATGAAGTGTAAATCAGAGTTAAAATGTGTCTATTGACATTAAAAATCCTCAGTTTCCTCAACAGGTGGAGGTGTTGTGCTTTTTTATAAACAGAGTCAACATGGTGCGCAAAAGACAGACTACAGTCCATCTCTATTCCCAAATATTTAAAAACTTGAACTTGCGCAATAGCCTGACCCTGGATACTGAGGGGTGTAAAGAGAGTAGTTGAAAGTTTCTCTTTGTTCCCACAGCACAACTCCTTAGTCTTTGTGGTGTTTAACTCCAGAGAGTTTTGATTAAAAGCCTGAGCTAGATCGTTGACTGCCTGCTGATAGCGGGTCAGTGCAGTACTGTCTGTCAGATGAGCCACCAAGGCCATGTCATCTGCATATTTAAAAAGAGTCATTCCTTCACTGTCACAGGAGATGTTATTTGTGTACACAGAGAACAGAACCGGAGATAAAACACAACCTTGAGGAAGACCTGTGTTTAAAATCAACTTGCTAGATGTAAAACCATTTAAAAACACTTGTTGTGGCCGGTCATATAAAAAACTCTGAATCCATAAAATCAATGTTGGGTGAACCTGCAGGTCTGTCAAGTGATGTAGCAAGGTGCCTGTGTGTACAGTGTTAAAAGCAGAAGAAAAGTCCATTAACAAAATCCGTGTGTGTGGGTGTGAAGAATCCAGTTGTTTAATGACCGTGTCTAGAAGTGTAAGAAATGCATCCTCTACACCCCGTTTTGCCTTATAGGCAAACCGGAGGGGATCCAATTTGTGTGACAACATGTTAGTCAAAAAGTCACACACCACTCGCTCCATACATTTCCAGAGCACAGAGGTCAGGGCCACTGGTCTGTAGTCTTTCAGGTCCTTAGGGTGAGTCTTTTGGGGGATTGGAATGATGGTAGATTCCTTCCACTGATCAGGGACACATCCAGAATCCAAGAGATGCTGAAAAAGTCTGGTGAGGACTCCACCTAGCTGAGTGGAACATTCCTTGAGGATTCTGTCTCTGAGCCTATCAGGGCCACCGGCTTTGAGTTGGTTGACCTTATGTAAGATGGACGTCACAAGTTGCTCCTCAATGATAAGGGGTTCATGGGGGGGGGGGGTGGGATGGAAGGTGGGGAGGTCCAGGTGGTCGGTGTGCTGCTGGTATTAAGATGGGTGAAGAAGGTGTTAAGCTGTTCTGCAAAGGAAGTTGGGTCTGGGCAGTTGACCATGGCAGGTTTTGGGGCTCTGCCCATCATGATGTTTAGACCCTGCCATGCCTCTCTCGCACTTCCTGATGTTAATTTCTGCTCCACCTTATTCTTATAATTTATTTTAGCCAGCTTCGCCATCCTTCCAAAATCTTTTTGCAGTTCTTTCACCTTCAGCTTGTCTCCTTGTAGGAAAGCTTTTTTTCTTTTGGACCAGGCAGATTTTCATGTCCCTTGTAACCCATTTCTTATTGTTTGGGTGCATTATTATATGGTGGGTGGGAGTAACAGTGTCCTCACAGAATGAGATGTAAGAGGTCAGCACATCTGTCACCATGTTAAAATCACTGCCACAGTCATTGAAGAATAGATCCCAGTCTGTCAATTCAAAGCAATGTTGTACTGCAGTCATAACTCTGCTACCATACTGCACCTTACAGTTTAATTCGTGCCTCACATTTCACTCTGCACCTGATAGTATTGCATTCTATAGTGGGTATGATTCATGTACCTAAACAGGTCACCATCTATTCATCTATGATGTATACAAGTTTTTAGCAGTTTTACTTTCCATGGGTAATCCCTTTGTCTATTACGCTGTGTGTGTTTCTGTTGGTTGTCTACTGACATGCTGCTGTTACACTGTTATTTCCCCAGTTTGGGATCTTTAGAGTACATCTATCTATCCATAAGGTACTTTGATGTTGACCTTTAACCTTGCAAGCCCAAAACCACAGTCACACAAGTTTGGTGACCCTAACTTTACTCGTTGTACAGTAATAAGGCATAAGGAATGTTAACCTTGACCTTTGACCATTTGACCCCAAGCCCATAATCAGAGGTCAGGATCCCAAGGTGAACCTGTGTAGCAAGTTTGGTGACCCTAGCTTTCTTTGTTGTTGAGATATAGCTTATAAGCCATTTTGATGTCGACCTTTCACCTTGCAATCCCAAAACCATAGTCATACTACAGGGTCACAGGATGAACCTGTGTACCAAGTTTGGTGACCCTAACTTTACTCATTGTACAGTAATAAGGCATAGGGAATATTAATCTTGATCTTTTGACCCCAAAACCATAGTATGAGGTCAGGATCCCAAGATGAACCTGTGTACCAGGTTTGGTGGCCCTAGTTCTACTCATTTTATAGTAATAGTGCAAATGGAATGTTAACCTTGACTTTTGACCTTTTGACCCAAAACCCATAGACAGAGGTCAGGATCCCAAGGTGAACCTGTGTACCAGGTTTGGTGGCTCCAGCTTTACTTGTTTTATAGTAATTAGTGCATACCCTTGTCAGGTCAGGCATTGGTTTGCTTGCAACTGGATAACCATGAAAACCGGTACTACCTGTCTCATGGGTCGGGCCATCAGCGACTCAACCGGCAACCTCGTCCTTCCAAGGGTGTGGTGGGTGAAACCGGGCATCCTGGCAGAACTAAAAATATCTGTCACAGGTCTGTGGTGGACCACTCCCAGTTACACGGGGTGAGACTGGACATCCTGGCAGATAAACACACATCTCTCGCAAGGTCTGTGGTGGATTTTTGCCAGTCGGTGCATCATGACATGCAGCACACAAAGAGCAGAGATAAACAAATCTATCATCTGGTCAGTCACTGCAACAGATATTGGAATCAGTTTGTCTTGGCCTGTCCTTGCACTGATAATACCTCTATCTGCCAAGAATGTGCTGCTAGTCCAGCAAAAGCTAGCAGTACTCAAATACTTTGCAAGCAGTTTCATGAAATGGTCGATATGGGATGCCCAGAAAGTACCCCAAGACTGGAAGGATGCAAGTATTGTGCCTTAGGTAGGTAGGGAGGGGAGGTAGGGAGGGGAGGAGGTGTTTTAATTTACATCAAAGAGAAATACAAATGTCAACTGGTTGATTTGAATACTTCACTCGAATGTTTAGCTGTTAATGTATGTCTCTCTCCGGTAATGAATTTCAACATTGCAGTAGTGTACAACCCACCGTCACACAATTCTTCCTTTTATAATGAATTAAGTGATCTGGTTAAACAACTTGAGAAGAACAGAGAAACAATAATTCATGGTGACTTTAATATTAACTGGTCTGATAAAAAGGACAAACAGAAACTGAAAAGCCTCATGACTAAATTTAACTATCAACAAATGATCAAAGGACCCACCAGGATAACCAAACAATCCAGAACACTTATTGACATGATATTTACTAATAAACCAGAACGAATAACCAGAACCTATAATCTTGTAACTGGTCTCTCAGATCATAACATGGTTCTTGCTGTCAGAAAACTTACTAAAAAGCGACTACAGTATTTTGGGGGAGTCGATATTGACAAATCAAATTTTATTATTCCCAAATCAAAAAATGAGGAGTTTGAACATTACTTAGAAAATCAAAATTGGGAGCAGCTCATGTCAATATATGAAGTAGATGATTGTTGTAATTTTATAACTGCAACAATCACAAAGTCTATAGAAAAATTTACAAAGCAAATTAAAAGTAGACAACAGAAGATTAGCCTACCATGGTTAAATAATGAAATAAGAAAACTTATGAAGAGGCGAGACTATGCATTGAAAACATCATTAACCTCTAAACTACAAAATGATCACCTTGTGTACAAAAGTTTAAGAAATAAAGTGGTACATGAGCTGCGAAAATCAAAAGTATCTTATTACAATAAACTGATAGATCATGCAAAGGGTAACAACAGTTCCCTATGGAGGCATTTAAATAACTTAACTAATAAAAAAAAAACGATCAGAAGGGGGTAAAGGAACTTAGAATCAATGGCAAGACCGTCAGTGACAAGGCTACTTTGGCAAATGAATTTAATTCATACTTTGTGGGCTCTGTGGAAGACTTAACAAAAAATTTTGTGCTGCCAAATATGCTCAACAACACAAATTCCATACTTCCAACAGATTCTTTCCACATCGATGAGGTAAATGAGGAGTTAATTGCTGGTATTGTTAAAACACTGTCAAACTCAAAAACTAATGATATCTACAATATGAGCACCTCCTTTCTCAAAATGCACAGCAAAATATTAATCAAACCACTGACTCATCTCATTAATCTCTCCATTAGGTCTAGTACATTTCCATCTGGCTGGAAAAAAGCTGTCGTCATACCAGTTCATAAATCAGGCAGTAAAGACGATATATGCAATTACCGCCCAATCTCTATTTTACCAGTCCTGTCTAAGGTTCTTGAAAAAGTTGTAGCTACACAGCTGACAGACTACTTACAAGACAGTCAACTTCTTCATCCACATCAATTTGGTTTTAGACCAGGATACTCAACAGAAACAGCAAATTGTTGCCTTATTGAAAACGTCAAACAGTCCTTGGACAGGGGTAATGTGGTAGGAGCTGTTTTTCTAGATCTCAAAAAGGCTTTCGATACTGTAAACCACAGTTTGCTTTTATCCAAAATGGTATCTTTTAACTTCTCCCCAGATACATTAGAATGGTTTGCATCTTATCTCCAGAATAGAGAACAGTGTGTAAAAGTTCACCAGGATAAATCCTCATTTTTAAACAACCACATGGGTATCCCACAAGGGTCCATTCTTGGTCCTTTACTTTTCAGCATTTTTATTAATGACTTGCCGTTACACTGCTCAGCTGCAACATGCCAACTTTATGCAGATGATGCAGTTATTTACACAGCTGCCAAGACTCCAGCACAGGCTGCAGATGTACTGTCTACAAGTATGGTTGATGTCCAAGAGTGGCTCCTCCAGAACCATCTATTGCTGAACCTTCAGAAAACAGTCTCAATGTGCTTTTCAATCAAAAAATGTAACCTGCAACGTTTTAAAGTTAATATACATGATCATGACATCAGTTTAGCTACAGAATTCAAATACCTTGGCATTGTACTAGATCCTCAACTTAAATTTAATCTTCATATAAAGAAAATTTCAAAAACAGTAAAAAAAAAAATCTGAATTGCTTTAAATTAATTAGATATTACATACCTTACGAAGCAGCTGTACTGTATATGCATTCTATGGTTTTTTCTCATATATCATACTGTTTGACAGTCTGGGCTCAAGCAGCCCCTTCCACAATAAGACACATAGGTTCATTAAATAATCAAACCCTAAAAATCTTGGACCAAAAGCCCATTAGGTGGCATCACTGTAATGTTTTAAAAAAATACAACCAATTGAGTTTTGAGAGTTTCATTGACCTCTGTTTTCTGAAATTAACGTTCAAATGTTTCCATAAATCAGCACCCGAGCCACTTGCTGGTTTCGTCCAAAGACAGGACAGCAGCAGAGCCACCAGGAGTTCTGTTAACAATAACTGTAAAATATTCCACCGCAGAACCACATTTGGACAAACAGCTTTCTCTATAAAGGGCAGTCACATCTGGAACACAATGCCAAATGTAATTAAAATAATAACGGACTTTAAAACATTCACTAAAAAGGTTAAAAACTGGCTGAAAAATAAACAAGAATGTACTCATGTATGAATTGATTGTCTGCAAAATGAGAGTGAATGAAGGGAAGGAATGAATGTGTTTGTTTATAATGAGTGACGAAGGGAGGGAGGCCTGAAATAGGCAAATGTGAATCAGGTTGTTATATTTGTGTATTTATAATATTTATAATATTTATAATTGTGTATTTATAATCTTTTTGCATTGATGTATGTGGTTATTGTGTATTTTTTTTTTTTTTTTTTTTTTTTTACTTGATTCTCTTTTCTAAAGCCCATCCAGGGACAAGAGTTGCAAATTAGCTAATAGCTATACACTCTATGTGCAACACATCAGATTGATTGTCATTGATTAATTGTCTATGTTCATTGCACTGTCCCTGTCAAATAAACTAATCTATCTACCTTTGTTCAAGAAAGGTGACAGGAAAGATTGTGGAAATTTCTGAAGTATATCACTGCTAGCCACTGTTGGTAAGCTTTTCTCACATGGACTACTGAACAGACTCAATGAACATATCTCGCAGAATGTACTACCGGAAACCCAGTGTGGCTTTAGAAGTGGAAGAAGCACAATAGACATGATTTTCTGCTTGAAACAGGTCCAAGAAAAGTGTATCAAACAGAACATGCTGCTTTATGTAGTCTTCATTGACTTCAGTAAAGCCTTCGATACTGTATCGCGACAAGGACTTTGGCAGGTACTCAAGAAATATGGCTGTACAGAGAAGTTTGTCAACCTGATCGAGGCACTCTATACAGGTATGCAAGTAAGCGTGGCAATGAGTGGTTCAGTGTCAGACTTTTCAGTAAGCAATGGGGTGAAACAAGGGTGTGTGCTGGCCCCTACATGCTTCTCGCTATATCTGTCAGCCATGCTTGACAGAATCTGTGCAGGGTACAATGAAATCTCAAGACTATCAAGGTATTCTAGAGAGAAATGTGCTGCTCAGTGTCAGACAGCTTGGTCTCAGTCACAGGTCATGGGTCTTGCAACAGGATAATGACCCAAAACACACAGCTAAAAACACCCAAGAATGGCTAAGAGCGAAACATTGGACTATTCTAAAGTGGCCTTCTATGAGCCCGGATCTAAATCCTATTGAACATCTGTGGAAGGAGCTGAAACATGCCGTCTGGAGAAGGCACCCTTCAAACCTGAGACAACTGGAGCAGTTTGCTCATGAGGAGTGGGCCAAACTACCTGCTGAGAGGTGCAGAAGTCTCATTGACAGTTACAGAAATCGTTTGATTGCAGTGATTGCCTCAAAAGGTTGTGCAACAAAATATTAAGTTAAGGGTGCCATCATTTTTGTCCAGGCCTGTTTCATGAGTTTGTTTTTTAAAATAATTCTGTTGAACCACAATTCAAAAGCATTGTCTGATTTTCATTAGTTAATTTTCATAGAATTTTTATTTATTACCACTTTTGTCAGATTCAAGTTATTTCTGTGACCATTGTGGGTTTTTCCCACAATGTCCCACACTGTTTTTTTAACAGAGGGGCACCAACAATTTTGTCTACATGTGTACCTGCTTTCTACGGGCATGCAGAAATACTTGCTCATACTTTGTTTCTATGGGCATGCACGGACATGCACAGGTATGCACTAGTACATTCAAACAAGGAAAGAAGCAGACTTGTTCAATGTGGCACAGTTTAAAAGCCAAGAGTAAGACATTGATAAAGGTAGTAAGAGAAATGCTCTTTGCCGATGACAGTGCTCTAGTTGCTCACAGTGCGGAAAATATGCAATCTTTAGTGGAGAAATTTGAAAGAGTATCAAGCCAATTCAGCCTCAGAATCAGTGGCAGTAATGCACCTGTAAGCTAGTTGCCAGCCGGCAATCAAATCTAAAAGAAGAAGAACATCAAGAAGACAGAGTACCTCTATCAACTGCCAAAGTTCCAGTTATCAACATCACTACCAGAAGAGATCAGCATTGGTACAGAGCCACTAGTCAAGTCTAAGACTTTCAAGTATCTCAGGAGTACCGTTTCAGAGAATGCTAGGCTGGAGGATGAATCATCTCTCAGAATGGGAAGAGCGAGTACTGTGTTTGGAAACTTAAGGGAGAGACTGTGGAACAATCAACATGTGTCGATCCTTGTAAAATGCAAAGTGTACAGAATGACAGTACTGGCTACTCTATTGTACGGGGCTGAAACTTGGACTGTCTGCAGGGTGCAGGTAAAGAAACTCCACGTGTACATGATGAGACACCTTCAAGCCATCATTAACATCTCATGGAAAGACAAGATAAACATAGAAGTGCTGAAATGTGCTGGTCTACCATCAGTGGAGGACATGCTAATACAGATGAACCTGAGATGGCTCGGACATGTTGACAGGATGGATCACCAGTGTCTCCCTCGGCAGTTACTCTACTCAGTTATGTGAGGGCAAACGCAATCAGGGTAGACCAAGGCTCAGATTTAAAGACACTGTAAAAGGAAACCTGAAGAAGTTGGATATCGACAGGAGTTCCTGGCAGCAGAAGGCGAAGGACAGAGCTGCATGGCGGAATCTGATCAGACCTAAATGAAACAGTCATTGTCGCCCCCGACGGACTGCTATGATGAGTGTATATCCATGCATGCCCGTAGAAAGTTATTACGGGCAGAAGCATGCCCGTAGAAAGTTACTGAGTCCTATGATCTTTGATGATGTCATAGCAAGTCCTATGATCTTTTTTTTTTGGTACTTATTTTGTACCCGTAGGTAGATTTGTTTTGCAGTCTGGTGACAAGCCACCAGCTGCCGGTCGCTGCGTGCGCAAGCGTCCTGTATCCCTAACCTGCAAGTTTTTAGCATGTGGAAGGAAACCGGAGAAATCCCGGAGTAAACCCACGCAACACGGGGAGAACATGCAAACTCCACACAGATCACCGTTGGCCGGGGGCAGGGATCGAACCCACGATCTCATGATCCCCGCAATCCCCCGGCCGAGGGTAAAACTGTGCTGCCGCAGTGCTAACCACTGCGCCACCGTGCAGTTATCATCTTCTATCACCTATCAGATATCATCTTTGATGATATCATAGCGAGTCCAATGATTGTGAGTGATGCCTGCCTTTGATGTCATTGTGAGTCCTAGCGAGTCCTTTGATCTTTGATGTCATAGCAAGTCCTATGATCTTTGATGATGCCATAGCAAGTCCTATGATCGTGAGTGATGCTTGCCTTTGATCTTTGATGACGTCATAGCAAGTCCTATGATCGTGAGTGATACCTGCCTTTGATCTTTGACATGGTTACCACGGCAACACAAAGTCCTATGATCGTGACACATAGACAGACAGACACACACACACACACACACACACAGTCCTATGATCGTGACACACAGACAGATTTCTTGAATTATATATAGAGTGATGGTAAATGCTACATTTACTAAGACAGCTCCTGACCAGATAGTGTGATGACAGAGTGAAGTATGAGGAGACAAAGAAGAGTGATGTCTTTAGATAGCGTTCAGGTTCGAGTGGACACAGCAATGATGACAAAGACTACAGCTCCTGACCAGATAGAATGAATGATACAGAGTGAAGTACGTAGTGGTAATGCACCTGTAAGCTGGTTGCCAACCGCCAATCAAATCTAAAAGAAGAAGAAGCATTTACCAAGAGTGATATTGTGGCAGTACGATAGAGTGATGACCTGAAGAATATAGAGTGGGACCAGATAGTGTTATAGACATCATGTAGACATGGAAATCTCACTGTTTGAAAAAGAAGAATGTTCAGAACTCCTTATAAGAACACCTTATAGAGTAATGATCAGATAGAGTGTTATAGACATCATGTAGACAAGGAAATCTCACTGTTTGAAGAAGAAAATTGTTCAGAACTCCTTATAAGAACTCCTTATACAAAGATATAGAGTGAAGAAGACAAAGAAGAGGTTGCCAACCGAGAAGAATTCTGACTTTTGATACATAGAGTGATGTTTACTGAGTGAAGTACGTGGCGGTAAGGACTACAGCTCCTGACCAGATAGAGTGATGATACAGAGTGAAGTGCGTGGCAGTAATGCACCTGTAAGCTGGTTGCCAACCGCCAATCAAATCTAAAAGAAGAAGTAGCATTTACCATAGATATATAGATACATAGATCCATTTATATATTTATATATGTATATAGATACATAGATATATTTATTGCTAACATAAAGAGCTGCAGGCAAGTGGACGGATAATTTGTTGGTGGCAGTTGCCACGGCCAAGAAATACAGAGTGATGATATAGAGTGAAGTATGTGTAACAAATCTAAAAGAAGAAGAAGTAGCATTTACCATAGATATATAGATACATTTATATATGTATATAGATACATAGATAACATAGATACATAGATATATTTATTGCTAACATAAAGGGCTGCAGGCAAGCGGGCGGATAATTTGTTGGTGGCAGTTACCATGGCCAAGATATACAGAGTGATGATATAGAGTGAAGTACGTGGCAGTAATGCACCTGTGCCAATCAAATCTAAAAAAAAAAAAAAAAAAAAGAAGAAGCAGCATTTACCATAGTGCAACTGCAATGTTAACTTTGAACTTTGACCCCTTGACCCCAAACCCATAGTCAGGTCAGGGTGTAAGTCGTCCAAGATTTAAGATAAGATAAGATAAGCCTTTATTAGTCCCACAACGGGGAAATTCCAGGATTGCAACAGCACAGGGATAGCAGCACTCTGAGCAACAATCAGAAGGCAAGAAAAAAAAAAAAAGTTGTATTAGATACAACTCCTGTATCGATTTGAAAAGCCTACATCATTTCTTTCAGTAGTTATTGTGTTTAGAAAATTTAGGGGGAAATCTGACTTTTGACCTTTGACCTCAGGGTCATCCGATGAGAGTGAAATTGCAATATGCACATCATCAGAGTATCTCAAACCATGGTACCAGGTTTCAAAACAATCAGAATAAAACTGTAGGAGGAGTTGATTTCACAAGATGGTTACCGTCTATGAATTGAGGTGAAACAGGAGGTCATAGGTCAGGGGCTACAATTCCCGCAAAAATCATCCAATCAGAACCAAATTGCATTATGCGCATCCTCAGTAGGGATGGGCATTCGGTGAAATTTTCTTCACCGATCGTCGGGAGAATTAATGATTAATAATCGGTTAATCATTAACATTTTTAGGTACGTAACAAGGCAGGTAGACTACATTAGAACATCAGGAATCAGCACGGAGAGCCCTCTCTCTGTTCTCGTGTTGGCTCGGCTCGGGAATCTCGCAAGCTGATTGGCCGAGACGTTTCACCCCGCAAGCTGATTGGCCGAGACGTTTTACCCAGCTTCTGTCCCTGCCGAGCGGCCACCCAACAAACGAAGACCGCATTCATTGCTCTATCGCTCGTGTTACTTAGTCTAGCCGCGCAAAACTTTTTGCTGTTCTCTTGTGCCATTTTGTGCGAAATAGTCTTCCCGTCGAGCCACTACGCCGCCTCCTGCAGCTTCCCTCAACGTGTGTACACCGAATCTTCATGACCTTCTCAATAAAGTTTCTGAAAAAAAAAAAAGAATCTTCACGACCGCCATTACTCAGCGCGCAACCACTGTTGGCGGTTTCTTCGCGTAATAAGGGTGTTCCATGGACCCTGTCGATGAGGTATATTTGTATGCTGCATTGCAGTGATTGCAGTACACCTGGTCATTTTTTAAATTGAAATGGTCCCACGCAACACTTCGCCGTAACCGCTTCATGATTTGGCGATTGCCCTACGGAAGCCCGCAAGTATCAACTGAGGCACGCCAGGGTACGGCGATGGTGTAATGTTGCCCCCTGGTGCCCAAATTTTGCCATTGCATTGTTTGAGGACGGCCGTGCACTAGGCCTAATAACGTCGGTTTAAAAAAAAAAAAACGGGTTGTCGACGAAAATGAACTTCCTCGGTGAAATTCTTAATGATCAATTATCGGTTAATCGGTAAATTATGCCCATCCCTAATCCTCAGTGTATATCAAATCGTGGTACCAAGTTTCAAAACAATCAGACTAAAACTGTAAAAGGAGTTGATTTCACAAACGTAGGACAGCTGGACGGACGGATGGACAGACAGACCTATAACATAATCCCCCTTCGGTCTTCTGTCAAAGGGCTCTTTGACCCCTTTGGGTTTCAATCGGCGGGGGATAAAAATGAGTTAGCTTCTGCACCTGTATACTACTGTACCAATAAGTTTATCTTGCACTGAAGAATAAGATGTTCATCTCTTTTGCAGAGTACTACCATAAATTCTAACTAGCTTTTTTATTTAAAAGGTTGGAAAAGATCATTATCAAAAACCCCCAAAACTGAACAGATTCATCCACTGGAGGAACGTGGTCATAAACATCAGCGTCTTATAGCCAGATTGAATTATTAGTGACCCAGAAAAATCCACCAAAGCATCATTGACTTTAAACAATACTTTTATCTTCAGCTTTTTAAATAAAAGAATATCAACTTTCCTATTGAGTAAGGTTACAGTTAACACAGGCTGAGTCCTATTTGAGTCTTTATTACAAATTCAATTAAAAATAAATACAGCATACTAATCAACATGTCAAAAACTTTTGGTCAAACCTGGAGTTGCTTTAAAAATGCAATACTTGCTTAAAAAAAATGATGGCTCAAACCCCCTTGAAATAAAATAGAAAATAGAATAGAAAAGGTTACCTTAAAAGTCATTTTAAAATGAACATAAGCTCTGCTCTGAGCCCTTTTATTTAGAAAAATATTAACGTGAACCTGGTAAGGCAAAACAAACAAACAAAAAAACAATAGACACATAAAAACCCTCATTAAAACAGTCTACAGCTTAAAAAAACCCAGCTAAACTTTAACATTGATTTTTGGGACTTGGTCTGAACATGAGAACTTCAAATTTCTGTCAGCACAGACTGTGAAAAGCTGCAGGAACAAAGGCAGGGTGATCACTTTCAATCCCATGAGGAAAACTCTTAGGTCAGTGCTGTGCATTTGGCTGATATGTATAATGTACTTCGGGCCTTTAGGACAGGGTCGGATGAAGGTCTGTGACGACAGGCTCGGGCTCAGCAAGGATCGGTGAGGTGAAGCTGACCCTAACGTCCCGGGGGTAAAAACCCTGAAGAACCCCGTCTACGACGATGTCTGTCAGACCTGCAAGACAGAGCCCGGGGTTTGTGCTGACCAAAGAAAAAAAAGAAAATTTCAGAGTAAATTCAGCCCTAGATTCTCACCTGAGGTGCACTTGGGCAGGTACGGATCCTGAAAGAAAGCCAGCACTTGTCGAGTTGATAACTGGTAACTGCAGAAATAGAAAAAAAAAAACAAGCAAAAAAACCAGGAATGCATCATTTCATGATATGGTTGTAGTTCTGCAAACATAAAAATGGATGTGGGTACCAATATTGAATTTGAATGCGCCTGAAATCTACTGTTTTGAATACAGTTGCATTGTACCAATATGGAAAAAGAGACACTGAACATTTTTTGACAGAAATCTACATGGAAGTGAAAACATATCGAAGACCTAAAAAGAAGAAAAAAGCAACATTTGAAATATAAAATGGTCAGTCAATATGCATGTTTTTTCCTCTTAACTATGCAATTTTTCTCACATAAATCTGCAACTTTTCTTGCAAATGACCAATATTTCTTTTTTATTGTTCTAAAGTAAATTTTTCCATGTTAATTTACAACTTGTTTTCGTAAATTTGAAACTTTGTTTTCATGAACAGTTGAAACCAGAAGTTTACATACACTGTATAAAAAGACAACCTTTTTTTTTTTTTTCCTGTCACTGCCCGACATTAAATCAGACAAAAACTTTCCCAGTTTTAGGTCAGTCAGGATTACCAAAATTATTTCTTTTTTCTTTTTATTTCTTTTTAGAGAATTTTTTTATTACTTTCTTCAAAGTCAGAAGTTTACGTACACTAATATCACTATGTCTTTAAACAATCTGGGAAAGCCAAGATGATGATGTCATGGGTTTGGATGCTTCTGATAGGTTAATTGACAACATTTGAGTTAATTGGAGGCACACCTGTGGATATATTTTAAAGGGATCATTGATAAAAAAAATGGTGTGTTTGTAGGTTTTAACTATCTAAAATGAGTCTACTGGTCACCTAATTATCCAAAAATTTTCCAAGCAGTCAATTCTCTTTAAAAAAAACAAAACAAAACACAGCCTTTATTTCATTTTTCTCTCCCAGAAATGCCAGAAACGTTTTTGACTTTTTTGTAGAAATGGTTAACGTCACACTTATAAAAAGCCAACACACCACCATCCTTGAGACCAGCCCCCTGCTCCATTATTGGCCTGCCTAGCTGTCGGTTATGTACATGGAAGAGGTGATAAAGGTAGCCTATTAGCCCCTGAGCTATTAGCCCCCAAGCTAACACCGGTAACAGGAAGCTCAAACCAAGTGCGGCTTATATTGTTATTTTCTTCAGATCTTAGTCAGCCCAATAACCATTCCTGTTACCACCTGGTTCATCAGTCCGCGGTGCATGATGTGCCTTGCGTCGCTCCGGCCCATCTCCCAGTGGTTTCGCGGCGGGGCGCCGGCATGCTAGTCACGAGGAACTGAGAGCCAGCAGCTCCAGGCCTCATCCCCGGCTCGCGGCAACTGCTTACATTGGCATCTGGGGCGCAGCGCACATGCTGGCTGTCCCGCCATCCTCTGGGCATACTCTCATGGGCAGCGTAGGGGATGGCTGGCCGTGGGAGATGAGTGGAGTACGACGGAGCGAGAAACTGTCCTTTGAGATCCTGTGGCTCGGCCTCAGTTTGCAACGAGCGGTGGAGCGCACAGTGCTGGCGATTTAATGTGGCATCTTGGCAGAGTTGTTGGGGGGGGGGGGATGACGAGAGATGCACAAATGACAGCAGATCGGTGAACCAGTACTGCTCATCCAAGCTGGAAGGAGCCAGCTACAAGCTACTCAGCTAATGGCTAACTGACACAAGAGGGAGGGTGGAGCTGAACAGCTGAAGGATGTTTCTTAAAGTGACAGGCTATAAACCAGAGCATCTGAAGAAAGCCAAGAAAAATAAAAAACAAAAAAACAAATTTGCTTCAATCATTAAAAAAATTAAACAAAATGTGAACAAAATATGTCACAAGCACTTCATTAAGGCATGAGTGAGCTGTTCAAATGTGTAAAAAGTGCAGTCAATGACTCCTTTTAGGCACACCTCAAACACACTGCTTCCTTGTGTGACATCATGGGAAAATCAAAAGAAATCAGCCAAGATGTCAGGAAGAGAGTTGTGGACCTCCACAAGTCTGTTTCATTCTTGGGTACAATTTCCAGATGCCTGAAGGTGCCACGTTCGTCTGTTTAAACATCTGTACACAAGTATAAACACCATGGAAATGTCCAGCCATCATATTGCTCAGGAAGAAGAACGTGTTTTGGTGCAAAATGTATCAATCCCAGAACAAATGTAAAAGAATTTGTGAAGATGCTGGCTGAAGCTGGAAAACGAGTGTCATTATCCACAGTGAAACAAGTCCTGTACTGACATGGGCTGAAAGGACACTGAGGAAGAAGCCATTACTCCAAAAGCAAAATAAAAAGCCAGATCACAGTTTGCAAATGCACACAGGGAGAGAAGAAGCGTATTTTTTGGAAACGTGCTTTATGGTCTGATGAAACTAAAACTGAACTGTTTGGTCGTAATGACCATTGTTACATTTAGAGGAAAAGGGAAGCTATTTCCGGAATGTCGGATAATTGTGTGCATGTCAAAATGATTTAGTCCGTTCAAACGTGTGACACATGGAAACGCACATCCCAATCGGATCAACCTTTTCAGGATCCATGTAAACAGAATCAGAATCAGAATCAGAATCAGAATCAGGTTTATTGCCATTGTTCATGTAGTACACAAACTAGGAATTTGTCTCGGTACAATGCTGCAACATTAAACATGATAAGATAAGAGAAATAAACTATACATGTAATAAAGTGTAGGATAAGATTAAGTGATACTGGTCAACAGTTAAAATATATATTAGCCAGCAGCAGATACTGTGGAGAACTATATAGTGCAGTTGGTAATGCAGGAAGAAAACAGTGATGATTGACATGAGTCTGGTTGAGCTGCTGTACATGGTGCACGAGAGTCAATAAGTCACTTAGTGTTCAGCAGTCTAATGGCAGAGGGGAAGAAGCTGTTCATGTGATGGGAGGTTTTAGTCTGGATGGACCGAAGTCTTCTACCAGAGGGGAGGGGGGCAAACAGTACGTGACCAGGGTGTGAGGGATCGGCTATGATCCGGCCAGCACGCCTCCGGGTCCTGGAGATGTACAGATCCTGGAGAGATGGGAGCTTGCAGCCGATCACCTTCTCAGCAGTGCGCACGACGCGCTGCAGCTTTAGTCTGTCCCTGGCAGTGGCTCCTGCGTACCACACGGTTATGGAGGTGGTGAGGATGGACTCGATGATGGCTGTGTAGAACTGCACTAACATCTTGGTGGGTAGCTTGAGCTTCCTCAGCTGCCGCAGGAAGAACATCCTCTGCTGGGCTTTTTTGATGAGTGAGCTGATGGTCAGCTCCCATTTGAGGTCCCTGGTGATGGTAGTGCCTAGGAAGCGGAAGGAATCAGCAGTGGTGATGGGAGAGCCTGAGGGGGTGAGGGGGGGCAGAGGAGTAGTGACTTTCCTGAAGTCTACAATCATCTCCACTGTCTTCAGAGCGTTCAGCTGCAGGTTGTTATTGCTGCACCAGGACGCCAGCTGGGCCACCTCTCTCCTGTAGGCGGACTCGTCGCCGTTGGAGATGAGCCCGATGAGGGTGGTGTCGTCCGCAAACTTGATCAACTTGACAGACTGGTGGCTGGAGGTGCAGGAGTTGGTGTAAAGGGAGAAGAGTAGGGGGGAAAGTACACAGCCCTGGGGTGATCCGGTGCTGATGCTAGTATAGTCTGAGACAGTCTTTCCCAGCCGCACATGCTGCCTCCGGTCCGTCAGGAAGTCGATGATCCACCTGCAGAGGGAGTCATAGATCAAAACAGTAAAGTTTTGATCTGAATTGTAATCAGATTGAAGAAATTTTGCGCATGTAACCGTGGCTAGTGAAAATTTGTAGGCAAAGCTGAAGAGACGTGTGGGAGCAAGGCGGCCTACAAACCTGACTCAGTTACACCTGTTCTGTCAAGAAGAATGGATCAAAATTCCAACAAATGATTGTGCAAAATCTCGTGGAAGTTTACCCAAGTCATACAGTTTAAAAGCAATGCTACCAAATACTAAGGAAATGTATGTAAACTTCTGACTTTGAAGAAAGTCATAAAAAATTCTCGAAAAAATGTAGCAAATATAAAAATTATTTATCAAATAGAATTTGGGTAATCCTAACCAAGCTAAAACAGGAAAAGTTTAGTCTGATTTAATGTCAAGCAGTGAGAAAAAAAGTTGTCTTTCTATACAGTATATGTAAACCTGAAATTTTTTCCTAGCACATTTTCAACCTTTTGTCATTTTTGACAATTAACTAAAACTAATTTTGAGGTTTTTCCTTTTAATTTTACAACCTTTTATCTTTTAGAACTGCAAGTTTTTGTCAAAGATATGGCAGGCAAAAGAGCTGTGTGTGACTCTGAAATTAGTTACAGACCCCTGTCCCTTGGTGAAGTGAATAAAAAGAAACAGAGAAAAATTTAAAACAGTGATAGCGATAAAAAAAAAAAAAAAATCTTACTTGTAATCTTCACCATCCAAGTCATCAAGTGATCTGAATCAGCAGGAAAGAACTGTTAGACATTTCCGCTCATAAACTGGTGAAATAGAAAAGATAAATGGATACGTTCTCAAATTCAAAAGTTAAAATAAAGAATCTTAAGTTCTGTCCTTGATTGTTTTCTATAGTTTAGGTTGTAGCCTTTGCTGCTGCTCTACACCACCATGAGAAATGTTTCTGGTATTTTTTTTTTGTTATGTTGCTGCATTGGCCCCAATACAAAAATAGAGGCCCTAAATAAAGCAGAACTTCCAACATCTGCAGCCGGAGGAGCGTGGACTGAAGGACTTACTCCATGCTGCTGACCTTGTTCCCCGTGTGGAAATGTTTAACATGGAGAAAGTCCAACAGAATCTGTGGTACGTCCTCATTTTGATAGATGATCTCCTGACCAACAGAGAAGGAATAAATAAAATGTCAACTCTCTCATCAAGCACTAAAGTAGGTGCTCGAGTGGTTAAAGTTTCAGATGACAAAACAAGCATATTTTCATTATAATGCACTTCAATGAAGTTCCCCTATTATGCCATTTTCCACATGATGTCTGTGACATGGTGTGACAAAAATACCTCAGGGTCTAAATATTACAGCCCCATTTTCCACCCAGCTTAAGCAGCCTTCCTCAAAACAACCAGTTTCAGTCCATATCGATGGCCAAAATGCAAAACCTATCTGATGTCACTATGTTATGTTACGTTATTATCAGCTGATCTGACCACTTTTTTCCATTTTGTAAAATGACATACTATATATTGAAATAAATAACATGCCTGCCGATCCCACTTTTACGCACAGGTAAATATTTTTCTACTATAATATTAAAACCATATCTCACTGTTTTACATCGTCTTTCAACGTCAAACAAACATAGCATTTAGAATCTGCACAGTTTCACTTTCTGTTTTTAAAGTTTTTTGCCGCTCCAAATGTACACCAAACGTGATGAAAATATCTGAAAAACATGACGGTAATTGTTTATCATAACTGGTTTTCCTTGCCCTATCAACACAATTTAAAAACTGGGAGAGAGTTTCAAATCTGCACTTTCAACACAAGCTGAAATGGCAACGCTGCGTCTTGCTTCTACCTCGTCCTAAAGCAGTCACCTGATTTGGACGTGCTGGCGGGACTTTTCACAACCATGAAAGACGAACTGCATGACCAGCTTTTGACATTCTACACTGCAACACAACAACCCCCTGTGGATCTATGAGCTACCTCCCTTTGGGACCAGCGAGGGATAAAAAATTAAGTAATTCTTGTGTATATCACTCAGCACTGCTGATATCATTGGGGAGGGGGGTAATAAATTGGCCTAGGGGGTATGAATTAGCCTAGGTCATAATATACCCGGGGTATAATCTACAGTGGATATAAAAAGTCTACACACCCCTGCTCAAATGCCAGGTTTTTGTGATGTAAAAAAATGAGACCAAGATAAATCATTTCAAAACTTTTTCCATCATTAATGTGACCTATAACCTGTACAACCCAATTGAAAAACAAGCTGAAATCTTTTAAGGGGGAAAAAAACTTACAATAACCTGGTTGCATAAATATGCACACCCTCTTATAACTGAGGATGTGGCTGTGTTCAGAATTAACCAGTCACACTCAAACTCATGTTAAATGGGAGTCGGCACACACCTACCACCATTTAAAGTGCCTCTGATTAACCCCAAATAAAGTTCAGCTGTTCTAGTAGGCTTTTTCCTGACATCTTTGTAGTCACATCTTACAGAACAAGCCATGGTCTGCAGAGAGCTTCCAAAGCATCAGGAAAGACATTTTCATGTATTGACTGATTTATTAGTTCTGTAATTGGAATTATTAAAGTATCTTCATGTTTTTTTTCAAGAATACAGTGTCTAGTCCATGAATATTCTTAGCTCTGGAACTTTGTAGGGATGATAAAATTTTGTTAAGCTTTACCTCATTTGTGGGTTTAAGGTTTAGATCAGTTTCATGATTTATTTTAATTTGGTGCGGGTATGTTTGGGTAAAATTCAGACCCAGTTCTTGTACCGATTTGATAAAATACTCAAAATTGCTGGCTATATCTAAGCTATCTGATTGACGTTTTCCACTCAAATTGAGTTGTATGACTTCACTCATTTTTTTTCGTAAGTTTATCAGTACATTTCCAGAGTTTTTTGTTGTTCCCTTTTGCATTTTTGATTGTGTCTAAGAAGAAATTTGCTTTACGGAGCTGCATGGTGACTTCATTTCTGAGGCTTAAAAAAAAAAAAAAAAAAAAAAATCAGTCTATCGGTACTTAAATCAGTTTTTAACCATTTATTAAGAGCTAAATCCATTTTTTTCAGGAGATTCCATAATTTTTCATTTAGCCAAGGTAGATCCTATTTTCTCTTGTGCTTAGTGTCATTTTATATTTTGAGATAATTTCTTTGATTGTTGATATCATATTTTCGCATGTCTGTTCACAGTTTGTATCGCAATTTACTTCATTCAACTTTACGTGCTGTAACTTGTAGTTTATAGTGCTATGCACTGAAACCAGCCGTTCTCAGAAAGGCTGGAAAAATTAAAACCAAATGTGCTGCAATAATTAAAGAAAATTTGAACAGAATCTGTCAAACATTTCATTAAGACACGTGTGAGCAGTCAAAATGTAGAAAACAGTGCCATCAATGACTCCTTTAAGCCTGTAACTGACTGTAAAAATGAGATTGCTTTTATTGGAGTGGTTTATTTGTGTTTCTTTATAGTTGGGTATTGGTTTGCTTTTTGTTTTGTTTGAGCACGTCAGCCTGCAGTAGCTCATGTTGTCCACTGTGTGGCACACATTCCCTGACTGGGTGCCCATGCGGTGGTAGGTGGACAACCCTGTGCCGATTGATCCCATGGGTGGCAGCACCTGTGGTCTTAATCAGTGTAGCAAATGGTCAGCCAAACAGGTAGTGGTGTGAAAACAGAGGCCTCATGAAACAACGAGCAACTTTGAGACAATTGCTTCATGAGCGACACAGTGTTATGAAACTTCTAATAAAGACTGCCATCTGGTGACTGACTGTCAGAACTGCATCATAGGGACGGGCGTATCAATACTCAAGTATAGATACTTCAATACCATCTGGTCGATACTTTTTAAAATATCGCAATACCACTACGTTAATACAAAACGTGCAATTTGTTTTCACCTCTGAGAGTTTTAGGCATTAAATTTATGTGTGAAAACCAATGAAAAATCAGCCCAAGCATATTTTAAAGCTGGTCTGTTGTGTCACGTGATTATAGCAGCCTATCGGATGTCAGAGCCGAACACTCACAGCACAGCCAAGCACTCACTCCTGTGCATAGCCATATAGCAGGGGTCACCAACTAAAAGTGCAAGAGGTGTGATAAGTCAGTCCTTCTCCCCAGCTGAGGTCCGAATTAGCGTTGGGGATCTTTACGCACCTCATGATACAATTATGATTCAGGGTCTCCAATTTGTTTCTAAAATGATTCTTGATGCATTTTTTGAGTTGTTTTTTTTTTTCCCAGGACTTTTTTCCTCACTGTATGACAGCTTGGTACCTTTAAAGCCAAGTGTTTGTAATGACCCATGAATTTACTTCAAACATCTTTTAACAAAAGAAATGGAAGAGAAATGTGACGAGTCATGTGGCCAAATTTATCTGAAAACGTGCTTTTAAGAACATCTTTTCATGGATATTCTTTAAGAAGACCACAGCTGTCTCCAGCAGGCCAATATCATTTGCTTTTACACATTATTTTATTAAGCAGATGTTTTAGCTGCTTTTAGTTCTGTATTTTTTAAACAAAAAAAATCAAATTTCTTTGCTTAGTTTCAAATAAAACATAATACTTTAATCATAATAACACAGAACACTAAATGTGTTTTTGACTCCAAATAAATGGCTCTAAAATTCAAAAATCTACAACTTAAATCCTAAAAATGGAAAGTTCTACAGGAGAATACAAACTAAATTACATACATTTAAAAAGATTAATATTTACAAAACAAAATCTTACAAAAGTCCGCCTCTATACTATATTTTCAGTATTAAAAAAGAAGTTTCAAACTGTAAGCCTAAAAAAGGGACAGAAAATATAATTAATTCCACAGTACAGAATTCCTTTGGATTTTTTTTTTTATGTCAACGTTTTTATCTTTGTAACCTGGTCTTAGTTTGTTTGGGTGACACTCCGTCACAAGGAGAGAGGAGGTGGATGTGTACAGAACTTTTCATGTTCAGTAACACACAGACCAAGTTAATGACCATGTTTACATGTACACTAATAAACTGGTTATGACTGGATTTCTGCAATTATCTGATTATTCAAGTGGCCATATAAACAGAATAAGCCAATAAAGGCCATGTGACTGGGGTCATTACCTCAAGTGGTTTACCCTTCAGTAATCTGTTTATTCAGTGCATGTAAACACGAGAAAATTGATTGTTGGCATTCTCAGTTTAAGGCCAGTAATTGGTTTATTGTGACCATGTAACTGGGATCATTGTTTTGACATGATAGAGAGTCGCGGAAATTACCTCCATAAACAACGTGGTGCAGCCCAACAGGGATGCTGTCCCAGGAAGGTGTGGAGGAGCCACGGGGACCTTCCGTTAACAAACCCCCGGGTGGACCCATACCATCGGAGGCAGCCAGAGTGGCGGTGGACACAATTTCACAGCAGCGTTTCATTCCGTGGGTTGCACAGGGAAGGAAGCGTGGCTGTCCACCTGCTGTATTCCATGGAGAACGTCCAAAGTCCCACGCTATAAAATGTCCAGGCAGCTGCAGGAAATACAGCACTTGAGTTCCGCTTTTTCATTCGGTTAAAACAAAACAGTATAATTTTCCCCCAAATTACAGTATATTAAAAAGCTTCAGAGTCCGGACGGAGGACTCTCAAGGTCCGGATCCGGACTGGAGTCCGCCAGTTGGTGTCCCCTGCCATATAGTATTGTAACGTCAGGGCTGTGATAAGGGGGCGGGAGTCTCCCGGCATGCTTGTGCCGGAGAGGATTCAAATACTGTATCTGTGTGTTCTAAGCATTATTCGTGTGTGCCATTATAACTGTGTAATAAGACCAGGTGTGACAGCGTTGTTTCCTTATATGTGCCAAATCATGTGCCTGTGTCACCATGAGCTTAATGAGGGTCTGTGTAAATGACCTCCCCTCCGTTCTGTTTTGCGAGAGTGTGTATAAATAAAGCCTGTTTCGTCAAAGTCATCTCTCCTTGTTGTGTGAACCCTTGCAACGTCACACTGTTGTCAGAAGTGGGATCACGGAGAAGATGGAAGCCAGAATTAGGACGGAGATTCAGCAGCTCAAGCGGCTCATCGCTCAGCTGGAGATGGACAACAGAGCCAACACACCGACCCCCAGAGCTGCTCGTCGGGATGAATGGAGCAGCAGACCTAAAGGGGCCAGCATACCCCGCCTTCTGCCTTTCTCAAGGCAGGGCGGGCCAAGCAGAGCAAACTGGCCCCGCTTCCCGCTCTTTTCAGGGCAGGACGGGCCGGTGATTCCACTGAGACCAGGGGCGGCGATTGACCAAGAAGCAACCGTCCCACCAATCCTCCAACAGGCCAAACTCTCCCGCTTTGATGGCGAAACCCTGCTGGACGACTATCTGGTCCAGGTTGAGCTGGCTGCTGCGCTGAACGGCTGGACACCGAAGAGACCGCCATGCAGGTTGCGCTGGCCCTGGAGGGTGGGGCTCTCTGCACGCCGTCTCACCTCCGGCCTGAGGAACGTCGCAGCTGGCCAGCGTTACAAGGAGTGTTCCAGAGGCGGTTTGGGAGAGTGGCCAACGCTGAGCACGCCCAGGAACAGCTGGCCAACCACCGGCGAGGCAGCCAAGAGAGGCTGGGAGCCTATGCAGCGGACATACGGCTGCTGACGCAGCATGGCTACCCGGATTTCGAGCCAGGGATGGTGGAGAAGCTCACCCTCCAGCACTTCATCCGGGGGCTCCACCCGGCCTGGCTCCAGGACCACATCCGGATTCATGCCGTGAGCAGCTGGGAGATGGCTGTGGCAGTAGCAGAGCGGGTGGGACCGATGATGGATTATGCAGCTGATGTGTCGTCGCCGAGGCAGAGAGCTTTCCATGCCACAGCTGACAGCGGGGAGGAGGAGGCGGAGGAGGAACTGTGTCAGACCACAGCGGTGCGGCCAGTGAGAAATCGACAACAGCGGTGCGAGAAAGGGTGCTTCTGCTGCGGGGAGCCAGGACACATTGCGTGGTACTGCCTGGCACCCACCCCGCAACAAACCGCCCCCTCGCCAGCTTTAAACTAGAGCGAGGTGGTATGGACAGGGACCTGCCGCCTCCCACAGACATTTGCCCCGATGGACTGTCACTATGTTTGGGCCGAATTGGATACTTGCTAGGGATGTACCTGCCGTGGAACTTGGACAGCACGCCAATCTGGGCCTTGAACGACACCAGTTCTACCATCTCCCTGGTTCGACCTAGAGTGCTGCCCGGTACGGATGAGGCAGGAACGAAGGGGTGGGAATCCACCGGGTGCTGCATCACCACAGCCACCGGTGAGCGTGCCAGACAGGAAGGGCGGAGAGTTCTTGTGGTGAGGGTGGCCGGCCAGAATACAAACCACCCTTTCTGGCCGGCTGACATCCAAGATCCCTACATTATTGGACTCTATCTGTTCGCAGCTTGGGGTGCAGACAACACCTGATCATCTCTCCTGCTGGGGGCTTGGACCATCATGCTCTGCAGTAGGACCCAGAGGAGGAACCCGGGGGCCTGCGTGATCGAGGGGCCGCCAGAACAGACTGAACCGGGTGGGTCGCCACCAGACCTGAACACAGCAGCGCTACCAGCACGAGGAGAGGGAGCACAATCGCCGACAGAGACAGCAAGGGCGGGGGGGCACGGAGCGGGTCAGTGTGTCAGCAGAAACACAGCAGGCGGTCAAGGAATTGTTCAGGCAGAGCTACAGCAGACTAGAATTGGGACAGAGACACCAGCTGCGGGAGCTGTTGGACTGCTACATTGACGTCTTCACTGCCAAGGATGAGGAGTGCACCTGAACCAGCTTGGTGCAGCACCAGATAGACACCGGTGAGACCAGGCTGATCCGGCTCCGTCCCCACCGTCTGCCTTTTTCAAGGCGGGCAGCGGCAGAACAAAAAAATACGGGACATGCTGGAGGCGGATGTTATTGAGCCTTCCAGCAGCCCCTTGGTGGCACCAGTGGTTCTGGTTAAGAAGAAGGACGGTTTGTGGCGGATCTGTGTTGATTACCGGCACCTGAATGACATCACCTGCAAGGATTCCTACCCTCTGCCCCGCATCGATGACGCGCTGGATTACATCGCCAGCTCCAGCTGGTTCAGCTTGCTGGACCTCCACAGCGGCTATTGGCAGGTAGAGCTGTCACCGGAGGCCCGTCAGAAAATAGCCTTCGCCATCGGGCAGGGACTGTGGCAGTTCAAGGTGATGCTGTTTGGACTTTGCAACACCCCGGCCACCTTTGAACACTGGATGGAGCCAGTGTTGACTCACGTGCCCCAGAGCCACTACATTGTTTATCTGGATGATCTGCTGATTCACGCAGTTGACTTTGATGGCGCCCTGTCTAACCTCCGGGAAGTGTTAGATGCCATCCGACAGGCCGGGCTGCGGCTGCACCGGCGGAAATGCCACTTATTTCAGCAAGAAACCACCTTCCTGGGCCACATCGTCAGCGCAGCGGGAGTCGCCACCGATCCAGAGAAAGTGGCAACGGTGAAAAACGGGCCGGTGCCACAGGACATGGGAAAGTTACAGAGTTTTCTCGGACTGGCCTCCTATTATAGGAGGTTTGTGAAGGATTTCATCACCATCGCCAGCCCACTGCATCAGCTGACACAAAAGGGCCGCACGTCTGAGTGGAGCAAGGACTGTGCTGCTGCCCCAACATGCTCCAGTTGGTCCACAGGTCGGTGGGGGCGAGCCACTTTGTGGTGACGAAGACTCTGCAGCGTCTTCGGGCCCGGTTCTATTGGCTGGGATGTCGCCAGGACGTAGAGCTCCATGTCCACCGCTGCGATACCTACACGGCTTAGAAGGGGCTGACTCAGCAATCCCATGCTCCATTGCGGCAGTACCGAGTGGGAGCACCCATGGAGCGGATAGGAGTGGACATTCTGGGCCCTTTCCCAACCGCGGATCAGGGGAACCGCTAAGTGCTGATCGCAATGGATTACTTCACCAAATGGCCAGAGGCATACAGTGGGGCAAAAAAGTATTTAGTCAGCCACCAATTGTGCAAGTTCTCCCACTTAAAAGATGAGAGGTCTCCAATTTTCATCACAGGTATACCTCAACTATGAGAGACAAAATAAGAAAAAAAAAATCCAGAAAATCACATTGAAGGATTTTTAATGGATTAATTGGTAAATTCCTCTGTAAAATATGTATTTGGAGCAAGCAAGATTTCTGGCTCTCACAGACCTGTAACTTCTTCTTTAAAAGGCTGCTCTGTCCTCCACTCGTTACCTGTATTAATGGCACCTGTTTGAACTCGTTATCAGTATAAAAGACACCTGTCCACAACCTCAAACAGTCAGACTCCAAACTCCACTATGGCCAAGACCAAAGAGCTGTCAAAGGACACCAGAAACAAAACTGTAGACCTGCACCAGGCTGGGAAGACTGAATGTGCAATAGGTAAGCAGCTTGGTGTGAAGAAATCAACTGTGGGAGCAATTATTAGAAAATGGAAGACATACAAGACCACTGATAATCTCCTTCGATCTGGGGCTCCACGCAAGATCTCACCCCGTGGGGTCAAAATTATCACGAGAACGGAGAGCAAAAATCCCAGAACCACACGGGGGGACCTAGTGAATGACCTGCAGAGAGCTGGGACCAAAGTAACAAAGGCTACATCAGAAACACACTACGCCGCCAAGGACTCAAATCCTGCAGTGCCAGACGTGTCCCCCTGCTTAAGCCAGTACATGTCCAGGCCCGTCTGAAGTTTGCTAGAGAGCATTTGGATGATCCAGAAGAGGATCGGGAGAATGTCATATGGTCAGATGAAACCAAAATAGAACTTTATTGTAAAAACTCAACTTGTCGTGTTTGGAGGAGAAAGAACACCATACCTACTGTGAAGCATGGGGGTGGAAACATCATGCTTTGGGGCTGTTTTTCTGCAAAGGGACCAGGACGACTGATCCGTGTAAAGGAAAGAATGAATGGGGCCATGTATCGTGAGATTTTGAGTGAAAACCTCCTTCCATCAGCAAGGGCATTGAAGATGAAACGTGGCTGGGTCTTTCAGCATGACAATGATCCCAAACACACCGCCCGGGCAACGAAGGAGTGGCTTCGTAAGAAGTATTTCAAGGTCCTGGAGTGGCCTAGCCAGTCTCCAGATCTCAACCCCATAGAAAATCTTTGGAGGGAGTTGAAAGTCCATGTTGCCCAGCGACAGCCCCAAAACATCACTGCTCTAGAGGAGATCTGCATGGAGGAATGGGCCAAAATACCAGCAACAGTGTGTGAAAACTTACAGAAAACGTTTGACTTCTGTCATTGCCAACAAAGGGTATATAACAAAGTATTGAGATGAACTTTTGTTATTGACCAAATACTTATTTTACCGAGGAATTTACCAATTAATTCATTAAAAATCCTTCAATGTGATTTTCTAGATTTTTTTCCCCTCATTTTGTCTCTCATAGTTGAGGTATACCTATGATGAAAACTGGAGACCTCTCTCATCTTTTAAGTGGGAGAACTTGCACAATTGGTGGCTGATTAAATACTTTTTTGCCCCACTGTATGCGATCCCTGATCAGAGTGCCGTCACCACAGGATCAAAGCTGGTGGATGAGATGTTTTGTCAGTTCGGCGCACCGGAGGAGCTGCACAACAATCAGGGACGGAACTATGAGGCAGAGGTCTTCGGGGAGGTCTGCAGGCGGCTGGGCATCCGGAAGACCTGGACCACCCCACTGCATCCACAGAGTGATGATCTGGTCGAACATGTCAATCAGACCCTAACCACCCAGCTCGCCATCCTAGTGGACCAGCGACAGCGAGACTGGGACCTGCATCCGCCCTTGGTTCTGTGGGCGTACCGGACGGCAGCTCAGAAATCCACCTGGTGCACCCTTGCAGCGCTGATGTTTGGATGCAAGCTGTACACACCGGTGGATTTGGTGTGTGTACCCCCCCCCCCCCCCCCCAAGAGCCAGAGGTGGCGGGCAAACCAGGGTTGGACCATTTGTTTTGCTTGAGAGAATGTCTCCACACGGTGCATGAACTGGCTTGGGAGGCCCTGGCAGTGGCGGGGAGTCGGCAGAAGCGGGCATGCGACTCCCGCTGCCAGGTGAGAGACTTTGCACCAGGGGATTGAGTCTGAATTTTCTGCCCAGAGCACAAAAAGGGACTGTCACCAAAACTGGCAAGCCATTGGTCGGGACTGTGCGTGGTCCTACAGAGACTGTCAGATGTAGTGTACAGGATGAGGGTGCAGAAAAGGAACCGGGTTGTGGTGCTTCACCGTGACGGTCTCGCCCTGTACCAGCCATCTGCCCTGCAGGTGGTCGAGCTGGAGGCTTCCCGACCAGATACCCCAGCCGAGGCGCGAATGGACAATAACAAGCCCGTGCGTGCTGGTTGCGGACAGCGGCGGCTACCCTGACACCTGGATGGATTTGTGTTGAACTTTTGAGTTGGACTTTATTATTCTGGGGACAGAAACCAGTCCAGGGGGGACAGTGTAACGTTGGG
Source organism: Pholidichthys leucotaenia (assembly GCA_020510985.1). Taxonomy (NCBI): domain Eukaryota; kingdom Metazoa; phylum Chordata; class Actinopteri; order Cichliformes; family Pholidichthyidae; genus Pholidichthys; species Pholidichthys leucotaenia. The sequence goes on from CM035840.1 coordinate 47,080,510, forward strand.
GCTGTGATAAGGGGGTGGGAGTCTCCCGGCATGCTTGTGCCAGAGGATTCAAATACTTTATCTGTGTTCTAGGCATTATTCGTGTGTGCCATTATAACTGTGTAATAAGACCAGCTGTGATAGCGTGTTTCCTTATATGTGCCAAATCATGTGCCTGTGTCACCATGAGCTTAATGAGGGTCTGTGTAAATGACCTCCCCTCCGTTCTGTGTTGTGAGAGTGTGTATAAATAAAGCCTGTTTCGTCAAAGTCATCTCTCCTTATTGTGTGAACCCTTGCAACGTCACAGTATGATAGTTGCAACATGCTTTGAACTCTCCGCTGCCCGGTCACGTAGTTCATGGAGCTCCAAATAGTTCCAAACAACAGCCTTTCTATAATTGCGTGTGAATGGCAGCTGTGATGATCTGCGGCATAAAATCATTTTTTTAGCCATATTAGGTAAATATTCAAAATGCCTATCGGTAGGTATATTGTTAAACTTATAATGAACAGATTTAACTGTATTATAATACAAACAAGCAACATTAACATTTTTCTGACAGAATTGTGCAATTTGTTTCCCTTTTAAATGTACTACCTTCTTTATTCTAAGTTTCACTTTTTCGCATAAATTTGTTACTTTTTCCCCTCATAATATTGTATTTCTCTGTCTCATAACTGATTTTTATTGTACATTTAAGACTATTTTCAAATTGAAATGTGGCTGGTTTTTTAGTTTTTTTAAAAAAATAATTACTTTTTTCTTACAGGTGTATGTATTTTTATACTAAATTTGAAAGTTTTTTTTCATTCTAGTTTTTATGCACATATTTGTGAACTATTTTGGAAACGTTACATTTTTCTCTTAAAAGTTTAAACATGAGGAAAAAATACAAACTACACATGTGCACTCTGTAAAACAATCAAATTCATATACAGTCATAAATAAAATGAATATCCTGAACCACAATAAAATTACAAAGGATAGAAAATATATTCTGTTAATAGTTCAGTTAGTTTTATTTAATTAATTTTCAAGTGAGCCATTTTATAAAACTGAGTATTTCACATTTGTAAATATAACAATTGCTTTTAGAATGTTTGTTTTTAACATTTGACTCTTCGTTTACCAACTTAAAATAATCACTTGTTTCCAAATGTATTAAAAAAAAAAAGTCTATATCCCAAGTGTCTTTCACGCCACGTTTCTCCCAACAATTTCCTCAAATAAGTACAAAATATTTTCAACACAACAGAATGATAAAATATTAAAAATGCTAATTTATGAACGTTAAATAACACTGCCACCGATAACCAGGTTATCAAGTTGAGCTAGCTGCTGTTCACCTGAATCTAGTGTGGATTAAGCTAATGAGCAAGTTTGTGGGCTTCTATTGGACATAAACCCAAAAAAAGCTGATGAAATACAACACTGTCACAGACTACATAATCTACATGTTAACTTAAGTGGTGAAATGAACAAAGCAATGGCCATTCATCAATTTACCAGGGATTATTACCGTATTTTTTGGACTATAAGGCACACTTAAAATCCTTTAATTTTCTCAAAAATCGACGGTGCGCTTTATAATCCGGTGCACCTTATGTATTAATTCTGGTTGTGCTTACTGACCTCGACCGATTTTATATGGTACACGGCGCTCAAAAATCTGTCAAAAATGTTTTAGTACGACTTTGGTAAGTTACAAAGCCGAACCGCTTGATGGATTGTCGGAGCATTACGGTAGTCAGGAGCCTCGCGGAGTAATATGTGCTTCAACATAATGGCCGGATGGCTTTTTCCACAAATCTCCATCCCTATTGATCTGCCACTCCATGCGCGCCCATCTCATCGATACTGTCAAAACCCAAGTGAAGCAAACTAATTCAGAGCTTGCCATCATTCCGGGTGGATTAACCAAAGAACTCCAACCGCTATATTGGTGTCAACAGGTCGTTCAAAGTTAAACTGCTAGCGAGTTACGCCACTATCTGCCAACGGATCATGGATCGAAACTGCTCCTGTTTAGCTGTAATTAATATTCAAAAATGATATTTTCGGGACGAAAGAATTCAAGCGTCCCGGCATTTGTTTGCATAGTTTACTTCTTGGGGCTGCCGCTGGAGAGCGACCCGTATCGATTACTGAGCAAGTATCCTGGCGATGTAAACAGCCACGGACCAAAAACGTACATTTGCTCGTGGAACAGGTCATTCACACTCGCAGACAATCGCACTATATGTGTCTAATTTACAGCCGTAAATACGGCTGTAAATACGGCTCGCTCTCCGCCGGAGAGCAAGCCATATCGATTACCGAGCGAGTATTCTGGCCAATATGGCGATGTAAACAACCACGGACTAAAAACGTTCCGCCTGCTCATGGAACAGGTCATTCACACTCGCAGACAATCGCGCTATATGGGTCTATATTGACTATAGATAGGATTTTCTTTCCATGCACGCAAAAAAAAAAAAAAAAAAATTCCCAGATCCGACTACCTCGCGAGGTAGTCGATACCCAAAAGCCGATGGTGTATAGGACACGTATATTAGGATTTGTATGTGAAATTTCGGCATCGGAACTGCTCCCGTTTAGCTGTAAATACGGCTGTAAATACGTATTTACAGCTGTAAATACGGCTCGCTCTCCACTCGTTCGATTACCGAGCGAGTACCGAACGAGTATTCTGGCCAATATGGCGATATAAACAGCCCCGGACTAAAAACGTTCCGCCTGCTCATGGAACAGGTCATTCACACTCGCAGACAATCGCGCTATATGTGTCTATAATGACTATAGATAGGATTTTCTTTCCATGCACGCAAAAAAAAATTTTTTCCCGGCTCCGACTACCTCGCTTTAATGTGCCTTATAATCCGGTGCGCCTTATAGTCCCAAAAATACGGTAAGCAGACACTCCGGGAAATGAATGGTGGTCTATGGGGAAAACTACACTGTTTGGAACTAATCGCTGCTCCATAACCCACGTGACTTCTGCATTCCAAAGTTTGTTTTTTTTGTTTTGTTTTGTTTTTGTTACTTATTTGTACCCATAGGTAGATTTGTTTTGCAGTCTGGTGACAAGCCACCAGCTGCCGGTCGCTGCGTGCGCAAGCGCCCCGTATCACTAACCTGCATGATTTTGGCGTGTGGGAGGAAACCGGAGAAATCCCGGAGTAAACCCACGCAACATTGGGAGAACATGCAAACGCCACACAGATCACTGTTGGTCGGGGGCTGGGATCGAACCCACGATCCCTGCGCTCCCCCGGCCGAGGGTAAAACTGTGCTGCCACAGTGCTAACCACTGCGCCACCGTGCAGCCAGAGTGTCGCAACTATCATACTATATGGCTATGCGCCGGTGCAGAGTGACTGAGCAACACCGGGGGCAGCAGAAGTGTTACACCATTCATCCAAATTCTGTGGCGATACCAAGCAGCGTAAAATTTGAAAAAACGAACAAAATAAGCACTATTTAAGTTTGTAAAATAATAGTTTAAAAATAAAATTAATAGTAAAATAAAACAATGTTGCATTGTGAAAAAAATACACATATGAATGGTGAAACATTTCAGAAGTAAAAAATACTTGAATCCAGTTGAGAATCTTCATCAAATTAAGAAATTGAATTAATTTTGCATTCATTTTAAGTCTTAATTACTTTCTATGATAATTGGAAAAATTTTTATTTTTATTTACTTTGCTCATTGTTCTATTTTATTATCATTTTATAAGCATTTCTTTCAAGTGTTTATGTTCATAAGTTTTATTCATATTTCATATTGCCCTTGCAATAAAGTTGTTAATGAAACTGCAATTGTTATTTTGGGCAAAAAGTATCAATCCCATAAATTAATGGTATCGTATTGAAAGGAAAAATGCTGGTATCGCCCATCCCGACTGCATCAGCGTTGAAAAACCTGAAAAAAAAATCTCAATTTATTTTTTTTTTTGAGCATTTGGCCATCCGAGGTCTCTTCAGAACTAGATGGCAGGAACAAACAATACAAAGCAAACAAAAAAAACTAATTCCCTCTCAAACTTCCCATGAGCCCTCAAGTCACGTGATGTGACCGACATAACGAGGCCTCGCTTGCTAAGGTCACATGACTGTGGGCATATTGACACAGTGCTCGACACTCTGCTCGCGACACTTCCGTGTTATATTGCTCGAGTCAGTCTCGAGTGGGCGGTGTCGAGCATAACATCACTACAAACAGGACGCAGAACTGAGAGGAAAGACCTGGACAACCCTTGAGGACAGATGATCAGAGAGGAAATTCTTCTAGAAAATCCTTGTTTTGCACCCTTGGTCGGTGGAATGAGGTATGCAAGCTGAGGTGCCCAGTTATTTGTTGGAATAAATATATATATATATATATACACACACAGTATTTTGTAATATCTGCCAGCTTTGAGGAGAGTGTTTGTCAGCTGAGGTACTCTCTCGTTTCCTTTGGGGTGGTTTGTTTTAAATCGGGTTTGTGTGTTTAGATATTTGTTTATTATGGATTTCCTTGAACTCTACTTTGTACACATATTTAAACTGGGGGGGATTTAGTGTGGTTTTTCTTTGTTTACAACTTGGATATTAAATATTGTCTTAACAATGGTTTTAAATTTGTATGCATAGTTTGATAATCGTATAGAATTGTAATAATTGCCGATTTCTTGTATTCTCTTTATTAGTCCAGTGTTTTTAAATAAAACTCCCTGTTGAAAGTCTCTTAAACAGTTTCATGGTGCCTTCACAGCTAGTCAATGTCTGAGATGACAGCAATAAAGAACCTGTGAAGCATCAGTTGTTGCTCTCTGCCTTTATTTCCACGGATCAACCAAGGGCAGCTACAAAGCCTATTCTTAAACAGTTGGAGTTTTTAGAAGAGCTTTGTGAATATTACTCTTGGTATTTGCTAAAACAAACATTTACCTTCCTGAAGACTGGGTAATTTCTTAGTCAAAAATAAATCCACTCCCTGCATCACTTTCTTGAAAATGAAGACATTCCTAGAATATCTTTTTTTCTGAAGGGCACTTCAGCAGGGTAGATGAGTGCTGGTTTCGTTTACAAGTGCTTTATCTCTGTGTGGACACTTGGGACCAACAAGTTCAACACGACTAGAACAGTTATGTGGATTCAGTAAGCGAGCCAACAGCTTCACAATATACCAAAAGTAGTCATCAACTCTGCAAGACAATCTACATAAATCTGCTTTCACACCAAAATTCACAAGTACCCAAAGGGTTTTTAAATCTGGATACACCCATTAACAACCTGCAGACAACCTATGCTTCTACCACAGGCCTCTGTGTGCTACCTGGATGTAATCCTCCAGCTCCTGCCTCCTCTGCTCTAGTGGTTTGGTCCTCAGATGGGGGTTCCTTCTACTCGGGAAGTCCGGTGTCTTGATGAGCTTCCTGAGCTGCAAAATGAGTTAGAACCCAGCTTTTAAAAGACTATCCAACTTTATCATTGTTAAAACTTCAATTAATATATAAATACATAATACCACAATACTCCTGTAACTTGCATTTATTTATCTGTAGCTGACGTGCAAATCCATCAAATCACTGCACACCCGATTTAAATAACAGATTCAAAAGCATAGCCCAGCAGCACACCTAAATTGAGCCCACATCAGCCCAACTTACCAAGTTTGCATCTGGAATACATCGTATAGAGGTTGCTTGCACATTGGCAAGACATTGGGTAGACATCGGTGACGACTAGCCAACGTCTTGCCAATGTGCAAACAACCTCTATAAGATGTTTTCCAGATGTAAACTTGCCGATGTTGGCCCGATGTATGCGTGCTGTTGGGGTAGTATATTTAATTCACGCTGACATGCCACTCTGTGTCATCACAGTTTCAGTGACTGTAGCTGTAAAGCAAACTTTGCAGGTTTGGTGAACTCACTTTCCTGTGAAGAGTGTGGAATTCGCTACTTCTTCTGAGCACGAAATGCTTCCGCTCATTGAACAAGACTTCAACTCTGAAAAGCTGCACAGAAAAAGAGAAAGAATTTTAATCTTTAAAAAGTGCACTCCGGCGGCTCTACAAACACCTAAAACCTCCTCAAAAACAAATATGTATTGCCCAAAATACAGGTACATCTCAAAAAATTAGAATATCATGAAAAAGTTCAATATTTTTTGTTGCTCATTTCAGAAAGTGAAACCCATATACAGTATTATATAGAGTCATTACACAGAGAGTGAAATATTTCACGTGTTTATTTATTTTAATTTTGATGATTATGGCTTACAGCCCATGAAAATCCCATATTCAGTTTCTCAAAAAATTAGAATATTACATAAAATTAATTTTAAAAAATTGTTTTTAAATAGAAATGTTGGCCGACTGAAAAGTATGTCCATGTACACACTCAATACTTGGCCAGGGCTCCTTTTGGATTAATTACTGTATCAGTGTTGCGTGGCATGGAGGTGATCAGCCTGTGGCACTGCTGAGGTGTTATGATGGTCCAGGTTGCTTTGATAGTGACCTTCAGCTCGTCTGCATTGTTGGGTCTGGTGTCTCTCATCTTCTTCTTGACAATACTCCATAGAATCTATGGAGTATTGTCTATGGAGTATTGGAGTATGGAGTAATATTATGGAGTAATACTATGGAGTATTGGATTGGCCAGCAAACTCTCCTGACCTAAACCCCATAGAGAATCTATGGCATAGATTCTCTATGGGGTTTAGGTCAGGAGAGTTTGCTGGCCAATCAAACACAGTGATGCCATGGTCATTAAAGCAGGTTTTGATACTTTGCCAGTGTGTGTGTGTGTACGGGTGGGGGGGGGGCAAGTCTTGCTGAAAAATAAAATCAGCTTCTCCATAAAGCTTGTCAGCAGAAGGAAGCATGAAGTGCCCTAACATTTCCTGGTAGACGACTGCGCTGTCTTTGGTCTTGATAAAACACAGTGGACCAACACCAACACAATTCCAGTCTGGCTTTTTTATGATTTCTTTTCAACAGTGGTGTCCTCCTTGGTCGTCTCCCATGAAGTCCACTTTGGCTCAGACAACGACGGATGGTGCGATCTGACACTGATGTACCTTGACCTTGGAGTTCACCATGAATGTGTTTAGAGGTTGTTCTGGGCTCTTTTGTTACCATTCATTTATCCGTCTCCTCCTGCGGCCACGTCCAGGGAGGTTGGCTACAGTCCCGTGGATCTTAAATTTCTGAATAATATGTGCAATTACTAACTAAGTAACCTGCACTTATATAGTGCTTTTCTAGTCACAAAGACCACTCAAAGTGCTTTCACTAGTACTAACCCTCATTTGTAGTCACAGGAACATCAAGCTGCTTGGAGATGGTCTTATAGCCTTTACCTTTTAACATGCTTGTCTATAATTTTCTTTCTAATCTCCTGAGACAGCTCTCTCCTTTGCTTCCTCTGGTCCATGTTTAGTGTGGTACACACCATGTCACCAAACAGCACAGTGACTACTTGTCACCCTTTAAATAGGCCGACTGACAGATTACAAGTTTGTAGACACCTGTGATGTTACACATCTTGGTTGAACATGTCCTTATGGTCACATTATTTTCAATCTTTTCTAGGGGTACCATCATTTTTGTCCAGGCCTGTTTCATGAGTTTGTTTTTTAAAGTAATTCTGTTGAACCACAATTCAAAAGCATTGTCTGATTTTCATTGGTTAATTTTCATAGAATTTTTATTTATTACCACTTTTGTCAGATTCAAGTTATTTCTATGACCATTGTGGGTTTTTCTTTCATTAACAGAGGGGTACCAACAATTTTGTCCACAGCTGTACATTTAAGACATGATGGTGATTTATTAGGATCAATTTTATTCAATATATAAGGTGTCCTGTGTTGTCTATATAATATTTTATACTGCATTTCTTTAAATTTATTACTGATAAATAATGAATGAATAGTTTGAATACACTTTCTCCATGCCTCTTCATCAAAGCCACTTTGAAGATCTTCCTCCCATCTTTTAACTAATTTTTCCATATCGTATTCTTTATAGTTCTGCAGGCTTTTATAAAAGTATGATATGTGGCCTTTATTTAATTTGAAGTTTATTATAAATATCTCAATTGGTCCTAACGAAATTGCATTCTGTAAAGGTTTATTTGTTGAAATAAAGTGTCTGGCTTGGAGAAAGGCAAAAAACTCTTTTTTTGATAAATTAAAGGTATTTTGAACTTGTGTGAAGGACATACTGTAAGTACATTATTCTCATCAAACAGGTCTCCTATCACTTTCACATCCGCTTCATACCAAGATCTAAATATGGCATTATTAACACTAGGAGGAAAATCTCTATTATTCATGAGTGGGGTGAGATATGAAAAGGTACTTTTTCTATCAGTGAATTTATTCATGTCTTGCCAGATCTTAATGGAGTTTGACAGAATTGGCTTATCCCTTACTTTTTTTTAGACATTTTTATACAAGTAAGTTCCCCCAATAGTTCAAAGGGGTCACAACCCCATGAATCTACTGGGTTTTCTTTTCTTTCCACATAGTCATGAACCCATCCGTGAATAATTCTGCTATGACAGGCCCAGCTGTACAGTATAAGGTTAGGAAATGCAAGACCTCCTTTATCCTTAGGTAACTGCAGAGTTTTCATACTAATCCTGGGTTTTTTTCCCCTTGCCAAATAAAATGTGATAGATCTTTTTCAATCTCTTTTGCCAATTTCTTAGAAATTTAAACAGGTAACATCTGCATTGGGTATAATAGATGTGGTATTACATTCATTTTTAACAGATTATTATTACCCATCCAAGAAATTCGCAAATCCTTCCATCTTATTAGATCCTTCTTAATACTCTTACGTACAGTATAAAAGTTCAGGTTCAGTAGATTTTGAACGTTTGGTGTAATATTAATCCCCAAATATGAGAACCCTGAGGTAGACCAAGAAAAAGGAAAATCAGGGAGATTTGGTATATTCTTGTCATACCCAACTGGCATAGCCAAGGATTTATCAAGGTTGATCTTGTACCCTGAGAAGGACCCAAAGGTTTCAATAACTGACATTAAAGCTGGTATAGGTTCTTCCGGGTTTGTGATAAACAACAAAACATCATTTGCATACAGCACAATTTTGAATATACAGTTTTGGCCAGCGCGGTGGAAGAGTGGTTAGCAGTGTGGCAACACAGCAACTCACCCTTGGTTGGGGGATCCTGGGTTCGATCCCAGCCCCTGACCAACAGTGATCTGTGTGGAGTTTGCATGTTCTCCCCGTGTCTGCGTGGGTTTACTCCAGGATTTCTCCGGTTTCCTCCCACATGCCAAAAACATGCAAGTTGGGTTAATTGGCATCAACTGGGGATTCTAAATTGTCCTTAGGTATGAATGTGAAAGTGAATGGTTGTCTGTCTCTCTGTGTTGGCCCTGCGATGGACTGGCGATCTGTCCAGGGTGTACCCTGCCTCTCGCCCAAAGATGCTGGATAGGCTCCAGCCCCCCCGCGACCCGAAAAGGATTAAGCGGAAGAAGATGGATGGATGGATGTTTTTAATTTGGAAGCCAGCAATGCTGTTATGACTTCTAATGGCCACTGCCAATGGTACAATAGCCAAGGCAAATATTAATGGTGATATAGGGTCTCCTTGTCGAGTAGATCTCCCAAGTATAAATTCAGATGACTTTGCACCATTTACAAGTACACTAGCTCTAGGTGAATAATATATTAGTTTGACCAAGTTGATAAAATCCTCTCCCAAGCCAAATTTTCCCATTACTGTAAAAAGGTAAGGCCACGCTACGCGGTCGAAAGCCTTCTCCGCATCCAGTGAAATAATAAGACCATGTTTCTGATTCATATTTGTATGCTGAATAATGATGAGTACTTTTCTCATATTAGTTTGGGAAGTTCTGTTAATAAAACCTGTCTGGTCTGGCTTAATTAGTAGAGGGAGATAGCGTTCAAGTCTGTTTGCTAATATCTTGGAGAAGATTTTACTATCTACATTGGTCAAACTGATGGGCCGATATGAACTGCATTTTTCAGGGGGCTTATGTTTTTTTAAGAATTAATGAGATGTTTGCCGAATACAAAGAGTCAGGAAGAGAACCTTTCTCAGCCAAGTGAAGGTACATCTTTAAAAGAGGGCCCTTTAATGAGTCCTGAAATATTTTATAAAACTCAGGGCCATATCCATCAGGCCCAGGAGCTTTTCCACCCTGGAGGGAGTTAATTGCATTTCTAATCTCTTTCTCATTCATTGGTCTACCATGTGCAGCTCTTTCTGTTTCTATAAGTGATGGAAGATTGATACTTCCTCGGAAATCATCAATACATCTGAGTTTTATTGAATTCAGAAGTATAGTTTTTATAAAATTTTTCATTATCTCCACTAACGTTTTAATTTCATAGTGATTTTTCCCATATTCATCTTCTAATGATGAGATGGGTTTGAAATCTCGTCTGTCAGCTGCTAGTCGAGCAAGCAGTCGTCCCGGTTTGTCTCCCATTTCAAACAATCTATGTTTTGCATAAAAGATACTTGCTTCTGCTTTTTGTTTTAGAAGCTGATTAAGAGCTGATCTGATGGCTTCAGATTTCTTGTGTAGAGCCGCAGATGGAATATCCCTAACTTGTTTATCAACCTCACTTAATTGTTTTTCTAGATTGATCTGTACTTTCAAAGACTCCTTTTTCCTGGCTGCACTATAAGAAATTATAACTCCTCTCAAGTAGGCTTTAAGAGTATCCCACAGAGATGATGGGTTTGTATCTTTGTTATCATTTATTGAGAGAAAAAATTCAATTTCTTGTTCCAAAAATAACACAAATGAGGGGTTATTTAAAAGCAAGGGGTTAAGGCGCCAATTATGTGAAGTTGGTTGAGGAGTAGGTGGGGAGACTGTAACACAGACGTCTGCTTGATCGGATAATAGACGAGTGCCTATTATGCATTCCTCGATTCTCTCCAATACTGTTCTTGAAACAAAAATGTAATCAATTCGAGAAAAACTTTGGTGTGGGTGAGAAAAGAAAGTGTAATCCTTATCTTTGGGGTGGAGAACTCTCCAAGTATCAAATAATTGCAAATCTGAACATAGTTCTCTAGTAGCTTCTCTCATTTTAGATAGGGTATTTTTCGCTGAGGGGTTTTGGTCTACCTCAGGGTTTTCTCGGTTTTTAACTAGCGAGTGTGAGCACAATTTTGTATTTTAGAGCATAAAATTTACATCACTGCGTAGCTCAAAGTCTCAGGATTCTCACGGTGCCAAAATTATATCTGTCAGTCTTACAGTTTCTGTTCTATTCACGGTTGTTCGAGGGGTGGGCTTCAAGGTTTTGCCTGCAATATTAACATGATCCTCTGACCGGACAAATTCGGATTTATCCAGAACTTTCTCTCCCCAACTGCTGTGTGTGTGTTGCTATGGTAACCTAGCACATGCGCTGACGCAGCTCATGAAGCTGCATAAATTGTTTTATTTATAATTCAACAACCAGTTGCCATAATGACATGAAATGTTCTAAGGTTCATCACAGTATATGAATGATCATAAATGTAACTCACACTTACCAATCTGTTACTGCTGTTGCCATGGCAACACCCTCCTTGCCATCAACTCCGCAATTTTGTTTGGAGAGTTATGAAAATCGTGGAGTCACAAAATTTGGAACATATGTTAAGGTGACCGCCCTCTGTAGTCCGATATGTGTCCTGAAGATGTACCTACTATTTTAATGTTTCCATGGTGACAGCCTAATTTTGATGCTTTGCCATTTTGCATGTTACAGCTGTATCTCAGACAAGGAATTTCCGATTTGCCCCCCAAATTTTTATGATGGATAGCGATTGGACCCTTGAAAGAACTACAAAGCTACTTTTTGTCTTGGGGTTCTGAATTTTTCTTAAAAAAATGCTAATTTTTTCCCATTATGGTGACTGTGGTTTTCCCCATTAAAATAAATTAAGATTCTCATAGAAACCAATGTAAATAATCACACTGAGTATAATACCATTGATGGAGCAGGATTTAAAGGGTGGCCTTCTGCTAGGACTCATTAACAGAACATGTACATAGTAAAGAACTGTTTCCATGACGACCGGCACACGTTGACGTGTGCTCGCCATACAAAACATGACAGTTACAGCTCAGACAAACCTTGTCGGATTTGGACCAAATTTTGCACAATGGATTCTAATCCCACTCTTAACACGTCTATATAGTAATATTCAAGAAATATTCACAGTGTCCCCTAGTGGTGACATGAAGTACTGCACAAAACTGTTTGAATTTTCACTCAAAGACCAGTAGCCACAATGACATGAAATTTTCAGAGGTTTATCACGGTACACTGGATGACCCTCAATGGAAGTCAGATTTCTCCTGTTATCACTGCTGTTGCCATGGTAACGCATTTGTCACCATTCAATCCATTTTTGACATTCAAGGGTTACGAAAGTCATGGCTTCATGAAAATTGGAACATAAGTCATATGGATGGCCCTCTATAGTCCTATATGGGTCTTGAACATGTGTCTATTACATAACTGTTTCTATAGCGATGGCCTACTTTTGATGCTTTGCCATAAAATACGTGACAGTTTTATCTCAGATACAAAATTTTCGATTTGTACCAAATTTTTTATGATTGACAATAATCCAGCTGCCAATGATAATATGCACATTGATTTTCCCTCGGGTTCCAAATTTTTTGTAAAAAATTATGAACTGTCTCTCCCCTATTATATTCAATAGGTTTTCCATTGAAAACAATGTAAAATATTCTCAGTTTTTAAGTATGTAGCTGCATAAATTGTTTTATTTATAATTCAACAACCAGTTGCCATAATGACAAGAATTGTAACACACACACACACACACACACACACACACACACACAGCAGGATGTTGGACAGACTTTCAAAATAAAAGCCTCCAAAACTTAAAACCTTAACCCCTTGCACTCTGGTCAATTTCCCTAAAAACGCCTAAAAATAACATACCCAAAGTAAATCAAAAGCTGTTCTTCAACCCTTTGCAGCATCTTCATGGGGTTGGTCTCATTTAAAAGAAAACACTTTGAATTTTTTGGCAAAACAGTCATAATCTCTCTAAGTGCTCCTGCCACTGAGTAACAGTCATCTAAACATACTGAACCTGAAGAAAATAAATTTGGCCTGGGTGGTTTTTTTTGGACACAAATGCTTGCAAATAACACACAGCTGTCAGATCTGGGCTGGAAAATGCAACAGAAATGTAGAACCAAGTGTTATCCAGCTGAGGTCAAAGTTTTGTAACAATACCACAAAAAAAATGAATATATTACACAGCTTTTTTGTCAGGTTGTTCCCAGGCGTTTTTGAACTGTGCCAAATTGCGCCAAATGGCACAGTTTGGAAAAACATCTGTAACTTTTGAATGATTCAATATAGAAGCTTGATCTTGGGCTCTAATGAAAGGTGACACTCAGGGCTGTGTGTGTGTGTGTGGGGGGGGTGTTTATTCATTCATGAATGAATGAATGAACAAACAAGCCCCCACACACAAAGAAGCATGCCACATAAAAAATGTGTGGCTTTTTTTTTTACAAAAAAAAAAAAAAAAACCTACAGTGCACTAAAAATTATACTAAAATATCTGTAATGTAGAAGATAACAACTCCCACCCCACCCCCACCCACCCCCGCTACAGAGGACGGACATTGCCCATCGCTACATGACGGACCGCGGTGACGGTGCACCGCAGTCTACTACGCACAGTTGTACTAAAATATCTGCAATCCGCTACAGAAGAGTAGCGGTGGGGGGGTGGCCTTCACGGTCCGGATGCGGCGCACAGACCGATCCGTCATGTGGCGATGATGCACAGTTGTAATTTACCGATAAATTACAAGGTTAACAAGGTCAGGAGTTCCTGGCAGCAGAAGGCGAAGGACAGAGCTGCATGGAGGAATCTGATAAGACCTAAATGAAACGGTCATTGTCGCCCCCAACAGACTGCTATGATGATGATGATCACTACCATGTTACTTTATGACAGCCATTCGACAACCACACAATGCTGAAATGCAGTGATTTTTCAAAATAAAATCCCCTTGATATTGAATTTGTCAGTATTTTCTTGGAATATTTGGTGACTACACTACCGTTCAAAAGTTTGGGGTCACTTAGAAATTTCCTTATTTTTTAAAGAAAAGCACTGTTTTTTTCAATGAAGATAACTTTAAACTAATCAGAAATACACTCTAATATCTAACATACATTGCTAATGTGGTAAATGACTATTCTAGCTGCAAATGTCTAGTTTTTGGTGCAATATCTACATAGGTGTATAGAGGCCCATTTCCAGCAACTATCACTCCAGTGTTCTAATGGTACAATGTGTTTGCTCATTGCGTCAGAAGGCTAATGGATGATTAGAAAACCCTTGTGCAATCATGTTAGCACAGCTGAAAACAGTTTAGCTAGTTAGAGAAGCTATAAAACTGACCTTCCTTTGAGCAGGTTGAGTATCTGGAAAAAAATTATTATTTCAAATACAAATCATTATTTCTAACCTTGTCAATGTCTTGACTATATTTTCTATTCATTTTACAACTCATGGTGGTAAATAAGTGTGACTTTTCATGGAAAACACAAAATAATTGTCTGGGTGACCCCAAACTTTTGAACGGTAGTGTATATTGCTCTCATTTTCTATGATATTAACTTGAACCTGTAGCAGAAAGGAATGGAACCCACACACAAGATGTTAGACTTTCAAAATAAAAGCCCCCCCCCCCAAATTAAAGGCCTTAAAAAGTGTGTGGTTTCGCTCCAATTTGAATATTTGAGGTGCTATCACTACCATTTTACTTACCGATGGATGTTGGAACAAACACTTTGAAATACAGTGATTCTTCAAAATAAAAGTCCAATTTTATTGCAGTAGCTAGCCCTTTGCTGCAACATTTTGGGATTTTACCTTTTCAGCTAGCTTTTTTTCAATGAATTAAGGTTGTATTTAGCATCTTTAAGCTAACTTGTGCAACATTAAGCAAGTTCTACTTTAATGCTAATGTTTTTCAAGCTTGTGCTAATTTAGCATGTAAGGTAGCATTTTTTTTAATATTTTAGGCTAATGTTTGATGTATTTAAGCTAACTTCTGGCAACTTTCAACCATTTCTTCTTTTATGCAATTTTTTTTTTAAACATTATGTCATTTTATTATGTAAGCTAGCATTTTTTATATTTTAGGCTAATATTTAGCATCTTTATGCTAACTTCCTGTGACATTAAGCTACTTCTGCTTTTATGCTAACGTTTGTCAAAATTAGCCTGTTTGAGCATGTAAGCCACCATTTTTTCAGTTTTAACTCTTTAATATCCTTCTTTTTATGGACACAGAAAGCGCCCTCACTGTCTATGTCACAGTTCTGTGCCTGTCATGTGATGTAATAAAAATACCCAGTTGTACTAAATATTCCACCTCACAAGGTGGCAGACACGTATAACTTACTGCTCTTGCCTTGGAGGACCAATGGCCCCCAAATAATCCCCCCAAAACGTCACTTCTAGACACCAGAGAAGAAGAGTTTGTAAACAAATGTTGAGGTTCACCATCGCAACACGGATGGCACAAGGAGGAGGCATTTGTTCCCAAATTTGCCAACTATGATTCCAAAAAGAGATTATTTAGCTTATGAAGGTAAATATCTACATTTTGTTATAACAGAGGGTGGCCGAACCTGGTTGATTTGCACCTGCCATCGACCCCCAGCGCCATGTGACTGGACAGAACAATCGCACCTGTTCTGTGTCGTCATAAGATAAGATAAGATAAGATAAGCCTTTATTAGTCCCACAACGGGGAAATTCCAGGATTGCAACAGCACAGGGATAGCAACACTCAGAGCAACAATCAGAAGGCAAGAAAAAAAAAAAAAAAAAAAAAAAAAAAAAAACAAGCAAGCAAGAGCAGCTAATATACATATGTACATATTACTATAAAATATATATATATACACACACACACACACACAGACACACAGTGCAGAGCATTGTAGCTGGATGGAATAAATATATGAATATATGAACACACAGTGCAGAGCATTGTAGCTAGATGGAATAAATATGTAAATATATAAACACCCACAGTACGGAGCATTGCAGCTAGGTGGAATAAATATGCAAGTATATAAACACACACAGTGCGGAGCAATGTAGCTAGATGGAATAATATGTAGATATATAAAAACACAGTGCGGAGCATTGTAGCTAGATGGAATAAATATATAGATATATAAATATAAACACACCCAGTGCTGAGCATTGTAGCTAGATGGAATAAATATGTAAATATATAAACACACACAGTGCAGAGCATTGTTGCTAGGTGGGATGAAACAGCATAACCGTCTATTTAGTTATCCTACATGGTATGATTATGTGCCCATACATATTCTCACCCTCCATAGCGACCGGTATGTTCCTAGTTGTATGCCGGAGAGGACCATTGTGTAAGTCTATTGCATCTTTTGCATTCAAAAAAAAAACCAAAAAACTATTAGTTTGTTACGTCTTTTTGCTATCTCTGCGAGCAGCCCTGCTTAGGTTGTACAGTCTGACAGCCGTTGGTAGGAAGGACCTACGAAACCTCTCGGTTGTGCACCTGGGATGATGTAGTCTGCTGCTAAATGAGCTCCTCAGTGCATCCAGTATGTCCTGCATAGGGTGGAACTCGGACTCCAGCAGAGATGACAGTTTAGCCACCGCCCTTCTCTCTCCTATCTCCTCCATCGGATCAAGGCGTTGCCCCAGGACAGAGCTAGCTTTCTTAATCAGTTTGTTCAGTCTCTTCCTATCGGCTGCAGTAATGCCACTGCCCCAGCAGACCACTCCAAAAGTGATGGCTGATGCCACCACCGTGTCATAGAATGACTTCAGCAGCGCCCCTTGTACACCAAAAGACCTGAGTCTCCTCAGCAGGAACAGCCTGCGCTGTCCCTTCTTGTAGAGTGCGTCAGTATTGTGTGACCAGTCTAGTTTATTGTTCAGATGAATACCCAGGTACTTGTAGGATGTCACCATCTCGATGTCTGTTCCCTGTATATTTACTGGTGCTGTGAGGGGCTGCCCATGCCTGCGGCAGTCCACCACCAGCTCCTTAGTTTTCCTCGCGTTGATCTGGAGGCAGTTCCGATGGCACCAGTCCACAAAGTCCTGGATAAGCCCTCTGTACTCAGCTTCATCTCCGCTGGAGATGAGACCAACGATCGCAGAGTCATCAGAGAACTTCTGTAGATGGCAATGTGTTGTGTTGTGTGAGAAGTCCGCAGTATAAAGAGTGAACAGGAAGGGAGCCAGCACCGTTCCCTGGGGGGCCCCCGTGCTACTGATGATTGTGTCGGAAACACAGTCCCGGGTTCTCACAAACTGAGGCCGGTTCGTGAGGTAGTCCAGGATCCATGATGACAGGTGCTGGTCCACCCCTGCGCGCAGCAGCTTGTCCTTCAGGATCATCGGTTGGATGGTGTTGAAAGCACTGGAGAAGTCAAAGAACATGATCCTCACCATATTCCCGGGCTTCTCCAGGTGGGACAGAGAACGGTGAAGGAGGAAGATCACCGCATCCTCCACCCCAATGCCATGCTGGTAGGCGAACTGGAGTGGATCCATCGCTGGTTCCACCAGGGGGCGGAGATGAGCAAGGAGCAGTCTCTCCAGGGTCTTCATCAAGTGGGACGTCAAGGCCACCGGTCTGAAGCTGTTCAGGTCTTTGGGGTGGGAAGTTTTTGGTACAGGTACCACACAAGATGTTTTCCACAGCTGTGGTACCCTCCCCAGTTTCAGGCTCATGTTGAAGATATACGTCACAATCCCACACAGCTGGTCTGCACAGGACTTGAGGAGCTTTGCGCTGATGCCGTCCGGTCCCGACGCCTTCCTCGCCTTGATCTTCCTCAGCTCCGTCCTCACCTGGGTCTTGGTCAGGGTCAGGATGGGGGGCTGTGTGTTGGGAGTGGGGGGGGGGTGTCGGTGGAGTGGGGAGTGGGTAGCAGGACTTGATTTCTTAGAGGCAGCAGTGGTTGTTGTGCAGACAGGGGGGAGGGCGGTTGGTCAAATCTATTGAAAAACAGATTCAGGTTGTTCGCCCACTCCCTGCCCCCCGTGGCCTGGGGGGAGGTATTCTGGAGTCCCGAGATGGTTTTGAGATTTCTCCAGACCCCGCTGATGTCGCTCTGTTGCAGCTTGTCCTCCATCTTCTTCCTGAAGCTGTCCTTGCCTTCTCTGATCTTTCTCCTCAGCTCCCTCTGTACGGACTTCAGCATCTCCCTGTTCCCCAACCTGAAGATCCTCTTCTTCTCTCTCAGAAGTGTTTTTATCTCAGGGTTGATCCAGGGTTTGTTGTTTGAGTGACGCCGTATGGTCTTGGTGGGAACGGATTTGTCCACACAGAAGCTGAGGTAGCCCGTGAAGGTGTGAATGAGGCCATCGATGTCCTCACCATGTGGATCGCAGAGCTGCTTCCAGGCAGTGGCTTCAAAACAGTCCTTTAGAGTGTCCATTGTCTCCTCAGACCATAACTCCACAGTTTGCATGGCCGGAGGTTGTCTGTGCACTAGGGGTTTGTACACCGGTCGGAGATGAACCAAGTTGTGATCCGATTTCCCAAGTGGGGGGAGTTGTGATGAGGTGTACGCCTCCTTAGTGTTTGCGTAGAACAAATCCAGTGTTTTATTGTCTCTAGTGTGGCATGTGACATACTGGGTGAAAGTGGGCAGAATGGGAGACAGTGAAACGTGGTTGAAGTCGCCTGAGATGAGGAGAAGAGCATCTGGGTGTTCTGTCTGCAGCCTGCTGGTTACTGAATGGATGACGTCACGCGCTCTCCCAGCGTTCGCCGTCGGATTTGCATAAACAACAATGCAGATCACGTGTGAGTGTTCTCTCGGGAGATATGTAGGCCTCATGCTAACAGCTAGCAACTCAATGTCTTTGCTGCAGTGTCGTTGTTTAACAGTGATATGTCCCGGTCTACACCAGTTGTTGTTAACATACATTATCACTCCACCGCCCCTAGTTTTGCCACTCTCTGGTGTTCGGTCAGCTCGTATCATGTGAAAACCCTCCAGCTCAATGTTAGCATCTGCTGCTAGTTCAGTTAGCCACGTCTCAGTAAACAAAAGGAGAGAGCACTCCCGGTAAGTGCTATCATAACGGGAGATAGCCGCTAGCTCATCTAACTTTCCCAGTATCGACCGTACATTTCCCATGACAACAGATGGAAGGGAGGGTCTGTACCTTATATTTTTTGTCCTCCGCCTTACTCCAGCCCGGCAGCCGCGGCGTTTTCGCCTCAGTTCTCTCGGTATGTCGAGTTTTTCCAGTGGGACCGGGTGGCGGTTAAATGCTAGCAGCTCTTCCCTATTGTATCGTATCCTGCTATAAACAGTGGCTCCGTCCACCGGCTCAGGAGACATTTGGGACGATCTGTGTGTCCGTGATATAAGTGGGGTGAAAAAAAAAAAAAAAAAAAAAAGTGATCAAAAGAGAGAGGAAGGGAAAAAAAAAACTCGGAATCGAGCCGCTGTTGCAAAAGGCAGCCGACTGGTGTGGCGCCGAGAGAGCGCCACACCATCATATAAGATAAACTGCGGCGGAATAATCATTAGAGTTTCTGATGTGGGAGAGAAAGCGAAAATGACCGAGAGAAGACAAAATAACAACAAGGTTGGACGAAAATGGACGAAGCGAGCCGCCTGGCCAGCGGTAAGTGACAAATTTCTTTGTTTGTTTACATTGTAACTGATTTCCTGGTTCATATACTTTAAAGATAAGATAACAAAATGCCCAAAACAACAAACGGTGACAAAAAGCAAAACCATATATGTCCAAAGTCCGCTTTTCACTGAAAGTTATGTAAATCGATATGGCTGCCGTGGCATTATGCAAATTAAATGCATAAATTTACTCCCATCTCAAGCTTTGGATCATATTCTACATCTTTCTAATTGGCAGTAAGCCATTATCTCTTACCACGTTCAAGTTATAGCTTTGGGAATCTCTGACATCTGAACTGAATATTTTCTTGAAAAAAATCTTGACCACCAGAGGGAGTGGAGGAAACGGCGCAATGGAGCGCCAAAGGCAGTCATTGGGTTAAGCTTATGTTTAGCATCTTTAAGCTAATTTCCTGCAGTGTACAACTATTTTTACCTCCGCCAAAGGGGGAGGTTATGTGATCATCGGCGTTGGTTTGTCTGTTTGTTTGTCTGTTTGTTTGTTAGCAAGATAACTCAAAAAGTTAAGGACGGATTTTCATGAAATTTTCACAGATTGCCAGAAATGGGGTATCCTATAGATGATTAAATTTTGGTGGTGATCCGGATCACCGTCCACAAGAAAACCGCCATTACGCAAAATGCCATTTTCGTGAATAACTACTAAACCACTAATCCTATCATTGTCAATCCAATTGCTTGTCATATGTTTTCATGGTCAAGGAATCTGAAAACGTACACACAAACACTGTATGGGGGGGGAACTGTGGCGCTAAACCGCCATTACGGAAAATGCCATTTTCGTCAATAACTACTGAACCACTAATCCTATCATTGTGAATCCAATTGCTAGTCATATGTTTTCATGGTCAAGGAATCGGAAAACGTACACACAAACACTGTATGGGGGGGGAACTGTGGCGCTAAACTGCTATTACGGAAAATGCCATTTTCGTCAATAACTACTGAACCACTAATCCTATCATTGTGAACCCAATTGCTAGTCATATGTTTTCATGGTCAAAGAATCTGAAAAAGTACACACAAACACTGTATGGGGGGGGGAACTGTGGCGCTTGGCGGAGGTCTGCGCTCTCCGAGTGCTTTTCTAGTTACTAATATGCTAATTTTTTTCAAGATTGTGCCAATTTAGCATGTAAACTAGCATTTTTGACACTTAAGGCTTATTTTTGATATATTTGAGCTAACTGAATGGAATTTAAGCTATTTTTTCTTTTATGCTAATATTTTTAAATATATGGTATTTTTGAATTGAATTTGAATTGAATTGAATTGAATGAATCTTTATTTCGGATAGTACAGGTTAAAAGGAACTGAATAGTATAGCGAAAGGGGGAAATAAAATCCAACAAGGTCAAATTAGACAGTAACTCTTTGTTTGTTTTTGTTTGTCAATTGTGTGTCTGCTTGCACTTATACCCGTGAAGAACTTCTAAATATCAGGACTTTCACCCCCACGGACCTCCTCCCAGTCTTTTTAGCCCCTGCCGCCGATCTGGTTCATTGCTTGGCTCGAAAAGTGAGACGGCGAAAGAGAGGTAGACGAGCGGGCGCTCTCGTGCGGCTTCGCAGGAGAGGCTCGCGAACGGCGCTGCCTGGCATATTTCTGTCCAATACCAACTCTCTCTCTAACAAGGTAGATGAACTGAGACTGCTGATGCGTTTTAGGGACCTCGCCTCCTCGGCTGCCCTCTGTTTCACTGAGACCTGGCTCCGGGAAAATATACCGGACAGCGCGCTGCGCCTCGACGGCTTCCAGCTCTTTCGTGCTGATCGTGACACAGAGCTTTCCGGCAAGACCACAGGAGGCGGAGTCTGCTTCTACATCAACTGCAGCTGGTGCTCTGATGTAACGGTAATTTCCAAACACTGTTCTCCCGCCCTGGAATTTCTTGTTATTAACTGCAAGCCTTTTTATTCCCCGCGGGAGTTTGCTTCTTTTATACTCATCGCTGTGTACGCCCCTCCTGATGCGGACACGCGCGAAGCTCAGCGCGTGCTCGCGGATCACATTCAACACACAGAGCGGATTTTTCCAGACTCGCTGGTTATTGTGGCTGGCGACTTTAATCAGTGCAATCTGAGCCACGATCTCCCCCGCTACAAACAGTTTATTAAATGCCCCACCAGAGGATTAAACACACTGGATCACTGTTACACCACAGTGAAAGACGCATATCGCGCTGTTCCCCGCGCTGCGCTGGGATTATCTGATCACGTGATGGTTCACCTCATTCCCACATACAGACAGAGATTGAAGCTCACTAAACCTGTCGTGAGCACTACGAAGAAACGGACCAGTGAAGCTGAGGAGAAGCTGGAAACGTGCATGGAAATATCTGACTGAGGCATGTTTAAACGAGCCACGCATGATCTGGATGAGTACACGGACACTGTGAACTCATATATCCACTTTTGTGAAGAGGTCATTCTTCCATCACGCACCAGGGTGAGTTACTCTAATGACAAACCCTGGTTCACAGCTAAGCTTAGACAGATCAGGAAGGAGAAGGAAGCAGCGCTGAAAAGTGGAGACAGGGACTGCTACAGGGAGGTTAAATACCGGTTTAACAGAGAGCTGAAGAGGGCTAAATCTGTGTATTCAGAGAGACTCCAGCAGCAGTTCACTGCTAATGATTCGGCTTCCGTGTGGAGAGGACTGAGGCAAATCACCAACTATCGGCCTCAGGCTCCTAAAGGTCAGGATGACAAAGCCCTTTGTCAAAGACTGTCCCAACACTATGCCCGTTTTGACACCTCGTCATCTGTGTCCAACTCCCCCCCTCCCTCCAGCTCCACAGCCTCCACAATCCCTACTTCATTAAAGGCACCCCCCCTCCTCCCCCCCTGCCCTTATCATCAG
This sequence comes from Pholidichthys leucotaenia, assembly GCA_020510985.1. Taxonomy (NCBI): domain Eukaryota; kingdom Metazoa; phylum Chordata; class Actinopteri; order Cichliformes; family Pholidichthyidae; genus Pholidichthys; species Pholidichthys leucotaenia. Next base: position 47,103,121 of record CM035840.1, read on the forward strand.
TGAGCAGGACGTGCTCAAACAGTTCTCCAGACTGAACCCGCGCAAGGCCCCCGGCCCAGACGGCGTGTCTCCCTCCACCCTGAGACACTGTGCGAAACAGCTGGCTCCTGTCTTCACAGACATTTTTAACACCTCCCTTAAGTTATGCCACGTGCCGTCCTGCCTCAAATCCTCCACCATCATCCCTGTCCCCAAGAAGCCACGGATCACTGGACTTAATGACTACAGACCTGTAGCGCTCACCTCTGTAGTCATGAAGTCCTTTGAGCGCCTGGTCCTGCCCCACCTCAAGTCCATCACCACCCCTCTCCTGGACCCGCTGCAGTTTGCCTACCGAGCCAACAGGTCTGTAGACGACGCAGTCAACCTGGCCCTCCACTCCATCCTGCAGCACCTGGACTCCCCGGGAACCTACGCCAGGATCCTGTTTGTGGACTTCAGCTCCGCATTCAACGCCATCCGCCCCGCTCTGCTCCGGGACAAGCTGTCCCTGCTCAACGTGCCTGACTCCCTCTGCAGGTGGATCACCGACTTCCTGACGGACCGGAGGCAGCATGTGCGGCTGGGAAAGACTGTCTCAGACTCTACTAGCATCAGCACCGGATCACCCCAGGGCTGTGTACTTTCCCCCCTACTCTTCTCCCTTTACACCAACTCCTGCACCTCCAGCCACCAGTCTGTCAAGTTGATCAAGTTTGCGGACGACACCACCCTCATCGGACTCATCTCCAATGGCGACGAGTCCGCCTACAGGAGAGAGGTGGCCTAGCTGGCGTCCTGGTGCAACAATAACAACCTGCAGCTGAACGCTCTGAAGACAGTGGAGATGATTGTAGACTTCAGGAAAGTCACTACTCCTCTGCCCCCCCTCACCCTCTCAGGCTCTCCCATCACCACTGCTGATTCCTTCCGCTTCCTAGGCACTACCATCACCAGGGACCTCAAATGGGAGCCGACCATCAGCTCACTCATCAAAAAAGCCCAGCAGAGGACGTTCTTCCTGCGGCAGCTGAGGAAGCTCAAGCTACCCACCAAGATGTTAGTGCAGTTCTACACAGCCATCATCGAGTCCATCCTCACCACCTCCATAACCGTGTGGTACGCAGGAGCCACTGCCAGGGACAGACTAAAGCTGCAGCGCGTCGTGCGCACTGCTGAGAAGGTGATCAGCTGCAAGCTCCCATCTCTCCAGGATCTGTACATCTCCAGGACCCGGAGGCGTGCTGGCCGGATCATAGCCGATCCCTCACACCCTGGTCACGTACTGTTTGCCCCCCTCCCCTCAGGTAGAAGACTTCGGTCCATCCAGACTAAAACCTCCCGTCACATGAACAGCTTCTTCCCCTCTGCCATCAGACTGCTGAACACTAAGTGACTTATTGACTCTCGTGCACTATGTACAGCAGCTCAACCAGACTCATGTCAATCATCACTGTTTTCTTCCTGCATTACCGACTGCACTATATAGTTCTCCACAGTATCTGCTGCTCGCTAATATATTTTAACTGCTGACCAGTATCACTTACTCTTATTCTACACTTTATTGCATGTATAGTTTATTTCTTTTATTTTATCATGTTTAATGTTGCAGCATTGCACCGAGACAAATTCCTAGTTTGTGTACTATATGAACAATGGCAATAAACCTGATTCTGATTCTGATTCTGAACTCCTCTGATTATACAGTTCAACAAAAGTTATCCGAAATGGGTGATGGCTGAAGCCGCAGCTTATATTGCCCACCCATATTCCATCCAAGAATTCAAAAGAAAAAAAACAAGAGCGATTACAATTCAGAACAAAGCTAAGACCAAATGTGACAAAAGAAAAAAACAAAAAATAAAAATAAAAAAACAAGAAAACTAGGCACAGGCTGGATATGACAATCCTTATGTGATTTTACATGTCATCTTGCATATATGTTTGGAGTATTTCTTCCTTTAGTTTTTGTTTAAATTGCCCAAGCGTTGTACATGATTTTAATTCAGGTCCAAAATCGTTCCATAATCTGACTCCTTGCACTGAAACACAGTGTTGCTTGGTGGTTGTTCTCACTGTAGGCTTTTGAAATATACATGTTCCTCTGAAGTGATATTGTTTCTCCCTTATTTGGAACAACTTTTGGATATTTGCGGGCAGTGATAAATTCTTCACTTTAAACATTATTATTGCAGTTTTAAAGTCAACCAGATCTTTCAACTTGAAAGCTTTTAGTTTAAGAAAAAGTGGGTTTGTTGGTTCCCTGTAAGCTGATTTGTTTATTATTCTAATAGCTCTCTTTTGAAGCATAAAGAGTGGATATATGTTTGTTTTATATGTATTTCCCCATACTTCATTACAATATGTCATGTATGGGAGTATTAATGAATGATACAAGGTGTATAGTGTGGGTTGATTCAGCAAATATTTCACTCTGTAATATTGCAATTGATTTGGATACTTTACCTTTAATATAATTAATATGTGACTTCCAACACAGTTTATTATCAATTATTACTCCAAGAAATTTAGTTTCAGATACCCTTTCAATCTCCACACCATTTACACTGAGTTTAGGTACTGAGTTGTTGTGATGGTTGTTAAAGACTATAAATTTTGTCTTACTTAAATTGAGCGTTAATTTGTTTGAATCAAACCACAGTTTAAGCTTTCCTAATTCCTTTCCGAGTGTATCCAGAAGTTGTTCCAAATTGTTTCCACTGCATAATAGATTAGTGTCATCGGCAAACAATATTAAGTCCATTTTTTCTGAAACTTTACATATGTCATTTATATACATATTGAATAATAATGGCCCCAAAACTGAACCCTGTGGGGTTACCTTCAGTAACTGAGTTTTTGTTACTAACACATACATACTGATATCTATTCTCTAAGTAACTACTTAACCAGGACAGTGCTACCCCTCTAATACCACAATTTTGTAGTTTCTTTAATAATAAATTATGATCCACTGTATCAAATGCTTTTTTAGGATCCAGGAATACTCCAACTGAATACTCTTTATTTTCAATGGCTGTTGATATTTTTTCTATAAATTCCATTAGAGTGTATGCAGTTGTCCTCTTGTGTCTGAACCCATATTGCTGCTCACACAATAAATTATTCTTCAGTATGAAGTTGTCAATTCTCTCATAGAATATTTTTTCAAGTATCTTGGAAAATTGCGGTAATAGTGAAATTGGTCTATAGTTTGAGAATTCCCCTCTGTCACCCGTCTTGTATATCGGAATTACTTTAGCTATTTTCATTGCTTTGGATACCTGTTTGGAGAGACAGGTTACAGTTATACGTCAGTGGTTTCACTAAGCATTCAATAATAGTTTTGACTAAGAGCATGTCAATACCATCACAGTCCGTAGATGTTTTACTTTTAAACGATTTAACAATTTCAATGACCTCTCTTTCGTCTGTGTTCTTTATGAAAATGGAGTCTTTTATAGCAGTGTTATTGCATATAGTATCACCTGTAGGCACCGTAGTGGGTATTTCTTGAGCCAAATTAGGTCCTATGTAAACAAAAAAGTTATTAAATTCATCTGCAGGTGAGGCTACATTCACACTCTGAGTCGTTTTATTATTTTTTGGAATATTGGCTGGGTTGCTTGTATTTCTGCTTTTATTTCCAAGGATACTGTTAAGTATTGTCCATGTATTTTTAATATTGTCTTTGTTTTTCTCCAGTTCTTTACTGTAATAGTCTCTTTTACTACATCTTATTATATATGTTAACTTATTTTTGTATGTTTTATACCGCTGCTCTGCTTCTTTTGTCCTTTTCTTTAGGAAAGCTTTATATAATAAATTTTTCTTTTTACACGCCTTTTGTAGTCCTTTGGTTAACCATGGCTTATCGGCAAATTTATGTTTAAGCTTTTTTTTTTACTAATGGACAGTTTTTTTCATAAAGAGTGGTTACAATGTTTATAAATGTGTCATAGGCTTCATTTACATCTGATACATAGACTTCTGTCCAGTCTTGCTTCAGCAAGTCCTCTTTAAAAGAACTGATTACATTTGGAGATTTGTATCTGAACGATTTTGAGATTTTTTCTGTATTGGCCCCCGTGTGGCCATGGATAAGTGCAAAGGTTGGCAAGTGGTCACTTATATCATTTATCAATAATCAACTTACTATTTTCTTATCAATAACATTGACAAACAGGTTGTCAATAAGTGTAGCAGTGTGAACTGTGATTCTACTGGGATGTGTTATTGTGGGATATAGACTCATGCTGTACATAGAGTTCATGAACTCTGTAACTACATTTTGTTGATGTGGATTCAGTAAATCAATATTGAAATCTCCACAAATTGCTACCATTTTGTTACTAGTAATATTATTGTACAGCTCGACTAATTTATCTCTGAATGTTTATCTCTGAATGAATCTGAATTTTTTTCTCTCTCTGTGACATTCTGTCTTAGATTTGTCTTGAATAGTAACCGCTTAACTTAGCTTAGCTTAGTTTTCTTTTCTTTTTCTTTTTTTTTTCCCTCTCAGTCACACTTTGTCTTAGCTTTGTTCTAAATTGTAATCACTCTTGTCTTGTTTACTCTTTTTTCTTTGAATTCTTGGATGGAATATGGGTGGGCAATATAAGCTGCGGCTTCAGCCATCACCCACTTCGGATAACTCACGTGGAATTGTTTAGTAGAAGGAGTCTTTGTCTAATTTGACCTTGTTGTTATACTATACAGTTTCTTTTAACCTGTACTGTATTATCCGAAAAATAAATAAATTCATTCATTCAATTCATTCATTCAATGTCTCAATGCAAGTCCCCAGCGTTCTATATATACAACTTATAATTAGATTTTTTGTTTTATCTTGGTCAATCTCAACAGTAACACATTCCAAGATCCCTGGTAGTGCAAAGGACATTCCATTTACAAGCTTACACCTATACAGGTCATCAATATACAGTGCAACACCACCACCCTTTTTTTTGAGATCTGTTAATATGAAACATCTGATATCCCTCTATTGCCATCAGGGGAGCCTGATCTTCATTAAGCCAGGTTTCAGAGACTGCAATAGCTGTAAATTTTCTGTCTAGCTGTTTTAAATAGTCCTGAATCTGTGGAAAGTTTTTGTTAAGACTTCTGCTGTTGAAGTGTATTATTGATAGTTTACCATCTAGTTGCACTTGACTTTTGAATTGCTTTTCAGTGTAATATTCACAATGGTTATGAATATTATTGAAAAAGTGGTTATCAAGATCAATATCATTCTCCATCTCTTGTGGTTTATGTTCAGCATAATGGCATATTTTCAGAGTTTGAGTTTCCTCACTCTGTGTCAAATGACTTCCTCCAACTGGGGACAATTGATGTCTACTCAAGTCAGTCATAAGTTTTTGTTTGTGTTGCTTATTTTTTTAAAGTACTTTGGCATGGTGTATCAAAAGAACTATTCTTACCGTGTGTGTGAATATGGATTATCATTGACTCATAATTTTCTTAATCAGTGTTCATCTGTATTTATCTAAGTCAGTAGCATCTCTGATCATTATACTCTTTGCTTGCTCAGGTGTTCCATTTAGTTTAATCCAAATTCTACAATTTCTTGTCCAGGTTGCCTGTATCTTATTTTGTCTTTTCAGCATCCGTGCTTGCCGTGCTATTTCAGCGTTTGCTTTTGTCAGGTGTTCATTTAGGTAAACTTGTGTTCCCCGTAGCTTTCTGGCCTGCCTCAGTATGTCATTCTTTACCCTTCTGTTCACAAAGCGCATCACAATTGATTTCTTTGTTTTGTTATCTTTCTTCAGTAAAGCATAACAGGCTGAAATTGCATTAGCTTCTACCTTAATATCTCTACTATCAAGGAACTGAAGCACCTGGTTTTCTAGGGAGACTGATTCACTCATGGAAGCCTCCTCACCTCTCAGTCCTGTTGTGGCATGGGCGTATGACTGATATTTGATGTCTAGTCCACTTATAACTAGGTCATCCATACGAGAACCTTGTTCAAGATCCTCGACGCGTTGCTCCAGGCCCTTAATTTTTTTGTCTTTTTCTTTGTTAATTGTAGGGCTCGTACATCTTCCATTAGGCCTATTATTTTGGCCTGCTGGCTAACCAATTTGGCCAGTTCTTCTGACACGAAGTTCAGAGATTTTTTGATCTTTTCCATTTCCTCCTTCTTTGGTGGCATTTTACTGACCTGTGGATAATAAAAACAGTGAATCCAGCTGGGCCTCAGCTAACCCCTCCGCTGCTGGTCCCTCTGCTCACCGCTACTGCAACCGAGCTCCTGTACAGCTCCTCCACCGAGTCACGCCGCACGCCGCCGGTGCAGCCGAGCTCCGCTGGGGTCACGGTAGATGCTCCGCTGATCACCGCCGCCTGCCGCCGTCTGCCTGGGTGGTACCTCCGCTAGGCTCCGTCACCAACCGCCGTCAGTCTGGTTGTTCCTCCGCTGGGCCTCGCAACTGGGCTCCGACTCATTTTTAACATGTAAGCTAGTATCTTTTACATTTTAGGCAAATATTTAGTATCTTTACACTAACTTTTTTTTTAACAAAAATAGCGCAAGCGAATCACGCGCTATAGCGCATGCCTGATAAAGCTGACATATACTGTATATTAATCACGCTGTGATAAAGCACGATATCGCTCAAGCGAATCACGGTTCGAATTCTGTCACGGCATACCTGTCAAGTGATACGGTTTCGCCGTATTTTAATATGGGGAAAATGCAATTTTAGCAAATACGGGCGTATTGCCATTTCTGTACGCCAAAAAGAAAAATATACGGGAAAAAAAATTATTGAGAGTATGGAGGAACACCTCGTGTGTGACCCCCCCACAGCGTACGGGGCTGGCAGAGCGCTCAGCGTGAGAGGTATGGACTGATCACTATGCAGATGCGCCTCGCATCCTCTTCTGTCCTGCACCTCAGGAACAGAGAGGAATCCCGGTGCCACACGCTGGAGCGATATTGTGCTTTATCACAGCGTGATTAATATATATGTCAGCTTTATCAAGCGTGCGCTGTAGTGCGTGATCACAGACACTCAGAGTGACGGAAATGTGGCTGCCAATCGGCGCCAACAGCCTCTCCGGCCACCACCAAACATTTAAACATTTTTACACATTCATACCCAGTGTTATGGGCACTGGAGGCAATGCGAGTGAAGTGTCTTGCCCAGGGACACAACGGCAGGATATCTGGGGAGAGCGTGATGCGAACCGCCAACCATCGGGTTATTAGACGACCTGCTCTACCTTCTGAGCCGCTGCCGCCCCACTTTTTCCTCCACTTTCCCTCTTTAGGAAAGCTATGGAGGCTTACCCCGCTCTCTTTATTTCCCTTTGATTGGAAATTGCATCCAAAAGCCGCGCAATGTGGCATTTTCACTGACAAATGGCAGTAGTTCGTAGCTTCGCTTCTTGGCTTGTATAAGACAGAAAAAATGGCTGCAACCATTCTACGTCACTACCCAGAATGCATTGCGACGTAAACAAAAATGGCGATTTACATTGTAATAAAGTTTTTCAAAAATATATAAAACTGGGAATTATTTTCAAAAAAATTATATTATAGTTATGTTACTAACATAAAAATAAAGCATATAGAGCTAACATGCCAATATAATCGGAGTTCCTTTTAATACAGCAGAGAACACCAAGTTGAAGGTTGTCTCCCCCTTGTGGCAAAATACGGTATTACAACTCAATGCCTTCTGTTATAATGCTGGTTAAATTTACAAAACTATAATTACATTTTAAAACAACATTAAGAACAAATAAAACAGACCTTCAGATTCAAATTAAAGGTTTTTATTTTGTCATTGTAATGTGTCAATTTTACTAGTTTTACCACAGCTAGATACTTTCTGTGCACACCAAGATGTGCACTTATTACTCACACAACTCACTTCCAAATATACCTCTTTATTTCACAATAATTATTAATAAGTGATCTGTCTAGGGATTTGAAGTCTGCCAATAGCCTCCCTAATTAAAGGTAAAAATCTATTCCACAGTTTCAAGGTCATCAACAAAATGAAGCTTTAACATCAATCTGTTATGAAGCTGACAAAAATGGGTGAAAATACATCATATATTGTAGGGCATGGTGTGAGTTGCAAAAATAAAGCGAAGTGTAAGAATTTAATAAAAAGTTTAAAAGAATCAGAGCTTTGTTGCTGTTGAGTTCTAAAAAATTACCAACATACAAGTATCAAAAATAAACTTTGCAAAAAAGCAAAAAAACCCAAAACAACCTCAATATCCCAGTTATCCATTCTACCAAAAAAACCTTCCTATTAATCCTAGTTTCTGCCATATTAACAATATGATTACTTAGTCTTATCGTTTTTTTGCATTTTCACTTTATTGAGTCAACAATAATCCCACCATGTCACTGTGAACAGCCAAAAGATCAGCAAACCTAGGAACACCCATAAAGATGCCTGCAGCTTTGTTTGGAGTCGAATCTGCCATCAATTCACTAAATTCCTGATCCATAATTTAATATAAGTCATAGACAAGCACAATGAACTGTTGAATTATTCTGATATCCAAAAACTCTAAGCAATAGCAATAAACTGGCTTGTCAATTTTTCCTCTTTTAAATGTTGACGATTTCTCTCATAAATTTGAGCTTTTATTCTTGTAAATTTTTTCCCTAATTAAATTAGATATTTTCCGCTATTAAATTTAAGACTTCAGAATTGTAAATTTGGAATTTTTCCAAGCGTTTTTCTTGGAAATGTACATTTTTTTAAACCCTTCTAAAAATAATTGTCATTATGTGTGCACATAAAATTCTGTACGGAATTTTGTTATATGCACACATGACAATAAAGAGTTCTTGAATCTTTTATCAAACTTTTTACTAGTAAACTGAAGACTTTTTCTCAAACCATTCCTTTTTTAACATTTCATTTAAGAAATAAGTGTAATTACAAAAAGAATTAAAGACAAGAAAGGGGGAGAAAAATCTTCAAATCAGCAGCAGAAAAAATACAGCAACAACATGAAAAACTACGGTGGCCGGGAAGTGCAAAACACGTTTACAAACTGTGACGGAGTGTCGCCGCTGTTATGATTTATTGTATGTGTGATTATGTTTGCTTCTTTCATAATGATCGCTGTGTACGCCCCTCCCGACGCGGACACGCGCGAAGCTCAGCGCGTGCTCGCGGATCACATTCAACACACAGAGCGGAGTTTTCCAGACTCGCTGATTATTGTGGCTGGCGACTTTAATCAGTGCAATCTGAGCCACGATCTCCCCCGCTACAAACAGTTTATTAAATGCCCCACCAGAGGATTAAACACACTGGATCACTGTTACACCACAGTGAAAGACGCATATCGCGCTGTCCCTCGAGCTGCGCTGGGATTATCTGATCACGTGATGGTTCACCTCATTCCCACATACAGACAGAGATTGAAGCTCACTAAACCTGTTGTGAGCACTACGAAGATACGGACCAGTGATGCTGAGGAGAAGCTGGAAACGTGCATGGAAATATCTGACTGGGGCATGCTTAAAGGAGCCACGCATGATCTGGATGAGTACACGGACACTGTGAACTCATATATCCACTTTTGTGAAGAGAACATTCTTCCATCACGCACCAGGGTGAGTTACTCTAATGACAAACCCTGGTTCACAGCTAAGCTCAGACAGATCAGGAAGGAGAAGGAAGCAGCGCTGAAAAGTGGAGACAGGGACTGCTACAGGGAGGTTAAATACCGGTTTAACAGAGAGCTGAAGAGGGCTAAATCTGTGTACTCAGAGAGTCTCCAGCAGCAGTTCACTGCTAATGATTCGGCTTCCGTGTGGAGAGGACTGAGGCAAATCACCAACTATCGGCCTCAGGCTCCTAAAGGTCAGGATGACAAAGCCCTTTGTCAGAGACTGTCCCAACACTATGCCCGTTTTGACACCTCGTCATCTGTGTCCAACTCCCCCCCTCCCTCCAGCTCCACAGCCTCCACATTCCCTACTTCATTTAAGGCACCCCCCCCACCTCCCCCCCTCCCCTTATCATCAGTGAGCAGGATGTGCTCAAACAGTTCTCCAGACTGAACCCGCGCAAGGCCCCCGGCCCAGACGGCGTGTCTCCCTCCACCCTGAGACTCTGTGCGAAACAGCTGGCTCCTGTATTCACAGACATTTTTAACACCTCCCTTAAGTTATGCCACGTGCCATCCTGCCTCAAATCCTCCACCATCATCCCTGTCCCCAAGAAGCCACGGATCACTGGACTTAATGACTACAGACCTGTAGCGCTCACCTCTGTAGTCATGAAGTCCTTTGAGCGCCTGGTCCTGTCCCACCTCAAGTCCATCACCACCCCTCTCCTGGACCCGCTGCAGTTTGCCTACCGAGCCAACAGGTCTGTAGACGATGCAGTCAACCTGGCCCTCCACTCCATCCTGCAGCACCTGGACTCCCCGGGAACCTACGCCAGGATCCTGTTTGTGGACTTCAGCTCCGCATTCAACACCATCCGCCCCGCTCTGCTCCGGGACAAGCTGTCCCTGCTCAACGTGCCTGACTCCCTCTGCAGGTGGATCATCGACTTCCTGACGGACCGGAGGCAGCATGTGCGGCTGGGAAAGACTGTCTCAGACTATACTAGCATCAGCACCGGATCACCCCAGGGCTGTGTACTTTCCCCCCTACTCTTCTCCCTTTACACCAACTCCTGCACCTCCAGCCACCAGTCTGTCAAGTTGATCAAGTTTGCGGACGACACCACCCTCATCGGGCTCATCTCCAACGGCGACGAGTCCGCCTACAGGAGAGAGGTGGCCCAGCTGGCGTCCTGGTGCAGCAATAACAACCTGCAGCTGAACGCTCTGAAGACAGTGGAGATGATTGTAGACTTCAGGAAAGTCACTACTCCTCTGCCCCCCCTCACCCTCTCAGGCTCTCCCATCACCACTGCTGATTCCTTCCGCTTCCTAGGCACCACCATCACCAGGGACCTCAAATGGGAGCTGACCATCAGCTCACTCATCAAAAAAGCCCAGCAGAGGATGTTCTTCCTGCGGCAGCTGAGGAAGCTCAAGCTACCCACCAAGATGTTAGTGCAGTTCTACACAGCCATCATCGAGTCCATCCTCACCACCTCCATAACCGTGTGGTACGCAGGAGCCACTACCAGGGACAGACTAAGGCTGCAGCGCGTCGTGCGCACTGCTGAGAAGGTGATCGGCTGCAAGCTCCCATCTCTCCAGGATCTGTACATCTCCAGGACCCGGAGGCGTGCTGGCCGGATCATAGCCGATCCCTCACACCCTGGTCACGTACTGTTTGCCCCCCTCCCCTCTGGTAGAAGACTTCGGTCCATCCAGACTAAAACCTCCCGTCACATGAACAGCTTCTTCCCCTCTGCCATTAGACTGCTGAACACTAAGTGACTCTCGTGCACCATGTACAGCAGCTCAACCAGACTCATGTCAATCATCACTGTTTTCTTCCTGCATTACCGACTGCACTATATAGTTCTCCACAGTATCTGCTGCTGGCTAATATATATTTTAACTGTTGACCAGTATCACTTAATCTTATCCTACACTTTATTACATGTATAGTTTATTTCTCTTATCTTATCATGTTTAATGTTGCAGCATTGTACCGAGACAAATTCCTAGTTTGTGTACTACATGAACAATGGCAATAAACCTGATTCTGATTCTGATTCTGATGTTATATTTGTAATATTGTAAATGTTATTATGATTGTTTGTTAAAAGTACACGCATTATTTCTAGGATCTGTCTTTGTCTAAATTGGAATGCCTTTGTGAGATAATTGCTATGGTTAATTATTTGGGTAAACAATTAGTAATTATTTAATCCACATACCTTTGCCAACATGCTTCCTGAGGGTGTCCGGGCAAAAGACTCTGTTAGGGGTTGAAGGCCTTTTGAGGGACACCAGCAGGAAGGAAGCATGTGATGGTGAGTTAGAGGGGTGATTTAAAACTTGTAAATAGGGGTTTAAATTATTTATTGAATTATTTATGATGTTATATATTTTGTGTTAGTTATATTTATTCTGTATATAGGTGGGGAATTATTTATGGTCTTTTAGATGTTACTGGGTATATGTGGAAAATGGAAAAATGTTATTGTTTTACCTGGGACATATGGTATGTTCTAATTGATGTTAATTATCTCAAATAGTATATAACAGCTGTTTTTGGTTAGTAGTGGTAGTCGAGAGAATCAATGATGATGATGATGATGATTGATGGACAAATTTAAGTCGTGGTAAATCGTGTCGGATGTTTTGGAGTTATTACCTGTTAGTTTTGGAATAAAAATGGAAAACTGGACTTCCGGTTATGGCTGCCACGTAGGACGGACGTGTCTCGCTCTGCTCTGCTCCTGGAAAAAAAAAAAAAATCGGCAAATAACTCTCTCATTTGGGACAGAACGTATCCCAGCATTTGGGCGAGGATATGTCGGCGAAGCCTAAGGCTGGAAAACCAGGAAAAGGAAAAAGCGAGCCGCCGAAACAGTCCAAATTAACGGACTTTCAGGTCTGTGACGCAGCAAACAAAACTCCATATATGGCGGAGGAGGCTGGCAACGGTGCGATATTTGCGGGGAATGGCGCAGATGCGCTGATGGCTGCCATGAGTTCAATGAGAGCGGACTTTTCCTCTAGATTTGATGGGATTATGACAGCGTTGGAAGGAATAAGAAAGGAATTGGGTGACTGTGTAGAACGAACGGCGCAGATGGAGCTCCGTCTCGCTAGTGCTGAAGATGACGTCACCCGTCTTCAATTAAAGGTGCGCACTTTGGAAAAAAAAAAATAAATCTCTGGAAGATAATATTTTGGATTTGGAATCTCGGTCGAGACAGAATAATTTGAGGCTGGTGGGTCTTCCAGAGGAATCAGAAGGTCGGGACGTATGTTCCTTTCTGGAAAAGTGGATTCCGGAGGTGCTGGGCAGCGAGGAGTTGCAATCAGCAGTGGTTCTGGAAAAAGCACATCGTATTGGCCCACGGAGAGATAAGGGACCGCCGAGGACCTTAATTATGAAGTTTCTTCGCAACAGAGACAGGATGAAGATCTTCAACGCTGCACGAGCTAAAAAAGGAGAGATTAAACACCAGGACCAGCAGGTGCGGTTCTACCCAGATTTGGCCACAGGAATCCAGCAATTGAGGAAGCAGTTTGATCCCATACGTAAGGAGCTGCGCAACCTTGGGATTCGTCATGGTGTAATCTATCCTGCGAGACTGCTGACCACGTATGAGGGCAGAACCCACATCTTCAAGACCCCAGAGGAGGCGCAGGAGTTCATCAAGAAGATCAAAGAAGAAGAAGAGACTGGTGGGAGCTAAGCATGAACAAAATATAAGGTAGAATAATTAAGCATTTGCACAGGCATCTGACTGACTTGAAGTAAATAGTAAGTTTACTATTTAGAAAATATATTTAGAAAATATAGATTGTATTATATATTAAAAAAAAACAAAAACAAAACAAACAAAAAAAAAAACTATGATGTACAAAGTTGTTAAAAATTTTGGAGTTAAGTTGGAAAACTACAGAGGAGAGTTAATGTTACGTCATTAAAAGCAGTAGAGTTAGGGTGATTGGGAGGATGAAGAAGGAGTGGCTTAGGCTGTTCCCCGTGGGTGTGGAACGGTCGATGGCTATATCGGGAGACAGAATTTTTCTTTTGATTTTGGGGGGTTTGCCACAAGTGTGGGAAGGGGAAATTTGTTTGTGTGTAGTTTGTAGGATGAATGTTCAACCACTCATGTTTTTGCTTCTCTGTATGAGCATGTTTACACTGCAAGGTAATCCCAAACTCTCTATTGATCATGGACCAAAGTGTTAATCTTAATTTAACTTCATGGAATTGCAGAGGTCTACAAAATTTAAAAAAACTTAAACAAGTTATGAATAAAATAAAGGACATGGGTTCAAGAATTGTGTTTTTACAAGAAACTCATCTGATAGAGGAGGATGTTAAAAGAATTAGGAGTAGATGGCAGGGAAGTGTATTCACCTCTTCATTTTCATCCCGAGCCAGGGGAGTTATGACTCTCATACATAAATCAGTTCCTTTTCAAGTGAAAAATGTAATTGGAGACAAATTTGGAAGATATGTAATCATTCAAGGTTCTTTGCTATTAGAAAATATAAATCTTGTGAACTTATATGGTCCCAATATAGATGATCAGAAGTTCTTTGCTAATTTATTTCTCATCTTATCATCACTTACAGGGCAACATATAATAGCAGGGGATTTTAATTGTACATTGAATCCAGGTGTGGATAGATCAACAGGACTGGATTGTACGCACATTGGATGTAGGATGACTATTAATCATTTTATGAAAGAATTGAGATTGTTAGATATATGGAGAGAAATGAAACCACAAGTTAAAGCCTATTCTTGTTATTCCAGTACCTACAAGACATTCTCACGTATTGATTATTTTTTGATTTCCACAGAATTAAGGTCCAAGATTCAAAACTGCTTTTATGATAACATCGTGATCTCTGATCATGCACCCTGTTGTCTAATATATGTAGATAAAAAATTGACAAAGGAATCAGGTAGATGGCAATTTCAGCATAAATGGCTTCAGGATGAGGAATTTGTCAAGTATATAGAAAAACAGATAGACGAGTTCTTTGACATCAATACTACACAAACATCAGCATGTGTAAAGTGGGAGGCTTTCAAAGCTTTTATTAGGGGACATATTATTAGTTATACAGGATCAAAATCTAAGAAGACTCGAGAGGAGAGAGCTAAATTGGAACATAAAATAAAAAGTCTTCAGGAAAAAGTGTATGCAGGAAGTGACCCAAGGTTGGAGAATGAATTACTGATTTTGAGAGCTGAATACGACAAAAAATCAGCGAATAGAGCTGCCTCGAGTCTTCTAAGATTGAAACAATCTTTTTATGAACAAGGTGAAAAATCAGGAAAATTATTAGCATGGCAGATTAAACAATTGGAAATTAAAACACCAATTACCAGTATTATAAGTAATGGACAGGTAGTTATAGATCCTTTAGAAATTAATAGAGCCTTTAGAGATTACTATGAAAAATTATATGATACCAAAAATGAACCTGATTTAACAAAACTAAATGGGTTTTTGAACGAACTATCTATACCGTGTATTCCAAATGAAAACAGGGAGATATTGGAGTCTAAAATTAGTCAAGAAGAAGTTGGGCTAGCCATTGATAATATGAAATCAGGAAAAAGTGCAGGACCAGATGGTCTTCCAGTTGACCTTTATAAAAAATTTAAGAATAAATTAATAAAACCTTTTTTGGAAATGGTTTTAGAAGCATTTCAAAATAATAATTTACCATCATACATAAATAATGCCTTAATTATACTGCTGCCAAAACCAGGTAAGCCCTCTAATAAATGTGAAAATATGAGACCAATAAGCCTATTAAACGCCGACCTTAAGATAATCTGTAAAATTTTAGCAAGACGAATACAAGAAATTTTACCAAATATTATTAATCGAGATCAGAATGGCTTTATAAAGGGTAGACAAGGCTTCCATAATGTAAGAAGACTATTTAATATTATTTATTTTAATAAAGAAGCACCGGATACAGCTCTCCTATCACTGGACGCCGAAAAGGCCTTTGATAGAGTTGAATGGCCCTTTCTTTTTGAAGTCCTACAAAGGTTTGGACTTGGAAATAATTTCATAAAATGGGTTCAAATAATATACAATAATGCTACAGCAGAAATCCTAACAAATAACAATATTTCAAAACCAATAAAAATCAATAGAGGATGTCGACAAGGCTGTCCACTTTCACCTTTACTGTTTACTATGGCAATTGAACCTTTAGCGATAGCGATACGTTTACATTCACAAATATATGGAATTAAAGTTGGACCAACAGAACATAAAATCTCCCTGTACGCCGATGACATAATTTTGTTTATGTCGAATCTAAAAAAATCAATTCCAACCTTGTTGAATTTAATAAAGAATTTTGGGGAAATATCAGGATATAAAATAAATAAAACTAAATCTTCAATATTAATGCTAAATGAGACCCAGAGAAATTACCCAGCCCCTGAGGTAAATCAATTCAATGTTGTAAATCAGTTTAAATATTTAGGAATCCAAATTATGCCTAAGCTAGAATCAGTCGCCAGCGTCAACTATGAAGCCTTAATGTCAGATATCAATGAGTTAACTCAGAGATGGATGTCACTACCAATGTCGATGATCGGGAGAATCAATATACTTAAAAGTAATATTTTACCTAAAATACTTTATTTATTTCAATACATTCCCTTATCACCACCTTTAGATCTATTCTCAAGAATAAAAAAAAAGTTAGTGGAATTTATATGGAACAACAGGAGGGCTAGATTACGTTTGTCTTTATTATATTTACCATTTGATCGTGGAGGTCTGAAATGTCCAAATTTTATGTTGTATTATTGGTCGGCACAACTGAGGTCTATGACATATTATTTTTCATCAAATGATCTCCCTCACTGGACTGAAATGGAATCATACAATTTACCTTTACCTCTTCCCATATTCATATACTCAGATTCGGCAAAAAAATTACAAAAACAAGTTAAAAATCCATTTGTAAAGCATATGATCAAAATATGGTGTGAAGCTAAAAACTATTTAAAAGAACCACAGTTATTGTCACAATTTAGTCCAATATGGGGTAATCAATATTTTAAACCAGGGAGAGCGGACGCTGTATTTAAAGTATGGAATTTAAAAGGGATACAAAAGATTCAGGATTTATATTTGCCATGTGCAGACAACATAATGTCTTTTGAAGAGCTGAGGATCAAATTTAATCTCAATAGAACACATTTTTTTAAATATCTTCAACTTAGAAACTTTATTCGATCAAATCAAAATAAAGCTCTCACTCGACCTATTTATTCATCCTTGGAAAAAATGATGATGAAAGATAGTAAAAGAAAGGGTATTATTTCAGAGTTTTATAACTCATTGACACTATCTTCAAGTGAAAATTCACTGAAAAGATTAAACTACTGGAAAGAAGATCTGCAAATTGAAATTTCAGAGGAACAATGGGAATTGGCTTGTACAGAAGCTCAAACCAAATCAATAAATGCACGCCTTAAATTGATACATTTCAAATGGTTAATGCGGATGTATGTTACACCGGAGGAGTTAAATAGATATAACAAAAATATACCAAATACATGCACAAAATGCATGGAAAGTAAAGGAACCCTATTTCATTGTTTATGGGAATGTAGATTAATAAGAATGTTTTGGGAAGAGGTGAGGGTAACAATTGAAAAAATAATCTCAAAACAAATCATACTGAATCCTAAACTGTTTTTGTTGGGTCTGTACCCAGAAAAGCATAATTTTAATAAAAGTGAAAGAACATTCATAGACCTCAGTTTGCTTAATGCCAAAAAATGTATTGCACTATTATGGAAAAAGACTCATAGACCAGATGTGACTCAGTGGTTAAGACAGATGTTAACAAACCTTCCATTAGAAAGAATAACATATATACTGAAATCAAAGGAAATTGTGTTTGAGAATATATGGAGACCTTTTATTGATTATGTAAAAAATTTAAACATAACTCTTGAAGAAGAAGGTGAATGATGTGTGTGGACCTTGTAAATTCCAAACTGGTGAACATAATATGTATACTTATGTATTGGATTGTCTAGACTAAACAGAGGAGCATTGTTGAAGACTTGATTTTGTTGGTGGTTGTTGGTGTTTTTAGTGCATTTTTTTTTTTTTTGTAGTACTTTAGTGTTAGTGTTTGATTGTTTGTATCATGTTTGTTAAAAAAAAAAAAGGTTCAATAAAGATATTGTGGAAAAAAAAAAATGGAAAACTGTTGATTGCTAAATTGCCTCAAAGCCTCCTTGAATAAGAGACAACCCACAACGTTACATATGGTGGCAGCGGTGCTCCGTTCCCAGGAGGACATTATATTTTGCGGCGAAAGTGGTGGTCCGCCCCCTGACGAGGTAGCATTTGGTGGAAGTAGTTGATGACAAGGGACAAAAGATGCCCAGAGGAAAAATAGTGAGGCAAGAGGAACAGTTTGACGGTGACGCAGGTATGGCATCTGAGGAGCAGGGAGCCAGTGGACTGAACGAGTTGGAAGCACTGACATGCTTGGTAAAGTCTTTGGTGCGTTCACTGACTGTCGGAGACCGTCAGAGGATGGAAGAAGCAGCTCTTCAGGAACAAAGGTGGCAGACCATGGATAGCAAAATTCGGCAGATGCAGTCGCAAGTTGAGGAGTTGAGAGAGGAGTGTGGAAGCCGGGCTGAACGCAGCAGTGATGACGGCGCTTCGGGGGAAGACCCCAGGGTGACGGCCAGTCGGGTCGGCCAGCAGGAGGATGATTTACCGCTGCAGGTGCCGTTGAGGACGACGCGAACGCACCATGAGCCCAGGCTGAATCCACACTCCCCCGAGGATGACATTGAACATTATCTGTCGACATTCGAGAGGATTGCTATGGTCTGCCGCTGGCGCGAAGAAGAGTGGGCTATTCAGTTGGCTCCTCTGCTTACAGGTGAAGCGCAGAGCGCGTATGTTCTGATGGACATTGCAGACACGAATGATTATGGAAAAGTGAAGGAAGCAATTTTAAACAAGTATGAAATAACACCCGACACTTATAGGAGGAGGTTTCGTGCTCTGGACATTCATCAGGACGAAACCCCCCGTGAACTATATGTTCGTTTAAAAGACCTGTGCAATAAATGGATTAAATCAGAGACCTCAACGGTGAAAGACATTATGGAACTTATAATTTTGGAACAGTTTCTGCGGATGGTGAACCCGGAACTGGGAATCTGGATACAAGAGCGGGACCCGAAGACTGCAGAGGGCGCTGCTCGTCTGGCGGAGGTTTTTCTGTCGGCCAGGTCTGGGAGCAGGAGAACTACTCTCGGCCGTGACGGCTCTTTCACCGCACGGAGTAAGTTTAATGAGGGTGAAAGGGGTGGTCCAGCTCAAAATAGGCTGTATTCCAGTGCCAGTCAGATCACAAATGGCAGATACAATACTAGCAAAAAGTCATGTGTTGTTTTGAATAAAGATATACGCTGTTATCAATGTAATAAAATCGGTCACATCCAGTATTCTTGTCCTGCCATAAAGAATGATAAACCTTCATTATTATGCTCAGTTCCAAGACCTACTCTGTCAGCACCAATTCATGGTGAAATATATAAAACTAATGTTTTGCTTAATGGTCAGTGTGAAGAGGCCTTGTTAGATTCCGGTTGTTTCCAGACTGTTATTTTGCCCAGCTTAGTCCCTAGAGATTCATGGAGTGAGTCTACAGTAAATATTAGTTGTGTTCATGGGGATAAGAAGTTGTACCCGGCCACTGAGGTTTATTTAACAGTGGGGGGTCAAACTTATCTCCTTCCTGTAGCTCTTGCGCCTGATTTGCCTTATCCAGTTATTCTTGGCAATGATGTTCCAACTTTGTTGGACATATACAACAGGTTAGAGACAAACAAACTGAGGGACAGGCAGGTGGCACTATTGAGCAGAGGCTTGATGCACCTGTTGGAAAAATCTGTAATATGGTGACAACCAGGGCGCAGAGGGCTGCCAATGTTCTTCAGGAGCTGCCTTTTTATGATTCTGAGATAGAGGCAGGCCTTATTAAACAACCTAAATCCAAGGCTCAGAGGAGAAGAGATAAGGTGTTAGCTTCAGTAAAGAACTTGGGTGAAGAAACACCACAGCTAAGTCAGTCAGTAGAGTTTGACATCCCTCCTGACATAGCTGCATTGCAGAAAGCTGACCCAGCACTTGGACCATGGTTTGAAAAAGTCTCGGAGATTGAGGGTGTGAAACAGGGTAGAACAGATTATTTGGCTGAGGCCATGTATGTCATTATAAAGGGCATTTTGTACCAGCAACAAGGTGAAGTTATGGCCATAGCTTTGCCACGGGACCTCACACCACAGATTATAGAACTGGGACATGTTATCCCTTGGGCAGGTCATCTAGCATTTCAAAAAACTCTGCAGAGAATTGCTAGAAGGTTTGTGTGGCCGGGAATGTATACCCAGATAAAGGAGTTCTGCACATCTTGCCCAATATGTCAAATTACATCACCTAGGGGAGTAGCCCGTGCCCAACTACACCCATTACCAATTATTGGAACACCATTCGACAGAATAGGGATGGATATAGTTGGCCCCCTCTAGCCCCCTAGAGAGAAGCTCCTCTGGTAATAAATACATTCTGGTGATTTGTGATTATGCTACTCGGTACCCAGAAGCCTTCCCCCTGAAATCTATCAAGGCTAGGCAGGTTGCCAACTGCCTTATCCAGTTATTTTCAAGGACAGGCATACCCAGAGAAATTTTAACAGACTGTGGAACAAATTTCTTATCAAAACTGTTGCAGCAAGTATACAAGCTGTTGGATATTAAGGGTATTAAGACCACCCCGTATCACCCTCAGACTGATGGACTAGTGGAGCGATTCAATCAGACTCTGAAAAACATGCTGCGGAAATTTGTTTCTGAAACGGGCTCGGATTGGGACCAATGGGTACCATATTTATTATTTGCTTATCGGGAGGTGCCCCAGGCTTCAACAGGGTTCTCACCTTTTGAACTGCTGTATGGTCGTCAGGTGAGGGCCCACTAGACTTATTAAAGGAGCACTGGGAGAGTCCACCGAGTGATCAGGACAATGTGGTCCCATATGTTATTAAGATGAGAGAGAAACTGGATCGAATGACTGCTTTGGCTCAGGAGCACATGAGGACGGTGCAGGCCAAACAAAAAACTTGGTATGACAAGAAGGCCAGAAAAAGGGTTTTTCACCCAGGTCAGCAGGTTTTGTTATTGCTGCCCTCATGTGACAGTAAGCTGTTGGCTCAATGGCAGGGGCCGTATGAAATCTCTAAAAAACTAAGTGCAGTGACATATGAACTATACATGCCTGACAGGAAGGTAAAATATCAGACCTTCCATATTAACTTGTTGAAAGAGTTTCAGCAGCCTGGTCATCAGCAGCAGCAGCCTGCTCTTCAGGAGACATATCAGCTCTTCATTTGTGCGACAGAAGTGGATGAAGAGAGAGATCAGTCTTTTCCCACAAATGTGTCAGAGCCTTGCTTGTTTCAAGTGTCTCATTTGCAGGTGGATCAGCAGAGAGAATTAGAGGCACTGTTAGATCCAGAATTGTTTCAGGAGAGACCTGGTTTCACCACGCTGGTGCGTCATGAAGTTTATTTGAAAGAAGAGGCTGTTCCACGTAGGAAATCTTATAGGATCCCGGAGCAATTGGTTCCAAAGATGAAGCAGGAGATTGATTTGATGGTGCAGCTGGGAGTGATCGAGGAGTCAGTCAGTGAGTGGTGTAGCCCGATTGTGCTGGTACCCAAAAAGGATGGCTCTTTGAGATTCTGTATTGACTTCAGATATCTCAATTCAGTGTCTAAGTTTGAGTCATACCCCATGCCCCGGATTGATGAACTGTTAGAGAAAGTGGGCAGGGCTAGGTTTATTTCTACACTGGACCTATGCAAGGGGTATTGGCAGGTGGCATTGGCACCGGAAAAAAAAGAACTTACAGCCTGCAACTTTTCAGCGGCTCATGGACCAAGTATTAAGAAAGGTATCAAATTTTGCAGCTGTCCATCTGGATGACATGGTCATCTATAGTGAGATCTGGGAAGAACATTTGGTACACCTTGGGCAGGTCCTTCAGTTGATTAAGAGGGCAGGACTGATGATTAATCCACGCAAATGTGCGTTTGGACAGCAGCAGGTGGAGTACCTGGGACATTCAATTCAATTCAATTCAATTCAATTCAACTTTATTTATATAGCGCCATTTCACAACAACAGTCATCTCATAGCACTATCAACTGTAGGGGGGACCCCCACAGTTGCAGAAAGACCCCAGCAATCAGGCGATCCCCTGTGAGCAAGCACTTGGTGACGGTGGAGAGGAAAAACTCCCTTTTAACAGGAAGAAACCTCCAGCAGAACCAGGCTCAGGGAGGGGCAGTCATCTGCTGCGACTGGCTGGGGGGTGAGGGGATAGAGAAGAAGAAAAGAACAGACATGTAGAGAGCAAACAGCACGATGGGGACTCAATCTATGGGAGAGAACAAACAAATGTTAATGACCAGCAAAAAAAAAATATTTCATAGAGAGTGAGGAAAGGAGTGAGGCCCAGTGCATTACTGGAGGTCCCCCGGCTGACTAAACCTATTAGCAGCATAACTAAGGGAGGGTTCAGAAACACATGATCCCTCCCTAATTGTAGGCTAGATCAAAAAGGTAGGTTTTAGCCCTATTCTTAAAAACAGAGATCGAGTCTGACTCCCGAATCCAGATTGGCAGCTGATTCCACAGGAGAGGAGCTTGATAACTGAAGGCTCTGCCTCCCATTGTACTTTTGGAGATTCTAGGTATTACAAGTAATCCTGCATTTTGAGAGCGTAGTGCTCTGTTAGGATAATACGGTAGTATCAGATCTTTTAAATAAAAAGGAGCCTGATTGTTTAGAGCTTTGTAAGTGAGAAGAAGGATTTTAAACTTAATTCTAAACTCTATGGGAAGCCAATGAAGGGAGGCCAGAACCGGAGAGATATGATCTCTCTTTCTAGTACCTGTTAAAACTCTTGCTGCAGCATTTTGGATCAGCTGAAGACTTTTTAAAGATGTTTTAGGACAGCCTGATAATAAAGAATTACAATAATCTAATCTCGAGCTAACAAAAGCGTGGATCAGCTTCTCAGCATCACTCTGAGACAAGATGCTCCTAATCTTGGCAATATTACGCAAATGATAGAAGGCAGTCTTAGAAACAAATTTAATATGTGAATTGAAGGACAAATCCTGATCAAAAATAACTCCAAGGTTCCTCACAGAGCTATTAAGAGAAAGAGTAACTGCGTCCAAACTGAAAGTTTGATTTGGAAAGGAATTTCTAAGGTTTTTTGGACCAACAAGAATGACTTCAGTCTTATCTGAATTTAATAGCAGGAAATTACAAGTCATCCAAGCTTTGATTTCCTTAAGACAGGCTTCTAACTTGGCTAATTGATTAGTATCATCTGGCTTCATTGACAGGTATAATTGTGTGTCATCTGCATAACAATGAAAATGTATACAGTGCTTTCTAATAATGTTGCCTAACGGAAGCATATATAAACTAAAAAGAGTAGGGCCTAGCACAGATCCCTGTGGAACTCCATGACTAAGCTTTGAGCTGAAAGAAAACTCATCATTTACATGAACAAACTGGAACCTATCAGATAAATAAGATCTAAACCACTGCAACGAAGTTCCATTAAGTCCAACATAGTGTTCTAATCTATCAAGTAGAATATTATGATCAATAGTATCAAAAGCTGCACTAAGATCTAAAAGGACAAGTACAGAAACTAGTCCATTATCAGATGCAATGAGGAGGTCATTAGTGACCTTCGCTAAGGCTGTTTCAGTACTATGATGGATTCTAAACCCAGATTGAAACTCTTCAAGTAAACCATTTCCCTGCAGGTGGTCAAATAATTGCGTAGCAACAACTCTTTCTAAGATTTTTGAAATGAAAGGGAGATTAGAGATTGGTCTATAGTTAGCTAAAGCTCCTGGATCTAGCGTTGGCTTTTTGAGTAAGGGTTTAATCACAGCCGTTTTAAAAGCCTGCGGTACATGGCCTAAAGTTAATGAAGAATTGATTATATGAAGAATAAAGCTACCAATAAGTGGGAAGACTTCTTTAAATAACCTGGTAGGAATAGGGTCTAAAAGACAAGTTGAAGGTTTGGATGAGGAAACTACTTTGTCTAACTCACAAAGGTCGATTGGAGTAAACTCATCAAGACAGACATCAATAGAAGGAGTTGTAGTAGTTACAGTATTTAAGTTAACTGTGGGAAGAATCTGATTGATTTTATCTCTGATGGATGAAATTTTATTATTGAAAAAGTTCATAAAGTCCTGACTAGTAAGCTCTAAGGGGATGCTAGGATTGACAGAGTCCTGACTCTTTGTCAACCTGGCTACAGTACTGAAAAGAAACCTGGGATTATTCTTGTTCTCTTCTATTAATGCAGAGTAATAACTCGTTCTAGCTTTTCTAAGAGATTTTTTATAAATTAAAAGATGATTTCTCCAAGCTAAATAGATTTCATCTAAATTAGTAGAGCGCCATTTTCTTTCTAATTGACGAGTCTTCTGTTTTAAGCTACGAGTTTCTGTGTTGAACCAAGGAGTTAAAAATCTCTGATTAGACTTTTTCTTTTTTAAGGGGGCCACCAAGTCTAGAGCCTGATGCAGAGAAGCTGAAACACTATCCACCATGTTATCAATTACAGAAGGAGCAAGCTGTCTATAGCTTATTTCCGTTGTGTTGACACATGGCATAGAGGAAACAATCTGCATAAATTTGGAAACAGCATCATCTGAGAGGCATCTACTGTGATAATATTTTTCTTTAGGAGCCAAATAGTCAGAAATAGTAAAATCAAAGGTTAACAGACAATGGTCTGACAGTACAGGGTTATGAGGAGACACTACAAGATTTTCTATTTCTATGCCATATGTCAGAACAAGGTCCAATGTATGGTGGAGGTAATGAGTAGAATTTCCTACTTTCTGAGAAAACCCAATCGAGTCTAATATTGAATTAAAAGCCACATTAAGGCAGTCACTATCTACATCCACATGTATATTAAAGTCCCCTACTATAATTATTCTATCAGATTTCAACACTAAATCAGCTAAGAAATCAGCAAATTCGGATAAAAATTCTGAATAGGTTGATGGGGGACGATAAACAATGGCAAATAAAATTGGGTTTAACCTGAAATTGCTAAAGTGCCCAATACTGAGGACCAGGCCCTCAAAGGAATTATAACATGTTTTTTGCTTTACATTAACTAGTAATTTGGAATGGTAAATTGTTGCTACTCCTCCACCACGACCAGAACTTCTGGGATTTTGACAGTTTAAATAACCAGAGGGGGTTGATTCATTTAAACCAACATAATCCTCTTGTCCTAACCAAGTCTCTGTAAGGGAAATTAAATCAATCTGATGATCAATTAACAGATCATGGACTAACAGAGACTTGGGAGTTAGAGACCTAATATTTAACAAACCACATTTAATTTTTAAATTATGAGGAGGAACAGAGGCCAAATCATTCAATTTAGAGGCTTTATGTTTAATTTGAGTTTTACCAATATTTTGCTTTATCACTTTGGGATGCTTATACATTATATTTTTATTCACTTTGGAGGGAGCAGACAACGATTCTCTGATGGGGAAGACAGGGGCTAAGTTGAGGGGTGGCGGATGAAGAGGAGCTGCAGAGAGGCGTGTAAGACTGCGACTCTGCTTCCTGGTCCCAACTCTGAGTAGTCATGGTTTTGGAAATTTGGATAAAAAAGATGCCAGATTGTTAGATAAATGAGAAGCACCATCCAAAGTGGGATGAATGCTGTCTCGTCTCATAAGACCAGGTTTTCCCCAAAAAGAGCTCCAATTGTCAATGTAGCCCACGTCATTTTTAGGACACCACACAGACAGCCAGCGGTTCAAGGATGACGAGCGACTAAACATGTCATCACTGGTCAGATTGGGGAGGGGCCCAGAGAATACTACAGTGGCAGACATCGTTTTTGCAAACTCACACACCGATTCTATATTAAGTTTCGTGACTTCCGACTGCCGGAGACGGATGTCATTAATGCCGGCGTGAATAACAATTGTGGAATATTTACAGTTACTTTTAGCCAGCATTTTCAAATTTGACTCGATGTCGCCTGCTCTGGCCCCAGGAATACATTGGACTATGACCGCTGGAGTCTCTAGGTTCACGTTTCTGACTACAGAGTCGCCAATGATCAGAGTTTTTTCCTCAGCGGGTGTGTCGCTGAGCGGGGAAAAACGATTAGAAACGTGAACAGGTTGGTGGTGTACCGGGGCTTTGCGACTAGGCTTCCTTCTCACCGTCACCCACCCAGTCTCCTCGCTGCTGAGGAGAGCCGGGGAACCACTGATAGGGGGGCCTAAGCTAGCTAGCTCCGCTGCAGCTAATGGGCGTCCGTCGAGATTAACTGGCGCAGACGGTGTTTCAATGCAGCGGAGCCGGGATTCCAAATCAGACAACCTCGCCTCGAGCGCCTCAAAAAGACAACATTTATTACATTTACCGTTATCACTAAAAGAGGCAGAGGTGTAGCTAAACATCTGACAGAGAGAGCACACCAGAGGAGAGGAAAGAGAGGTAGTAGCCATAGCTAATGGCTAGAGAGCTGGAGAGCAAACCACACAGGCAGACAGCAAAACAGGAAGTGACGATACGTTACCACATGTGGTTGGTCAGGGGGTCATTAGACCACGAGTAGGTAAAGTGGATGCCATCCGGACCTATCCTGTGCCCACCACTAAGAAGAAGGTACGATCATTTATGGGAATGGTAGGATGGTACAGTAAGTTTATTCCCCACTTTGCTGAAAGAGCAGCAGTTTTGACTGACCTCACTAAGGCTTCAGCACCTAATAGGGTAAAATGGACAGAGGAATGTGACAGAGCTTTTGAGGATCTGAAGAGTGCTATCTCTGGTGAGAAGGTTCTCTACAGTCCAGACTTTGCTCGCCCGTTCATTTTACAGACAGATGCTTCAGGAGTTGGCATTGGAGCAGTACTTCTCCAGGAGGAGAGGGGAGAGAGACACCCAGTACTGTTCGTGAGCCGTAAATTGTTGGACCGGGAGACGAGATACTCTACGGTAGAAAAGGAATGTCTTGCCATGAAATGGGCAATAGGGTCTCTCAAATACTATTTACTGGGGCGTCATTTTGTGTTGGAGATAGATCATCGGGCCCTACAGTGGCTGGACAGGATGAAGGACATGAACAGTCGTCTCACAGGGTGGTATGTGTCCCTTCGACCGTATAATTTTACTGTTCGGTATGTGGCAGGGAAAACCAACCTTGTGGCAGATAGTCTCTCCAGAGTACACGACTCTTAGAGTACTGTACTCTTGGGAAAAGGGGGGAGGAAATGTGAGGACGGAGTGTCGCCGCTGTTATGATTTATTGTATGTGTGATTATGTTATATTTGTAATATTGTAAATGTTATTATGATTGTTAAAAGTACACACATTATTTCTAGGATCTGTCTTTGTCTAAATTGGAATGCCTTTGTGAGATAATTGCTATGGTTAATTATTTGGGTAAACAATTAGTAATTATTTAATCCACATACCTTTGCCAACATGCTTCCTGAGGGTGTCTGGGCAAAAGACTCTGTTAGGGGTTGAAGGCCTTTTGAGGGACACCAGCAGGAAGGAAGCATGTTATGGTGAGTTAGAGGGGTGATTTAAAACTTGTAAATAGGGGTTTAAATTATTTATTGAATTATTTATGGTGTTATTTATGTTTATTCTGTATATAGGTGGAGAATTATTTATGGTCTTTTAGAGGTTAGTGGGTATATGTGGAAAATGGAAAAATGTTATTGTTTTACCTGGGACATATGGTATGTTCTAATTGATGTTAATTATCTCAAATAGTATATAACAGCTGTTTTTGGTTAGTAGTGGTAGTCGAGAGAATCAATGATGATGATTATTGATGGACAAATTTAAGTCATGGTAAACTGTGTCGGATGTTTTGGAGTTATTACCTGTTAGTTTTGGAATAAAAATGGAAAACTGTTGATTGCTAAATTGCCTCAAAGCCTCCTTGAATAAGAGACAACCCACAATGTTACGTTTGAGACAAATTTACAATTTGGAAAACATTTTTACATATCACAAAACAAAATTACATTTACAAAAACAAATTTACATTTCAGAAAACAAATTAACAAGAGGTGAAACACTTTTACAAAAGCCGACACAAATTTACAAGTAATGCCAACCGAAAAAGTTGCAAATTTACAAGAAAAAAACTGCAAATTTGTAAGAAAAAAAAATCAAATTTCCACAAAAAAATGTGAAAATGTATATGAAAAAGTTGAAAATTTACCAGAAAAAAAATGTCACAAATTTAAGAGAGAAAAGTCACAAATTTACACGAAAAAGTTGCAAATTTAGGAGATTCGTGGTGCTTCAAATGTATTTTATTCAGTTGTGCAACATGAATTAGGAAAGCTGAAACTGTGGTTTGATTCAAACAAATTAACGCTCAATTTAAGCAAGACAAAATTTATAGTCTTTAACAACCATCACAACTACCCAGTACCCAAACTCAGTGTAAATGGTGTAGAGATTGAAAGGGTATCCGAAACTAAATTCCTTGGAGTAATAATTGATAACAAACTGTGTTGGAAGCCACATATTAATTATATAAAAGGTAAAGTATCCAAATCAATTGCAATATTACACAGAGTGAAAAATTTGCTGAATCAACCCACACTATACACCTTGTATCATTCATTAATACTCCCATACATGACATATTGTAATGAAGTATGGGGAAATACATATAAAACAAACATATATCCACTCTTTATGCTTCAAAAGAGAGCTATTAGAATAATCAACAAAGCAGCTTACGGGGAACCAACAAACCCACTTTTTCTTAAACAAAAAACTCTCAAGTTGAAAGATCTGATTGAACATTATTATTGCGGTTTTAAAGTCAAAGTGAAGAATCTATCACTGCCCGCAAATATCCAAAAGTTGTTCCAAACAAGGGAGAAACGATATCATTTCAGAGGAACATGTATATTTCAAAAGCCTACAGTGAGAACAACTACCAAGCAACACTGTATTTCAGTGCAAGGAGTCAGATTATGGAACGATTTTGGACCTGAATTAAAATCATGTACAAAGCTTGGACAATTTAAACAAAAACTAAAGGAAGAAATTCTCCAAACATATTTACAAGACGACATGTAAACTCACATAAGGATTGACATTTCCAGCCTGTGTTGTGTTGTAGCTTAGTTTTTCTTTTTTTCTTTTTTCTCTGTGACACTATGTCTTAGATTTGTTTTTGAATAGTAACCGCTTAACTTAGACTAGCTCAGTTTTCTTTTTTCTCTCAGTCACATTTTGTCTTAGCCTTGTTTTAAATTGTAATCGCTCTTGTCTTGTTTTCTCTTTTTTCTCCTTTGAATTCTTGGATGGAATATGGGTGGGCAATATAAGCTGCGGCTTCAGCCATCACCCATTTCGGATAACTCACGTGGAATTGTATAGTAGAAGGAGTCTTTGTCTAATTTGACCTTGTTGTTATATTATACAGTTTCTTTTAACCTGTAATGTACTATCCGAAATAAATTCATTCATTCATTCAAAATTCATTCAAATTCATGATATAAAAGGTTTATGATGATCCTGGGGAGACAATCCTCTCTTTTTTCCAGGTTGGGAGGGACACCCCCCCCCCCCCCAGCTTGATTTAACTATGCATTTGAGTGCGCACTGTAGGCGTGTTGTCATCTTCCACAAAGGAACTAAAGGAACACTTTTGAATACTTTTTCCACCTTTGCTTTAAAACAAATTCAGCTGGAACCGAAAGCATTTTATAAAGCGACTTGAATTTGAGGGCAGAAAAAGCCCGACTGATCCACTCTTCACGCAGGTAACACCGGACTCACCTGGCGACGCAGGTATTTAGTTTAAAAATAGATTTAGAAAGAGTGGAAAAACAAAAAATTGTTAAAGCAACAGAAACAACAGCGCTTTAATCTTGCACATGGCTCCCGGAGGTGAAAACGGGTCGAAGTTCTAACGATCAGCCTCCTCACCTTTTTAGTCTTTCCAGACTCCTCCACTTCCTTGTCCATGGATGGTATGGACACTTCAATCATGACGAAATCTCCCCACAGCACCGTCAGACGCCGCCGGCTCACACGGGTCCACTTTCCCCTCGATCCCTGCAGACTTGAACGGAAACTTTAGCTTCGGTTTTTCTCCGCGCCAGAAACCGGGGACAAACTGCCTCTGTGTGGGTTCTTGCTCCCGGTCTGCTGCCTCTGCTCCACCTCCCTCCACACCAATCATGGACAAACCCAGACACGTTAAAGGCGCAGTCATACACGCGCAAACAAAAACCCGCCTGGTGGTGGGGCAGAACAATGTGGACAAAATAAAAAAATAAATAAATCCCCGAGTTTTTCCATGTTACATTCGATTTTGATTGATATTTTCCAAAACGTGATTCCTGTAAAGTGTAAATCTATATAATAAAGATTTGATCAAAGATGAATTCACGTATTTCTAAATAATAAAGGGCCAATTACAAAATTAACTTTTACGGTTGGGGGGTAGAGCTGAAAGCTGACCACTTACTCTTGTGAATGGTATCCCCCCCCCTCCCCCCCATGTATAGATAATATTCCCACAGAGGGTTCTCCAAGTTAAGGCTTTGTAGTCACATGTAAAGTTACAAAAAAGTTGCAGATTCTAAGGAAAAAAATATTCAAATTTGCATCTTTTTTCATCTCATGAAATTTTGACTCGTTTTTCTTGTAAATTTGCAACTTTGTCTCATATATTTGTGACTTTTTACGCTCAGATTTGCTACTTTTTTCCTCAGAAATTTGCGTTTTTTGGCTAATCTAAAACTTTTTCCCCATAAATTTGCAACATTTGTAAATTTGCAAATTTCAAACAACTCATTTTTTTAAAATATAAATTTGTCAGTTTATGACAAACACCTGCACACATCTACACAAAAATGTAAGTAAATAAAGAAAGAAATGGGAAAAGACCCTCATATTTAAAAAAAAAAATTCAAAACAACTTTAATATTTGCAAAGGAGTAAAATGTTTTTATATGAATAATCCACCGGTGCATCTAAAAATGAATATTGTGAAAATTAGCATTTTAAAATAAATTACAAAATGTAAATTTTTATTTTCTGTATTCAAAACACAATACATTAAGTGTTTGTTTTAAATATATTTTGTTCAGTGCAAAATCAAGTATAGTATCTCAAATAACTGTAATATTTCCCAATCCCAATCAAAATTTTATGTACAGTATTGAAGTGTCCCAATTTCTACAAAATTAAGTTCATTTATACAGTCAGTACTTGGTTGGGGCTCCTTTACTGAAAATTACTGGATCAGTGTGATGTGGTATAGAAGTGATCAGCTTGTAGCACTGCTGAAGTGTTATTGAAGTCCAAATTGCTTTGATAGTGGCTTTCAGCTGATGCTTCTCATCTTTCTCTTGACTATACTCCATAGAGAATCTATGACATTCAGGTCAGGCAAGTTAGCTGCTAGTCAAACACAGTGATATTATGGTCAGTGAACCATTTCATAGAAGTTGGGCTCTTTAGACTTGCCTTGCTTGTAGGGGAAACCTGCATCTTCATAAAGCTTTTGAGCAGATGGAAGCATGAAGTGCTCCAAAATTTCCTGGTAAACAGCAGTGTTGACTTTGGACTTGATAGAGTGCCGCCCCAGCAAAATTATTACTGCCTGTATACTTCACACTGGACTCTGTCCACCACCACTCGTCCTCAAAACTTTATACAAACTGATTTCAAAATGATGTACAAAATTTGCTTACATTGTGGTGGACACACATACTTTGTGACTCACATTTTAGATCAGAACAAAGGCAGAGCTTCCTTGGTGATTACAGGAAGCTGCAAGAGTGTTAGCTTTGGTATGCAAGGCTTGAAACTGTGGGGGTATAATTAAAGGATTAAAGAGGGGATGCATTGTAGACAGTGGGGGTGATACCATGGAGAGAGGATGCATTGTTACTGTCATTATAATGCAACGTGGTCTGTGATACATGCGACTTGTGAACTGTAAGAGTCCTAGGATTTAAGGACGAGAGTTCCCTGTGTGGCTCTCTTTTCTGCTTCGAGATGTTGGAGATGTGAATAAAGCTGACTTGAGAGAGAACTCTGCCTCGTCATTCTCACATTTCCTCACTGGTGACCCAAGACGTATCATGCAAGAGGAGAATTCCCCCGGGCTAGCCTCGTCAGGAGCTCCCAGCCAAGCCAATGCCGCTACAGTCCAGCTACCGGATTTCTGGCAGAACAATCCGCGCTCCTGGTTCAACGCGGTTGAGGCACAGTTCAACCTCCGGGGGATATCGGTAGACGCCACAAAATTCTACCACGTAGTCGTAAAGCTAGACAACAACACGGCCCAGCATGTGGAGAGCCTGATCGACCAGCCGCCGGATAGCGACAAATACGGCATGTTGAAGGCTGCACTCATCCAGCAATTCAACCCCTCGGCGGAAGAGCAAGCAGAGAGGCTCCTTGCGCTGACGGAGTTGGAAAATGACATGCCTGCGAATCTAATGGAGAAGTTGTTGAGGTTGAAAGACTCTAACGACGATCACTTCATTTTCACTCACCTCTTCCTCAAGACTCTACCGTCAGCCACGAGAGCCACTCTGGCCAGTTCGCCACTGTTGGCCCAACGGGACTACCATGCGCTGGGCTGAGAGGCGCAGCAGCTTGTCAACGCCACCAAGCGGCGCGCAGCCACGGCCACTGCAGCGGAACTCGGCGCGACGACCGGAGACGACAGGAGGCCAGAGGCAGCGGTACCAGACTCACCGACAACGGCGGCGGCAGGGGCCAGGGAACGCAGATCGGACGTCCTTTGTTTCTACCATCGCCGCTTCGCAGAGAGGGCACGCAAATGTGTACCACCGTGCCAGTTCGGGCGTTGGGGAAACGCCAAGACCGGGGGTCGGTAGCAGCCGCGGCCCTCGGGGAGGAGAACAAGCTGCTCTACTTGTCGGACGCACGCTCGGGGAGGCAGTTCCTCGTCGACACAGGCTCCCAGTTGAGTTTCATCACACCTTCCTGCGCGGACAGACTAGTTGGTTCTGGAGGTCCCCGGGTGACAGCAGCGAACGGCTCGGAGATTAAGACCTTTGGTGAGAAGACTCTGCTTCTGTCTCTACACGGCCGTACATTTGAGTGGACTTTTGTCGTAGCAGCAGTAAATTTCAATATGTTGGGGGCTGATTTTTTGTGCTCACATGGTTTGTTGGTTGATCTCGCTAACAGGCGCCTGGTTAATGCACTTTCTTTTGATTCTATCCCCTATACAGCGCGAGTGGCCCCGCCAACAGCACAAGCCAACGTCACAGCTGCAAGCGGTAAGTTCCACACACTGCTCACTCAGTTCCCAGCACTCACGGTCCCCACATTTTCGGCAACAGTCGCTAAACACGGGGTGGAGCATTTTATTACCACTACCGGACCGCCGGTTTTTGCAAAAGCTCGGCGCTTGGACGCAGTTAAACTGGCCATAGCACGTGAGGAGTTCGCCAGCCTGGAGAGGTTGGGCATTATCAGGCGTTCAAACAGTCCGTGGGCTTCACCACTACACATGGTCCCGAAAGCTGACAGATTAAGGCGACCTTGCGGGGATTTTCGCAGGTTAAACAACGCTACAGCGCACGACCGCTACCCAATCCCGCATATCCAAGATTTTTCCGTTCATTTGGCAGGGGCGCACGTTTTTTCTAAAATAGACTTGGTCCGCGGTTACCACCAAGTCCCAGTGCGCGCTGAGGACATACCCAAAACAGCGGTAATAACTCCGTTTGGCCTATTCGGGTTTTTACGCATGCCATTCGGACTTAAAGGGGCTGCTCAGACGTTCCAGTGCATGATGGACGCGGTGCTTCGTGATCTCCCTTTCGTGTTCGTCTACTTGGACAATATTTTAGTAGCCAGCGCGTCCGAAGATGAACACGAAAAACACCTGGCCACAGTTTTCCGAAGGTTGGGAGATCACGGATTAATAATCAACCCAGCGAAGTGTCAGTTCGGGGTGGCGCAGATCGATTTTTTAGGACACCGCGTCTCCCCCGAAGGAGCAGTTCTGCTTCCTGACAAAGTGCGCGCTGTGGCAGATTTTCCCTGGCCACAGACGGTCAGGGCATTGCAGGAGTTTTTGGGAATGGTGAATTTTTATTACCGTTTTCTCCCCCGCGTGGCGCAACTCATGCAGCCGCTGTATGCCGCGCTCAAAAAAAAGAAACCCGCGGATAAGGTTGAGTGGTCCCCGGAGTGGGACCAAGCGTTCTCGGAGGTGAAAGCAGCCTTGGCAAACACTGCGTTGTTGGCACACCCAGACCCAACGGCCCGCATAGCGCTCACCACTGACGCATCAGAGGTGGCCATAGGGGCGGTCGTGGAGCAACATGTAGCCGGGGTTTGGCAGCCACTAGCCTTTTTCAGCAGGACCTTGCGCGATAGTGAACATAAATACAGCACGTTTGACAGGGAGCTGCTGGCTCTCCATTTGGCCATCCACCACTTTCAGTTCTGGCTAGAAGGACGCTCTTTCACCACGTTCATTGACCACAAACCGCTAACATTCGCAATGGCCAAGGTTTCCGAACCGTGGTCAGGCCGGCAGCAGAGACAGCTGGCCGCGATATCAGAGTTTACCACTGATATCCAGCATGTGGCGGACAAACTCAATGTAGTGGCAGATTGCCTCTCACGCGCCGTGGCGGCCCTAGTCAGCTTAGGAGTAGATTACGCAGCCATGGCCGTGGAGCAGGTTGGTGACGCGGAGGTGCGCGCGCTTCAGTCTGGACCAACAGGGTTAAGACTGGAGAGCAGGGTGCTGCAAGACGGTATGCCCCCCCTAATCTGTGATGTCTCCACAGGACGGCCGCGCCCAGTAGTACCGGCCGCGTGGCGCCGCTGCGTTTTTGACTCGATTCATTCTTTGGCGCACCCGGGAGTGCGCGCGTCGGTCAAAATGGTAGGAGAGAAATTTGTGTGGCCGAGCCTCTGCAAACAAGTTAAAGAGTGGGCAGCAGCCTGCACGGTGTGTCAACGAGCCAAAGTACACAGGCACACGAGGGCTCCTTTGGAGCCGTTTCACATTCCGGCCAAGGGGTTCGACCACGTTCATGTGGACCTCGTGGGACCCCTCCCGCCGTCACAAGGGTGCACACACCTTCTCACAATGGTGGACCACACCATGCGCTGGCCTGAAGTGGTACCGCTGGCATCAACCACGGCCGAGGAGGTGGCGCGCGTGTTTTTAACAGCTTGGGTGGCGCGCTTCGGCGTTCCATCGGACATTATGTCCGACAGAGGCCCTCAATTTGTGTCCGAGCTTTGGTCAACAATGGCCCGCAGCCTAGGTGTCACAATTCACCACACAACCGCGTACAATCCGCAGGCTAATGAGTTATGCGAACGTTTTCATAGGTCATTGAAAGCAGCTCTCAGAGCGTCACTGACGAATGCAAATTGGGTAGACAAGTTACTGTGGGTGTTATTGGGGTTGCGTTCTGCGCCTAAAGAGGACTTAGAAGCCTCCCCAGTGGAGCTCGTGTTTGCGCAGCCACTCCGGCTACCTGGGGAGTTTCTCCCAGATAATCCTGCGCCAGACGCTTCCCCGTCTCAGCTGTTGCGGAGTAACATAGAATCAAGCACGCTGTCCGGCCCTGTGCACCACAGTTTTCCGCGCGTTTTTGTGCCTAAAACTTTGAAGAACGCAGAGTTTGTTTTTGTCAGACACGATGCGCATCGAACCCTGCTGCGACCGCCTTATGACGGACCCTTCAGAGTGTTAGAAACAGGGGACAAGCAGTTTTTGCTAGATTTGGGGGGTAGGAAAGAGAAAGTTGGCATAAACAGACTCAAACCCGCTTTTGTGGTGGCAGATGAGCAAGTGCTGTTGGCGAGGGCCCCGCGGTGAGGTAGACCCCCGCGGGGGGCTTCACAGAGTAATGTTTCCCCAGAACACCCACAGGTGCTGACAAAAGGTTTCCACCCCCAGACGGCAAACCCCCAGCGTGACAGTGCCGCAGAGACGTTGAATCCCAGCTACAGCAGATACGGCAGGAGACTGAAGCCTAGGCAGCATGTGGACTGATGTGTATTGATACTATCACAGCATACATGTTGTTATTCTCTTGTTTGTTCTAAAATGTTGGGGGGGCTTTGTGTGGTGGACACACATACTTTGTGACTCACATTTTAGATCAGAACAAAGGCAGAGCTTCCTTGGTGATTACAGGAAGCTGCAAAAGTGTTAGCTTTGGTATGCAAGGCTTGAGACTGTGGGGGTATAATTAAAGGATTAAAGAGGGGATGCATTGTAGACAGTGGGGGCGATATCATGGAGAGAGGATGCATTGTTACTGTCATTATAATGCAACGTGGTCTGTGATACATGCGACTTGTGAATTGTAAGAGTCCTAGGATTTAAGGACGAGAGTTCCCTGTGTGGCTCTCTTTTCTGCTTCGAGATGTTGGAGATGTGAATAAAGCTGACTTGAGAGAGAACTCTGCCTCGTCATTCTCAGATTTCCACAACATTGCTTTAACCAGCAGTCCAGTTCTTTTTCTCCTTAGCCCAGTTAAGATGCTTCTGACCTTGTCTCTGCTTCAGTAATATTTTAGTATTAGGAACAGCGTGGCGGTTCGGTTAACCCCCACAACAGATAAGGACACTCAGCTCTCTTGTCTCTGTTTTTCCCGCTGCACTACTGAGATGTAATGTGCCATTCATGTGTTGTGATGCAATGTGCCACGCATGTATTTGTGATGCAAATGCCCTGCATGTATTGTGATGTAATGCGCCATTCATGTATAGTGTTCATGCGTTTTGTCCTTACTGTGCTTCTTCTGAGCATCTTACATATGTAGATGTGCTTTGGTGTAAATCCCCACAAACAGACTGGTCAAACACAGCGCTCGGCTAGAGCAAATAACAGAACAGTGAAATGTGTATTAATGTCTACAGGCAGACTCGTTTCGTCTGGCTCACTTCTGTGATGTTAATGTTGCCTTTCATGCAAATGTCTCATGCCTGTCCTGTTGTCTCTTTGATCAGACCAACTGCTGTGAATGCTTTGATGTATTGTTGTAGTTGGGTGTATATACATACAATGTATACTGCATTGTAACCATGCTCTCACTCTCTCAATCTCACTTCTGCATCTGCTGCTGCTGGACACAGACATTGTGTCCTCCTTCTCTGAGAGCCATGGGCTCGCTCTCGGCGCGCATGCACGGCGCCGGGAGCAGAGCTTGTGACAGCGGTATGATAATAAAACTCTACATAAAACCTTCTACAACGCCGCATTATTTCATGCCACCACAACAGGACAGTTGTAGCTCCAAGGACTGGACTCACACCCTCCTTGAATCAACTTCTGGTCAATCCTCTCAAGGCGAACATCATATCCATGCACTTTTTTCTACCACACTTTTTCCTTCTAGCTGATAGAACACTCTGTGAACAACCAGACCTTTCAGCAATAACCTTATGTGGCTTACCCTCCTTGTGGAGTGTGTTGATTGTCTTCTGGACAATTGTCAAGTCAGTAGTCTTTCTCGTGATTGGGGTTATGTGTACTGAACAGAGATACGTGATATTTATACTGTTGAATAGTAAGGAAATATGCAGATCTGCCTTAAAAAATGGTTGCCAGGAAATGAGGTTGGCGGGGTTTGAGACTAATTCTTCTTTCACATCCAGATTCACTTCCTTTCGTGGATGAAACTAAAATTAAAACTAAAACTAATTGATAAGAAAGGGGATGTACACCCAGATCCCATAACACACAACTGTACTCACATCCTCTAAGAAACACTGCTCACCAGCTCTTAAGGCCAAATTAAAACAAAAGAACATGACACTGTTCTGTGACACCCCCCCCCCCCCACACACACACACACAACGTGCTCCACTGACCAACAGCTGTCAGCTTTTCCCCACCACCAATTTTCACAGATTTATCTCAACCAGAATCACATGCTGTGCCTGTGACCCGTCATCATGGCATTAATATCTTCCATCCACGCTGCTGCCCACTGTATTTTAATCTGAGCAGGGAGAAGCGCTGACTTAGGCGGCTCTAGGAGAGGATGTGTGACCTTGTGGTCATCAATCACAGATGGGCATAGTTAGAACAGAGACTGGCCTCGTCTGCCTGCTGTGAGTCACCACATGTTTTACTACAGTTCACTGTGCAAGAAGACATTGTGTCAGCAGTAAAAAGGACAAAGATGCTGGCCAAAAGGAAGTTGGTTGGTGTTAAATTAATACCTTACTTGAACCATGTGGTGCTTGTTTTGTCAGTGATTTAATGATTCATTTTTCTTCTATTGTTAGACTAGATCAGGAGTCAGCAACTTTTTTGTGTAAAGGACCCAGCAACATCTGCATGGAGCAAAACAAACACACAAAAAACATCATAATAGATCAGTTGTTTTCTCTTAAATATCCAACTATTGTCTCATAAATGTGTTATAAAATTGCAGTCTTTCCTTGTAATTTTTTTCCTCTAAAATTTGCAACTTTTTACTTGCATTCACACTACAAACCCTATTTCTCACTCCAAAATGAGGAAAACACTACCAATATCATGTTGACTTCCTTGAAATTTTTGCACAATAAGCAGTCTCAGGGCACTGCTGTCAAGAAATAGTCAAGGCTGATTGCTATGCCTTTTGTGACATGTTTTGCAAATATGACCCAGAGGACACAGAGCAGACTCAGAGGCACAGGGCAAGCGATAAGAAAGTTTATTTGTGCTGGTGCTCCTGAGGTACGTGCACTGACAGCCCTGTGGGGAGAGAAGGGAAATGGGATGAGTTTGGGCAAGGGTCATGAATGGGCAGTGACGAAATAGTGGCAATAGCAGCTTATGCTGGCTGGAGGGATAGTGAGCATGGGTCAGTTCGCTCCAGACAACAGCAGGTAACAGAGGACAGCGGGAACCCGGCGTCTGGCTGCGATGTGGCTTCGGCGGTCCTCGTGTGGGGAAAGGAGAAGGATGACTGATCATAGCTGTGCCCATGGAGGGCACGGAGCCCACGTTGACAGGGCGGTTGGTAGGTTTCTATATTGGAGAGGGGAAAACTGGGGAATTTGAGGATAATAATGCAGAGAGTAATGGTTACGTATCCTTCTCGAGATGTTCGCCAAGAAAGGAGTCCACATCTGCCAGGAGGATCCAGGGAACCTGTGCACAGGTGAGAAAAAGGATTAGAAGACAATTTACTCCTTACGTGATTCCGGGATGGACAGGCAATAGGTTAAATAGATGGTATTAGTAAGATGGCGGCCGGGGTGGACGGGGAATACACAGGGGTGGTTAACTGCCGGTTCCGGTGGTGACGCCACTCCAGGTATATAGGACGTGGGCGGAAGAGGCTAGTCCTCTTCTGTCGTGGACGCCTGGCCTGCTGGAGAGTGCCGTAAGCATAAGAGTGTTTTGTATATAGTATCTATAATAAAGCTCTGTTAACAGTAGTAACTGTCTACTCATTATTGTCTATATTATGGATACAACAATAGGCACTAGGGGTGGAGAGGCAGGTCTGGGAATACAGGGGACTGGAAGAGGAGGCAGAGGCACAAGGAGAATCTAAGGAGAATTTTACATCCAGAGCTGCTGCTAGAAAACGTTTCCTGTCCATTGTTATTTAGAGACTGCTATTAAAAAATCAGTAGAAAGTCTGACAATAGGAAAAGGGGAAGTGCTGAACTGAGAGTGACAAGCTGTTGCTGGGATACAGGGCACAGACTTTTTTTCCCCCCAGACTGCCACGGACAAACGCTGAAAAAAAATGCTCAGGGTGGCTGGGCGACAAAAATGCGTTTGGTGAACACGCAGACTAATGTCCGCATTCAGTGATTCCTTAATGTACTTTTCCACGGCCTCGTGTTCTGGCTCGACAGGCTGTATAAACAGCTTATAGGAAGCGGGGCCCCTGGGATTAGCTCGATTATGCAATCGTATGGTAGGTATGGCGGAAGTGACTGAGCTTTAGACTTGCTGAATACTGTTGCGAGGCTATGATATTGTGCAGGAGCGCCGGCCAGATCAGGGGATTTGGAAAAAGTGCTAGGTGAGGGTAAAGAGGGAGAGCAGATGGCGGGTTGTAAGCATGCAGAGAGGCAGAAGGTGCTCCAGGACACAACTTGATTTTGGAACCAGTCAATAGTTGGGTTATGTAATTTTAGCCAAGAATAACCCCAAATTATTTCCGTAGACCCAGAGGGCAGGATCAAAAACTGTATTTGCTCCCGATGGACCCGGGACACTAGGAGGGAGACGGGCGCCATCTGGTGACTTATGGTGGAAATAGGGCTGCCAGTGATTGAAACTATTTTAATGTTGGATGGGGGTGCCTGTGTGGATATCTGTAACCTGGAAATTAGTTGTTGTGGAATGAAACTCTGCTCTGCACCTGAATCAATGAGTGCATAAACCTGAAAACTCAGAGGCTGGTGCGTGAATGTGAACGGGAGTGTTAACTTGCGTGAGGGGTTAGTTGTAATTGCGCCCACCAGTCCCCCTACTGAGACGGGCGGGCTTCTCCCTTTGGGCAAACTGGACAGGTTGCTAGGAAGTGCCCCGCGGAGCCACAGTACAAGCATAACCCATTATCGCGGTGGACTTGGTGCTCCGTGGGGGACAGTGGTGGACGTCCCGCTCGTCCCAACTGCATCAGTTCCGTGGCTTCCGAATAGCGCAAAGAAATGCGAAGAGAGACAGGTGGGATTTGGGAGCGATCTGTGTAATGCGATGGCCATGCCCACTCCTGGGCTCGTTCCAAAGCGCGTTCACAAAGGCGATTGTCCAGGCCTACGGCCAGAGTGATTAATGCCTCAAGGCTAGGTGGTTTGTCGCGGGTGGCTAATTCATCCCAGAGAGTAGGATTCAGGCTGCGGGCAAAAATTCCCGAGTGCTACGTCATCCAAGCCCAATTCAACCACAACTATGTGGAAGCGGACGGAGTACTCCGCTACTGAAAACGAACCCTACCGAAGATTTAGTAACCTATTGGTTATATTCCCATTGGAATTGGTATGGTCAAAAACTACCCTAAATTCTGCAATGAACTGGTGGTAAGAATATAGGTCAAAATCAAAACTGTCAACAATAGCCTGTGCCCAAGCCAGTGTGGCTCTTCAAGGAGACCGACCACTAACTAATATGGCTATGATCAGTGGGGAATTCTCTGGGGAGGCGCTGGAATATGAGGCGGCATTGGAGGAGAACCCCCCTGCAAGCACCCAGCTGACCCCCGTAGCGAGCCGGTGTGGTGACCGCTAAGCACCCAGGTGGTGGAGTGGTGGAGCGGGGGTGGCCGCAATTATCATCTGACGTTGAGGTTAGGCAGTCTGCTTGCTCAGAAAGATGTTGAACCTGGGTGAGGAAAGCCACTAGCGCATATGACAAGTGCTCAATGCGTGAGTCTGCGGTTTTAAGACACGGAGCCACCAAGGCTGCTGTCATATTGGCTGGGTCTAGTTGGTGAGATCATACTGACATGTTTTGCACATATGACCCAGAGGCCACAGAGCAGACTCAGAGGCGCAGGGCAAGTGATAATAAAGTTTATCTGTGCTGGTGCTCCTGAGGTACATGCGCTGACAGCCCTGCGAAGAGAGAAGGGAAATGGGATGAGTTTGGGCAAGGGTCATGAATAGGCAGTGACGAAATAGTGGCAATAGTATCTTATGCTGGCTGGAGGGATAGTGAGCATGGGTCAGTTCGCTCCAGACAACAACAGGTAACAGAGGACAGTGGGAACCCGGCGTCTGGCTGTGATGTGGCTTCAGCAGTCCTCATGTGGGGAAAGGAAAAGGATGACTGATCACAGTTGTTCCCACGGAGGGCACGGTGCCCACGTTGACAGGGCGGTTGGTAGGTTTCTGTGCTGGAGAGGGGAGAACAGGGGAATTTGAGGATAATAATGCAGAGAGTAATAGTTACACATCCTTCCTGAGATGTCCGCGGGGAAAGGAGTCCACATCTGCCAGGAGGATCCAGGGAACCTGTGCACAGGTGAAAAAAGTAATTGGAAGACAATTTGCTCTTTACGTGATTCCAGGATGCACAGGCAATAGACACAGGGCTGGAGAGGCAGGTCTGGGAATACAGGGGACTGGAAGAGGAGGCGGAGGCACAAGGAGAATCGGGCAGTCAAAAGGCAGAGTGGAGTTCAAGTTCATGAGCAAGGCTGATAGCATGAAAGACGTCTGATGATCTCACAATGTGTAACAGCCTCTCCACGTCTTAAATAGGCAGGTCTGCATTAGCTACAGGTGAGGCAATTAATCCAGTTGCCCCTAATCAGTGACAGAGAGAGCTGCAGTGGAGAGGAAAAAACAAGGACAGCCTCAAACCATAACATTTTGCTTTCAAAGCAAATCTAAACAGCAAGCAACCAGAGGTTTGTATCTACTTGTATTTTACAGTATGTAACATTAGGTAAGCATGTCTTATCCTGAAGATCACTTTACTTTACAAATTCATTCAGCACAACCGTTGAATAAAGCAGACCGGTCACGTTCTAAAATTTATTCTCAGGTAAAGAAGTGAATGCATTGGAAAAAAAAAATAACAGTTTGTGTACTGTGAACATGATGGGTTAGATTTATATGGTGCTTTACATGTCACCTCAAAGTACTGCAGTGAGTCCATTATTCATTCACTCCAGACAGACACTGATAGTGGTAAGCTACTGCTGTAGCCACAGCTGCTCTAGGCAGACTGATGGAACTGTGACTGCTAATTCACACCTGTCTGACCACCACCAAACACTTATACATGTTCATTCATTTTATTTCTGTCCAGTCATCACAAGATAAAAAGAAAAGAACAACCATATTTCAGACAGAAAGGGTGTAGGCAGAAGCAACAGCTTATAGGCGCCTACCCCTCATACATAATACAAATATAGCCGACGATGTGCATGCATGCGCGCACGCACACACGCGCGCGTGCACACACACACACACACACACACACACACACACACACACACACACACACACAAAACCCCAAACAGTACCGGGGACTCACATTACTGCTCATAAAAAATCTCATATTAAGACACGCTACTCTGCATCAACATAGTCATCATGTTACACATCCACAGAATTGCGAGAGCCTCAACAATAAAGTCAAAACAACTTTGTTTACACAAAACACAATCACAACATGAAGGGTTACATTACAAGGATGCAGTCCATAATTAGTTGTCACTGGCACAGGGTGCGTTTATGGGCATTTTCAAGTTCATTTCTTTATTACAGCAATGCAGAAACTAATTTTCCACTGGCCATGAGGTGCAAAGAGGCTGTCTAGTTCTTTTATATAATCCAATAAGGTGGTCCATCATATAGGTGCTGCATGTCGATCTTCCAGGCACCTCGGGATACAGTATATCACCGCAGAGACTGGATCCCCAGTCGTCGAGGTTTTCTTATCACTGGACTTGGATCTTTCTCTGTAAAGCACCGTGTGTTTACTGTCAGGCAGCAGTACTCCCACATTAAAAGTTTTCACACACAAGGCGTCCACTGAAAAAGTCCTACGGTGATCGGCAAGAAGCGACAGGGACAGGATTAGTGAGATCTGGAGATCCCTAGTTTCAGACCAGCATGTTTAGGCCGCAGAGTTCTGATTCAGTCGTCTCACTCTTGGCATGGAACAGGAGAGTGTTTCAGCAGTGTTCTCTGCGACTGAGCAGCCCTTTTTAGTATCTGCTCTGCTGACCCCGACATGGGGAGGGGGCTAGAAAATGTGCCCTAAAACTAGTTTGTTCCACTTTTCCCTGGTTGGAATATCGCGTCCAGCAGGATCACCAAATCAGTGGTCAAAAAACCTATAAGCTCAACCTTGCAACTTGGAATGTACGTATTTTTCTTGATAACACACAACACTGCACAGCACTTTAATATTGAGGTGCAGGATATTAAAAGGGAGCTTTGAGTGGTCTTTGTGACTAGAAAAGCGCTATATAAGTGCAGGTTAGTTAGTTAGTTAGTTAGTTAGTTCTGTGCTGTAAAAGTGAACAAAAGTCAGGGCCCTGA
Source organism: Pholidichthys leucotaenia (assembly GCA_020510985.1). Taxonomy (NCBI): domain Eukaryota; kingdom Metazoa; phylum Chordata; class Actinopteri; order Cichliformes; family Pholidichthyidae; genus Pholidichthys; species Pholidichthys leucotaenia. The sequence continues at coordinate 47,146,916 of CM035840.1, forward strand.
TAATATATGTGGGCGATTGGTAAAGTCCTGTGCACATGAACTGAGTCCTGTATTTCATTACATTTTCAATAAGTCTTTACAGACACAACATGTGCCCAAGATCTGGAAAGATGCCGTGGTTGTTCCCGTTCCAAAATCCAGCTGCCCTAAAACGGTAAACGACTTCAGACCAGTTGCTTTGACTTCAATTTTAATGAAAATTTTTGAAAAACTGGTCAGATTTGAGGTCCTAAAGCAGACTGAACATGCATTGGATCCTTTGCAGTTTGCATATAGGCCTCACAAAGGAGTGGAGGACGCCACTGTCACTCTGTTTAACATGCTTTTTAAACATCTGGATTTTAATGGGACACAGGCCAGGCTTTAATTTGTGGACTTTTCCTCCGCCTTTAATACAATCCAACCTCATATCTTAGTTGAAAGGCTCCTGCAACAATTTGATTTGAGCAATAATCTGGTGGGTTGGATTCTGGATTTCTTAACCAACAGGACACACAGAGTAAGGGTCAATGGTACATTGTCTGACCAAAAGTGTTCTTCTACTGGCTCTCCTCAGGGGTGTATGTTGTCACCACTACTCTTCATCCTGTACACAAACATGTGTTGGAGCAGACATGACAACAGACACATTATAAAGTATGCTGATGATTCAGTTATTGTCAGTCTCCTCCAGGATGGTGAGAGTGGCCACGGTCCAATAGTTGATGATTTTGTTCACTGGTGTGAGGATTCCTACCTGCAGCTGAATACGACAAAAACTGAAGATATGATTATTGACTTTAGGAGGAAAACTCCCAGGCACAAAGTCACCGTACTAAAAGGCCAGACCACTGAATGTGTACAATCCTACAAATATCTTGGGACGATTATTGATAGTAATTTAAACTTTGAAGAGAAATATGAAAGGGAGTGCAAAAAGGGTCAGCAACAATTGCATTGTTTGAGGAAACTTGCACGCTTCCAAATTGACCGAACCATAATGACAATGTTTTATCGGGCTTTTATTGAATCTGTTTTATCCTTTTCTTTAGTGTCATGGTTTGGTCAGATAAAACTGAAACAGAGGAAATCCTTGGATCAGGTAGTTAGATGGTCCAGTCGTTTGCTCGGTGAGTCACAGCTGAGCCTGACATCCCTGTACACCAGACAGGTACAGAGGATTGCTACCTCCATTTTAAATGATGACTCCCACCCTTTGCACTGCCACTTTCAGCTTCTTCCCTCAAGACAGAGGTTTGCTGTCCCAAAAAAGTAAAACCCAGCGCTACAAAAACAGGTTTGTTCCTGCTGCTGTCAAAGAGTTGAACAAGTTGTAACAATATATTGCACATAATTTAGTTACCTATTTATTAACTCCATTTTATATTTACTTATTTTTGTAGGATTTTAATTTGGGTTCTGAATCTTTTATTGGGTTTTAGACCTTTGAGTTTTTAACCTCTTTGACTAGTCTTTAACTTTTTATATGACCCTTCCCTCTTATCTCTGTTTTTTTCTCCCATCTCTTTGTCTTTATATCCTGATTGATGAGCCTTGAGTATTTTTATCATATTTATAGTCAGCTTCATGTGTGCCTGTGTTGTGTTTATGTTGAATGTAATTGTGGTTTGTAAATATGGATGTCACCTGACTGCAAAACAAAATCTACCTACGGTACAAATAAAATAACCTGAACCTGAACCTGAACCTGAACTGCGACCATCCTGAGTGTAGAACCACTCTTGTGTCCCAAGAACTGGATCATTCTAACATCGACATTGCTGCTCTTCGGGAGACTCGCAGATCTGGTTCTGGACAGCTGAAAGAACCTGGCGAGGGATATACTTTCTACTGGTAAGGCAAGCCAGAGGGTCAGCCTAGGATTCATGGGGTAGGCTTTGCAATCAGAAACTAGAAAAGCACTCGGAGAGCGCAGACCTCCGCCAAGTGCCACAGTTACCCCCATACAGTGTTTGTGTGTACGTTTTCAGATTCCTTGACCATGAAAACATATGACTAGCAATTGGATTGACAATGATAGGATTAGTGTTTCAGTAGTTATTCAGGAAAATGGCATTTTCCGTAATGGCGGCCACAGTTCCCCCCATACAGTGTTTGTGTGTACGTTTTCAGATTCCTTGACCATGAAAACATATGACTAGCAATTGGATTGACATGATAGGATTAGTGGTTCAGTAGTTATTCAGGGAAATGGCATTTTCCGTAATGGCGGCCACGGTTCCTCCCATACAGTGTTTGTGTGTACGTTTTCAGATTCCTTGACCATGAAAACATATGACTAGCAATTGGATTGACAATGATAGGATTAGTGGTTCAGTAGTTATTCACGAAAATGGCATTTTCCGTAATGGCGGTTTTCTTCTGGACGGTGATCCGGATCACCACCAAAATTTAATCAGTTCTTCCTTGTACCATTTCCAACAACGCCTGAAAGTTTCATCGAAATCCGTCCAAAACTTTTTGAGTTATCTTGCTAACCAACAGACAGACAAACAGACAAACCTCGGCAACATTACCTCCTTGGCGGAGGTAATGAGTTGATCAAACATCTTCCTGAACTCCCACATGGTGTAAATGAGTGTCTTATGACATTACGGCTCTCTCTCGTCAAGAACCAGTATGTTACTATCATATGTGCAGATGCTTCAACCTTAGACGCGGAGGAGGAAACAAAGGAAGTTTTCTATTTGACCTTGGACTCCATATTGATAAACATACAGAAAGATGATAAAGTTGTCATTCTTGGCAACTTTACTGTGAGAGTCGGTAGCGATTATGATCTCTGGAAAGAGAAACTCGGCAAAGAAGGCGTGGGAAACTGCAATTCAAATGGTTTGTTTTTACTTATTTTTTGCACCGAGCACCAGCTGACTGTAACCAACACAGTATTCAATCAGAAAAACAAGTTCAAAAACACTTGGCAACACCCCAGATCAAAGCATTGACACTTAATCGACTATGTCATTGTTCAAGCCCTTGAACCTTGAGGAGGTCCAGTTAACTAGAGCGATTACTAGTGTGGATCATTGCTGGACCGACTATCGGCTTGTCTGTTCCACAGTGTTTCTCAAGCTTCTTCGTAGGAGACAGAACATGGCTAAACAGCCAAGAAGGAAACTTAATGTTGAGAAACTGGAACACCCTGAGATGTGGGAGCAATTCCAGCGCCCTCTCCACCGTACCCATCCATCCGGTTTTAGTGATGATGTTGAGAAATCTTGGAATGAACTTAAAGGAGCCATTCTCTCTACTAGTGAAAATTTCATTGGCTATACCACCAGAAAACATCAGGACTGGTTCAACAACAATGACTATGAAATCACAGATTTAATATCGGAAAAGATGAAAGCTTTCTGTGCCTGGCAACATGACTTTGCCAACGAACACAGAAAGAGGGCCTATAAATCCATTAAGGCCAAAGGTCAGAGGCAGATTTGTCATATATAAAAGACCAGTGGTGGAATGAAAAAGCAAAGGAAATTCAAGGCCTAGCTGACAAAGGCGATAGTCGTGGTTTCGTTAGTGCCACAAGAGCGATCTTTGGTCCTAGTGCCCGTGGCGAGACATTTATAAGGAATAAAGATGGTAAACTTTTGAAAGATGCAGACAGCATAAACCACTGGTGGAAGGAACACTTCCAAGAACTTTTTAACTGCAGTTCAACTGTAGATGAGCCTGTCTTGAAGAGATTCCCCAACTTCCGATGAATCACGAACTGGGAACAAAACCTAGTCTTGGAGAAGTGAGGACCGTTATCAACCAGATGAGGGACAGTAAAGCCCCAGGCATGGATGGAATACCAACAGAGATATTTAAATATGGTGGAGAAGAACTGGCTGGCTGTTTACATCAGCTCATTGGCCTCATTTGGAAAAGGGGAGGAAATAACGTATGGACTTATGAGATACAGAAATCATCCAAATTTTTATGAAAGGGGACAAATCTGACTGTGGAAATTACTGCGGCATTTCCCTCCTTACTATTGCTGGAAAAATCATGCTAGAGTTCTTGCTAATCGGCTATGGCCCGCACACCGAGGGCGTCTTCTTCCAGAATCACAATGTGGTTTTCAAGCTCAAAGAGGATAGATAGATTAGTTTATTTGACAGGGACAGTGCAATGAACATAGACAATAATCAATGACAATCAAGTCTGATGTGTTGCACAGTTGAGAGTGTATAGCTATTAGCTAATTTGCACTCATGTCCCTGGATGGGCTTTAGAAAAGAGAATCAAGTAAAAAAAGAAAAAGAAAATACACAATAACCACATACATCAATGCAAAAAGATTATAAATACACAATTATAAATATTATAAATATTATAAATACACAATATAACAACCTGATTCACATTTGCCATTTCCAGGCCTCCCTCCCCTTCGTCACTCATTATAAACAAACACATTCATTCCTTCCCTTCATTCACTCTCACTTGCAGACAATCAATTCATACATGAGTACAGTCTTGTTTATTTTTCAGCCAGTTTTTAACCTTTTTAGTGAATGTTTTAAAGTCCGTTATTTTTTTAATTACATTTGGCATTGGTGTTCCAGATGTGACTGCCCTTTATAGAGAAAGCTGTTTGTCCCAATGTGGTTCTGCGGTTGGAATATTTTACAGTTATTGTTAACAGAACTCCTGGTGGCTCTGCTGCTGTCCTGTCTTTGGACGAAACCAGCAAGTGGCTCGGGTGCTGATTTATGGAAACATTGAACGTTAATTTCAGAAAACAGAGGCTCAATGAAACTCTCAAAACTCAATAGGTTGTATTTTTTTAAAACATACAGTGATGCCACCTAATGGCTTTTGGTCCAAGATTTTTAGGGTTTGTTTATATAATGAACCTATATGTCTTATTGTGGATGGGGCTGCTTGAGCCCAGACTGTCAAACAGTTTGATATATGAGAAAAGACCATAGAATGCATATACAGTACAGCTGCTTCGTAAGGTATGTAATATCTAATTAATTTAAAGCAGATCAGATTTTTATCATGTCAGGAACGACTGACATGATTTTTTACTGCTCAGCAGTTACAAGAGAAAAGCAGAGAGCAGAATGAACCACTTTACTTCGCCTTATAGATCTGACTAAGGCCTTTGACTCTGTCAACCATGAAGTCTTGTGGCAGATTCTGGCAAAATACGGGCTGGTCCCGAGAAGTTTATCTCAATCCTGAGACTTCTTCATGATGGCATGTCTGCTAAAGTCCTGGGCACTATCAGCAATACAGGGGTAAAGCAAGAATGTGTGATTGCACCGACCCTTTCTTCATCTTTATATCAGCTGTTTTCCATGTCTTTCAAGACAGACTGTCTGACAGTGTAGAGGTTGTTTTACCGAATGATGGACGACATTCAGTCTAAGAAGATTGAAAGCAAAGACCAAGACTACCGTTTCCTCCATGATGAGCTTCAGTACGCTGATGACAATTGCATCTGACCCACCCTCTGACACTAATCTTCAAAGCATTCTGGGATGCCTTTGAATACACGTACCAGAGATTGGGTCTTACCATCATGTGAAAAAAGACAGAGATCCTCTATCAGCCCAGCTCCTGCTCAGGAGCCTGTCTGTCCATCACTCACCATCTGCGGATCCCAACTGAAGAATGTTCAATTTCCCTTACCTTGGCGGTGCGCTCTCTGTTAAAAGCCAACATTAATGCCGAGATTCTGCGCTGCCTTCAAGCTGCCTGCTACGCATTTGGTCGAATGCAGGAGAGAGTCTTTGATGAGAGAGGTATATAGGACAGATACCAAAGTACTCATTTCAAGGCAATTGTATTACCATCTCTTATTTATGGCTCGAGTCCTGGACAGGGAAACAGGGAAAGGATAATGCTGGGCTGAAAAATCAGCTGAATGGTTTAATGTAGTGTGCATGGTGCAACACAAAGACATAAATGGGGTTGAAACTTCAGAAGAGGATGATGCCTGAGCAAATTTTCATCAACTTTCATAAAACGAAGGATCATTAACGTTGGCAACAAAAGTTGGTCCTGCCCTGTGGGGGGTTGGAGGGCTCCCTCTCCTGTTGCTTTCACAGACTGAGGGTCTCTCATGTCCTTGTGCGGAGGTCTATCCCAGTCTATCCTGGGTGGGAGGAAGGAGGAGATCCGGCGGCGGTGTCCTGTTGCCATCAACCCCCCGCCATGAAGCATGCCTGCTCTCAGCAGCCCCTCCCAAGAGCTGACAGGTGGCAGTCAGGGCGCTCGCTGGGGGCTGGCGGTCTGGGGCGCCGGCCTCTCGAGAATCCCAACCATAACGCTGTGAGTGTGGGCCCTTGGCCCAGCTGGGAACCCGGGGGTGCACGGCCACACCAAGGCAGATGTTGCCACATCTCCTGTCTCTCCGGGAAGTTACAGTGAAAAGTAAAACGTGGCACACTCCCTGTTCTTTCCTTCCTTCCCCTAAAAATAAACACATTAATGCCTTATAAGTCTGAGATGAAAACGAAAATGTGGATGGAATAAAAATCTTCAGACCGACACACCCTCCACCATGCGCTGCATCCACACCAGAATGCACACATGCTCCATGTTCTTTCATTCATTCCCCAATAAGATTAATACATTAATGCCTAATCTATAGACTCCAAGGTAAGTCTGCAATTAAAATTAAAATGTGGCTGGAATAAAAAAAACTATTTGGTGTATCATCATTGTAGCATCAGCTTCTCCTCAGGCCAATTCAGGAAATCATTTTTCTCCATTTTAAATAAATTTCACTTTTCTTCATTTTTAAAGCAACTCTCACTCAAGGTCTGGCCAAGAATTGCTGTGTGTCTTCATCATTCAGGATCCCAGAGTAAACAATTTCACTTTTGTAGAGAGACCTGGATAAGGATTTGTTTTTAAAGGCTTAAGTGGACCATAAACCTTGAGTTAAATCTCAACTAGACAGTTCATGCTGATAGTATAAGATAAGATAAGCCTTTAGTAGTCCCACAACGGGGAAATTCCAGATTGCAACAGCACAGGGATAGCAACACTCAGAGCAACAATCAGAAGACAAGAAAAAAAACAAGCAAGCAAGAGCAGCTAATATACTGTACATATGTACATATTACTATAAAATAATATATAACACACACACACACACACAGACACACAGTGCAGAGCATTGTAGCTGGATGGAATAAATATATGAATATATGAACACACAGTGCAGAGCATTGTAGCTAGATTGAATAAATATTTAAATATTAAACACCCACAGTACGGAGCATTGCAGCTAGTTGGAATAAATATGCAAGTATATAAACACAACACAGTGCGGGCAATGTAGCTAGATGGAATAATATGTAGATATATAAAAACACAGTGCGGAGCATTGTAGCTAGATGGAATAAAATATAGATATATAAATATAAACCCACCCAGTGCTGAGCATTGTAGCTAGATGGAATAAATATGTAATATATAAACACACACAGTGCAGAGCATTGTTGCTAGGTGGGATGAAACAGCATAACCGTCTATTTAATTATCCTACATGGTATGATTATGTGCCCATACATATTCTCACCCTCCATAGCGACCGGTATGGTTCCTAGTTGTATGCCGGAGAGGACCATTGTTAAGTCTATTGCATCTTTTGAATTCAAAAAAACTATTAGTTTGTTACGTCTTTTTGCTATCTCTGCGAGCAGCCCTGCTTAGGTTGGTACAGTCTGACAGCCGTTGGTAGGAAGGACCTACGACAACCTCTCGGTTGTGCACCTGGATGATGTAGTCTGCTGCTAAATGAGCTCCTCAGTGCATCAGTATGTCCTGCATAGGTGGAACTCGGACTCCAGCAGAGAATGACAGTTTAGGCCACCGTCCTTCTCTCTCCTATCTCCTCCATCGGATCAAGGCACTGCCCCAGGACAGAGCTAGCTTTCTTAATCAGTTTGTTCAGTCTCTTCGCTATCGCTGCTGTAATTGCCACTGCCCAGCAACCACTCAAAAAGTGATGGCTGATGCCACCACCCGTGTCATAGAATGACTTCAGCAGCGCCCCTTGTACACCAAAAGACCTGAGTCTCCTCAGCAGGAACAGCCTGCGCTGTCCCTTCTTGTAGAGGTGCGTCCAGTATTGTGGTGACCAGTCTAGTTTATTGTTCAGATGAATACCCAGGTACTTGTAGGATGTCACCATCTCGATGTCTGTTCCCTGTATATTTACTGGTGCTGTGAGGGGCTGCCCTGCCCTGCGGCAGTCCACCACCAGCTCCTTAAGTTTTCCTCGCGTTGATCTGGAGGCAGTTCCGATGGCACCAGTCCACAAAAGTCCTGGATAAGCCCTCTGTACTCAGCTTCATCTCCGTTGGAGATGAGACCAACGATCGCAGAGTCATCAGAGAACTTCTGTAGATGGCAAATGTGTTGTGTTGTGTGAGAAGTCTGCAGTATAAAGAGTGAAACAGGAAGGGAGCCAGCACCGTTCCCTGGGGGCCCCCGTGCTACTGATGATCGTGTCGGAAACACAGTCCCGGGTTCTCACAAACTGAGGCCGGTTCGTGAGGTAGTCCAGGATCCATGATGACAGGTGCTGGTCCACCCCTGCGCGCAGCAGCTTGTCCTTCAGGATCATCGGTTGGATGGTGTTGAAAGCACTGGAGAAGTCAAAGAACATGATCCTCACCATATTCCCGGGCTTCTCCAGGTGGGACAGAGAACGGTGAAGGAGGAAGATCACCGCATCCTCCACCCCAATGCCATGCTGGTAGGCGAACTGGAGTGGATCCATCGCTGGTCCACCAGGGGGCGGTGATGAGCAAGGAGCAGTCTCTCCAGGGTCTTCATCAAGTGGGACGTCAAGGCCACCGGTCTGTAGCTGTTCAGGTCTGTTTCAGGTATCCATTCATACCAGAACTGATACTCCTAAAAAGTCATAAACTCTCTAAGCTTGGCAGATATATGGTTGCCTCCTTCTTAGGACATATACCGAACCCTCTAGGCTGCCCCCCTGCTCACATTCCAAAGACCTAAAAATTATCTACAGCTCAACAGTACCTCCTAGTGGACATCTACGGATATGTTTCATTGTGCAATCTAAGACTCTTTCTGAATCTGAATCTAAAATCTAAGCTTTTCTTCCAGCTCTCATCTCCCAGGATTCTAAGGACACTGTGAAGAAATCGGCCAATAATTGGTTTACAATACTTCACTAATCCTTGATTTAAATGTGAGTGCATGTCTTAGGAAGTCTTTTGCATGGATGTTTATTCAAATGAATGTTAGAATTATTAGTAAGGGTTATAAATGCATGATCACTGAATATTAGCCTTGAGTCACTTAATTTAGTTAGATTTTACTGTATATTGAGTATAGAATGAATATCATAGGAACTGAATGAATGTTTATTTTTTTTTCCTTGTGAGTCAGCTATTTTTGACAGCAATTCCCCAGGCTGCTCTTCCTGTGGATAACGCCCTTGCATTTGATTAGCTATTCACAAACAAAGAAAAGCTCCTTCATTTGACAAAAGCCCATTCAAACTCCTCTTTATGGAATAATTGGTCCGTCTTGCTGCCGGTCCCGTTTTTATGACCCAGCAGCGTGCTTCAGTTAAATGCATCAGAGGCCGCCCCTGCAGCTCAGAGTTTTTCTGTTCTTCTGTTGTCTTTGAAGTCTTTTTGAACCATTGCTTTTCTGTTGTTTTTAAGTCTAAGTGTTCTGTGTGTCCTGAACCTTGTCAAGTCCTGCTCTAGCTTTCTTAAATCGCCTTTTATAAGCTTTTCCTGTTTCCCTGGTAACTGAGGAAAACTATTCTTTACCTTTGAGCTTGCATTTAAAGAGAGTGAAACTCTCAAATCCTTTTTCCTTCACCTCAGAAGCCGTTCTTATCCTATTTGAATGTTTTTTCTTGGACTTCTCAACTTTTCATGCAGTTAAAGTAGATTTTTAATTTTCCTGTTTTAGAGTGAACTGATAGAGATTTTTGGACTTTCTTTCCCTGCTCATCCACATCTGACCCCATCAAGAAACCAGGAGCTCATGGGTGAAACTGACTAAAAACATTTTTCCTTCGGTCTCTGGATTTGTCCTGCGGGCCGGGTCAAATTAAAATTCGGACTGGTTTGCCAAAGGACGTCATGCCTGGCCTGGGGCTTAGCCAACAACTTCACCAGCTACACTTGCGCAAGCCCCCCTCCCCCCCGGTTGAGTCCTGTGTTCCGAACGCTGTCTGGAAGAGCCACTGAGCCTTCCCAAACAATACCACCGGCTGGCGCTGACCATTGCTGAATACCTGGAGCTACAGCTGTTGTAAGTGAGACTCCCCATTTTTTTCCTCTTTCCTGGGTTTAAAACAAGATGTCCTAAATATCAATTATAATTGAACATAACTACTATTTCATGGTACAATTAGGTCCCTCAGCCGTAGGACAAAGCTATAAACTGAAGGAAAATTCTTATTAATTTTTAAGTAACCTCCTTTCATTTTTGTAGATTAATTCAGAAGTTCCTTTTCCAGATAATCAGCTTATGTAATTTTTCACCGTAAAGTTGCTTCTGATTTTGTTAGATACCTTAGCCTTCCACTGCATTACAGTTGAAACATAAAATCTGGTTTCCTCTTGATTCCACAAAGGTTTAACTATAGATTTTATGCTCAGGAATCCATTAACAGTTTTGATGTGATATCGAACACCTCGTTATCATTTGAATCTGTTTTATCCATCCATTTGAATGCCCTGTCATGTAACCTGAATGAGTTTCATTTAATAAACTTGCAAACAAGAAAGTTAAAGCATTTTCCTTTTGCATATATGATTTTCTGGGTCACGGCAGTAAAAGAACTCACTAAATTTTGAGACTGAATTCATTAAGTAATTGAATGTACGGAAATAAATTAATTGAAATTAATTAATCAACAACTCGTTCTTTTAGAACTGGTGCCCCCTTTTTTACGAGTGCTTTTCTATTTTATTTAATGAGTGCTGGGGTGATGGTTAAACTCTGTCCTCCTCGCACACCCACTAAAAATAAATAAATAATTCATGTACCTTTTTACACTATATTTTATTAAATATCGCTACATCATATTATGATTAAAATGACAGGTGATTATATTATGATGTGACAACTCTCCATTAAAATAACAGAACATCCTAGCACATGCTGTTTCCCCTCATGAGCTCCGGAGGTGCACGATTTCAAAAACTGCCACTGAAATAGCAATTACACAATGCGCTTCTGATGACAGACCTCCTTTTTCCTGCTCAAAAGTGCTTTGTCATAAAATGCACCATAATACTGATGTGCATGAGATTGAGCGCTGCCACGCCTCTTTAAAACGACTGTCCACTACCCAGTACAAAGCCGGCACACTGTCTACTGGTAAATTAGATGGCGTGAGGCAAAGTGTAAAAAAACAGACACTGAGCTGACAGAAACTAACAAAAACACTGGCGTATGGTAGGAAGTCTGGCGCAGCATCACAATTGCTAAAAGGAAGACACTAAATGGCCTGGTTAAGAAAGCCAGCTCTGTTCTGGTGTGCCACCTCGACCTAGTGCAGGTGATAGGAGAAAGGAGGATGGTGGCTAAGCTGTCATCTCTGCTGGAGTCCGAGTCCCATCCCAATGTGAGGACACGCTGAGTGCACTGAGGGAGGTTAACAGTTTAACAGCAGGCTGCTCCATCCAAAGCGCACATTTGCAAGTCTTTTCTACCGGCTGCTGTCAAACATTACAATCTGCACTGCTCATAAAGTCCGCACATAACACAAATACTTTGTACATATAACCTACTGTTAATATCATTATTACTGAAGGTCGATTTTACTTTAAAACTTCTTGCACTGTGTATGTACCACTTTTTTGCAATATTTTCTTATTTATTATTACTCTGAGTGCTGCTACCCCTTTGCTGCTGCAATACAATAAATTTCCCAGTTGTGGGACTATCCAGCCATCCATCCATCCATCCTCTTCCGCTTAATCCTTTTCGGGTCGCAGGGGGGCTGGAGCCTATCCCAGCATCTTTGAGCAAGAGGTAGGGTACACCCTGGACAGATTGCCAGTCCATCACAGGGCCAACACAGACAGACACACGACCATTCATTCTCACAGTCATACCTAAGGACAATTTAGAGTCCCCAGTTTGATGCCAATTAACCTAACTTGCATGTTTTTGGCATGTGGGAGGAAACTGGAGAAATCCCGGAGTAAACCCATGCAGATACGAGGAGAACATGCAAACTCCACACAGATCATTGTTGGTCAGGGGCTGGGATCGAACCCAGGATCCCTTGGCCAAGGGTGAGTTGCTGTGCTGCCGCAGTGCTAACCACTCCGCCACCGCGCTGCCGATGTGGGACTAATAAGCTAATAAAGGTTTATCTTAATGGTGTTTTCACAGTGAAAAAAACATTTGCTTTAATTTTAAAATTTTAATCTGCAGCATTGAAATACTTAAAGCTTCAGAGGTAACTTGTTTATACCATCCTTAAAATTATTTCAGCAGAACAGATGCTAATGGTTTCTGGAGGGACTGTCACCATGGGATGACACCGGGCCCGGCGTTCAGACCATGCCCCTGCTTATCCCTGCCTCTCATTGGGCTGCGTCTCAGCTGGCTCCCAGCTGTCAGTGTTACGGGACGGCTGGGGCCAATTAATCCTCATCAGCTGGGGCGCTGCCAATGAGGATAAAAAGGAGCAGCCTCGATCACTCGGGGCTGCGACATAAGCACTGCTAGGCTGGAGCCCCTTCGTCTGGTGCCAGCCCTTGCCTCATCTTCAGCATAACTCGTAAGTGTTTCCGTAAGGAGTTTTGTGCCTTGGTACCCCCCCATGTCCGGTGCTAGCCCGCTACTTGCCTTACTGTATCACTTGGGAGTGCCACCTTGTATGAGTGCCCTGTGTATTGGAGTCCTTTGCCCAGTGCCAGCTCTCTACTCGTCTGGCTGCTTAACCCGTGAGTTTTACCCGCTGTGAGCTTTCTTGTTGTGTACCCCTACGCCCGGTGCCAACGGTTTACTCTGTCGCCGTACTGCTCAGGAGTGTTATTGTGTATGAGCATCTGTGCTTTCCTCATCCCTCACCCTTACCTCCAGTAAAACATCACAACTCACCAGCTCGCCCTTGGCTCTCATTGTGTGGCTCCCCAGAGCCACATGTAACAGTATGTCGCAGCCCGAACGAGTTGCCGGTGGCCGTGAGTTGTTTGGACTTGTATCTTCCTGTCCGGGTGTCAGCGCTGTTAGCATGCCGTCTCCCAGGAGTCACTTCCGACGCCAGGGCGACGAGCTGAGGTCCATCCCGGGGGCTGTCGACAGGACGCTCTCCATTCTGCACGACGCCTCCAACTCGAGATGCTGGCATCCGGGCCGTGCTGAGGATCTCCTGGACAGTCGCCCTCGCTCTGTATTCCATCTCGAGGTCAGTGCCAGGATTGACGCCATAGTTACACAGCGAGAGAAGCTCCGCGGGTTGGATGGAAATCCCGGCAGGAAGCCGAAGTGGATGACGTTGCCCCCCCGCTTCAGGATCCCGTTCCTGCCTCTATTCCAGCCCGGGAGTTCGCGCCACCCAGAGGGCTTCCCCCGTTCTGCACCACGTCACTCGGGATTCCCCCGAAGGAGCCGCAGCTGACAGCAGTTATGTCCGGGACCGAGCGGCTGTCGCGAGCTCCGCTGTGCATCTACTCACCCTCTCCAGGCATGTGGCAGCGACAGTGAGATTGGTGGAGAGGACTCCAGGGCTACGAAGCTTCCCCGTGTTCAACGCCTTCCTCCCCTCGATCTCTGATCAGGAGCCGTGATTCCTGGGTTCCCCCCTTGCTTCGTCTCCTGGGAATAGCCGTCATCACAACGCCCAGGTGCCTCAGCACGAACCCCGTCCGGATCCAGTTCCGGGTTGCCGCCAGGACCTTTTCCCCCACGCAGCTGTCTCCCCTTTGTCTCGTCAGCGTGGAGATTTCACAGCCCCGTTTCCCGAGCCTCTTTCCCCCGCTGTCATTCCAGGGCATTCGGGCTGGCTCTTCCCGGCTGTTATCCCCTCCTCCTCGACGCGCTTCCTGACTGCTGTGTGTGCCTGGAATCCTGACCTGGCGAGCCCTCTTCTGGAGACAACACGAGTGATCCCCAGACGACTTCCCAGGGGGTCCTCCGTCATCGCCCGGCGGGGAGAGGAAGAAACGATGTCCACGACAGCAGGCGCCATCAAACCTCCAGGAGGCAGGCAAGTCCTAGTTTATTTACATCAGTTTTGTGATTTGCTCTGCTATACTCCTGGAGGTGGAGTTCGGGGTCCGCAGCGCCCTGAACTCCCACCACCTGCTGTAACCTGTATCTTTAATCCTGCACCCTCTGTGTCTCTCTCCGCCGAGTGGTCCCCAGCTTCGGGTCTATGTCATGGGACGAGGAGAGGGCCTGCGGCTCCGCAGCTATGTTGTGGACGGAGGAGGACTGACTGCTACGTGGAGTCTGCGCCGACGACCAAGCGTCCCCGGGTCTCCACGTAGCAGTCAGTCCTCCTCCGTCCACAACATAGCTGCGGAGCCGCAGGCCCTCTCCTCGTCCCATGACATAGACGCGTCCCCGGGTCTCCACGGAGGTGCGGTTTGGTCCATTGGGACGAGGTTCTCCTGCCATCACGCCGCGTGGACCGTCGGCATGGTTACCAACGCTGGAGGAACCTCAAGCTGCGCTGACCATCGTGCAGGCTGCGGGGCCCGACGCAGCTGATTGGGAGCCTGACAACGACCTCCTGACGACGGATCCTGGATCTTCGCAGTCCTGGACGGCGTCAGAACCCGAGATCAGGCGAGTGCTCTCTTTTCTTTTTTCTCTCCATATCTTTGAGCACTTTAGCCTGTCTCTAGGGGGGATGAGCCGGGTGCAGCCGGGTGCAGCCGTCCGTTGCGTCCGAGCTTGTCTCGCCGGGTTCTGGCGCTGCCGGTGACCCTGATCCCGGTTCTGTTTTCTCTCCTGAGCCTGTTTCTAGGGTCGCCGGCGAGGAATTGCCGTCTCTCGTGGTGCTGGAGGGTCCAGGCTCAACGTTGGAGGTCGGTTCTAGTGTGGTGCCGACCCAGTCGGGGTCCGTCGTGGGTGCTGCTCCAGCGGTGTCCGACATGGGTTCGCCCGAGACCCAATCGGGGTCCGACGTGGGTGCTGCCCCAGCGGTGTCCAACGTGGATTCGCCTAAGGCCCAATCGGGGTCCGACGAGGGTGCTACGCCAGTATTGTCCAGGTCCGGTGAGGAAGTGGCTGTTTCCCTGCGGCCTGACGCTCGTCTACCTCGTCATCGGCTCTCCTCTAAGCCTCTTCCACCGGGGTCCGCTTTGACCCTTCGCCCGTCTCAACGGTCCTGGTGGTTGAGTGATGCGGGTTGACGGCTCGACCTGCAAGACTTCCGGTTCGGCGATCTGGTCCAACCCCCTGACGAACTTTGTTGCTTCTGGGTGGCCTGGCACGGCTACCGGTGGACTGGTTTCTTGGGATCTGGGTCTGGAGTTGGCCGTCCGAACTTTTCTTCTTCCCGGCTCACCAACTGGACAATGGGCGGGGCGACCACCAGAACTATTTGACCGTTTTGGACTCTGCCTGCCGTCTCCTCGGGTGTCTCTTACCTTTTTTGTTGTTATTAAGGTCACTTGGGCGTAGCTTCTTTGTCCTTAGGGGAATATGTGTTTTTAGTGCTGTGTATTGTTTCTTATTTACCGTACTCAGCATTTTCTCTTTATTATTATCCTGTCCCTACCTGTCACCTGTATTCCTTTAGGTGACCCTTTTTGTATATAGCGTTGTGTATTGTGTTTTCTAGTTATCCGTACTCAGCGTTTTCATCATCCTTATCTCATCCTTAGCCTTGTCGGTGCATCATGAAGTAATGTGTTTGGCCCCCTTTTCAACCATACTTTGTGATCACCTTATCCTTCCTGTTACCTTCGTGGGGGGGGCTTTCCCTAGTCCCGACTTTAACATTGACTGTGTGTGTTTGGAGTAACGTGTTTTGTTTCCCACTTAATCGTACTCCGTTATTGCCCGTTTGTTCCTGTCGCCTTCACTCCCCTAGGTGACTCAGTGTATATATATATATGGTGCTGTGTATTGTGTTTTTTTTTCTTTTCCTTTATTATCCGTACTTAGCGTTTTTCATTACTCTTGTCCTGTTCTTAGTTTGGTCTCTGCATTATGGAGTAGTGTGTTTGTTCCTTTTTTATCCATACTCTGTAATTGCTTTATTTGTCCTTGTCACCTTTTTGGTGGGTTTTTTCTGTACCCATCCTTAGTACTTTTTCCCCATCTGTGCCCTGGTTTTTTTTGTACGATATAGAGTATTATATTCGGGGGGGGTTTTCTCATTGCCCTGTTACTCTATATTGGTCCATCGGTTTATTTGTCTTTCCCTCTGCTTCTCTCCCTCCGGTCCTGCCTCCCCTCCGCCCACCCTAGTTGGGGGGGGGCTGGGGTGTTCCTGGTCGTTCGGAGCCCGACCGTGAGGGGGAGGCTCTGTCACCATGGGATGATGCCGGGCCCGGCGTTCAGACCATGCCCCTTCGTATCCCTGCCTCTCATTGGGCTGCGTCTCAGCTGGCTCCCAGCTGTCAGTGTTACGGGACGGCTGGGGCCAATTAATCCTCATCAGCTGGGGCGCTGCCAATGAGGATAAAAAGGAGCAGCCTCGATCACTCGGGGCTGCGACATAAGCACTGCTAGGCTGGAGCCCCTTCGTCTGGTGCCAGCCCTTGCCTCATCTTCAGCATAACTCGTAAGTGTTTCCCGTAAGGAGTTTTGTGCCTTGGTACCCCCATGTCCGGTGCTAGCCCGCTACTTGCCTTACTGTATCACTTGGGAGTACCACCTTGTATGAGTGCCCTGTGTATTGGAGTCCTTTGCCCAGTGCCAGCTCTCTACTCGTCTGGCTGCTTAACCCGTGAGTTTTACCCGCTGTGAGCTTTCTTGTTGTGTACCCCTACGCCCGGTGCCAACGATTTACTCTGTCGCCGTACTGCTCAGGAGTGTTATTGTGTATGAGCATCTGTGCTTTCCTCATCCCTCACCCTTACCTCCAATAAAACATCACAACTCACCAGCTCGCCCTTGGCTCTCATTGTGTGGCTCCCCAGAGCCACACGTAACAGGGACCATTTGTTAAAATATCAAATCAAATTAAAAAAATTATTTATATAGCACCAAATCATGACAATAGTCATCTCATCGCTCTAAAAACATAAGTATAAATTATCTAAATAATAAAAAAAAATGAGTTTCACATATTAAAACAAAAAATATGAACACATTTTTTAACACTGGCTGCAACAAATTCCTGCAGTCTAACAAATGCAAGCCTCAGTTGTACTTACCTTTATGCATTCATCTGTGCTTTTGAATTGCCTCTTTTCAAATACTCCGCTGTGGAATGTGAAGGCAAGTCGCCACAACTTCCCAAACTGGAGTTGATGTGTCACTGATAGACATGCCATGTGGTTCTGGGAGCGTGATGAGATTTGTCCGAACCAGTGAGTGCATGAAAGATAGCACTGTCACCCACAATAACTGAGTTAGCTGATGCATTCTTCAATTCTGCGCTCTGATGGAGGGAAAGTTATTTACTGCTGGGAACTGAAAGATAGGGTGTACACATACAGAGATCTTCCCTGTCCCAACATAAAATAGCAACACAATTTCAGCTTAAGACAAGTGTGCAATAACATACTATAGTAACTTGTGGTAAATCAAACCACTAATCAATCATTTGAAAAGAAAGCATATACGTACACTGAGTTTTTACTTGATGAAGACAAGAATGACAAGACAACAAAAATCACAAGACACAACTATTTCATATGACATGACAGCATTAGCTATTAACACTGAATTATAGTGCTAAACAGCATGTTGGGTAATACATAAAGCTAGCAGTTTGAATACGTCATAAACCATACTAAAATTTTAAGCTGGGGTGCTCAGCTCTCCTGACCATTGACCTTGACCTTAAGCACAGCCTGGATACAGACCCATCTAGGATGTGCCTAAAGTCAAGGTCAGTGACCTCGGAGGAGTAACGTGTTTTGGGAAATCATGCAGATCTTCTGACCTTTGACAATGACCTTGACCTCAACCTACATGCAGGCCTACCTAAGGGTCACTGTGAATGAGTTTTGTGAGAATCGAGGTAATTGCCTAGGAGGAGTAGTGATTTTTTCTAAAATCATGTGTCATGATTAGCCAGAGTGGTGGCCTAGTGGTAGAGCATCCACCCTGCAACCGAGAGGTTGCAGGTTCAAGTCCCGGCAGGGTCATACCAAAAGACCACATAAAAATGGTACTTGCTGCCTTCTAGCTTGGTGCTCAGCAAAAATAGAATGGAGGAAGGAAAGTTGGTTACCCAGCCACAGGGGATGCACAAGCCAGTGTACTCCCTGTGCCGGTCCCAAGCCTGGATAAATGGGCAGGGTTGCATCACGTAGAGCATCCGGCGTAAACATCCTTGCCAAATTAACATGCGGATCATTGCGCTATAAGGTGCTGATACGCTGTGACAACCCCAAAAGAGAGCACTTGAAAGACAAAAATAAATAAATAAATAAATAAGTGCTATAATCTCCTGACCTTTTACCATGACTTGACAACTTGGATGCAGACCTCCTGAGGATTCTTGTGAGTGAGTTTGGTCACCACTGGGGCAGCTGAGTAGTGATCTTTCTGAAATCATAAAATTGCCCAATCTTGTAACCTTTGACCTTGAGCACAACTTGGATGCAGAACCACCTGAGGATCATTGTTGAGTGAGTTTGGTAAGCATCAGAGCAAATGCCTAGAAGGAGTAACGATTCCCGTGAAATGTAGATGGGCGGATGCCACGTCATCGCATTAGCTCCTTTTGGCTTCGCTGGAATGAGCTACAAAAAGATGAAGGATAAAGGTAGTAGGAATGTCCTGAATAGACCGGGAGAAAGCATTCAGAGAGCACAGACTTCTGCCAAAGGACCACACAGTTCCCTTCATAATGTGATTGCATAATAATTCACCCAACCTAGGAACATAAATCTCCAAAGTCTGGGAAAACAATTTCACAAAAAGATGCATAGACACATTTATATTTATGTTTTTTTTTACATGTGGGATCCTATCTTAAACAGCATTTTTTTCTCATTCTCCAAAACAGTAGGTGGCAGCAGGACTGTCAGCTGCCCACCAAAAGCAAAACCAGCAAGTGGTTGCACTGCCAGCAGACACACGTTATCTTTGTGTGTTTGTGTTCTTTTTTTTTTTCTAAATATTAGATGTGGAAAAAACAATTTTTGGATGGTGTTTAAGATTGTGTTGTAATTCTACTCAAAAGACAAAAAATAATAGTTACACATTAAATTATTTCTTTACAGTCCCTTATCATGCGCATATGCCGACTCCAAACACGAACCAAAAAAAAAAAAAAAAAGCAGTCCGTAGCATGTCTCCACAAATCTTCGCCAGCAAGGGAAAAAAAATGAAAAAGAGTCCAGATAGTCCGATAGTCCACCAAAAATAACTGGAAGTTAATGTCTTTAAAATAACGGGAAAGACCCTGTGCTCAGGAAAAATTGCAGTTCGTAAAGGAAGAGAAAAAAGGCTCAGTCTCATAGGCATGCAGCTCGGTCACCCCTGGGTCGTTTTGACAGCTCAGCTCAACATTAATAAATGCAACAATACTGTGAAACTTAGACAGCTATAGGACCACAAACAACAAATGAGGTTTTCTAAATTATGTAACAGAGTCAATATAAAAACATTCCTACTTGGCTTACCAAGCGGATCGGTCCTCTCGGTGACACAAGTAGAGTGCTGGATTCTGGAGCCTGTGGTAGTGGGTTCAAACCCTCAGTTCAGCTTAACCGCCTGTCCCCTTAACTACAGTTGCACTTTATTAGTTATGACAATTAGGCCTGTTTGTGTATATTAATAATTTTATTCATAGTGCAATACATTGTACTTTTTGAAGCGCTTTATGTGGCAGTGCCAAAATATTAAAGCATATCTCATTGTTTACATTGTCTATCAATGTCAAACAAACATATGTCTAGAATCAGCACTTTTGTTTTTACTTTCCATTTCACTTTCCGTATTTGCTGTTTTTTGCTGCTCCAAATATACACCAAACGTGACGGAAATAGTCAAAAAAACATGACCGAAATTGTTTATCATAATTCTGGTTTTACTTGCCCTATCAACACAATTTAAAAACTGGGAAAGCTTTCCAAATCTGCACTAGGTCAAGGACCACTTCTGGTAAAAATTTCATCCAAATCCATCCAGTAGTTTTGGAATGTTCTTGCTAACACACTGTGAGAAGATTAGAGCCTTGACAGAGGTATGCATTCTGAGATCATCACCAAAATGTTATGGGTTCCTCTCTAAACCAAGTACCACCTCTGGTGAAAATGTCATCCAAATCCATCTAGTAGTTTTTGTGTAATCCTACTGCACAAATATAAACAAGGTCCTTGGTGGAGGTATGCAATCTCTGATCTTCATCAAAATTTAACTGGTTTTTCCTTGGCCCAAGGGCTACCTCTGGTGAAATTTTCACCAAAATCTATCGAGTAGTTTTTGCGTAATCCTGGGGGGGGTGTAAATTGGATTGGGGGTATGAATTAGCCTAGGCCATAAAATACCTGGGGTATAATTTAGTCTAGGCCACTTTAACCACAGGTATAGTCTGGACTGGGGGTATACTGTGGCCTGTTACACCGGGCAAACCACTGGTTTTGTGGCCACATTGGTTGGAGGCCAATCAAACGTATATTACAGCACTGGACCTTGGGAAGCTCGATAAGGTGAGGGTGTGGGCGCTTCTCCTTCACAACCTGGGTATTGAAGGCCGGAGGGTCCTATGGATGTTCAGCGCAACAGATTCATATGAGGAAGTTGTGGAGCTGATAGCTAAACGTTTCTCCACCCCAGACAGCGTGACTGTTCAGAGAATTTGCTTTCGCCGGAGACGCCAGCATGTAGGTGAGCCTATCTGCCAGTATGTCATTGACTTGAAGCAGCTAGCTAACAAGTGTCGTTTTAGACTGCTTGAAGACGAGATGGTGCGTGACCAGCTAGCAGAGCACATGTGCAATGCTGAGCTGCATGCTAGGAGAGAAAGTGAGAGCTGTGAGCAGAGGAATGGAGATAGGGAAAATGGGCGAGCCAAATTACCACTTACGTGGGCTCCGAGGGAGCACAGGTCGAACCCCAGCGGGGAATAGACAAACCGGCAGGGCAGGGAACTGTAGGTGGAGTCTGACCGGGTGGAGGTTTCCGTCGTGGGAAAAGTTTTGGCAGGAGAGCGCGCGCAGCCATCAGCAACACACCTACATGACGGCAGCAACCTGCACCAAGGAGGAAAAGCACAAGGATTAATAACTTCTTAACCGTTGTGCACAAGACGACTTACTTGTCTGTAAGGTAGTATACCCAGACAAGCCAGCATTGAATCACTGAAGCGTGCTTCCTTAAATACGCTGGCAGATAAGAGGGCGCAGGTGTGTCCTCTCCCTCAGGTGCGCTGATGAGCGGTGGAGAGATGAACGGGAAGGAGGGGGCGCGCTCTCGCTGCCTATGACAGGGCCCCCTCCCCTTCTAGGAGCGCCTCCTGGCGGTCCACAGGTCTTATCAGGATGGGCCTGATGGTAGGACCAGAGCATCTCTTAATCCAAGATCCAGGCCGAAGGAACCCAGGATCGATCCTCCGAGCCGTAGCCCTCCCAATCCACCAAATACTGGAGGCCCCGGCCCCGACGGTGAACATCCAAGATCCGGCAGACTGTGTGGGCGGGTTGACCGTCGATGAGCCGGGGAGGAGGAGGCGGCTTCGGTGGGGGGGGACACAGAGGACTGACCGAGAGGGGCTTGATGTGGTGTGTGTGAAGGTCAGGTTCACATGGAGCGTGGGTGGGAGGCTCAGCCAAACCGAGGCGTCGCTGACAATTCTGGAGATCGGGAAGGGCCCAATAAAGCGCGGAGACAGCTTCTTGGACGTAGTCTTCAAGGGCACCTGACTGGCCGCCAACCAGACCTGCTGACCCACTGCATACTTGGGTGCAGGCGTCCGATGTTTATCCGCCACCGCCCGGTTGCGCTCCACAGAGTGGGTCAGAGTGGCATGTGTGGACCTCCAGATGTGCCTGCAGCAGCGAGCATGCACCCCCACTGAAGGAACCGCGACCTCCCTCTCAGCCATAGGCAGTAATGGAGGTGTGTACCCCAATGATGCCTCGAAGGGAGAAAGCCCCGTAGCCGAGGAAACAGCCGTGTTCATGGAATACTCCACTCAGGTCAGATGTGAACTCCATGATGAGGGGTGCTCGGCTGCCATGCACCACAAGGTGGCCTCCAAGGACTGACTGGTGCACTCTGCCTGCCTGTTGCTCTGCGGGTGGTTCCCAGAGGAGAAGCTCACCATGGTTCCCAAGGTGTGGCAGAAGGCCTTCCATACTTGAGATGTAAACTGCTGCCCCCGGTCAGACACGATATCCACTGGGATGCCATGGAGTCGAATAACGTGATCCGTCAGCAGGACGGCCGTCTCCAAGGCCGAGGGAAGTTTGGGGAGCGCCACCAGGTGGACAGCCTTGGAGAAATGGTCAACGATGGTTAGAATGACAGTTTTGCCGCAGGAGAGGGGAAGTCCAGTGACAAAGTCCACGGCGATGTGGGACCATGGTCGACCAGGAACAGGGAGGGGATGGAGGAGTCCAGATGGGGGGGGGGAGGAATTGGACTTGCCCCAGCCACAGGTCTGACAGGCCCGCACGTACTCCCACACGTTCCACCACAGCATGGGCCACCAGAACCCCCACCGAACCAGATCGATAGTACGGGTGATTCCAGGATGACAATCAAAGCGGCTGGTGTGACCCCAGTGGATGATGTTACTACCGAGGGCAGCGGGGACGTACAGGCGATCCGGGGGGCACCCTGCCGGCACAGGCTCCTGAGACTGGGCCTGATGGACCCTCCGCTCGATATCCCACGTAAGGGCACCAAGGATGCACGAAGAGGGAAGAATGGGTTGGGGAGGGGAAGGGGACTCTATCTTCTTGGAATCAAACTGGTCCAAGAACCAGGCCTGTAGGTGATTGTAAAATTAAACCGCTAGAAAAATAAAGCCCAGCGGGACTGCCTGGTGTTAAGTCGGAGGGCCGACCGCAAGTACTCAAGGTTCTTGTGATTGGTCCACACGACAATGGGGTGAATAGCCCCCTCTAACCAATGTCTCCATTCCTCTAGTGCCAATTTAATGGCGAGCAGCTCTCTGTCCCCTACATTGTAATTCCTCTCGGCTGGCGTGAGCCAACGAGAGAAATATGTGCACGGATGGAGCTTCTGGTTGGAGGATGTGCGCTGCGAGAGAACAGCGCCCACCCCCAAATCAGAAGTGTCCACCTCAAGGATGAACTGGAGCTGCGTGTTGACCTGGGCCAGGATTGGTGTGTCAGTGAACAGGACCTTTAATTTCGAAAAGGCCTGTTCCGCTGCCTCGGTCCACCGAAAGGGGACCTTAATGGAGGTCAGCTGTGTTAAGGCAGTGCAACCCCACTATTGTTCCTGATGAACCTCCAATAAAAGTTTGCAAACCCGAGGAAGCGTTGAAGCTCCCTGCGGGAGTGGGGCATCGGCCAATCGAGCACTGCTATCACCTTGGCCAGGTCGGCAACCAGTCTCCCCTCAGCTACTATGAAGCCCAAGAAGGAAATAGATGTTGTGGAGAACTCGCACTTCTCGGCCTTAACGTAGAGCTGGTTCTCCAAGAGCCGTTGTAAAACGGCTCTAACGTGGACCTTAGGTTCCTCTGGCGAGCGGGAGGAGATCAAAATGTCATCCAAATAGACAAACACAAATTGATAGAGCATATCGCGGAGGACGTCGTTAATTAACCGTTGGAAGACAGCGGGGGCGTTGGTGAGCCCAAACGGCATTACCAAATACTCGAATTGCCCCAAGTGTGTTTTAAACGCCGTCTTCCACTCATCCCCCTCACAAATGCGAATGAGATGGTATGTGTGGCGTAAGTCTAATTTGGTAAACACCAGTGAGCGCTGAAGGAGCTCAAACGTGGAATTCATCAAGGGCAGGGGATATTTGTCCTTAACTGTTATGACGTTGAACTCATGGTAATCGATACATGGGTGGAGCGAGCCATCCTTCTTGCCGACAAAGAAGAACCCAGCCCCGAGAGGAGTCGAAGATGGCCAAATGAGGCCAGCGTTCAGCGACCCTTTAACATACTTCTCCATGGCCTCCCTCTCCGGCCCCGAAATACTATAGAGCCGGCTGGATGGCAGATTCGCCCCCGGGATGAGGTCCACAGTACAGTCATAAGAGCGATGAGGCGGCAGCGACACCGCTCTCGACTTGCTGAAGACCTCCCCTAAATCATGATAAGCACAGGGGACAAGGCTGAGATCCGGCGGCTCGACTGGAGGAGGAGACACCGGGAGGGATGGAGCACATTCCGCTGAACTTAAACAATTGGCCAGACAAAACGGGCTCCAGGAGGAGATGGAATTCCTCCCCCAATTTATCATGGGGCTGTGCCTCCGGAGCTACGGATAACCAAGAATCATCGGGGACGATGAATCTGGGAGAACTAGGAACGTTAGTTCCTCTCGATGATTCCCAGACAAGAGGATGGCAACCGGCCGCGTGCATTCGGCGACCACCGTGACCTCGATACCAGATATGGCGTTAACACGTCGTTGGGGGGACAATTTACAAGTGGGAATACCCAGGTCCCGCATGAACCAGGCCGACACGAAATTTCCCTCTGCCCCTGAATCAACTAATGCCATGACCCTCCTCTCGACCCCTGGCAATTGTACAAGGGCCAGAATAGAGAAGTTGCCGGGGCGAGTTAACTTGGTCCCGCCCGCCAGATCCCCCACGGCTACTGACGGGCCGCGTCTTTTTGGCCGCCGGGGGCACTCGTCCCGACTGTGCTCCGGGGAAGCACAGTACAAGCATGAGCCAGCTCTCCTCCTTTGCCGACACTCAGCCTCGGTTAGACGAATCCGGCTGAGATCCATCGGTTCGGGAGGCGGTCTGGCCCACCCAGTGTCAGTCCCTGTGGTGGGCACGCACCCAGTGGACCAGCAAGAGGAGGCCTGTCGCTCCTTCTTGCGCTCACGGTTGCGGTGGTCCAACCCCACAGCCTGATCAATAAGACCATCAAGCGTCTCAGGAATAGCATGAACCGCCAGATCGTCGTGGAGATGGTCATTCAACCCATGGAGGAATGCGTTGTGTAACGCAACCTTATTCCATCCCAAGTCTTCCACTTTGACCCAAAACTCCAGAGAGAACTCGGCCACAGACCAAGCCCCCTGGCGGAGAGTCATAAGGTGGCTCATAATGTTCCCCTGACTCTCGGTGTGGTCGAACGCGCAAGAAAAAGTGACCACAAATTGGTCAAATGTGTGATTACGGCCAGGGCTGTCTGCTGTGGCCAGGGCTGTCTGCTGTGGCCCGGGCCCAGCTAAGGACCCGGTCCCTCAGCAGTAGGGAGAAAAACTGAATTTTCGCAACATCCGTTGGGTACTTTCCCCCAACCTGCTCCAAATACATCTGTACCTGGTGTAAAAACTCCTTACATTTCCCCACCTCCCCCGTGTACAGGGCAGGTGAGGGAATGGAGGTGGTACGGTGAACTGGTGGATGAATAACGGGAGCAGGCTGAGGAGGAGGAGCCGGCAGAGTCGCCCCAGCCAAATGACGTGTGATGGTATCCAATTGCTGCATCATAGTCTGCAGCTGCTGGTTCATCACAGTGACCTGTTGCTCGGTCGCTTCTAAGCGATCCACAGGAGACTGTCCCCCTGTTGCACCTGCTGAGCCGAGGTTAAGGCTGGTGCGTTCTGTCATGACTGATTAGAATATTCAGCCCACGTGTAAGGCGAAGCAACAAAGAGACAATCAAACAGTAAACATATTTGAATGTTTTATTAAATGTCAAAACACGCTCTGCTACAGAACAGTCACTTGCCAGGGGAATGGGCCTGTGGAGAGAAAGTGAGAGCTGTGAGCAGAGGAAAGGAGATAGGGAAAATGGGTGAGCCAAATTACCACTTACGTGGGCTCCGAGGGAACACAGGTCGAACCCCAGCAGGGAATAGACAAACCGGCAGGGCAGGGAACTGTGGGTCGAGTCTGACTGGGTGGAGGTTTCCGTCGTGGGAAAAGTTGTGGCAGGAGCGCGCGCACAGCCCTCAGCATCACACCTACATGATGGCAGCAACCTGCACCAAGGAGGAAAAGCACAAGGATTAATAACTTCTTAACCATTGTGTACAAGACGACTTACTTGTCTGTAAGGTAGTATACCCAGACAAGCCAGCACTGAATCACTGAAGCGTGCTTCCTTAAATACACTGGCAGATAAGAGGGCGCAGGTGTGTCCTCTCCCTCAGGTGCGCTGATGAGCGGTGGGGAGATGAACGGGAAGGAGGGGGCACGCTCTCGTTGCCCATGACACTTTCATATGTTACCAAAGATACATAGGGAGTCTTGATATAAAACAAGACCTTCATATATTAACCGCCAGTTTGTTAAAATTAGTTAGACTAATCTCCATAATAAGCTATCACTTGTTCTGATTCTGGACGCGGGGTCAGGCAAAAATAGCCTCTATATGGAGTTAAGCAGGTCATAAAGCGGCAGGGACATAAACACAATAACTCTGTAAATATTGTGTATGTTGATATTGTATGTGGGATATGGGCAATTTAACTAAAACGGCAACATCAGGGCCACTCTTCACCGTGCAGGAGGCAAAGACGAGTCTGTGTCTTTGTTCAAGAAGGGAAGGGGGTAATTCACCCACTCGCCTGAGTTGAACTGAGAAATCGTATTTAAAGCATGATCAAAGTTACTGAGAGGAAATTGTTTGAGGTAACAGCACTGAATTGTACACAAAGTTAAAGTTGTAAGATTATTCTTGCATGAATAGAGCTGAATTTGGGGGAGACAACTCTCCAGTTTCTTTGAGGAAACAAGGCATGGTTTGTGGTCAACAGGCTTCACGGCCACATTGTGCATTCGTATTTGCGTGTGACTGAAACGGCCACGTGGCATTCCTGTTGCATGAGAACTGCGCATGTGCAGATTAAGCAGTGTAAATGCCATTTTGAAAATCACCAGGGTGAGTCATCCTGGGCGCCATCTTGGAGCTGAGGCAGCTAGACCGCCTCCAAGCAACGTCACTGTGTCTCCACCTCCTTGAGTGCAGAAGGAACTGCCTCCATCTTGTGGGCAACTATAAGAATTGCATTCTTTCATAAATTTACCTCCAAATTAGACAAATTGCGAAACTATTAAGCCGATTTATAATCAAATTGAGCTTCCAAATTAACTTCAAAGCAATCCATGTTATTCAGAATAACCTAAATTTAAAACCAATTTGAAGTTTCTATGCCAAAAGCAGCGAAGGTAGGTGAAATGCAGGATCAGGAATATTTGCCAGGGTCACATAAACTAATGCCCCAACTGTGTTTGAGTGTCAGTACACCCTATTTTGGACTCTGGCCCAGAATGAATGGTGCTCCATTGGCTGCCAATGCTTTTCATCAATAAATCTGCTGAAAACTTTTACTCTGCCTGATTTTTGAATCCTTAAGAGGAATTTTTTCCAATGAAACCCAATATCTCTCTGGCTGAAAGGGAGCCTCTCTAAGTCCTTGCACGGTGAAACAAAGTCCTCCCCCACTTGCTCAACAGCAGGTTTGGAACAGTAAGGCAACAGAGAGGCTACCCCTAATTAGCAGGAGAGTGAAGAGGTTCAACTCTAATCTGGGCAGAGGAAAGAATAAGTAGATTTATTCCTAATTTTAAAAGGGAATATGTTGTGAAAATCCTAGGTTGAGAATATATAAAAATGGGGTAATTCAAACAGTACTGAAGAAAAAGGGAAAAAATAAGAAAATAAATAAATGTTGTGGAGATTGTTATTGTTGTGTGTATGGTGAAGTTTGTGTGCTGAGAGTGGACAGAAATGGAGAAGGAAGTTTGGTTTTAAAGGAAAATTGAAGGCTGATGAATGTGGAATTTTTGTGCAGGGTATAAGGGAAAAGTATGGATTGACCGAGGCGCAGAAGTGGTTGGAAGAAGGGAAGAAAAAATGTAAAACTGAGTCTGACGCTGCAACGGTGAGATGAAAAAATAATAAGCATGACAAAAAATTTTTTTTAAAAAAGACGCTGTATAAAGGTTGGTTTGTTTCTCCATTAATCTGAGATGATGACAGTGGCTGTGGTCCTGGGCTGAATCTGCCTCCCTACCCCAGCAACCGTGTGTTCCTCTCTGAACCCACTGACAACCCCCTCCTTCCTCCATACTATAATAAAGAAAGAAAAAAAGGAAGGTACATTGAGAGACGGGACAAACAGATGATCAAAACAACCACACGTAAGTAAAATACATTATATTGTTTTGGTTTTGTTTTGTTTTTTTTCATTTCCCAAATGTGAGGTCTTAAATTTGATCAGACGGCATTGTTTTCAATAACTATGGCATAAAACACACCTAAAATTGGATTTCAGATGGGCGTGATCTGCTTTCAAAACTGTGCATATCCATGTTGCACTGAGCTGAGACTCTCCCACTTTGCAGAGCATTATGACATATTTCAACAGCTTTTTGCATCTGATATGATTTGGATGTAGATAGAATGATAATGTTTTAATCATCCTTAATATTTTTAATTATAACCCAAATCAAAGTATGAAATCTAGTTTATAGGGATTAAACTCTTGGACTTGATTCAGACAAATAGAATGTAGTTATTTAGTGAAAACTAAGGTTAGAATAACAGCAAACTACACAAAACTCTTAGCTGGTCTGGATCACTTGTAAATTTTGTTTGACATTGTGCTAAGTTTCAAAATATTAACAGATTGGTGTACTCTGTCTGAAGATTGGGAATCTAACTATGAAAGGAAAATAAAAAATTTAAAGAAAAACCTGCACCTATTTATGTGATTACTGACCCAAGGGGGGCTGGGGCTCCCCATTGATCTGTCTTTTATGAAGAAAGCCGAGGAGGAGGAGGGGGAGGAGGACATCAAGTGAGCAGTGGAGGAGGAGGGGCCATGGCCAAGGAGGGCACAGTGGAAACTGAGTGATGGCAAGACCAGCTGCTGGGAGGGGGAGGAGCCCATGAGCCACATCCACTAAGACAAAACTGGACTGCATGATTAAGACTAAAACAGATAAGTGGACTCACTTCTACACATATACACGAAATTGACATAGTAGACATTTTCCATTTACCCGACTTTGATCTAATGTTAATAACATAGTGTTTACCAGAAGTAATGTTGGAAGTTCAAAGTACTCAGATTAAATTTGTGTGACGCAGGTGTTTGTAGATCAGTAACTTCAGGTAATGACATTCAGGCCTTGGCAAAGTCAGAAGAAAAGGTAACAGTTAAATTTGCAAATGGCAAACTATATCTATCAAATCTGTGAAAGTAAAGGATTCTACTACCGGTAACATTGTTGAAGGGTGGTTCATTTTGTCAGAGGCCTACCCACATGTTGAGGAAATAAACGTAGTTTATGAAGACTTCCAAACTAAAATACTGATATTCACTTGACCTGATCATAGCTGGACCATGTTCAGTGATATCAGCATTTTACATCCACAGTTCCTACTGATTGGCAATCTCCAGATAAATATCATTGAACAATGCATTACAGGCATTTGAGTGAACCTGATCCAAATTATGGACAAACATTTTTTGCAAATCCATCCTACAGATTGGTCATTGAAAACTTGCACTGGTCACCAAGGGGATATGTGGGAGCATCCGTTGTCCTATCTGATGATGATAAGAGACATTTTAAACAATGGAGGGTTCCACACATCTCACTGGTCAAACCCAAACACATGGATTGGGAAAAATGTTGGACATTTTGTCAACCCCTGCTGAGGAACATAGCCATCCATGGGAAGCCAACGTCTGACCTTAAGATAGAATATTCTCCCAAATTAGAAACATATGCATGTCACTTAACTGCGTAACCACAGCACAAAAGGCTGTGCACATTGACACCCAGAAATCTCCTACATGACCAATCTTAACATTAACAAAAAAGGATGAGCAAATTTGAAACAAATTCTAAATTCATTATAATAAAAAGATAAAACAGATGTTGGGCTAACTAAAAGGGGCAAAGTAGGTCACTGTAACATCAAAGTCACACACTATAGACCATGTAAAACACAATATCCTCTCCGTCTAGAAGCTCAAAAATGTGTTAAACAGGTCATAAAAGAGCTAAAAGCAGCAGATGTCATGGTGTCATGCTCAGCCTCCCCATTCCTGTGGAAAAAGCTCTGCCATCCTGATGATGCAGGATCTGCAAGAATTTGCAAAGCTATAATTCTTTGTGCTCACCGTGTACCAGAATCACACACATTGCTGAATGAACTAGAACCCCAAATGCAATTTTTCACAGTAGTTGTTATTAGCAATGCATTTTTAGCATACCAGTACATCCAGATCATCAATTCTGGTTTACATTCATATCGGAGAACAAAAAGTACATATTCACCAGACTACCACAGGGTTACTGTGAGTTTCCCACAATTTTTTCTCAGGCAATACCAGCAAATCTTGCACATTTTATACCTCCAAATAGTAGCCAATTGCTCCTCTATGACATATTGCTGGCATCTCCTGATGAAGAAATATGCAAACAAAACGTTTCCGTAGGCTGGAGTCTATAGATGGTTAAATAAAGGTGCTGTTTTTAATCAAGATTCCCAAATTTATACTTGACCAAAGGGTAAACCCAGCCTCCCACAAAAATTGTTTCACTATGCTGTTACTTGTACACATAGAGTTTCTCATGTGTCCAAGAGAGGGATGGTGATATTGGTTATTAGTTACCACAGCCTGTGGGTTTGAAAATTTTGCTACAAAATTTTGCCAATAATGTCTAATCTGTGCACAAAATAATGCCCAGGGCAATATCAAGACCAGAGAAGGGTAGTTCTCCATTATCAACAGACCCATTTCAGAACATTTGCATGGACTTCATTGAACTAAACAAATGTGAAGGGAAGCGATATTGTTTAGTTTTCCTTGTAAAAATCCAGATGCAATTACAGTTGCTAAAAAAAAAATACTAACATGCATTATTCCAAGGTATGGGATCCAAGAGAAAATTTATTCAGATAATGGTACTCATTTTGTAGCCAGATTATTTCACATTTAGGAAAAGTGTTGAACATTGATTTTTTTTTTTTTTTTTTTTGTTACTTATTTGTACCCGTAGGTAGATTTGGTTTGCAGTCTGGTGACAAGCCACCGGCTGCTGGTCGCTGCGTGTGCGAGCGCCCTAAACCTACATGTTTTTGGTATGCGGGAGGAAACCGGAGAAATCCCGGAGTAAACCCACGCAACACGGGGAGAACATGCAAACTCCACACAGCTCACCGTTGGTCGGGGGCTGGGATCGAACCCACGATCTCATGATCCTCGCGATCCCCCGGCCGAGGGTAAAACTGTGCTGCCACAGTGCTAACCCACTGCGCCACCGTGCAGCCAACTTGAAAACCCATGCAGCATATCACCCACAGTCTGCAGGATTTGTGACATAACAACATAACCAGACCATTAAAGAAATATTAAGAAAACAATTGTCATGATTTGCCCCCCAGGGCAGAGAGAGAGACCCACGCGCCAGCTGCAGTTTGTGGCATTTATTGAAAACAAACATAAAGTACCAAAGTGCAGCAAACCAAAAATCCAAACTAACAAGGAAATCTTACAGACTGGGACAAACTCAAGACAAAACTCACCAGAGCAGGGTTAGGGCTCTGGTGGCGAGGAGGAAGAGAATCTTAAAACTGCCGCAAAAATGAAATGAAAAAGCAGTCTTTAAATAGGGTCAGAACCAATAACACAAGTGAAGACAGGTGTGGGATCACATGAGCGGGCAAAAAGGTAATAACGGTAAATGATTGGGATCAGCTGGAGATAACGAGAGGAGAGCTCACCGGCTGATAACTGACAGGGCTACGCCCACACAGAGCACCAACCAGGAAATGCCCTGACAGCTGTCAACTGCAATAATAAGGAATTAGAATAAAATATAAACGAGTACAAACTGAGAAACAGATACCAGTAAATACAGGATCAGAATGTAGTAAACTGAGACATAAACAGGAAAACAAGCAGGGATAACAAAACCCAAAATGCATAAAAATACAACAAATACAGTATATTTAAATACAGAGAAAAAAGACACAAGACTGAGCATGGCGGAACCTCCAGTGCTCAGCTTGTGACAGAGCCCCCCTCTCAAGGGGTGGGTCCCAGATACCCCAGGGTAACATAAAAAAAAAAAAAAAGAAAAACAACCCCCCCCCCCCCGCCCCAACAGGAGCACAACAATAACCCACCCAGGGTGGGTGGGTGGGTGCATGGGGGGGGGGGGTTTAGGAGGGAACGAAACAACCCCGCTCAGGACCCACACCAGTCAAAATCAATGATTTAGGCGCCCTGGACCAAAGAGCTAGAAAGTTCAGGTGGGCGACCAAAGTCCCAGGCCTGGCGGACGGCGAGGTGGCACAAGTCGGGTGGCCTGCTGGAGAAAATGGGCCACCCTACCCAATGGCTCAGTCCATCAGGCGGTCGACCAGAGTTTTTCAGCCACCTGAACAGCAAGGGTGGTCCAGGGGGCGGTTGCCCAGCAGAAATAATCAATGTCAGGGTGAGGAGAGGGAACCATGACGGCATCAGACAGAGGAGGGGGAACCACAACGGCCTCGGGCAGAGGAGGGGGAACCACGGCAATGTCTGGCACAGGAGGGGGAACCACGACAGCATCTGGCACAGGAGGGGGAACTACAACGACGTCAGGCAGAGGAGAGGGGACCACGACGGTGTCAGGCAGAGGAGGGGGAACCATGACGCCCTCGGACTGGCCTGTAGCACCCTCGGTGGTCCCGGACTAGGACACTGCAGCACCCATGGTGGCTCCGGGCTGGAGTGGAGCTGCACCCGCAGTGGCTCCAGGCTGGAGTGGAGCTGCACCCGTGGTGGCTCCGAGCTGGAGCAGAGCTGCACCCGCGGAGGTCCCAGACTGGGATATAGCTGCACCCTCAGTGGACCCAGACTGGGCCAAAGGTGCACCCATGGTGGCCCCTGGGCTGGAGCGTAATGCCCATGGCAGACCCACACTGGAGCGCAGCACCCAAGCCAACTGGGGTGCAGCACCCAAGACAGTCCCTGACTGGGACACAGCACCCACGGAGACCCGAACAAAGGAGGAGCTGCACCCACAAAGGACCCGGACTGGGCCGAAGCTGCACCCACAGAGGCCCTCGGATGGGACGGAGCACCCACGAAGACCTCAACCGGAGGGGGAGCAGCATTCACAAGAACCTCAGCCGGAGGGGGAGCAGCACCCACGGAGGTCCGGGGCTGGGACGGAGCACCCTCGACGACCTCAGCAGGAGGAGCTGGACCCATGATCATTTCGGGCAGCGAGTCTAGACCCACGGAGACATCTAGCCAGGCTGAGACATCCTCGGTGACCCTGGGGGAGAGCTCAGACAAGACAGGATGGGAAACAGGGTCAGGGTCACTGGCAGCAGTGGAGCTTGGCGAGATGAGCTCAGGTGCAGCTGATGCCTGCACCCGGCTCTCCCCACCAAAAGCCAGACAAGATCTCTCCAAAATAGACACAAGAAAAACAAAGGAGAGCACTTGTCTGAGCTCGAGCTCCACCGCTGTCCAGGACTCCGTCGATCCAAACGATCGTGCCATGGGCCCGGCCCTCTGGAGATCCAGCTCCAACTCTGCTGCAGCGGCCCCTGCAGCAGGCATAGTGGTAGGTGCAGTCCTGGGAGCCTCCAGCGAGGTGGCCCATGCAGGTGGCTCACCCTGCGTGGCGACAGGAGGTCGGCTCCCTGCTGGCACTGCTGCCCGCTCAGCTGAAGTCCAGGGACTCTTCTTAGTTGACACAGGTGTCAGCTCAGTTTCAGCGCTCTCCCTCCATCCAAAGTGTGGCTGCGGGGCTGGAACCAGGTCCTCCAGGGCCGCAGGCTCCTCCAACGAGGGCACTCAGGGAGTAAAGGAGGAGACATGGAGAGAGCAGGTAAGAGGTGTGTAGCTGCAGCAGGCAATGAGGACTCAGAGGACTGCACGGTCTGAGCCTCACCACCGGGAATCAGACAAGGTAATTCATGTTTAACTGATAGGGAATGAAAAAACACTTGTCTGTGTTCCCGGGGCATGATGTTTTCTGCTGCAGCTGGCATGGAATCCACCCTCTCCGTGGCTGCAGCTGTTGTGGGCCCCTCAGAGGAACGTAGAGGAGCCACCCCTGCAGACGTGGTGACAGGCAGAGCCGAGAAGGAGGCGACCAGTCCTTCAGCAGCTGGATGAATTGCCAAAGAAGAGGGAGAAAAAGCAGCAGTGGCGAGGTTGGCTGGCAGAACAGCCAGAGAAGAAAATTCAGAAGAAGAGATTGCTGCGGGAGTTTTCTGCCTCGGCGAAAGAGGGGTTGCTGAGGAGGAGGTGGAGGCGTTCTTCCGGCGGCCTGAATGACGGCGTCGTGGAGCTGGTGACGCGGATGCTGGAGCCGGAGCTGGCGTGAATCAGGAGGGGAGGACGTCTGCCACGGGGAGCGCCTCCGCGACGGCTTCCGCGCTTATCCCTGGGTCTCACAGAATATATAGGCAGAGCCAGATAGCAGACAGGTGTGTGCGCGCAGGTGTGCCTAATTGGCGGCCATGACAGTACCCCTCCCCCCAACGACACGCCTCTCGGCGGTTGATCCATCCTACCTGGGTATGCCTGGTGGAAGTCCCTGATGAGTTGCTTGTCCAGCACGAAGGAGGGGTGCACCCAGGATCTCCACTCCAGCCCACAGCCCTCCCAATCCACTAGGTACTGTAGACCGCGACCTCAGCGTCGGACGTCCAGAATGGCGTTGGCCTTCCAAGCCGGGTCGCCATCATTCATCATTGGTGGTGGTGGGTCCCTGGGTGGAGGACACAAGGGGCTGGAGCAGACAGGCTTGACCTGAGAAACGTGAAAAGAAGGACAGATGCGGGGAGGGGGCTAGTTGCACACACACTGGGTTAATGATTTGTGTGATGGGAAAGGGTCCGATGAACCTTTGAGACATCTTCCTCCTCTCACCCTTTAAATCAATATGTTTGGTAGACAGCCATACCTGTTGGCCTACCTGGTAGGTGGGAGCTGGAGCCCTGTGACGGTTGGCCACTGCCGTGTTGCACTCAGCTGTGCATTGCAGAGCCTCCCAGGTAGCCCTCCAGATCCGATGACACCGCTGCAGGTGGGCACGAACTGAAGGAACTGCGATGTCCCCTTCCTCCTCTGGGAACAGTGGGGGATTGTACCCCAGTGAAGCCTGGAAAGGGGACATGCCTATGGCTGATGAGATGGTGGTGTTGTGCGCATACTCAATCCAGGGAAGGTGGGAGCTCCAAGACGAGGGGTTGGTGGTGGCAACACACCGCAGCACGGCCTCCAATTCCTGGTTTGCTCGTTCACACTGCCCATTGGTTTGAGGATGGTAGCCTGAAGATAGGCTCACAGTGGCCCCCAAGGTGCTGCAAAATGATCTCCAGACTTGAGACACGAACTGGGGACCCCGGTCCGAGAGGATGTCCAAGGAGATGCCATGAAAACGAACCACATGCTGGACTAGGAGGTCCGCCGTCTCCTTGGCCTTGGGTAGCCCCTGCAAGGGAACGAAATGGGCAGCCTTGGAGAATCTGTCAACCAGTGTAAGAATTAATGTATTGTGGTTGGATGATGGGAGACCAGTGATGAAATCCAGGGCCACGTGGGACCACAGCCTGGCGGGGATGGGGAGGGGACAGAGTAATCCAGCTGGAGGAGAAGAAGATGTCTTCCCGGTGGCACACTGAGGACAGGCCCGGATGTACTCCCTGACGTCCCTCTGCAGCAACGGCCACCAAAATGTCCTCTGGATCAGCTCCACTGTGCGTCCCTGCCCTGGGTGATACGAGAACTTGGATGAATGACCCCAATGAATAACCTTCCCCCGGACGGCTGATGGAACAAACAGTCTACCCGCTGGCCCCCCACCCGAGTCGGGCTCGTCCTCCAGAGCCTTCAACACCCTGTCCTTAATACCCCAGGAGATGGCACCCACGACACACGATGGAGGTAGGATAGGGTGCTCGGGCGTCTCCGAGACAAACTGGCGGGACAAGGCATCCGGCTTCGTGTTCTTCGACCAGGCAATGGTGAAGATAAGTGAAGATAAGTGAAGATAGGTAATGGTGAAGTCAAACCTCCCAAAAAACAAGGACCAGCGGGCCTGGCAGGAGTTCAGACGCTTGGCTGTCCGAAGGTATTCCAAGTTCTTGTGGTCAGTCCATACAATGAATGGCTGGGATGCCCCCTCCAACCAATGACGCCACTCCTCCAAGGCGAGTTTGACGGCCAACAGTTCCCTGTCACCAATGTCATAATTGCGCTCAGCTGGAGATAGGCGTCAGGAGAAGAACGCACAGGGTCAAATTTTGCCATCCGCCGGAGACCTCTGGGACAAGACTGCTCCCACCCCCAAGTCCGAAGCGTCCACTTCCACCAAGCACTGGAGTGTGGGGTCCACCTGCGTCAGAATGGGAGAAGAAGAGAACCTGGACTTCAGTTCAGCAAAGGCCGCAGCCGCCTCCTCGGTCCACCGGAAAGGAACCTTAGTTGAGGTAAGACTGGTTAGGGGGAGAGCAATCCAGCTGTAATTCTGAATGAAGCGGCGGTAAAAGTTGGCAAATCTCAGAAACTGTTGGAGCTGCTTTCTGGATGATGGGGTAGGCCACTCAACCACCGCTTTGATCTTACCTGGGTCGGGGAGGATCTCATTATGAGAGATGATAAAACCCAGGAACAAAGTCCGGTTAATGTGAAACTCACATTTTTCAGCCTTCACAGAAAGGTTGTTCTCCAATAATCGCTGCAGTACCCGCCTCACGTGCACACGATGCTCCTCCAGGGACTGTGAAAAAATCAGGATGTCGTCCAGATAAACAAACACAAATGTGCCCAAGAAATCCCTCAATACACCATTAATCAGCCTCTGGAAGACGGCAGGGGCGTTGGTCAGCCTGAATGGCATCACAAGATATTCGAAGTGTCCACTCGGGGTCCGGAACGCCGTCTTCCATTCATCGCCCTCCCGGATCCGCACCAGATGATAGGCGTTGCGAAGGTCCAGTTTGGAAAACCAGGAGGCACCTTGGAGGGAATCAAAGGCTGAGTTAATGAGGGGAAGAGTGTACTTATCCTTGATAGTTATGTTGTTTAACTCCCTAAAGTCTATACACAGTCTCAGTGAGCCATCCTTCTTGCCGACGAAGAAAAACCCTGCCCCACCGCTGATGACGAAGGCCGGATTATACCTGAGCTCAAAGACTCCTTGATATACGTCTCCATCGCTTCCCGCTCCGGGGCAGACAGGTTGTAGAGTCTGCTGGATGGTAGAGGAACTCTAGCGCGGAAATTAATGGCACAATCATAAGGGCGGTGGGGCGGGGGGGAGGGAAAGGGCTTGCGTCTTGCTGAAGGCGGCCCCCAAGTCGTGGTATTCGGGAGGGACCTTATCCAAATCAGGAGGGGCAGGGATCGGGGCACTTAGCGGCACGGACGGCGAGGATGCAGCGGACTGAAGGCAGGCACTTAAACAAAAAGAACTCCAGGCACGGACACTCCCGGACCACCAGTCTATGGAGGGGTTGTGCAGGCGAAGCCAGGGATAGCTGAGGATAACTGGGGATGAAGAGATCAGCAGTACATATAACCTCAGCTCCTCCCGGTGATTGCCCGATGTGATAATAGACACTGGGATGGTCCGGTGGGAAACCGTAGTGAAAGGGGCTTTAGAGAGGGTGATCAGTCTCAAGGGTGTCTCCAATAACTGAACGGGAAACCCCAACCGGGTTGCCAGTTCCCCAGAGATGAAACTCTGCTCAGCCCCGGAGTCAATGAGTGCATGTGTGGTGAATTCCTTATGTTTAAAACAGAAACGGATGGGAAGCTGGAGAGGGGATTTACCTGGGGCCCGTCCGTGAGTCCCCCTACTGCGACACACGGACTCCCCCTTTTGGCCGTACGGGACATACCTCAAGCTCGTGCTCCTCACTCCCACAGTAAACGTATAAGTCTAGTTCCTGACATTGCTGTCTCTCAGCAGCGGACAGCTTAGCTCGACCTGTCACCATGGGTTCTGGCTCATCCGGGGAATCGGCTGGAGGTAACGCCAATGGGGGGGGGGGCTGCAGGGAACGGCGAAACTGTCTACCCGAGCGACCGGAAATCTTACACTCAGCCACCTATTCCCTCAGTCTGTTGTCAAGACTAATAGCTAACAAAATTAGCTCGGTCAAGTTGGAGGGTTTTTCTAAGGGAGCTAACTCGTCCGGGAGGCTGGGACAGAGGCTTCTGATGAAGATACTACATAATGAGGCATCCTCCCACTCCCACCTCTGTGGCTACGACCCGGAAGTCTACAGCATAATCGGCAACAGCCTTCACCCCCTGCTTCAAATTCAACAACCGGGAGGTAAGCACACTATCTCGGTCGGAGTGGTCGAACACCTCCTTAAACTCCCTAACAAACTGTGAGTAGGTGAGAGAAGCGTAGTCAGCCCTAGCCATAACGGCGTAGGCCCAAGCCAAAGCTCGCCCCTCCAGCAAATTAATCACATAACCTATTCGGCTATGGTCTGAAGGAAAATCCCCCGGCACCCGCTGAAACACAATGTCGCACTGCAGTAAAAATCCCCTAGCTTCTCCTAACTTGCCACCGAAACGGGTGGAAGTGGGTATGGGAGTAAGACGGAATGGGGAGCCTGATGTAACCTGGCTACTGACAGAGCTAACAGGGGCGGGGGAGCTAGCGGGAGCTGGAGGGAAAGCCTGTGGGTTAGCTAGGCGATCCAACCGATCAGTAACTCGAGCTAGCTGTGTTAGTATGGTTTGCTGCTGGTAGGCTAACTGGTCCACCCAAGCCTCTAAGTTGTTAACCTTGCACGCTAGCGCGCTGTCTGCGGGGTCACTCTGGTGGAGTCGTACTGATATGGTACAGACCCAAGAAGCAGACACGACTCAGGAGACTTTGCATGTTCTCCCCGTGTTTGCGTGGGTTTACTCCGGGATTTCTCCGGTTTCCTCCCACATGCCAAAACATGCAGGTTAGGGAGTTAAGGGGCGCTTGCGCACGCAGCGACCGGCAGCTGGTGGCTTGTCACCGGACTGCAGAACAAATCTACCTACGGGTACAAAATAAGTCCAAAAAAAACAAAACAAAACAAAACAAAAAAAAAACAGTTAACCTTTTATTATAATAGAGTGAATGTATGGATGCGTGTGTGAATGTCTGTAGTGAGTGTAGTGCGTGGATGAGTCAGCTTGGGGCGAGCAGAGCACCGTGCAACCTGGCAACCCTAAGGACAGAGCAGAGAGACAATTAGGAGTAATCCCGACAGGTGAAGTGCCAGATAGAACTGTCCTTACTTTTGCTGAGTTGGAGA
Source organism: Pholidichthys leucotaenia (assembly GCA_020510985.1). Taxonomy (NCBI): domain Eukaryota; kingdom Metazoa; phylum Chordata; class Actinopteri; order Cichliformes; family Pholidichthyidae; genus Pholidichthys; species Pholidichthys leucotaenia. The sequence goes on from CM035840.1 coordinate 47,186,424, forward strand.
AGCACATAGGTTAGCACACCGGCCCAGGCCAGGAGGACAGTGCCAGTTGCCCCGTAGGAGATGTAGCAGGCAGGTGAACGAGGCAGGGAGGTCCGCCGCCAGGTGGAAGAGAGTCCGCCACCGGGAGGACACCGCCTGTTCACAGGGGAAGGAGAAGGGTGAGAGGAAAGGTGCAGGCTTACTTGGCTGCTGGATGGTTAGGAGACCCTAGGCGAGCAGAAGCGATGGAAAGACGATGAGGCTGGAAGCTCAGTGTAGAGTTGGCGAGTTCAGATTCCTCAGGAGGGAAGCAGGTGACTCCGTGCTGATCCCTGGGTCTCACAGAATATATTGGCAGACCCAGATAGCAGATAGGTATGTGCGCAGGTGTGCCTAATTGGCGGCCATGACAGGGATGATTCATGTGTTTATACGGGTCATCATATATTAAGCTATGATGTATATAGGTTTTATAGTCGTGTTAATTTTTATTTTTCATGGGTAATCCGTTTGTCTGTCATGTGTGTGTTGGTGTTGTTTAGTTGTCTACTGTCATGCTGCTGTTACACTTTAATTTCCCAGTTTGGGATCAATAAAGTACATCCATCCATCCATCCATCCATCCATCCATCCATCTATCTATCTATCTATCTATCTATCTATCTATCTATCTATCTATCTATCTATCTATCTATCTAAACTGAGACATAAACAGGAAAACAAGCAGGGATAACAAAACCCAAAAGGCACAAAAATACAACAAATATATATAAATACAGAGAAAAAAGACGCAAGACTGAGCATGGCGGAACCTCCAGTGCTCAACTCGTGACAACAATGGCAGAAACAGGACAGAATTGGATTTATTGTTTACCATTGATACAATCTTATATGAGAATGACGCCTACAAAAGAAGGTTTATCTCTATTTGAAGTTACATGAAAAGCCTTATTTAGTAGACCCTCTTAGACCATTCAACTCAGAAGCTGAAGAGATTTGTTTAGCAGATTACATGTTAAAAATGTTGATTCAAAAAGATTCTGTTCATGCTATTCCTCCCTAGGAAGGAGCACATAGAAGGAAGCATCACAGTGAAACCAGGAGACCCAAGTCCTCACAAAGACTGTTAAAAAGAAGACCTGGTCAGAAGCCCCTTGGCAGGGGCCACATAAGGTAATATTGTCAATTCCAACAGCTGTAAAAGCACAAGGAGAGACACTTGGGTACACCTTACACACTGTAAATTATTATCAAAACAAACCATAGAAGCTATAGGGGAAAAGCCATAGAGAGTGTTGCTGTTGTGGAGGATATCTGGGGATACAAAGGGAGTAAGGTACTTTAGTTGACCTGGTTGTGTCACACCTTAGTGAAGAATTAAGAGTCCACAGCAGGTAGAGTACACTCAAAATGGCTGACAATGAAAGACTGCACAGAGAATACTGACGTAGATTCCAGTTTTATGAATGGCTCATGTGTGTTCCTTGTGCTTGTCCTTGTCGTAGTCCTCCTGATACAGTTATTGTGCAGCTCAGTAGCTGTTTTAAAGGTAACTGGCAAATCAATAAACATCAACATTAAGGATAAAGGGACACCAACCACCACAACATGCACTGAAGATGAAGCTTGTGTGGTCCAGTTTGACTATTTTGATATGTATAATTGTGACCACTCCATGCACTATGAATCTGAGTTGGTGATGTATGAAAAGAGTCATAAGTATATGTGCAATCCTCCATGTAACTGGGCCAATGTGTTCAGTCACACAGGACCCGATAACTCTTAATACTCTAACACCTATCATAAATTAAGAAAACACATATGCATTGTACAATCACCCTACCATGGAGCATGTGCTGCAAACATGAGCTTCACATATGGCCGTAAGGAATGCACAGTTTGTAACCCTATTAGAATAACTATAACACCTCCGAAGTTGTCTGACACTGAACAATATTATGTTGGAGTAAATGTACCTGGAAAAGACCCCTTAGAAAGCAGAGGCATGGTCTACTATTCATTCAAATCCTAATTGTGACACAAATAAAATGAATTTCTCCTGCACAGGACTTAGGAACATTTCAAACAGTTCCTCCAAGCCATCCTCTGCAGTTGTAGACCCAGCGTCAATGGCACCAGGGCAGAACAGTACCTTTGAACTAAATGGAGGATGGTGGCTCTGTGGGCATGGGGTCTACTCACACCTGCCTTCTAACTGGGAGGAGTCTGAGCCCCTGTACGATTGACTGACCACGCTATCATGATGTTTCTGGAGCAAGTCAGACAGTCAGGGCACTGAAACCACGTGATGCAGTCTGAGCAACGGATATACCAGCTGAATTTAAACATTGGAGCGTTGGCCAAAAGGTCACACTCATACTATTTCTTTGGGCAGGGGTTGGAAAGAATATTCTTAGGACTGAGTTTGGCCAAAATACTGGGTATGAACCCGATGTCTTCGCTGCCTGACTACAATTCTTTTTTTGGACGGTGGGCAGGAGTGATAAAAAACATATTATCCCTTATGATTAGAATTGCCATCCTTATGTAATAGATTACCTAGACTAAACAGAGGAGCATTGTTGTTGACTTGTTTTTGTTAATGGCTGTTGTTGTTTTTATTACACATTTTTTTTGTTATTGTTCTTTTTAATTTTTAAATTACTTTTGTGTTAGTTTCTGACTGTGTGTGCTATGTTTGTAAAAAAAAAAAAAGGTTCAATAAAAAATATTGTGGAAAAAAAAAAAGAATTGCCATCTTTATGTGTGTAGGATGTTGCTGCATTCCCTGTTGTAGAGGCCTTACTGAAAAAACAGTACATGCTGCTGGTGCACGCCAGCATCTCATATTAGCTCAGCAGGAGGACAGCGACAAGGATTTAATAAGGACAGACAGGTTTAAATCATGTCTACCAGTGTCTCCGCAAGAGGAAAATGTTAGTACTGACAATATGCTCTAATGACTAAAGCAGAATGACTGCATTATGGAAAATTGAAAGAAGACATAAATGCATGATGTAACAGCTGAAAATTGGAAGTTTTTTTAAGTCTTTATTTTGATATTGAAATTGTAATACTGAATGTTTATTATAACCAGCAGTGAATGTTGAGCTTCCCAATGGACGTCCTTAAAGGAGTCCATGAACAACTGAAGGCAACATCTCTCATGACATATCAAAATCGCATTGCTCTAGACATGCTCCCGGCAGACATTGGAGAAGTGTGTCAGATTTTTGGCTCTATGAGCTGTACCTTTATCCCTAACCACACAAGTCCAGATGGAAGCACTGAAATTGGTCAAAATACCGAGTATGAGCCTGATGCATTTACATCTTGGCTTTAAGCCAATTTTGGACATTGATACATTCCTATTGTAGTCATCTCACTAGCAGTGATACTTGTGATAGGGTGTTGCTGCGTCCCATGCTTGAGAACATTGCATGAAAGATGCATAATCACAGCCCTAGCCAAAGAGCCAGTCCAGAGGATGATGGCTCAAGTTCACTCCCAAGAGGAAAAATCCCTTCTCCATGACAAGGACCATTGTTCATCTGGAAATGACAGTGATGAAGGAGAGACTATTGTTTGATATATATATATATATATATATATATATATATATATATATATATATATATATATATAGTGTTTTTCTGCTATTTTACTATCCTTTCTAACTATACAACACATCCAACATTACACACATGCATATACTTACATGAAAGGGGGTGCGCTGAGTGTATTCCCCAGTGGTAGGTCATGTGCTAGTAACCTCTGGCCCCTTCCAACATTTCTATTTTCTCACAGGTGAATCCAGAAGATCAACGCTGCTATCTTGCGGTCATGTAGTCAGATAGATTTAGGAGGTTTGAAAGCTCTATTATGTGGCAGGTCTTGAGGTTCAGACACAACACACAGATAAGAAATGTTTTAACTGAAAAGTTTTGTTTTGTATATGTTTATTTTCCTCATATAACGTGTGTTAATAAAGTCTTCAAAAGGCCGCCAAAAACAGTGGGGCTGAGATGAGAATTTCCGCCTGTAAATATGCACTGAATAAATTAAGAAATTGTATTACAATGATTACTCATGAAAGTATATACTGCCTACAGGTTTTCGCTCATCTCACATGAAAAAAACATCAGGTGTGTGATGCCTGTTTATTATTGTGCCTGCCATTGCTATTGACTCCATAAAATGGAGTCAAAAGAGAAATTATTGTTATGATAAATAATCAGTGAAGATTTGTTAGTTAGATATTACACAAAGTGCTTGCATATACATACATATGTTTTAGACACCCACACACACACACCCACACACACATACCATTTACACATATATATACAGTGGGGCAAAAAAGTATTTAGTCAGCCACCAATTGTGCAAGTTCTCCCACTTAAAAGATGAGAGAGGTCTCCAATTTTCATCATAGGTATACTTCAACTATGAGAGACAAAATGAGGAAAAAAAATCCAGAAAATCACATTGAAGGATTTTTAATGAATTAATTGGTAAATTCCTCAGTAAAATAAGTATTTGGTCACCTACAAACAAGCAAGATTTCTGGCTCTCACAGACCTGTAACTTCTTCTTTAAGAGGCTCCTCTGTTCTCCACTCGTTACCTGTATTAATGACACCTGTTTGAACTCGTTATCAGTATAAAAGACACCTGTCCACAACCTCAAACAGTCAGACTCCAAACTTCACTATGGCCAAGACCAAAGAGCTGTCAAAGGACACCAGAAACAAAATTGTAGACCTGCACCAGGCTGAGAAGACTGAATCTGCAATAGGTAAGCAGCTTGGTGTGAAGAAATCAACTGTGGGAGCAATTATTAGAAAATGGAAGACATACAAGACCACTGATAATCTCCCTCGATCTGAGGCTCCACGCAAGATCTCACCCCGTGGGGTCAAAATTATCACGAGGATGGTGAGCAAAAATCCCAGAACCACACGGGGGGACCTAGTGAATGACCTGCAGAGAGCTGGGACCAAAGTAACAAAGGCTACATCAGAAACACACTACGCCGGACTTCCGGTCTGGACGCCATGGCGACTGCAGCTTAACACTGAAGCTCTCAGACCCAATCCAGGATAACACCTTGAAAATCAAACTTAACGGATTTTTGGAGGAGTGAAAATCAAAAGACAAAATCATCATGTCTAAAGGAAAACAGAAGAAACTGAAATTCTCCAGGCCAGGACACGTATCGGCCGGAGAATCTGAACTGGAAGATCTCCGTTCAGAAGACAAGGAACTGGTGATAGCTAACAAAAGGGTTAGCCTGAAATCACTATTTGAGGAGCTATGACGATTTCGCCGAGAAGTTACGGCCGAATTTCAGGAATTCAGAGAAGAATTGAAAAGGACAAACAGCAGAGTGGACCAGGCCGAGAACCGAATCTTGGAAACAGAGGATCGAATAAAAGTGCTCGAAGATTCTGTGCTAGACCTACGCAAAAGACAAGCAGCTATAGAGGCTAAGCTAACCGACCAAGAAGGAAAACAAAGAAGAGACAACATAAGAATTCATGGTCTGATAGAAGGAACCGAAAATGGTTTTAACTCAATGGCAGAATGCGTGGAATCCTTACTAAGAGAGAAATTGGATATTCCACAAACCACCGACTTGAAGATAGAAAAGGCACATCGTTCATTAGCCGCTAGGCCGGCGGCGGAAGCGCCCCCACGTTCGGTGTTGGTAAGATTTTCCAATTTCAAAATAAAACAAGAGGTTGTAAGACTGGCCTGGCAGAAAAAAGGATTTATGCACCAAGAGAGAAAAGTCTACGTGGAACACAATTACGCCCCGGAGGTCCTTAAAAAGCGCAGGGAATACAATGACGCGAAAAAGGTGTTAAGAGAGAAGAAATTGCGCTTTCAGACACCATTTCCTGCGAAGTTAAGGGTCTTCTACGGCGATGAAACGTGTCTCTATAATTCGGCGGAAGAAGCAACAGCTGACATGGCGAAAAGAGGGCTCCCGGTAACGGTATTTAAACCCGCAGCAGACCCGAGTGAGAAGATCAAAGCGCAAACATGGACAACACAAAGACCCTCGAAATCCACGGACCAGCAGCGGGAAACCCAGCACCAGAGCGTCGCGGATAAACTATCCGTTTTCAGGTTGGAATAGCGACCTTTTTTTTTTTCTCTTGAATCAATCCGCACATCCAACCCCCCTCATACAAGGTAACAAACTTTAAAGGAGATGCATATTCAGCATGTGGTAAAACATTTCATGGAACAATCATATTATTTGAAACAAATAAGTCTTTGTAATAAAAAAAAAAAAAAAAAAAAAAAAAAACTTGTTAAAATAGAAGTGTGACAATAATCCACATGTTCTCCTCATACTAACAAATACTGTTTTTGCGTGAATGTTTGATGTGATGGGGGTGGGAGGGTGCACACAATTTCACAGGGTTTAGGCATAAAAGGAAAAAAAAAAAATCATTACAAGTTTGGATTGGGTTCTGAAACTCACGTTAAAAGCATGGGACTACTTTCAGTGGTAAGAGAGGGCCCTCAACACGTAACAGAGTTTGAGGAATTTCCCTCAGGGCCTTCACTCCATCAAGGCTCTTACAGGGTCTTTAAAAAGACCTCAGCTCAGGAAGTTCTTATGACAGCTTTTTGTTTTAAAGTTTTTTACACTATGTTCTTAATGTTTTTCTTGTTTTTAATGTTCTTTCAGTTTCTGAGTAGCACAAAAGAGGGCCACCACACAGTTATACTAAACAAAACAACACAATGGAGAAACAGGGTGTAACCAAAATAATTTCATATAATGTAAAAGGAATCCTGAATCCAGTTAAAAGATCCAAGATTCTAGGCAAAATGAAAAAAGACAAAGCAGGAATAATATTTTTACAAGAAACCCACCTAACAGACGTGGAACACAATAAACTCAGTAGGCAAGGGTTTAAAATGATCTCTTCATCTTCATATAAATCAGGGAGGAGGAGGGGAGTAGCGACATTGATATCAACCAAAATTACATTTGAAAAAAAATCAGAACACAAAGATAAAGAAGGGAGATACAGTTTGGTAACTGGGCGGCTAGAGGGAGAAGATATCACCCTGCTGAATGTGTATGCTCCCCCAGGGGCTAACTGGAAATTTTATAAAAATGTATTCGACCTAATGATAACTAAAGCTCAAGGTTTAGTGATATGTGGTGGGGACTTCAATCTTAGACTGAATCCATACTGGGATGCTTCTGGTAATTCCCCACATCAAAATAACACCCAAAACAGGAAGACTCGGATGCTACTAAAAGAATTGGGAATCTGTGACGTGTGGAGGGAACTCAACCCCAGTGTAAAAGACTATACATTTTACTCAACTCCACATTCATCTTACTCAAGGATTGACTATTTTTTTATGTTTAATAGAGACATTGGAAGAGTAAAAACATGTAAAACAGGATTGATGGATCTCTCCGACCACAGTCCGATCTACATGGACTTAAATATCCAAAAATACACAAATAATACATTTTCTTGGAGGTTAAATTCAAATGTCCTGAAAGGACGATTGAAAGATGAATTGGAATCAGATATTCTCAGATATTTGGAAGATAACGATAATGGAGAAGTATCCCCTTTAATACTGTGGGATGCATGCAAAGCTGTAATAAGAGGAAAGATTATTGCAAAACTGGCAACCCAAAAGAAACTAAGACAAGAAAAACTATCCACATTAGAGTCAGAACTTAGGAACCTAGAAAAAGAACACAAAGGCAACACTCATTCTACTGACTCGCTCAAGATTAAGGAAATTAAAAACCAAATAAATGAGATCTACACAATAGAAATCCAGAAGAAACTTACATTTCTGAAACAAAAATACTATGAAGCAGGCAGTAAATCGGCAAAATTGCTAGCCTATAAATTGAGGAAACATCAAACAGAAAGAGCAATCTACAAAATCAGAGACCCAGTATCAAAGGAAATAAAATTCAGAATTCAGGATATTCTTAAAAACTTCGAGAATTACTATAAGAACTTATACTCCCACAAAAAACATAAAAACGCATCCGAGGCATTCCTAAACACATTAAACCTTCCCCAACTTACGGAGTCACAAAATAAAACACTACTGTCAGAAATACATCCTAAAGAATTGGAAAAAGCAATTATGAAACTTAAAGCTAACAAATCCCCAGGAGCTGATGGCTATACAGCAGAGTGGTACAAAACCTTTAAACAGCAACTATCTCCTCTCCTCCTGAAAACATTTAATTATGTCCTCCACACAGGGGAAATCCCCCCTCCTGGAGAGAAGGGGTCATTGCAGTTATACCTAAACCTGAAAAGGATAAACTAGAGTGCTCCAACTACAGACCAATCAGTGTACTAAATCAGGACTATAAGCTTTTTACCATTATCCTTGCCAAAAGGTTAGAAAATATACTGACAGACCTAATTCATTTAGACCAAACAGGTTTTATAAGACAAAGACAGACACAAGACAACATTCGACGCACTTTACACATAATTCATCATATAAAAAAATATAACTTAAATGCAGTCATATTGGGATTAGATGCTGAAAAAGCATTCGATTCGGTTGACTGGTCTTTTCTATATAGAATCTTATCCAGTTTCAATTTTCATAACAACTTCATTAGAACTATACAGGCATTATATAAAAAACCAACAGCTAAAATAAGGATTAACGGTAATTTATCATCTTCTTTTGAACTGGAAAGAGGATGTCGTCAGGGCTGCCCCCTGTCTCCACTGCTCTTTGCAATCTTCATAGAACCTCTGAGCCAATGGATAAGACAAAACCAAAAAATTCAAGGTATTACACTTGGTCAGAAGGAACATAAAATAGCACTCTTTGCTGATGACATTTTAATATACCTAGGGCAGCCGAACACTTCTTTACCAGAACTAACCTCAGTTTTTTCAGAGTATGGAGATTTATCAGGGTACAAATTAAACATGCATAAAACCCAAGTTTTAACATTCAACTATGACCCAAATCATTATTCACTAAGCAAACTCAAAACTAACTGGGAGTCGGAATCTATGAAATATCTGGGGGTCAATATCCCGAAACAACTCAACAAAATTATATCACTAAACTATGATCCACTGGTGACAAAAATAAAATCTGACCTAGCAAGATGGAATATGATACCATTCTTGGGTACTGCACAAAGAATTGAAGCAGTCAAAATGAATATACTTCCACGTCTTCTATACCTTTTCCAAACAATACCGGTAGAACCTCCCAAAAAAACATGGCAGGAGCTGGACAGAAGGATCTCAAGATTCATATGGCAGGGCAAGAGACCTAGAATCAGATATAGAACCCTTCAGCTAAACAAAGACAAAGGTGGGCTCGCGCTGCCAAATATCAGGGACTACTTTAAAGCCGCACAAATTAAAACTTTAGTAGAGATATGTAACCCAGTCTACACTGCACAATGGAAGGAGATCGAATGCCAAATAACAAGTGACATCCCCCTACAGGCGATAATAGGGAACAATGCCTTACCTAAGCTTTTGAATAACACTAACCCGTGGATAGAGACCCCGCTAAAAATTTGGTTTAAGATAGTCAGAGAGAATCAAACTAAAGAGCCCTATCGACTTCTGCAATGGATTGCCTATGATCAGGACTTTACTCCTAATAAAACAGACACCAGATTTAAAAAGTGGAAGGAGAAAGGGCTGATAAAATATTACGATTTTTTTAAAGGGCAAATCTTAAGAAGTTTTGAAGATTTGAAAAAACAAGGCCTAATAAATCAAGACCTTTACAGGTTCTTCCAGCTTAGACACCACATAAACAATATACTTAAAAAGGAGGTTTTGGAAAGGGCCCAGTCAGGTGTTCTGAAGGTCTTCTTAATGGCATATAAAGGGATCCCAGGGATCAGATACATTTCTAAAATATACCAAGGTCTTCAAGACTTAAAAGGAGACAACACATCTTATATAAAAGAGAGATGGGAAAAAGAGGGGAATTTCACTTTACAACTGGAAATATGGGAAAAGCTAAATAAACAGCAATGGAAAAGTACCTCATCCCTGCAGTGGAGAGAATTTGGATGGAAAAACTTGGCAAGATTTTTCAGAACACCTGCACAAAACAAATTTACCCATAAGGGATTGAACTGTTGGCGCTTGTGTGGTGAAAAGACTGCAAATCATTTTCATGTGTTTTGGTCATGCCCAGTTATCCACCAATATTGGACCAAGGTACAGACAATATTGGGGAAAATATTCAAAATTACAGTTCCCTTTTCTTTTGTAACTTTGTATTTGGGTTTACTACCGGACTCACTGGAAAGACGAGGAGAAAAATACTTATTCAATGTTTTAATATTGGCAAGCAAAAAAGCTCTAACTAAAAAATGGATGTTGAAGGACTGTCCTACACCTGAAGATTGGACTAACGTGATCCAAGACATTTACTCGATGGAAAAGTTGACATTCGCACTGAGACAGGACATGGATGGGTTCATGAACTTTTGGCAACCCTGGACCGCATATGTGTCTTCCATTAGATCTAATCTTTGACAAATACCATTTCAATAATGGTTCCCCTCTTTGTTCCAACGCTACTCAGATGCTCTTTTATCTTTATTGACTTACTTTTTCTTTTTGTTTGTTTTTTACTGGTTTGTTTTTTTTTGTTATTTGTTTTTTGTTTTGTTTTTTTCTCTTTAATTTCACTTTTTCTTTCACTTTAAAAAAAAAAAAAAAGGGGTGTTGTAAGAATTAATCTTCCAATGTTGTCAGATATCAGAAAATAAGGGAACATGTGATGAAAATGTAAACAATGCATTGCTGTAACGACCTGTATACCCTTTACAAAAACTTAAATAAAAAAAAAAAAAAGAAACACACTATGCCGCCAGGGACTCAAATCCTGCAGTGCCAGACGTGTCCCCCTGCTTAAGCCAGTACATGTCCAGGCCCGTCTGAAGTTTGCTAGAGAGCATTTGGATGATCCAGAAGAGGATTGGGAGAATGTCATATGGTCAGATGAAACCAAAATAGAACTTTTTGGTAAAAACTCAACTTGTCATGTTTGGAGGAGAAAGAACACCATACCTAATGTGAAGCATGGGGGTGGAAACCTCATACTTTGGGGCTGTTTTTCTGCAAAGGGACCAGGACGACTGATCCTTGTAAAGGAAAGAATGAATGGAGCCATGTATCGTAAAATTTTGAGTGAAAAGCTCCTTCCACCAGCATGGGCATTGAAGATGAAACGTGGCTGGGTCTTTCAGCATGACAATGATCCCAAACACACCGCCCGGGCAACGAAGGAGTGGCTTCGTAAGAAGCATTTCAAGGTCCTGGAGTGATCTAGCCAGTCTCCAGATCTCAACCCCATAGAAAATCTTTGGAGGGAGTTGAAAGTCTGTGTTGCCCAGCGACAGCCCCAAAACATCACTGCTCTAGAGGAGATCTGCATAGACTTGGTTCGGGTTCGGGGTGAAGAACGTCCATGGCGACGATGGGCCAGACGACAGCCAGCTAAGCATCACGAGTGTCTGCGCGTAGTGGCTAAGCTGGGCGCAGCATACTTCAAGCTGTTTGATGGTTTGGCGGGGCACGCCAGTCAGCTTCGGCATGTCCGGGAAAAGACTTCAGGTGATGGGGCTGGACGAGAGCGAGTGTCGGTGGTGAAGAAGAGAGGCGCTTTCGTCCGGAAGATCAGCCATCGTCCTGAGGATCTGATGCTTCCAGGGGCACGCTTGTTGAGGGGCTGTCCTGGGCCCCCCCATCCCAGTTCTACTCCTCCTGCCCAAGGAACAGTGCTATAAATTTGCATGTGTTAATAGCTCTAGTGTTCTAATGTATGTACTGTGGAGGATGCGTTCAATGATGAGACTGAGTGTATTTCTCAGGTTCAGCTTTATTGACAGAACACATATTCTAGCATTCTCAAAGCAGGAAGAAGAGAAAGAACTATATCACATCACCTTTTTATACCTTCCCAGCATCGAAACTCAAGTCACATGGTGCATTATCAAACATACAGTCACATGGTACTTAATCCCAGCCACAATGCAACCCTTTGAACTTTCACCATTGTCTCTTATTCATTGATGAACCGGAAATCTCTCTGGGGCATCTTCACCGAGACAAAGGCCCGATCTCACACCTCCTTGTCATCCGGTGGAGAGTTTTTCCTCTCCACCGTCGCCAAGTGCTTGCTCACAGGGGATCGCCTGATTGCTGGGGTCTTTCTGCAACTGTGGGGGTTCCCCCTTCAGTTGATAGTGCTATGAGATGACTGTTGTTGTGAAATGGCGCTATATAAATAAAGTTGAATTGAATTGAATTGAATTGAATCCTCTGCAGCTCCAGGCCTTTCGTCCTTCCAGACGTGAACCCTCCAATAAACATGCAGTCCTAACTTGTGGAAAATATGAGCCCAACATATGTGCCATATAACCCCCCCCCCCCCAAACGTCTATTAAAGGGCAAAACATGACTGGCATAAAAACACTCCAAATATTAGAAATCAATTCACCAGACGCTTAGGTCTTAACCTTCTGCCGAATCTGCTGTAAGCCGGCTTTGTCACTTCTGCAGTGTCTCTCTGTCTCTGTGGGAGTTCTGCAGCATGCTTTCTTGGTGGTCTGCCACGGCAGGGGGGCCTCGCCAGCTGCACGTGGTCATCAGCCAGAACAAAGGCGGGTTTGAGTCTGTTTATGCAAATCAACTCCCTTCTGCCCCCTAAATCTAGCAGAAAATGTTTCCCCCCGGTTTCCAGCACTCTGAAAGGTCCATCATAAAACGGTCGCAAACTTGGGCGCTGAGCATCATGTCTAACAAAAACAAACTCCGCATTTTCTAAAGCCTTCGGCACAAAAACGTGTGGAAAACTGTGATGAACCGGGCCAGGGAGTGTGTTTGATCCTGTGTCGCTCTGCGACAGCTGAGCGGGGGGGCAATTTGGTGCGGGATTGTCGGGGAGAAATTCCCCCGGCAAACGGAGAGGTTGTGCAAAAACTGACTCAGCCAGGGAAGCCTGCAAATCTTCCTTAGGTGCAGAACGCAACCCCAATAAAACCCATGGAAGCCTGTCCACCCAATTTGTGTCCGTCAGCGACGCTCTGAGGGCTGCTTTCAATGACCTGTGAAAGCGTTCGCATAAACCATTCGCCTGGGGGTTATACGCGGTAGTGCGGTGAATTTTCACCCCCAAGCTGCGGGCCATAGATGACCATAGTTCGGAAATAAATTGGGGACCCATGTCGGACGTTATGTCCGACGGGACTCCGAAACGCGCAACCCACGCTGTTAAAAATGCTCACGCAACTTCTTCCGCTGTGGTTGATGCCAGAGGAACCGCCTCTGGCCAACGCGTGGTGCGATCCACCATCGTCAAAAGATGTGTATGCCCTTGTGACGACGGGAGGGGGCCCACCAAGTCAACATGCACGTGATCAAAACGCTTAACGGGGATGTGAAAAGGTTCTAACGGAGCCCTAGTGTGCTTATGAATTTTAGCTTGCTGACACGCTATGCAGGCAGCTGCCCATTCCTTGACTTGTTTGCGCAACCCGGGCCAAACAAACTTCTCCCCCACCATCTTAATCGATGCGCGCACCCCCGGGTGCGCCAGAGAATGGACCGAGTCAAAAACGCGGCGACGCCACGCAGCTGGGACCACGGGGTGAGGCCGTCCTGTGGAGACATCGCAGATTAAGGGGGGCATACCAATCTGCTGCACCCTGTGCTCCAGCCTTAACCCTGTTGGTCCAGACTGGAGCGCGCGCACATCCGCATCATTAACCTGCTCCGCGGCCATGGCTGCATAATCTAAACCTACACGGACCGGGGCTGCGCGCGCTTCCGCGTCACTGCCCTGGCCCGCGGCCACGGCCACAGAGTCTGCCCCCACGGGGCATGGCGTTGCTACTGCACGCGAGAGACAGTCTGCCACTACATTGTGTTTACCTGCGACATGCTGGATATCGGTGGTGAACTCCGATATCGCGGCTAGTTGCCTTTGTTGCCAGCCCGACCAGGGTTCTGAAATCTTGGCCATCGCAAACGTTAGGGGTTTGTGATCTACAAACGCGGTGAAACGCCACCCTTCCAGCCAGAACTGGAAATGGCGGATGGCCAAGTGTAGGGCCAAAAGCTCCCTGTCGAACATGCTGTATTTACACTCGCTATCGCGCAAGGTTTTGCTGAAAAACGCGAGGGGTTGCCAGGTACCTGCCACAAACTGTTCAACGACCGCCCCCACCGCTAAATCGGAAGCGTCAGTGGTGAGCGCCACGGGACTGGGACTGGGTGCGATTGGGTGCGCTAACAAAACTGCGTTTGCCAGGGCTGATTTGACCTGGGCAAAGGCGCGCTCCTGCTCCGGGGACCATTCAACCTTATTTGCGGGCTTTTGTTTTTTTCAACGCAGTGTATAATGGTTGCATGAGCCGTGCTGCGCTTGGGAGGAACCGGTTGTAAAAATTAACCATTCCCAAAAACTCCTGCAGCGCCTTGACCGTTTGAGGTTGCGGAAAATCTGTTATTGCGCGCACCTTATCAGGCAGAGGGACCGCTCCTTCTGGCGAAACGCGATGCCCCAAAAAATCAATTTGCGCCACCCCAAACTGGCACTTCGCTGGGTTAATTATTAACCCGTGCTCTGTAAGCCTCCGAAAAACTGCTGTGAGGTGACTTTCGTGTTCGCCTTCGGATGTGCTGGCTACTAAAATGTCATCCAAGTAGACGAACACGAAAGGGAGGTCGCATAAAACTGCATCCATCATGCGTTGGAAAGTCTGCGCGGCCCCCTTGAGACCGAACGGCATGCGCAAAAACTCAAAAAGCCCGAAAGGAGTTATAACCGCTGTTTTGGGTACATCCTGAGCACGCACTGGAACTTGGTGGTAACCGCGCACCAAATCTATTTTAGAAAAAATGCGCGCCCCCGCCAAATGAACTGAGAAATCCTGAATGTGCGGAATCGGGTAGCGGTCGTGTGCTGAAACGTTGTTCAACCTGCGGAAATCGCCGCAAGGTCGCCACGACCCATCAGCTTTTGGGACCATGTGTAGCGGCGAAGCCCAGGGGCTTTTAGAGCGTCTAATAATGCCCAGTTTTTCCAGGTTGGCGAACTCCTCGCGCGCGATGGCCAGTTTAGCTGAGTCCAAGCGCCAAGCTTTTGCAAAAACGGGCGGCCCGGTGGTGGTGATAAAATGCTCCACCCCGTGTTTAGCCACTGTCGCCGAAAATGTGGGGACTGTGAGTGCTGGGAACTGAGCGAGCAATGCGTGAAACTTACCACCCGCAGCTGTGACGCTGGCATGTGCAGTCGGCGGGGCCACCCGAGCTGTGCAGGGAATAGAATGGAAAGACAGTGCATTAACCAAACGTCTATTAGCAAGGTCAACCAATAAACCATGTGAGCACAAAAAATCAGCCCCTAACATGTTGAAACTGACTGCTGCTACAATGAAAGTCCACTCAAATGAACGGCCCTGTAAGGACAGAAGCATAGTCCTCTCACCGAAAGTCTTAATCGCTGAGCCGTTCGCTGCCGACACTGACACCCAGGGAGCTTTAGACTGCATCAGCCGTTCCGCATAGGTAGGTGTGACGAAACTCAGCTGGGAGCCCGTGTCCACGAGGAATTGCTTCCCCGAGTGTGCATCTGTCAGGTAAAGCAGCTTGTTCTCCTCGCCGAGGGTCGCAGCTGCTACCGGCCCTCGGTCTTGGCGTTTCCCGGATGCTTGAAGTGGCACAGTGGGACGCACTTGTGTGCCCTCTCTGCAAAACAGCGATGGTAGAAACACAGGCCGTCATCTGCTCTGCGCCGCCTGGTACCCGTCGCCGCCGTCGTTGGTGTGTCTGGCGCCGCGACCACTGGCTCCAAGCCGTCTCCAGACGTCGTTCCTGGGCTGGCTGCTGCGGCCGAAACCGTGCTCCGCTTGTGGGCGTCGACGAGCCGCTGCGCGTCCTTGCTCAGCCCATGGTAGTCTCGCCTGGCCAATTGGGGTGACTCTGCCAGGGCCACTCTCACTGCTGGCGGCAGGGTCCAGAGGAAAAGGTGGGCGAAAATAAATTTGCCATCCTCGGAGTCTTTCAACTTCAGCATCTTCACCATCAGGTCCGCAGGTCTGTCGTTCTCCGACTCCGTCAACGTTAGGAGCCCCTCTGTTCGCTGTTGGACCGATGGGGTGAAATGGCTGATCAGTGCGTCCTTCAATGCGCTGTACTTGTCGCTGTCCGGTGGATGATTAACCATATCTTCCACCCTCTGGACCGTGTGGCTGTCCAGCTTCGCTACCACATGGTAGAATCTTGTGTCGTCCTTTGAGATTCTCCGGAGGTTGAACTGTGCCTCGACTGCGCTAAACCAGGAGCGCGGGCTGTGCTGCCAGAAATCGGGCAGCTGGAGTGTGGAAGCAGCCATCAGGCTGGCTTCCGCCGAGCCCCGCTCGGGAGAACTCTGTCTGCTTATTCTTTGTCGTAGAGTCACCAGTGTGGAGGATGCGTTCAATGATAAGACTGAGTGTATTTCTCAGGTTCAGCTTTATTGACAGAACACATACTCTAGCATTCTCAAAGCAGGAAGAAGAGAAAGAACTATATCACATCACCTTTTTATACCTTCCCGGCATCGGAACTCAAGTCACATGGTGCATTATCAAACATACAGTCACATGGTACTTAATCCCAGCCACAATGCAACCCTTTGAACTTTCACCATTGTCTCTTATTCATTGATGAACCGGAAATCTCTCTGGGGCATCTTCTCCGAGACAAAGGCCCGATCTCACACCTCCTTGTCATCCGGTGGAGAGTTTTTCCTCTCCACCGTCGCCAAGTGCTTACTCACAGGGGATCGCCTGATTGCTGGGGTCTTTCTGCAACTGTGGGGGTTCCCCCTTCAGTTGATAGTGCTATGAGATGACTGTTGTTGTGAAATGGCGCTATATAAATAAAGTTGAATTGAATTGAATTGAATTGAATCCTCTGCAGCTCCAGGCCTTTTGTCCTTCCAGACGTGAACCCTCCAATAAACATGCAGTCCTAACTTGTGGAAAATATGAGCCCAACATATGTGCCATAGTACTGTATATTGTAAAATGGAATTATTGTATTTTGTTTAGTTTAGGAGCACGGTGTGTAATTTTAGTTTATGTATGGACTCTTTTTCTTTAGTTTATTGGGTGGCAGAATAATCCACTCCGCCATGTGGGCTGTTCAGTAGTCCACCCGTCAGCCCTATTTTAGGTTATGTTGTGTGAATGTGTTAGGCCATTTTAGTACATGGTTTTCGTTTTGTTAGTGTGTGATTCGGGTCCCAAATTGTTGAGGGTCTTAACTGTGTGTGGTTTTGGACTTTTCTGAGGGGGGAGGAAATGTGATTTGGGGTTCCGGCACCTTTTTGTGAAGTGTGGTGTAGTGATGTGCACTTCCTGTCACGTCACTGCACCGCCCTATAAATACCAGAGGGCATCCATATTGCAGCCTCTTCGACCGGTGCCCTCTGCCTGGTGCCTACCATGTTAGCGCTGTTCTGCATATATCAATAAAGCCGTGTTCGTCCAGTCATCTTGCCTCATCCTTCACCCAAGATATTTTACCATACATGACAGATGGGGCCAGACCGATGAACATGGAGTTACCGCATGCTCAGCAGCAGCTCATCAGGAAGAGTAAAATTTCACTTCGGGTTATGGACTTGGTTCGGGTTTGGGGTGATGAACGTCCACAGTGAAGATGCACCAAACAACAGCCAGCAAAACATCAAGCACGTCTGCAGATAGTGGCAAAATTGGGAGTGGCGTGTTTCCGGTTGTCTGATGGCTCGATGAGGCATGCCAACCAGCTGCGGCGTGTCCAGGAGGATGCTCCAGGTGGTGAGGCTGGACAGGAGTCACTGATAGTGGTGTGGGATCTGGGCTCTGTCATCTAGAAAATCAGCCATCACTCCGGGGGCCTGCTGCCTCCAGGGGCGCGCCTGGCGAGGGGCTGCCCTGGGTCGCCCCATGCTGGTTCCATCTTTCCCACCCAAGTGACTGTGCGGTAGCACTTTATTTATAGTTCTGTGTATGCATGTTATATTTTGGGGTTGTATATATGTATTATTGTTTAGTTTAGGAGCACAGCTGATATTTTTAGTTTGAGTAAAGACTTTTAGTTTATTTGGTGGCAGAATAATCCACCATGCTGTGTGGGCTGTGTGGCAGTTCACCCACCAGTCCTATTTTAGGTTGTTTTTTGAGTGTGTTAGGCCATTTAAAGGCCAAATGTCACGTAACAGGGTACTTTAAATATCTTGAAACTAGATATAAAAGGGAACCGATCCGTTCGGGTCTTGGTGCATATGCTTCAGTAACAATGGAATATTCGTTAATTTAAAACTGCCGCGCTTGGCCTGACACGGCCCCTGGAATCGCCTGGGGAAGAAGGCGGAAGTGACGAAATCGATTGTACCCTAGTTTGATGCTTGGGGTATTTCAATTGATTGTTTATATGGAGACTGGAAGGTTGAAGTGAGCAACAAGAAAGAAAAAATTGGATATTTCACCCATACCTTAAAACGGGACTATCAGGGACAGCTGGGTAATAAGGGACACTTCTCTGGGAAATGTTTTCATACCTGTCAAGTGAGACGTTTTCGCCGTACTTCAACACCGTAAAAAGCGGCTATAAGGAACGGCGGAGCAACAAGGCACACCTCTCTGGGAAATGCCCCAAATGCAACTCGTGTTGTTATTGTCAAATATTTTAAGGATTCATGGATATTTGACAATAACAACACAACTCAGCGTCCAGCGCAAAATAAAAAAAAAAAGCAGAATTCTGTATTTGTCAGGCGATCTCTGTCTGTTCCGCAACCGCTGCACAGCTCAACGTGTTAAACCATTGTCCTAATGACTTCTCATTGTAGTGAGAATAGCTCAAGCTGAGCGATCAGCCCGCCCAGACAATCAAACTAATGATTGACTCCACACTTCGAACAGTAGTGATAATAACTCAAGCTGAGCGATCAGCCCGCCCAGACAATTAAACTAATGATTGACTCCACACTTCGAACAGTAGTGATAATAGCTCAAGCTGAGCGATCAGCCCGCCCAGGCAATCAAACTAATGACTGACTCCACACTTCTCATTGTAGTGATAATAGCTCAGGCTGAGCCAGCACCAGCTGTGGGGGATCACACACAGGAGTGCTCCTCAAGACACTCAATTTTTTTTCCCGTATGTTTTTGTTTTGGGCGTACAGAAATGGCAATACGCCCGTTTTTGCTAAAATTGCATTTTCCCCGTATTTTCCTTAAAATATTTGACAATAACAACACGAACTAAATTTAAAACATTTCCCAGAAAAGTGTCCACCACTGCGCCGTCCCCCACAGCCGCGCTTGGCACCAAAATACGGCAAAAACGTCTCACTTGACAGGTATGAAAACATTTCCCAGAGAAATGTCCATTATTACTCCGCTGTCCCTTATAGCCACGTTTTACGGTATTAAAATACGGCGAAAACGTCTCACTTGACAGGTATGCGCCTCCATTTTCATATTGATCTGGTCAGTTTCTTGACAGCAGCGGCTCTCCTCCACTGTAATAATAATGGCTTCCGAAAAATCAATATTTATGGGGCGCCCTGGACAGACCCCCTTCGACTTCGCAATTCTGGAGGCAATTAATGTCCAGTTCAATGACATTTTCCACTGGTTCTGCTCTCTGGTCATCGTTGGAACTGTTGTCATCAGACAAAGCATCTGATTCCGTCTCGGACAGCTCGAACCTGTAAGGTTCAGTGCCTCTGTCACTGTCTGAACCACTGACAAAAAAAAAAGACAAAACTAAACTAATTTGTTCACAATCGCTGTCACTTTCCGTCATGATTGTCCAGTGTTGATAAGTGTGAATGTGGATAGGCAGGGCAGCCAGGGTACAACTGGTGATGTCAAAAACATGGGCGTGGTCTGGACTGGCTGTCACAAGCCAGCAAGCAAGGTGGGGCCTTCACCTGGTGTATTTTGTGCAATTATGTAACTACAGGTGGGTGATATGGTCTCCGGTATGAATATTTGGTTTAAGCTATGTGTATTTTATCTAAATTCGTTGTCATTTAGAAAAAAAAAATTACGTGACATTTGGCCTTTAAGTACATTAGTCCATGTTATTTTAGAGTGTGATTCGGGTTCCAAATTGGGGTGGGTTTGATTGTGTGTGTGTTTTTGGACTTTCTAAGCTGGGGAGGAAATGTGGTATATGGGATTGTGGCACTTTATTGAGAAGTGCAGTGTGGTGATGTGGACTTCCCGTCACGTCACAGCACTGCCCTATATAGGGGCGAGTCACCATGGCTCGGCCTCTTATGCTGGATGCTCACGCTGGTGCCTGCCGTGTACTGCTGTGTACATAGTTCTTTAATAAAGCCGTGTTTGCCAGCTCCATCTTGCCTCATTCATCACCCAGGTATTTCCATAAATAAGTTAGCTTGTGGAGGATGGAATCAGATGGTACAGCAAGCTGACGACAGAGAACTTTATTCTCCTCCAACAAATAGAACAGACTGCCCTGGGTACCAAAGCGCCCTCTTTTATCCACTTTATTGCCGCCTTTGGGACCCAGGGTGAGAAACATTAACATACGAGACATACGGCATGTACACACATCAACATACACGACACAGAGCATGGCTTATTACAATACTTTCGCGCCCCGGCGCTCTCAGGAGTGAAACCTGTCACAGCGGGGGCGAAGGCACCTCTTTGTTTAGTTAAATAGCCCCGAGCGCTACAGCACCCTTCGCTGGTTCTGCTCACTCCTTCACCATTACCATCTCACGTCCTTCTCCCCCCCCCAACCTCAAGTCCTGAGTGGAGTGCCACCTGTTATTGTGTCACCACAAGCTAACACTTCCTGTCAAAGGTTCATATTAAATCAAAATCATTGCTGCATT
Organism: Pholidichthys leucotaenia; assembly: GCA_020510985.1. NCBI lineage: Eukaryota > Metazoa > Chordata > Actinopteri > Cichliformes > Pholidichthyidae > Pholidichthys > Pholidichthys leucotaenia. The sequence continues at coordinate 47,207,333 of CM035840.1, forward strand.
ACATCGTGATTAAATAACATTTTATATAACTTATCCTTTAGGTACCTGGCTGCCTTTTTTTCATTTTTGTCTTGTTTTATATGAGGTTTAAAGCTAGGGTTTTTCCTGTGTGAGGCCTTTGTTTGCTAGGCTAGGCCAACAGAGATAGTGGGTTAGGCCTGTTTGATGTTGCTACAGCAACAGCCATCCCTCCCGCCAAAAACCTGCCTGTCAGGGTTTTTTTTTTTTTTTAAACTTTATTGAAAAACAAAAGTCACACAAAGTTCTCAGAAAGTTTTATTTTAGGGCCATAAGATTTGAAAGAAAAAATATTTAATTGGAAAATTTAAATTTAAAAAAGAGATAAACAAATGAAACAAATAAGGAGCAGCACGTCAACATCGTGACATAAATGTCAGGGGGTATTGTTAAAGGTATTTCTATAATGGTCTAAAAAGCAATGTTTTTTTATATTTGTAAGGGACAATAAAATACATAGGTTCAGTTCTAACAAGAAGAGCAATATGGGGTTTTACTTATAAATAAAATTGTTTCACAAATAAAATACATAAATTAACAACACAGTAAAGAGACTTTTCTCGGTTGTTGTCATAATAACATATTTTGCCTTTAGTATTGTGAAAAATATGTGTATTTAAATCCAACCCAAATTTCTGATATTTCTCATAACATAAATGACTCCTAGGTTGGACTAATCCTGAAGGAATAGTATAATTAAATTGTATTCTTTGAAAGGACGATGCCACTAGGCCGCAATGAAGAGTCAAAACGCCGCTGTTATCGGATGCCTTTTTTCTAGGATAAAGTCGCTTGTTTGTCACCCAAAATCTGGCAACATTCACTTAGCCGAGCATCCCGGTGCTAACGGCAGCGAGTGTGCGCCTTTAAGAGCCGAATTATCCCGCTGCCTCCTCCTGCCTCCTGCCCTGAATCTCCATCGCTGCTCCAGCGCTTAAAATATACAACAAAAACGAGAACATATACAGAGAACCAGAGAAAAATGTCGGCCAGCTCCGCTTTCAACGACGAGAAAGGAGGCTCGTCCAGCGTCGGGGAGCCGGAGTACGGTCACGATCCGGCGAGCGGAGGGATTTTCTCCTCTGACTACAAAAGGTACGGATGGGAACCACCATCTGCCTGGGTGTCATATTATGTCGGGTTTTTATGCACTGTAGATTTAATCAGAAGATGTGTTATTGAAGAGGGGCACCGGACTGAACTTTGTTTGCCAACAGGCCCGTGATTGAAATGCGTTGTTTTTTTTTTTGTTTTCCTGGTGGTGAGTCGGTGACCGTGATTTCTCCGCCTAAGGCAGTGCTGTGTTGCCCCGTAAAGTAGGTCCTATTGACCGGTTGGAATCACAAGGTTTGAATATGTGGATGTTTGGGGGGGTCATGTTTGGGTGGGTGAGATGAAGGTGGGATGTGAAGGGCCTCTGAGAGGGGGAGACAGGCCTCGGTTACACCGTTTCAGCACCACCCCTGCTGGACAGCGCCAGCAGCTCCGATACGTTTTAAAGGGACAGGTCACCCAAAAAAGAAAGAGAAAGAAACGTAGAGGAGGGAAAAATAATCACAATACAAGGAATATGTTGCTTGTAATATCAAAAAGTAAAATTATAATCTAGAATATTAAGTACAAAAACAGGTCCAAGAGTCATAAATGTACAATAAAGAATTTTTGAGAACACATTTGCAAATTTATAAGAGGAAAAAAATGGCAACCGTGTGAGAGGAAAAAGTGACACATTTGCAATAAAAATACACATTTTTATTATTAATATTTTTGAAAGACACAACATCAGCATCATTACTCACATATAGAGGTTTGTTTATGAAAACATGTACCTTAACCAAGGTTGGGGTCAGTTCAGAGTGGAATTGGAATCGAAGATTCCTCTCCGGGTCGGGGACAGGCTCCTGCCCCAAGTGGAGGAGTTTAAGTATCTCAGGGTCTTATTCACGAGTGAGGGGAGAATGGAGCAAGAGATTGACAGACGGATCGGAGCAGCATCTGCAGTGATGCGGATGTTGTACCGGTCTGTTGTGGTGAAGAGGGAGCTGAGTTCTAAGGCAAAGCTGTCGATTTACCAGTCAATCTATGTTCCTACTCTCACCTATGGTCACGAGCTTTGCGTAATGACCGAAAGAACGAGATCGCGGATACAAGCGGCTGAAATGAGCTTTCTCCGTAGGATTGCTGGACTCACCCTTAGAGATAGGGTGAAGAGCTCAGTCATCCGGGGGAGGCTCAGAGTAGAACCGCTGCTCCTCCACATTGAAAGGAGCCAGCTGAGGTGGTATGGGCATCTGATCAGGATGCCTCCTGGACACCTCCCACTTGAGGTGTGTGACGACAGGGTGTCACCACTGTTATGATTTCTTGTATGTGTAACTGTATTATTTGTGTAGTATTGTAAATGTTAATTTGATTGTTTCTAAAGTGCACATTATTGTATCTGTCTTTGACTAATTGAATGCCTTTGTGAGATAATTGTTGGGTTAATTATTTGGGGTAAACAATTGATAATTATTAATTCACATACCTTTGCCAACATGCTTCCTGAGGGTGTCCGGGCAAAAAACTCTGTCAGAGGTTGAATACCTTTTAAAGGACACCAGCAGGAAGGAAGCATACGATGGTGAGTCATAGGGGAGATTTAAAATTTGTAAATAGGGGTTTAAAATATTTAGTGAATTATTTATAGTATTTATTCTGTGTTATTTATATTTATTCTTTTTATAGCTGGGGGAAGTATTTATGGACTTTTAGATATTAATGGGTATGTGTGGGAAAAAAGGAAAATGTTATTGTTTTACCTGGGATATGGTATTGTCCTAATTAACGCTAATTATCTCTGATAGTATATAACAGGTGGTGGTTGATTGTTAATGAGGTCTGATGGTCTGAGAGATTTTCATTGTGGATCATTGAAGATCGTGTCATTGGATTATTGATGTCGGTGTCGTATGAGAGACTGGATTTGAAAATAAAAATTGACAAATTGAAGATTTGGCCAGACTGCGCCATTTATTTTGACAATTGAAGCTTGGCCCCGCCGTATTTGTTACATTTGGTGGCAGCGGTGGTCCGTTCCCAGGACGTCGTAACATTTGGTGGAAGTGGTGGATAGAGCACGGGACGGAAGGAGAGATGGCCAGAAGGAAAGTGACGAGACAAGAGGAGCAGTCTGACCTGGACGCAGCTATGGCACCTGAGGAGCCGGGAGTCAGCGGGCTGGGCGAGCTCGAGGAGCTAACGTGCTTGGTGAAGTCTTTAGTTCGTTCGCTGACTGTCAGGGATCGTCGGATGGAGGAAGAGGCCACTCTTCAGGACCAAAGGTGGCGGACTGTGGATGATCAAATTCGTCGGATGGAGTTGCGGGTTGTGGAGCTGAGAGAGGAGTATGGGAGCCGGGCTGAACACAGTGGTGACGACGGCACTTCGGGGGAGGACCCCAGGGTGACGGCCAGTCGGGTCGGCCCACAGGAGGATGATTTGCCGCTGCAGGTGCAGCCGAGGAGGACACGAACGCACCACGAGCCCAGGCTGAATCCTCTCTCTCCCGAGGATGACATCGAGCATTACCTGACGACATTTGAGAGGATCGCTACAGTCTGTCGCTGGCGGGAAGAAGAGTGGGCTATCCAACTAGCTCCTCTGCTTACAGGCAAAGCACGGAGTGCATATGTATTGATGGATATTGTTGACACGGACAATTATGGAAAAGTGAAGGAAGCAATTCTTAATAAATATGAGATAACCCCCAACACATATAGGAGGAGTTTTCGGTCCCTGGACGTTTATCAGGACGAAACCCCTCGTGAATTGTATGTTCGTTTGAAAGACCTGTTCTGTAAATGGATTAAACCAGAGACCTCAACTATAAAAGACATTATGGAACAATTGATTTTGTAGCAGTTTCTGTGGATGGTGAACCCGGAACTGGGAATCTGGGTACAAGAGCGGGACCCGAAGACTGCAGAGGGCGCTGCTCGTCTGGCGGAGGTTTTTCTGTCAGCCAGGTCTGGGAGCAGGAGACCTACTCTCGGCCGTGACGGCTCTTTCACCATACGGAGTAAGTCTAATGAGGGTGAAAGGGGTGGTCCAGCTCAAAATAGGCTGTATTCCAGGTCCAGTCAGATCACAAATAGCAGATATAATAGTAGCAAGAAGTCACGTGTTGTTTCAAATAAAGATATACACTGTTATCAGTGTAATAAAATTGGTCACTCCCAGTATTCTTGTCCTGCCATAAAAAATGAGAAACCGTCATTATTATGTTCAGTTCCAAGACCCACTCTGTCAGCACCGATTCATAATGAAATACATAAAACTACCGTTCTGCTTAATGGTCAGTGTGAAGAGGCCTTGTTAGACTCTGGTTTGTTTCCAGACTGTTATTTTACCCAGCTTAGTCCCTAGAGATTCATGGAGTGAGTCTACAGTAAATATTAGTTGTGTTCATGGGGATAAGAAGTTGTACCCGACCGCTGAGGTCTATTTAACAGTGTGTGGGGGGGGGGGGGGCAAACTTATCTCCTTCCTGTAGCTCTTGTGTCTGATTTGCCTTATCCAATCATTCTTGGCAATGATGTTCCAACTTTGTTGGACATCATACAGCAGGCTAGAGATGAACAAACTGAGGGACAGGCAGGTGGCGCAATTGAGCAGAGGCTTGATGCACCTGCTGGGAAAATTTGTAATATGGTGACAACCAGGGCACAGAGGGCGCAGAGGGCTGCCACTGTTCTTCAGGAGCTGCCTTTTTATGATTCTGAGATAGAAGCAGGCCCTAGTAAACAACCTAAATCCAAGGCTCAGAGGAGAAGAGATAAGGTGTTAGCTTCTGTAAAGAACTTGGGTGAAGAAACACCACAACTAAGTCAGTCAGTAGAGTTTGACACCCCTCCTGACATAGCTGAATTACAGAAAGCTGACCCAGCACTTAGACCATGGTTTAATAAAGTCTCGGAGATTGAGGGTGTGAAACAAGGTAGAACGGATTGTTTGGCTGAGGCCATGTATGTCATTAAAAAGGGCATTTTTATACCAGCAACAAGGTGAAGTTATGGCCATAGCTTTGCCACAGGACCTCACACCAAAGATTATGGAACTGGGACATGTTATCCCTTGGGCAGGTCATCTAGCATTTCAAAAAACTCTGCAGAGAATTGCTAGAAGGTTTGTGTGGCCGGGAATGTATATCCAGATAAAGGACTTCTGCACATCGTGCCCAATATGTCAAATTACATCACCTAGGGAAGTAGCCCGTGCCCAACTACACCCACTACCAATTATTGCAACACCATTCGACAGAATAGGGATGGATATAGTTGGCCCCCTAGAGAGAAGCTCCGCTGGTAATAAATACATTCTGGTAATTTGTGATTATGCTACTCGGTACCCAGACGCCTTTCCCCTGAAATCTATCAAGGCTAGGCAGGTTGCCAGCTGCCTTATCCAGTTGTTTTCAAGGGTAGGCATACCCAGAGAAATTTTGACAGACTGTGGAACAAATTTCTTATCAAAACTGTTGCAGCAGGTATATAAGCTGTTGGGTATTAAGGGTATTAAGACCACCCCATATCACCCTCAGACTGATGGACTAGTGGAGCGATTCAATCAGACTCTCTAAAACATGCTGCGGAAATTTGTTTCTGAAACGGGCTCAGATTGGGATCAATGGGTGCCATACTTATTGTTTGCTTATCAGGAGGTGCCCCAGGCTTCAACAGGGTTCTCCCCTTTTGAACTGCTGTATGGCCGTCAGGTGAGGGGCCCACTGGACTTACTAAAGGAGCACTGGGAGAGTCCACCGAGTGATCAGGACAATGTGGTCTCATACGTTATTAAGATGAGAGAGAAACTGGATCGAATGACTTTTGGCTCAGGAGCACATGAGGACGTGCAGGCCAAACAAAAAATATGGTATGACAAGAAGGCCAGAAAAAGGGTTTTTCACCCAGGTCAGCAGGTTCTGTTATTGCTGCCCTCATGTGACAGTAAGCTGTTGGCTCAATGGCAGGGGCCGTATGAAATCTCTAAGAAACTAAGTTCAGTGACATACGAACTATATATGCCTGACAGGAAGGTAAAATATCAGACCTTCCACATTAACTTGTTGAAAGAGTTTCAGCAGCCTGGTCATCAGCAGCAGCAACCTGTTCTGCAGGAGACGCATCAGCTCTTCATTTGTACGACAGAAGTGGATGAGGAGAGAGAACAGTCGTTTCCCACAAATGTGTCAGAGCCGTGTTTGTTTCATGTGTCTCATTTGCAGGTGGATCAGCAGAGAGAGTTAGAGGCACTGTTAGATCCAGAATTGTTTCAGGAGAGACCTGGTTTCACCACATTGGTACGTCATAAAGTTTATTTGAAAGAAGAAGCTGTTCCACATAGGAAATCTTACAGGATTCCGGAGCGATTGGTTCCAAAGATGAAGCAGGAGATTGATCTGATGTTGCAGCTGGGAGTGATTGAGGAGTCAGTCAGTGAGTGGTGTAGCCCAATTGTGCTGGTACCCAAAAAGGACGGCTCTTTGAGATTCTGTATTGACTTCAGATATCTCAATTCAGTGTCTAAGTTTGAGTCATACCCCATTCCCCGGATTGATGAACTGTTAGAGAAAGTGGGCAGGGCTAGGTTTATTTCTACACTGGACCTATGCAAGGGGTATTGGCAGGTGGCATTGGCACCGGAAACAAAAGAACTTACAGCCTTTAAAACACCTTATGGCAGTTTCCAATTTAGGGTCATGCCATTTGGCCTTCAGGGGGCACCTGCAACTTTTCAGCGGCTTATGGACCAAGTGTTAAGAAAGGTATCAAATTTTGCAGCTGCCTATCTGGATGACGTGGTCATCTATAGTCAGACCTGGGAAGAACATTTGGTACACCTTGGGCAGGTCCTTCGGTTGATTAAGAGGGCAGGACTGACGATCAATCCACGCAAATGTGCGTTTGGACAGCAGCAGGTGGAGTACTTGGGACATGTGGTTGGTCAGGGGGTCATTAGACCACGAGTAGGTAAAGTGGATGCCATCCGGACCTATCCTGTGCCCACCACTAAGAAGAAGGTACGATCATTCATGGGAATGGTAGGATGGTATAGTAAGTTCATCCCCCACTTTGCTGAAAGAGCCGCAGTTTTGACTGACCTCACTAAGGCTTCAGCACCTAATAGGGTAAAATGGACAGAGGAATGTGACAGAGCTTTTGAGGATCTGAAGAAGGCTATTTCTGGGGAGAAGGTTCTCTACAGTCCAGATTTTGCTCGTCCATTTATTTTGCAGACAGATGCTTCAGGAGTTGGCATTGGAGCAGTACTTCTCCAGGAGGAGAGGGGAGAGAGACACCCAGTACTGTTCTTGAGCCGTAAGTTGTTGGACCAGGAGACAAGATACTCTACAATAGAAAAAGAATGTCTTGCCATGAAATGGGCAATAGGGTCTCTGAGATACTATTTATTGGGGCGTCATTTTGTGTTGGAGTCAGATCATCGGGCCCTACAGTGGCTGGACAGGATGAAGGACGTGAACAGTCGTCTCACAGGGTGGTATGTGTCCCTTCGACCGTATGATTTTACTGTTCGGTATGTTGCAGGGAAGACCAACCTTGTGGCAGATAGCCTCTCAAGAGTACATGACTCGTAGAGTACTGTACTCTCGGGAAAGGGGGGAGGAAATGTGACGACGGGGTGTCACCACTGTTATGATTTCTTGTATGTGTAACTGTATTATTTGTGTAGTATTGTAAATGTTAATTTGATTGTTTCTAAAGTGCACATTATTGTATCTGTCTTTGACTAATTGAATGCCTTTGTGAGATAATTGTTGGGTTAATTATTTGGGGTAAACAATTGATAATTATTAATTCACATACCTTTGCCAACATGCTTCCTGAGGGTGTCTGGGCAAAAGACTCTGTCAGAGGTTGAATGCCTTTTAAAGGACACCAGCAGGAAGGAAGCATACGATGGTGAGTCATAGGGGAGATTTAAAATTTGTAAATAGGGGATTAAAATATTTAGTGAATTATTTATAGTATTTATTCTGTGTTATTTATATTTATTCTGTTTATAGCTGGGGGAAGTATTTATGGACTTTTAGATATTAATGGGTATGTGTGGGAAAAAAGGAAAATGTTATTGTTTTACCTGGGATATGGTATTGTCCTAATTAACGCTAATTATCTCTGATAGTATATAACAGGTGGTGGTTGATTGTTAATGAGGTCTGATGGTCTGAGAGATTTTCATTGTGGATCATTGAAGATCGTGTCATTGGATTATTGATGTCGGTGTCGTATTATTACCTGAGAGACTGGATTTGAAAATAAATTTTGACAATTGAAGCTTGGCCCCGCCGTATTTGTTACAAGGTGTTCGGGCATGTTCCACTGGGAGGAGACCCCGGGGCAGACCCAGAACTCGGTGGAGAGACTATGTCTCCCAGCTGGTCTGGGAACGCCTTGGTATCCTCTCTGAAGAGCTAGAGCAGGTGGCTGAGGAGAGGGAAGTCTGGGCTTCTCTGCTTGAACTGCTGCGTCCGCGACCCGGACCTCCGGAAAAGCGGTAGAAGATGGATGGATGGATTTTTAAAATGTTAGAATTGGAATTGAGCCATCTGTGCAAGTGGAACTGATCAGTTCCCTTTTTTCAATCCCAGTTATCTCTCAGTGTCTTGTGGCTTGGTGGTGCCTGTCTGTGATGATGAAAGATGTATAGACCCTTTGCAGTCACGTGAACATTGTCACTGCAATGGCAGAAGTTTTCAGTGGATAGATGTGTCCAAACCTTTGACTGGTGCTGTATAAATAAGTTCCATCAGTAGAACTCGGTAATCTTGGAATTGAAATTGATGCATTAGGAATTGGAATTGGATTTGGCATTGAGTTTTAAAGATATGCATGAGCTGGAATTGATCATCTAAATATTAGTGGAATTGGAAGTGGAATTTTAAAATCAGAATTGATCCCTAAAAAAAAGAAAAACAGACAGGTGCCTTATGTAAATTGACCTGAGATGACCAGTTAGTTACATCAAGTGCTACTTTTTTACTTAATCAGACATCCTTTCTGTTAATGTCAAAAAACAGCTCTAGACTGAACTGACAGCGTCTTCTTATTTGACCGTTTTTGTCATTAGATCCGTCCATTCCTTAGAACAATGTAAACTGGATGCCTATCAGTGTCTCGATATTAATCTGCATTCTGAAAAATATCAAATTAATGAGAACATCTGCAAATTTGAGCTAAAAGTAGCAAACTTGTTTTAAAAAGTCACAAGAGAAATGTATCAAATTTACAAGAAACAGCAACTTAAGATGATAAAGTCATAAATCATAAATTTCTTGTAAAATTCCAACTTATTTCTCCCAAATTTGTCTTTTATTTTCAAAAATTTGCTGTTTTATCTTGTATACTCTGTCGGACTCATTCCCAGTGAGAGTTGGACTCCGCCAGGGCTGCCCTTTGTCACCGATCCTGTTCATAATTTTTATGGACAGGATTTCTAGGCGCAGCCAGGGAATGGAGGGTGTCATGCTTGGTGACCACAGGATCTCATCTCTGTTGTTTGCAGATGATGTTGTCCTGTTGGCTTCATCCAGCAATGACCTACAGCTCTTGCTGGGACGGTTTGCCGCTGAGTGTGAAGCGGCTGGAATGAGAATCAGCACCTCCAAGTTCGAGTCCATGGTCCTCAGCCGGAAAAAGGTGGATTGTCCTCTCTGGGTTGGGGACAGGCTCCTGCCCCAAGTGGAGGAGTTTAAGTATCTTGGGGTCTTGTTCACGAGTGAGGGGAAAATGGAGCTAGAGATCGACAGATGGATTGGAGCAGCATCTGCAGTGATGCGGACGTTGTACCGGTCTGTTGTGGTGAAGAGGGAGCTGAGTTCTAAGGCAAAGCTGTCAATTTACCAGTCAATCTACGTTCCTACTCTCACCTATGGTCACGAGCTTTGGGTAATGACCGAAAGAACAAGATTGCGGATACAAGTGGCTGAAATGAGCTTTCTCCATAGGATTGCTGGACTCACCCTTAGAGATAGGGTGAGGAGCTCAGCCATCCGGGAGAGGCTCAGAGTAGAACCGCTGCTCCTCCACATTGAAAGGAGTCAGTTGAGGTGGTATGGGCATCTGATTAGGATGCCTTCTGGACGCCTCCCACTTGAGGTGTTTCGGGCACGTCCCACTGGGAGGAGACCCCGGGGCAGACCCAGGACTCGGTGGAGAGACTTTGTCTCCCAGCTGGTCTGGGAACGCCTTGGTATCCTCTCTGAAGAGCTAGAGCAGGTGGCTGGGGAGGGGGAAGTCTGGGCTTCTCTGCTTGAACTGCTGCCTCCGCGACCCGGACCTCCAGAAAAGCGGTAGAAGATGGATGGATGGATGGATCTTGTATATTTGATACTTTATTCTCATAAATGTGTTTTTTTTTCTCATACATTTTGAACATTTTTCTTTTAAATGTATTACTTTTTTCTCATAGATTTGTAACATTTTTCCTCATTAATTTGCGACGGAACCAAATAGAAGAGCTGGAGCCTAAGTTTTCTCCCACCATCCAAAGACATGCATGGTAGGTTATTTGGTGTGTGCACAGCTGTGAATGTGAGAGCGTCTGTGTTGGCCCTGCAATGGAATGGAAAGAACATGTGAGATGGACAACAAAATTGGGTAAGGTGTTAGGAAGATGGATGGATGGATGGATGGCTGTTTGATTTAATGTCATGTCAGTGATGGGATAAATGATCACACTGAGGTCAGTCAGAGTAAGTCAGACTTTTGCTAAAGAAACCAATCTTATATACTCACTGCCAATGAAAAGTTTGATATTTTTACTAATTTTTATGGAAATGGTCAATTAAATGATTCTAATTATTTTTAGACATCTTCAAAACAATATCAGAAATCGGCAAGTGAAAATCTAGATTAGATGACAAGCCATCTAATGTTGTCCTGGGGGATGTTTAGCCTTGACCAGTTCCTGCCTGTTCTGTGGCGTCGGTACTCTGGCTGAAATATGTAGCCCAAGTTGATCCCACAAGTGTTCAGCGAGGGATAAATCCAGAGAATTAGAAGGCCAAGGAAGGACATGAAAGTTCTGTTGCTACAGGTACTCCCTGGTGACTTGGGTGGCATGTGGACAAGCATTGTCCTGCTGGAACACAGCCATGTCGTGGAGATTTCACAACATAGTGCTATGCATTTTTGTTCATCTTTATATTGGGAAGCTGACTGCTCCTTAAAATCACCCATTTTTGACTTTTGAGTATCCAAAACAAACGAGCTCAAAAAGACTATAGAGCCAGAGCTCAAAGGCTGTGAGTCATGACAGTGAGTACAACCACAGAAAATGAGTTGTAGACCTGTTGTGAGTCATAGAGACACTATTATTCAAGCTCAGATAAGATGAACCCAAAAGTATTTATACGAAAATTGTGTTGCATTTTCCTTGGCAGTGAGTATACTATGTGCTGTTGATGAATAAAATATGATGTACAGTGGATATAGAAAGTCTACACACCCCTGTTCAAAAGCCAGGTTTGTGTGATGTAAAAAAAAAATGAAACCAAGATAAATTATTTCAAACTTTTTTCCACCATTAATGTGACCTATAACCTGTGCAACCCAACTGAAAAACAAACTGAAATCTTTTAAGGGAAAAAATAATAAAAACAAAACTTACAATAACCTGGTTGCATAAATATGCACACCCTCTTATAACTGGGGATGTGGCTGTGTTCAGAATTAACCAGTCACATTCAAACTCATGTTAAATGGGAGTCAGCTCACACCTGCCGCCATTTAAAGTGTCTCTGATTAACCCCAAATAAAGTTTAGCTGTTCTAGTAGGCTTTTCCTGACATTTTTGTAGTCAGATCTTACAGCACAAGCCATGGTCCGCAGAGAGCTTCCAAAGCATCAGATCAGGGGGATCTCATTGTTCAAAGGTATCAGTCAGTAGAAGGGTACAAAAGAATTACTAAGGCATTAAATATACCATGGAACACAGTGAAGACTAGGGGTGGGTTCAAAAGATTTGATTCAACAATCTGGATCGATCCGTGTTTGACTGAGCCGATATTGATCCACAAAATCCACGGATTGATCTTTTAATATAATGCTTTATGTCTGTGAATGTCTGCTGAGTCAGATTGGGTCGAAACTGGGTCAGTGAGCCAGGAACAGCGGCAAAAAACCAGAAACACCTGGAGCGCCAACGGAGCTAACAGCTTCCAAGCTAACGGAGATGCTCATTCTTCTTCTGTGGTGTTGAAATGGTTCTCATCTGGTAAGAGTTCCCTGTGGCGCGTGCGCACGTCTTTACTTCCGTGTTTACATGAGCGGAGTTGTTGATGTGCGTGTCTCTTAATTTATCAACAAAAGTCACCGTAAAGACTGTCCTCAACAGTTTCTGAATATTTTGCATAAAGCGGGGATAAACGGTTTTGTGCTATGTGCAGTGCTGTGTTGGAACATACAGTTGACGATTGATAAACACTGCAAACGGAAAATGCACAGAGACTGGCTGGAAGTCGTGAACAGAGAGGGAGACTTGGAGCTGCTGAGATTGTAAGTAAAATATCATTTGTTTGTTTTAACATTTGTGTCGTAAATTAATAATTTATCCAACGTGATGGTGTTTTCTTTTACAAACTATAAATACAGTAGTTAACTGTTGGTTGAGCACTGTGAATAAATGCAGAATAAAGGTATTTTTTATGAGATTATGGACTTCTAGCACTTAAGCCAGAGATTTAAAGATAATAATAATCACAATAAAATGAAAATGGCAGAATAAAGGCTGCAGTACAACCCATTTTTACTCAGTAGAACTAAACTGAAATGAACAAATCTTCCCAGGAAATGAATTGAAACCCTTTTCAGTAATTGAAAGTTAATTTGTAGTTAAAATATAAACAACAAAAAAATGAAAGAAACTAAGTTATTAAATCCCACTGTGATGTGGGGATTTAAAAAATCTGATTAATTTTACTTTGAAATCTCTCCTCCTTTTCATCTCCCCTTCAGATCTGTGAAGACTGGGTTTCCACTGCAAGACCCATCCTGCACTGAGACGTTCTGAAGGGAAGATTTTGTCAGTGGAGGAGCCATCCCTGCTTTGTTGTGGATTTCAGCACAGAAGAAGACCAAATTTTTCAAGGGTCTTAGTTTTTAAATTCAACATTCATGAAAGTGCTGACACCATTTTCTCCATGCTCTTAACATGCATCCAAGTCAATTTAGTTGCTGTAATAACTAATTCTTTTATTTCTTTTTTTAATTTAAGTTCTCAGCAAGAATACAATGTTGGTCATTTCTTGACAGCTTTACTCACCATTTAATTCTACATAAATCACTGTTTAACAGGAAATGTTTGGCAAACCTGTGCTTTTCTTGTGGTGTTACATAGAACAGCATCACTGTAAACTATGGAAAAAGCAGCTACTTTAAAATCTGTACTTCCTCAGACAACTTTCAGTGCAAAAAAAACTCTAAAAATGTCACAACTTTTTGGAAAAATATGGCACAATAGTGACATTACCAAGAACTGGACATCCCTCAAACTGATGAAAAGACGAGAAGAAAACTGGTCAGGGAGGCTGCCAAGAGGCCGACAGCAACATTGAAGGAGCTGCAGGAATTTCTGGCAAGTACTGGCTGTTTACTACATGTGACAGCAATCTCCCATCTTCTTCATATGTCTGGGCTGTGGGGTAGGGTGGCAAGATGGAAGCCTTATCTTACGAAGAAAAACATCCAAGCCAGGTTACATTTTGCAAAAGCACATTTGAAATCTCCAAACGGATGTGTGAAAATGTATTATGGTCCGATGAAACCAAGCTTAAACTCTTTGGCCATAATTCCAAAAGGTATATTTGGCACAAACACAACACTGTCTCCTCACCAAAAGAACACCATACCTACAATGAAGCAGGATGGTGGCAGCATCATGCTTTGGGGCTGTTTTTCTTCTGCTAGAAAGCTGAAGCTGAAGAGAAACTTAATCTTTCAGCACGACAGTGACCAAAAGCACACAGCCATATCAACAAAAGAATGGCCTCACCAGAAGAAGATTAAGGTTTTGAAATGGCCCAGCCAGAGTCCAGACCTGAATCCAATCGGGCAGCTGTGGGATGATCTGAAGAGGGCTGTGCACAGGCGATGCCCTCACAATATGACAGATTTGGAGCGTTTTTGCAAAGAAGAGTGGGCAAATATTGCCACATCAAGATGTGCCACGCTGATAGACTCCTACCCAAAAAGACTGAGTGTTGTAATAAAAGCCAAAGGTGCTGCAACAAAGTATTAGTTTAAGGGTGTGCATATTTATGCGACCAAGTTATTGTAAGTTTTTATTTTTTATTTCGTCCCCTTAAAAGAGTTCAGTTTGTTTTTCAATTGGGTTGTACAGGTTATAGGTCACAGGGCTGCACGGTGGCGCAGTGGTTAGCACTGCGGCAGCACAGTTTACCCTTGGCCGGGGGATTGTGGGGATCGTGGGATCGTGGGTTCGATCCCAGCCCCCGACCAACAGTGATCTGTGTGGAGTTTGCATGTTCTCCCCGTGTTGCGTGGGTTTACTCCGGGATTTCTCCGGTTTCCTCCCACATGCCAAAAACATGCATGTTAGGTTAATTGGCTGTTCTAAATTGTCCCTAGATATCTGTTTCCTATAGGCCCTTAGAATAGAGGGTTAGTATTAATGAAAGCGCTTTGAGTGGTCTTTGTGACTAGAAAAGCGCTATATAAGTGCAGGTTAGTTAGTTAGTAATTAATGGTGGAAAAAGTTTTGAAATGATTTATCTTGGTCTCATTTTTTATATCACAAAAACCTGCCATTTGAACAGGGGTGTGTAGACTTTTTATATCCACTGTATGCATGAACAGACGTTTCATTTCACTGTTGGGGGTGCAATAGACAGAACCAGGTGCAGACTTACAAGAAAAAAGTCTCAGATTTGCTAGAAAAAACTTGCAAATTGATTACAAAAAGTAGTGAATTTATGGGGGAAAGTTGTAAATTTACAAGAAAAAGTCAAAAATTTATGAGGAAAAAAGCAGCAACTTTACAAGGAAAAGATTACAAATTTATGAGAAAAAACTTGCAAATTGATAATAAAAAGTTGTGAATTTATAGGGGAAAAATTTAAATTTATAATGAAAAAGTCACAAATTTACTTGAAAATTAGTGAATTGATATTAAAAAGCAGTAATTTATGGGGGAGAAGGTATAAATTTGAAAGAAAAAAGTCACAAATTTATAAGAAAAAAGTTGTAGATTTATGAGAAAAAAAACTTGCAAAATGATAACAATAACTTGTGAATTTCTGTGGGGAAAATTGCAAATTTATAATTAAAAAGTCAACTTTATAATAAAAAAGTTGCAGATTTACAAGAAAAAAGTCAGAAAGTTATAAGAAAAAGTTGCAAATTTACAGGAAAAAAGTCACAAATTTTACTAGAAAAAAATGCAAATTGATAATAAAAAAGTAGTGAATTTATGGGAGGAGAGTTGTAAATTTACAAGGAAAAAGTCAGATCTATGATGAAAAAAACAGCAACTTTACAAGAAAAAAAGTCACAAATTTACAAGAAAACAGTTGCAAATATGCAAGAAAAATTTGCAAGAAAAAATTTGCAAATTCACTAGAACAGAAGTCACAAATTAATGAGGAAAAAACACTTAGAATTAATGATTAAAAAGTAGCATATTTATGGGGAAAAAGCTGTAAATTTACTAGAAAAAAATCACAAATTTATGAGAAAAAATTGCAGATTTATAAGACAAAAGACAGATTTACAAGAAAAAAATCTTGCAAATTTATGTTATAAAAACATGAATTTATGTGAAAATTTGTAAATTTATAAGACAAACATAATGCAGAATAAGTTCACCCCCTTTTTGTTTTAAATCCTTTGAACAACACTTTGATCCACCAGCAGAGGGAGCCCATGACAGAGCAAAAACATGGGAGAATGTTTCTGCTCCGTCATGACCTTTGCTTCTGAGGTATTAGGTTTTGGCTTTGAAGCTGTTTGACAAACAAAACTATTTCATATCCCCCCTTCATTAATTGGTTCCAGCGCAGCAGTGCACAGATGTTTGTTTGCAGAAGTCAGATTGTGCTTAGTGCAGCTGGATTAACCTGTTTCTCTGCAAACATTAGTGAACCAGCCGACTCGAGCTTCACTGCCGTCTCCTTGGAAACACATTATCGTGGAAAGTTGCTTCAGTCCTCAAAGCGTGCAGATTTTTCTCTGTATTATCACACTGAGATATGTTATTTGTCCTTTGTGATAGTGAAGCAGGGCCACTTCTACATTGATGATTGCTGGGTTAAAAAAGAAAAAGATCTCCACCTTTGCTGTCTTTTGTTGTTAGATTTTATCTTCTGAAACTATAAAATCAAATGTCAAATGCTTATTATTTGTATTTTATGTGGCAGATGTCCTTGTTGGCTGGTTTTTCTTTCTTTTTTAGTATAATCAGCCAGACCTAATTTGAACATTGATTAACCTCTTGCACTCCGGGATACCGCGGGCGGTCACATCTCTGCGTCCTAGGGCGCACTGAAAAAAAAAAAGCTGCATTTCCGTTCTTCCACTACAGACACAGCCGCGAACAGAAAGCCAAAGGAGTGCTTTGATTGGTTTAGATTTGATTGACCTCTCATTCAACTAATAAGAGACTTGAATTGGGTTTCTGAAACCTTGAAGAACCAATGACTGAAAACCTAGCAAAAAGGACTCGCCTACCAACGGCTGCAAATACGAGCGAGCCAATTGAAGCAGAGAAGTTCCACGATTGAAAGCGTACCTCCCGTGCGTAAAATCTGTTTTGTGTAAGCCGCTGGGTGACACACACGCGTTCGCCAGTCTTTTTTTCTTACTACTGTTCTTATTTGTTTTGAAAAATCGTTTGCCAAAACCACAATCATGGAAGCGCAAAACCGCAATAATGGAATCATTGTTTGACCTTGTCGCGTGACCAGAACCACGAGTTGTAAGAAGCAGACCAGCGTCATGTTCGTCTGACAATGAGGAAGAGAAGTTTGCCAGCGAAACTGCTGTTGTGGACAGGTAAGTGTTACAAGCTAAATTATTCTTTATCCCTGAAAATTGTAGTCAAAATGACTTTTGACCGATCGGTAAATTACAACTGTGCGTCATCGCCACATGACGGACGGTCCGTGCGCCACGTCCGGACCGTGAACACCACCACCCCCCCGCTACTCTTCTGTAGCGGATTGCAGATATATTGCAGATATATTGCAGATATTTTAGTACAACTGTGCGTAGTAGACCGCGGCGCACCGTCACCGCGGTCTGTCATGTAGCGATGGGCGATGTCCGTCTTCTGTAGCTGGGGGTGGGGGTGGGTGGGAGTTGTTATCTTCTACATTACAGATATTTTAGTATAATTTTTAGTGCACTGTAGGTTATTTTTTCTTGTAAAAAAAAAGCCATACATTTTTTACGTGGCATGCTTCTTTGTGTGTGGGGGCTTGTTTGTTCATTCATTCATTCATGAATGAATAAACAACCCCCCCACACACACACACACACAGCCCTGAGTGTCACCTTTCATTAGAGCCCAAGATCAAGCTTCTATATTGAATCATTCAAAAGTTACAGACGTTTTTCCAAACTGTGCCATTTGGCACAATTTGGCACAGTTCAAAAATGCCTGGGAACAACCTGAGGAAAAAGCTGTGTAATATATTCATTTTTTGTGGTATTGTTACAAAATTTTGACCTCAACTGGATAACACTTGGTTCTACATTTCTGTTGCATTTTCCAGCCCGGACCTGACAGCTGTGTGTTATTTGCAAGCATTTGTATCCAAAAAAAACACCCAGGCGAAATTTATTTTCTTCAAGTTCAGTATGTTTAGATGACTGTTACTCAGTGGCAGGAGCACTTAGAGAGATTATGACTGTTTTGCCAAAAAATTCAAAGTGTTTTCTTTTAAATGAGACCAACCCCATGAAGATGCTGCAAAGGGTTGAAGAACAGCTTTTGATTTACTTTGGGTATGTTATTTTTAGGCGTTTTTAGGGAAATTGACCACAGTGCAAGGGGTTAATTTGAATTGGACCTAAAAGATTCAGTGTACCCCGCCCCATATGGGGTTGCCGGGGCCCCACCCTGGAGCCAGGCCTGGGGGAGGGGCTCGATGGCTGGCGTCTGGTGGCCGGGTTTCCACCTGTGGGACCCGGCCGGGCTCAGCCCGAAAGAGTTCATCAGGGTTGCCAACCAATGACAACGAGAGGTTGGCGGTCCCAGAGGAGGTCAGCAGGGGCACAGCACCGGGTACGTCAATGGAGGCTGCGCACCCCAAGTCACCGGAGTCCTGGACGGCGGTGGAGCCCGAGTTCAGGCAAGTGTGCTCCATTATGGCAACTCCTCATTTGTCAATGTCACACTGCATGACTCATGGCGAGGAGGGCCCGGGGCAGCTCGCAGTAGCCCTCGGGGCCGCCTCACCGGGCTCTGCTGCTGCTGGTGACCCTGACCCGGACTCTTTTTCTCTCCCTCCGGGGTCGGATCCCCCAGCCAGGGTCGCCAGAGAGCAGCTGACTTTGCCGGAAGCCGCCGAGGATCAGGATCCAGTGCCAGGAGGACCACCTCCCTCGCTGGGGAGGCCACCGCAGGAGCAATGAGGCCCCCGATGGGGGTCACCGCTGGTGCAACGGTGCTCCAGCCGGAGCCCATTGTGGGTGCAGCGACATCCCAGACCGGGACCGTCGTGGGTGCAGCTCTGGCCCAATTGGGGCCCACTGCGGGTGCTGCAGAGTCGCCGCCGGAGGGCACCGAGGGCCTGGCCCTGCCAAGGGAGGACATTGCTGCTTCAGCCCCTCCTGCCAAGGTCATCAGGGCTCCCCCCATCGATCGCCTCCTCCGCCTGGTGTTTCTGCGGGTCGGCCCTCTCACCATGGGTGCAGCTTCGACCCAATCGGGGTCCACCGCGGGTGCAGCTGAGCCTCAGCCAGAGGCCGTTGTGGGTGCAGCGGAGCCGCCGCAGTTGGGGGCCATCATGGGTGTAGCTGAGTCTCAACCAGAGGTCACCACAGGTGCAGTTAGGCTCCCGCTGGAGTCCATTGTGGGTGCAACAGAGCCGGCCCGGTCAGGGGCCACCTTGGGCGCAGTTAGGCTCCCGCTGGAGTCCATCGTGGGTGCAGCAGAGCCGGCCCGGTCAGGGGACATCATGGGCGCAGGTAGGCTCCCTCTGGAGTCCATCGTGGGTGCAGTGGAGCCGGTCTGGTTGGGGCCCGCCACGGGTGCCACTACCGACCACCCTGAGGACACCGTGGTCCCCTTATCCCTGCCCTACGCCGTGGAGGTCCCCTTTCTCCGGTCCCGTTGCCCACCAGTGAGCCTTCCAGTTGGCAGGCCACCTCCTGCTTCACCCCTTCAGTCCTGGTGGCTGAGCAACATTGGCCGGCTACCAGAAGAATGGACTCCCCAGGTCAGGTGGCTCACATGTTCTGGCAGGCCGCCGGATGCTGTCCACCAGACCTTCTGCTGGGCCTGGGACTCTGAGCGGCCTCCTGAGCCCCAACGCCCGTGGACTTGGGGGGGGGGTTAATTGTGGGCCCTGGGCGGCGCATTGTGTTTCCTCCTTCTTGTTCCCCCTTCCGCCCACCCGGGATCGGGTTGTTTGTTGTTGTCGCACTTTTGGGGTTGGGGGGGGGGACTTCTTGATGTTACCTGGGGTGTCTGGGAATCCACCCCTTAGAGGGGGAGCTCTGTCATGAGCCGAGCCGGCTTGGTTTTTTACCGGCTCGGCCCTGATCTCTTTGTGGGTTTTGGCTTTACTGTTTATGTGCATTTTGTGTATTCTTTCCATCATTTTAGCCACTGCCTGACCGGCAGCTTTTAGTCAGCCTCTGATTTTTTTCTCACACTGCTGACAGTCTGTCGGTCCTACCACGCCCCCTCGCCTCCATAATTCCACCAGCTGTCCCAGCCCTGGTAATTATCTTTCCCGTGCCTCAGGTGTTCCCAATCTGTGTGACCAGCGGCGTTTGGATTTAAGCAGCTCTTTGCTAGACAAACACCGTTGGATCATTGAATGAGTCACTTCTGCTCTTCACGGGGTGATCGTCACATCACGAGGGACTATTGTTTGCGCTCGCCTGGAGAACTGGACTTTTTGGGACTGCTCCAACTTGTGAGTAAATTGTTAGCGTTTCTTTGTGGGTGCCGCTACGCTGAACCAGAAGCGTTTCTTCCCCGGTAGTATTCCGCTTCACTTCTGGCAGCATTTCCTGTCCGCGGCACGATTGCTACGCTTAGGCTGTGCCCAGTTTACGTTCCCCCTGAGTTTGTTGAGCTACCCGCTGTCTTCACTGCTCTCCCGAGTGCAGCCATATTGTATCACAATTCACTTGTTCATCTGTATCTGTACACTGGCAGTCAATAAATGTGTGTGTGGTGAACTCTAGCGTTTAAATCCTCATTCTTCCTTCTCCCCACCGTGCGCAATGGAAGGGCACACGCGGGGTTTATGACACTAAATCCTGCAGACAACGCAAAGTACAGAAGTAAAACAGTGCTCAAACCCAAATCAGGCAATCATATAAACACACTAAAATCCAGGTCCTCATTCAGGCCTGGATATTTAGTAGCCTGTAATTTGTAAATCCAATATGTTTCCCGTTGATTTAATAGTCTTTGACTGTTGCCTTTTCTTACGGCTAGTTTAATATGATCAATTCCATAGACCTGTAAGGTAGATGGATCACTGTTAATGATGCTCCAAGTAGTGTCTTGCCATGGGATAAGTTCATGTCGCCCGTACAGATTGCATATTTGTGTGCCGCCAGTCTGTCCTGTAGGCGTTGTTTGGTTCTTCCTATATAGAAAACTTTACATATAGGACATTCCAGTCTATAGATAACAAACACAGTTTTGGAATTTATGAAATTATTAATAATCAGTTGTTTTTGGGATACAACATCATAAAAAGATTTGGTTTGTGTTACATTTGCACAGTGATTACAATGTTGGCATTTGTAAGATCCTTTTGGCCTGGAGCCCAGCCATGTTTGATGTCCATCTGGTTTCAAATAACTATGGACCAGTCCATAGTTATCTGTTCCTGTTCCTGCTTGGCTCACAATATGCCATAAAACCACAATTATTGTGACAATTACTGTTAAAATAAAAAAAGGCAGAAAATCATGTGTTTATATGCTATCCACCCATTCACATGTGTGTGTGAATGGGTGGATAGCAGGATCTGTAAAGCACTTTGGTCATCTAGAGATGAGAATAAACGCTCTATATATGTGAATGCCATTTACCATTTTACCATTTGTAAGTAAGCTTTAGACCAGTGGTTCCCACACTTTATAATGATCTTGTGTGGAATCTCCCCATCTTCAAGACATTCTGGCAGAGCAGATTAACAAATAAGGAACCTAATTCCTTACCAGGGTAATGGACAAATAACTATCAGTCAGACTGATAAATAGCTTTTATATTGTGTGTATATTTTATATAATTTTTTGAAATTTTTTTAAAAAATGAAGTGGATCTAGAGAAAGCATATGATGGTGTGCCAAGAGAGGAACTGTGGTATTGTATGAGGAAGTCAGGAGTAGCAGAGAAGTATGTGAAGGTGGTGCAGGATATGTATGAGAACAGCGGGACAGTTGTGAGTAATGCTTTATGAGGGATAGATGGATCTGAGCCCCTTCTTGTTTGCTGTGGTGATGGACAGGCTGAGGTCAGACAGGTGATCCGCTGCGGCGACCCCTAAACGGAGCAGCCAAAAGAAGAAGATAAACATGCAATTTTTCCTTGTAAATTTAAAGTGTTTTTCCCTTAACTTTTCAGATTTTCTTGTAAGTTTCTTCAAAAAATTTGTGACTTTTATGCTGAATTTTGTGACTTTATCTTCATGTTGCTGTGTTTTTCTTGTTAATTTGTGTGTGGTGGTGGTGGGGGGGGGGTGTCATAAATTTGCTTTTTTTGTGAATGTGGTAAAAATAAATTTCTAATTTATATATATCAAGGTCAAGCAGTTTGAGGGAGAAAAACAAATATCTGAAAACCTAATTTAAACAATCAAATATACTGGTGGAATTTTAATTTTTCATAGTTTTTATGCAAAGCTAAGCTAACCAGCTGCTGGTTATAACCTTATGTTTCATGTATAAACTCATCTAAACCCGATAACTCATTGCCCAGCTTCAGGACTTACAAACATTTATTAATTCATGAAAATCTTCATTTATAATTCTTTTGAGATGCCCTGTTTCTGTAGTGCTTCTTCATTTAGAGGGTATCAGACCACTGCAGTGTCCAAAGACCAGGCAGAAAACTTTTTGACAGGAAAAGGAAAAAAACACATAGCTATAAGTTAAAAGTAAGCAGCAGCAGCAGCAGCAGCAGCAGCAGCAGCAGCAGCAGCAGCAGCAGCAGCAGCAGCAGCAGCAGCAGCAGCAGCAGCACCAGTCTTGTTATCGGACTTACCTCTGACTTACAGCAGCAGTGCTTGATCTTCTTAGAACACCTTAAAAAGTCTGTGATGTTATTTTTTGGGGGGGTCCTCAGTGCAGAAAACTTTCAGTTCAGAACCAGGAGATCAAAGAGTGCAATTTATTAAACCTGAAAATTAGTTTCTGAAGCACCTGCATGAATATATTTATATATTTTCAGTTTAAACTCATTAAAAAGCACTCTGTTTCAGCACCGCCATGCTTAATGCAGCTCATTGTGAATGCAGCTGCTCTGAGGCATTTTAAAGAGTTTTTACAAGTGTCACCCCATCAACAAATCCTAATCGAGCGGCTGCACATCATAGAAGGAGCATTTGTGAATTGTGCATCGAGGCAGTTATTTTTGAATAAGTGAGAGAAGGAAGGAGTGAGTGAGAGGAAGAGAGAAAGAGGTGTCCTCATCACGACACTGCCAAAAAAAGCTGAGTCATGTAAGATGAGGAAAAAAAGAGGCATAACGCAGACTGTTAAAAATGAATAAGACAGGATCATTTTTAAGCATAATGAGAATGAAGAGTTTTTTTTTAAGAGCATCTGTCGGGTATCAACGAAGGCTTATTGGCAGCGAGTCCAGGTGAAGGCAGACAGAGAAAGCTGTGATAAAGAGAGAGTCAATGCAAGATAGAGATGTGGAGATATGGAGCGGAGGCTACAGCGGGGAGGTGGTGGTGGTGGGGGGGGTGATAACGTGGCAAAAGGTTGGAAGAGGCTATGTCATTCGTGCCGAGCCGGGTTATAAATACATTGCATGCACACAGAGAGGCTGCTGCTGCTGCAACAGGAACCACATGAGCAGCGGGAGGAGCCTCAGAGGAGGAGAGGCATCACAGCAGATAAAACTCCACACCCCTCTTTGCAGAGCATCCATTTACCGAGCAGCTGATGTCTGCTGGATGCATGCACGCTCAGAGGGAACTGAAGTGGGGGGAAATACACGGAGCTCTGTGGGCTTCGGATGAGAGCACCCAGGCGGCGGAATACCTGTCCACACCGGAGCATTTGTGAAGACCACTGCTGAAAGAAATGCCCACAGGCTTAACCTTGGTGGGAAGGAGCATTTGTAAAGGAGAGAAGCTGGCAGGGCTCGTTGAGGTGTGAAAACTGTCTGAAGATTTCATCTGATCTACAGCAAAGAACTGCTCCACTATCTCTCCACTTTATCTACCCGCGATTCCACAGGTTGAGACTTGAGTTGCAAAGATGACCACCATGCAGAAGCTGCTGCAGCTGCCGGTGAACGCCGTGAACATCGTGAAGACGGTGCAGAGTCAGGTCCAGGGCCAGGAGGAGGACAAGAGCCCCGTGCTGAGCCCCGACAGTGGGCAACAAGCTTGGTACAGTGCCCTCCAGCCCGATGAACTGCGCCACCTCCGATCTGGAGGTACAGGTGGAGGTGGAGGGAGTAGCGGCAGTGGCGGAGGAGGTGGCGGAGACCAGGAGGAAAGAACCACGCTGGAGGAAGGTGGTGGAGGAGGAGGAGGTGGTGGTGGGAGCTTCCAAACTCAACCACTGCGGTAGAGTAATCAAGACTTAAATACAGTTCTTAAGATATTTTGTATCATGAGATTCTGGATTTTTTTTGTTTTCCTTCTGTGGCTTTGAAATCCATCTCCAGTCATGTCAGTAGGTTGGCTTGTAAACTGTTGGCTAGTGGTAAAATAACTGCCATTCATTTTAAAATGCACTACTCATCAAAGGCAGATTTGATAGTCTAGCACCTCCTAGCATTTTAGCAATACTGAAGTACATGTTTTTGTTTCCCTTGTTGCCTAGCAATGATGTTGACCACAAATGATATTCATACGTATGTGCAACATCAAGATGATGGCATAAATAGTATTATGTTGTCTCCTTTTACTGATACGATGGATAGAGCAGCTCTTGCTTCCTCCATTTAGGACAACAGACAGTTTCTGTTCAACTCCCTTGAAGTATTCTATTGCTGTTTGTCTATAAAAGTTGACGTACTTGCACCATTCTTGTGAGGAAATTTCTCTGTGTTGTGAAGATGCCCGCATGGGTCACAAGAGAAAATATTAGGTGAAAATAAAGTATTTTCTATCTCATCCCAAAGCTGATTTTGACACTATGCCCCATGAAATAGGTTAGAAAATCATTATAGGTTTCCAGTATAGCTTGATGCGCTATAGTCTTTTAAGGACATTTAAGCTCTTTAAGACACTGTACACTACTAATTTTCATCTCTAGTCCCGAGCAGGTTGATAGCTATTTTTTGTAATAATACTTTTAAAAAAATATTACTTATACACAGGCACTAAAGATTATAACAACATGTGGATATTCTTCTGTTGCACATGTATGAAGTAGAGCAGTCGAGACCGGTGAAGTATAGATACACAATAATCCGATGACAGTTTTTGACATTCCTAAAAATGCAATGGAACGGTGGAAAAAAAAAATTACCTGAATTTATATGACAGTTTTTGCTCAAAGCACCTTTTAAATATTAGTCACCTTATTTCCTATTCTGTGAACTACAGACACCTAAGGCCTGTTTAGAATCACTAGTTAATCTAACGAGTACACCTTTGCAGTACGCCACTGAGACAAACACAAAAATCGTTGACATTAAAGTATGAAATGCCTCAAAATGACCAAAAGTTTGCTGTTAACTGACTCCGTGCTATGGTATTGCTTTCTCTCTCTCTCTCTTTCTCTCTCTAAAGATGGGTTTATGCTCCACCTCTGCTCTGCATGCCTATGATGTATGTGAAGCCAGTGTACACGCAGCTGTATGTATGCTTCATTTCAAGAGTTTGATGCATGTGCATAGCGATCATCTGCAGTTTCACCCCAGCTCGATAGGTAGCACAGATGCGCTGATGTGCCAGTTTGTTCACTGGTTAGAGAAGAAAAGGGAAGAAAAAACAGGAGCTGCATGCATTTTAGCAACAATAATGGTGACTGCACAAAGGCGAAAAAAAGAGCTCCTGTGTTTACTATTTTTACTGCTAATTGTCTTTCTTTTTTTCCTCTGGTCTTCTCTTGTCATGTTTCTTTTTAATTCATCCTTCTTTTTGTTCATCTCTGTATGCTGTGTCAGTGATGCCACCTTTAGAACAGGAGGTTAAATATTGTGTATACAGTGGTGTGAAAAAGTGTTTGCCACCTTCCTGATTTCTCATTTTTTTGTATGTCACACTTAAATGTTTCAGATCATCAAATAAATTTAAATATTAGACAAAGATAACACAAGTAAACACAAAATACAGTTTTTAGATGAAGGTGCTTATTATCAAGGGTAAAAAAAAAATCCAAATCTACATGGCCCTGTGTGAAAAAGTGATCCCCCCCCCCCCCATTGAAACATAAATTAACTGTGGTTTGTCACATCTTTGGAAAGCTGAGTTCAATTTCTCTAGCCACACCCAGGCCTGATTACTGCCACACCCGTTCTCAATCAAGAAATCACTTAAATAGGAAGTAGACCAAAAGATCCTCAAAAGCTAGACATCATGCTGCGATCCAAAGAAATTCAGGAACAAATGAGAAACAAAGTAATTGAGATTTATCAGTCTGGAAAAGGTTATAAAGCCATTTCTAAAGCTTTGGGATTCCAGCGAGCCACAGTGAGAGCCATTATCCACAAATGGCGAAAGCATGGAACAGTGGTGAACCTTCCTAGGAGTGGCTGGCCAACCAAAATTACCCCAAGAGCACAGCGACGACTCATTTAAGAGGTTACAAAAGGCCCCACAACAACATCCAAAGAACTGATGGCCTCACTTGCCTCAGTTAAGGTCAGTGTTCATGACTCCACCATAATGGAGCTGCCATGCAGGCCATTTTTCTGCATGGCTCGTCTCAGTTTTGCCAGAAAACGTCTTGATGATCCCCAAGACTTTTGAGAAAATACTCTGTGGACTGACAAGACAAAAGTTGAACTTTTTGGAAGGTGTGTGTCCCATTACATCCGGCGAAAGAGTAACACAGGATTTCAGAAAAGGAACATCATACCAACAGTAAAATATGGTGGTGGTAGTGTGATGGTCTGGGGCTGTTTTGCTGCTTCAGGACCTGGAAGACTTGCTGTGGTAAATGGAACCATGAATTCTGCTGTCTACCAAAAAATCCTGAAGGAGAATGTCCGGCCATCTGTTCGTGACCTCAAGCTGAAGTGCACTTGGGTTCTGCAGCACAACAATGATCCAAAACACACAAGCAAGTCCACCTCTGAATGGCTTAAGAAAAACAAAATAAAGACTTTGGAGTGGCCTAGTCAAAGCCCTGACCGGAAACTGATTGAGATGCTGTGACATGACCTTAAAAAGGCGGTTCATGCTCAAAAACCCTCCAATGTGGCTTAATTACAACAATTCTGGAAAGATGAGTGGGCCAGAATTCCTCCATAGCGCTATAAAAGACTCATTGCCAGTTATCGCAAACGCTTGATTGCAGTTGTTGCTGCTAAGGATGGCCCAACCAGTTATTAGGTTTAGGGGGCAATCACTTTTTCACACAGGGCCATATAGGTTTGGATTTTTTTTACCTTAATGATAAACACCTTCATTTAACAACTGCATTTTATAATAGTGCGCCTAATATTTAAATTTGTTTGATGATCTGAAATGTTTAAGTGTGTCAAACATACAAAAAAATGAGAAATCAGGAAGGGGGCAAACACTTTTTCACACCACTGTACATAGTCAACGCGCTCAGGCAATGTGGTAAGAAAATTTGGGCTGCACGTGCTCAGTCGCGGAGTGGCCCTTAGAGGCTAGCGGAGTGGACAGTGACGTAATTTACGTCACACAAGCGTCACAAGGCACACAAGCAGACGCGCAGAATGGAGGTGGCGTATAATGCTGTTTGATTTCTCTATCTCTGGAGTTTCTGAAAGGAAGTTTCACCGAGAAAACCTCCTGATTTTTAACTTGTAAAGTCAGGCAGCCCTTAATATTCCCAAAATTAATGGAGAATCCAAGATGGCTACGCCCATATCACACACCAACAAGCAGTGGGAGTGTTATTAGCACTTCTGTTTTATACAGTATGCCCCTTCTAGTTGGTCATGTACACAGTACTCCCTGACTTCTACCTCTGAACCCCACTAAGGTATTTTTTTAATAGAATTGCTAACAACATTGTCAGGGATTTCTGAATTACTATTCTGGAATGCTGTCCGTGTGAAAGTGACATCATTCCGATCTTTGTGTTTGAAGTTCCAAAACACCTGGAATGCTGAATACGGCAACCTGTAGGCTACTACTGATATGTTGTGTGGGAAGCCATTAATGGAACTAATCTATAAGCTGTCACAGTATTTGCATCAATTCAAGACCACTATAATATTAGATACATTAAAATATATACAGTATATATATAAAATACACATTTGAAGACATACTGTAAAAGTTGGTATCTTAGATGCCTTGGATTTACCAAAGCAGTACTTTACTTTTTCAGGGACATTACATTTGGGGCTTTGTGTACAGTTTTTTTTTTGTTGTTCCAATAAACATATTCCAGGAATTAGAAGTGTTTGAAGCTAAGGCCATAGGTGCTATTGAAAGTAATTAGACTGGAAACTTCATAAAAGTTTATTTGAAAAGAGATATAATTACACTTTCAGATTTCACTGGGTCATACCTCGATGCCACAGCAGTCTCTTTTAACTGAGCTAGATGAGAGCCGCGCAGCACTTCTAGTAGGTTTTAAGAGGCAAATTCCTCATCAGCCACTGTGGAAAAACAAGAAACTTCTCTTGTTGAAATAATCTGCTTATGTAAAACAGCTACTTAAAAATTCAAGCTGCAAACTGTTAAATTTTTCACTCACCGCTGGTTCATGCAAATACATTTTCACATTTTTTCATGTTTTTTTGCAGCCCGTTCTCTATGAACAAACTGTCGGTGCATTTGAAGTCATATCTCTGAACGGCAGCATACTTCCATGGAGACTTTCCAGCAGGAGAGTCGTGCTGATCTCTTGGCTTTGGTGCTGGGTAACCTGACCGGACGTATGCTCTGTTGTACCTCAGTGGGTTAAATAATTCAGCGCCATGTGTAAATTCAGCTATTGTTCAGCAGGATGAGACCAATTCCAAAGAAATGAGAGAAGCGGTGCTGGTGTAGCGTTACTGGCAGTCCTTTGAGGAGCATAAACCCAGTCAGACGGTTGTTTTTCCTGTAAGATACTCATGATGAAGATTTATTTTTAAAGATAGTTCACCAAAGTAGAATACAAACTGAAGTGCTGTCTCCTGTTTTTCCAGGAGCAGCTCTGAAGTATTTTTGGCTTGTCATTCATTCATCGGTTTTTATTTACTGAGTCATCTAATATTTAAGCTGGATCAACGTAAGAAGCTTTTTTGGTTTATATAATGTGCAAAGAGATGCAAAAGATGTTTGTCTTCATCTAATGCAGCTTTTTGTAAACATTAGCCATGTTCACCCATATGAGCCACAAGTATAGTAAGCACGTCCACTGTTGTGTAAATGATAATTCCACTTTGACGTGATCAGTGTTTGGTGACAGCTTAGCCAGTGTAAACATTGTTTTCCTGGTTTGGTAATAATTAGATCTTCTTTAGTGTTGTTTATCATCAAACAAGCCACATGTATCCCTGTCAGTTTAATAATTAGTGAAGCTGATCAGCGGGGGTTAATTAACTGCAAAAACAAAAGCAAAATTTACAAAAGCAAAAACAACATTTATTTTTCCAAACTGTTAATCATGCACGAGTTCTTTGGGACACCAAGGCTAAACCAAAGGGGATCCTCGGCGGTCATTTAAACATACGGAGCATAATCCCCAAAAGAGATGAGATTTCGGTGTTGCTGTTGGACTCAAATCTGGACTACCTTTGTCTCTCAGAAAGCTGGCTACACAGGAACATAGACACTAATATGATCGATATTGTGGGCTACCAGTGTTTTAGAAAAGACAGGCAGGTAGGGAGGGGAGGAGGTGTTTTAATTTACATCAAAGAGAAATATAAATGTCAACTGGTTGATTTGAATACTTCACTTGAATGTTTAGCTGTTAATGTATGTCTCTCTCCGGTAATGAATTTCAACATTGCAGTAGTGTACAACCCACCGTCACACAACTCTTCCTTTTATAATGAATTAAGTGATCTGGTTAAACAACTTGAGAAGAACAGAGAAACGATAATTCATGGTGACTTTAATATCAACTGGTCTGATAAAAAAGACAAACAAAAACTGAAAAGCCTCATGACTAAATTTAATTACCAGCAAATCATCAAAGGACCCACCAGGATAACCAAACAATCCAGAACACTTATTGACATGGTATTTACTAATAAACCAGAACGAATAACCAGAACCTATAATCTTGTAACTGGTCTCTCAGATCATAACATGGTTCTTGCTGTCAGGAAACTTACTAAAAAGCGACTACAGTATTTTGGGGGAGTCGATATTGACAAATCAAATTTTATTATCCCCAAATCAAAAAATGAGGAGTTTGAACATTACTTAGAGAATCAAAATTGGGAGCAGCTCATGTCAACATGTGAAGTAGATGATTGTTGTAATTTTATAACTGCAACAATCACAAAGTCTATAGAAAAATTTTCAAAGCAAATTAAAAGTAGACAACAGAAGATTAGCCTACCATGGTTAAATAATGAAATAAGAAAACTTATGAAGAGGCGAGACTATGCACTGAAAACATCACTAACCTCCAAACTACAAAATGATCACCTTGTGTACAAAAGTTTAAGAAATAAAGTGGTACATGAGCTGCGAAAATCAAAAATATCTTATTACAATAAACTGATAGATCATGCAAAGGGTAACAACAGTTCCCTATGGAGGCATTTAAATAACTTAACTAATAAAAAAAAACGATCAGAAGGGGGTAAAGGAACTTAGAATCAATGGCAAGACCGTCAGTGACAAGGCTACTTTGGCAAATGAATTTAATTCACACTTTGTGGGCTCTGTGGAAGACTTAACAAAAAATTTTGTGCTGCCAAATGTGCTCAACAACACAAATTCCATACTTCCAACAGATACTTTTCACATCGATGAGGTAAATGAGAAGTTAATTGCTGGTATTGTTAAAACACTGTCAAACTCAAAAACTAATGATATCTACAATATGAGCACCTCCTTTCTCAAAATGCACAGCAAAATATTAATCAAACCACTGACTCATCTCATTAATCTCTCCATTAGGTCTAGTACATTTCCATCTGGCTGGAAAAAAGCTGTCGTCATACCAGTTCATAAATCAGGCAGTAAAGACGATATATGCAATTACCGCCCAATCTCTATTTTACCAGTCCTATCTAAGGTTCTTGAAAAAGTTGTAGCTACACAGCTGATAGACTACTTACAAGACAGTCAACTTCTTCATCCACATCAATTTGGTTTTAGACCAGGATACTCAACAGAAACAGCAAATTGTTGCCTTATTGAAAACGTCAAACAGTCCTTGGACAGGGGTAATGTGGTAGGAGCTGTTTTTCTAGATCTCAAAAAGGCTTTCGATACTGTAAACCACAGTTTGCTTTTATCCAAAATGGTATCTTTTAACTTCTCCCCAAATACATTAGAATGGTTTGCATCTTATCTCCAGAATAGAGAACAGTGTGTAAAAGTTCACCAGGATAAATCCTCATTTTTAAACAACCGCATGGGTATCCCACAAGGGTCCATTCTTGGTCCTTTACTTTTCAGCATTTTTATTAATGACTTGCCGTTACACTGCTCAGCTGCAACATGCCAACTTTATGCAGATGATGCAGTTATTTACACAGCTGCCAAGACTCCAGCACAGGCTGCAGATGTACTGTCTACAAGTATGGTTGATGTCCAAGAGTGGCTCCTCAAGAACCATCTATTGCTGAACCTTCAGAAAACAGTCTCAATGTGCTTTTCAATCAAAAAATGTAACCTGCAACATTTTAAAGTTAATATACATGATCATGACATCAGTTTAGCTACAGAATTCAAATACCTTGGCATTGTACTAGATCCTCAACTCAAATTTAATCTTCATATAAAGAAAATTTCAAAAACAGTAAAAAAAAAATCTGAACTGCTTTAAATTAATTAGATATTACATACCTTACGAAGCAGCTGCACTGTATATGCATTCTATGGTTTTTTCTCATATATCATACTGTTTGACAGTCTGGGCTCAAGCAGCCCCTTCCACAATAAGACATATAGGTTCATTATATAATCAAACCCTAAAAATCTTGGACAAAAAGCCCATTAGGTGGCATCACTGTAATGTTTTAAAAAAATACAACCTATTGAGTTTTGAGAGCTTCATTGACCTCTGTCTTCTGAAATTAACGTTCAAATGTTTCCATAAATCAGCACCCGAGCCACTTGCTGGTTTCGTCCAAAGACAGGACAGCAGCAGAGCCACCAGGAGTTCTGTTAACAATAACTGTAAAATATTCCACCGCAGAACCACATTTGGACAAACAGCTTTCTCTATAAAGGGCAGTCACATCTGGAACACAATGCCAAATGAAATTAAAATAATAACGGACTTTAAAACATTCACTAAAAATGTTAAAAACTGGCTGAAAAATAAACAAGAATGTACTCATGTATGAATTAATTGTCTGCAAAGTGAGAGTGAATGAAGGGAAGGAATAAATGTGTTTGTTTATAGTGAGTGACGGAGGGAGGGAGGCCTGAAATAGGCAAATGTGAGTTATGTTATATGTGTTAAATGTGAGTCAGGCTGTTATATTTGTGTATTTATAATATTTATAATATTTATGTTAAATGTGAGTCAGGCTGTTATATTTGTGTATTTATAATATTTATAATATTTATAATTGTGTATTTATAATTTTTCTGCATTGATGTATGTGGTTATTGTGTATATTTTTTATCTTGATTCTTTTTTCTAAAGCCCATCCAGGGACAAGAGTTGCAAATTAGCTAATAGCTATACACTCTATGTGCAACACATCAGATTGATTGTCTTTGATTAATTGTCTATGTTTATTGCACTGTCCCTGTCAAATAAACTAATCTACTACTACTAACACAAGCTGGAAAACAAAGCCTTTTTGGTTGAGAAAATTTTCTATGCATGCTAAACACCAAAATCAATGTGGCCTGTAGATGGACTTTTGTGAATTTCTGTTATATGAAAATGATTGTTGTACATGGTGGGGTCTCTTTGCTTTTAGAATGCAGTCTGTTTACAGTTATGTAATTTAGTCCCCTAGACAGCGAGGGTGCTTTCACATCTAACCTGTTTGGTCTGGATTTTTGGACTTTTCGGTTTGGTTCGGGCCAAAATTTGAGGTGTAAAACCTCCCCAGAACCGCAGTCCACAAGAGCAAGGATTTGGTCTGCCTAAAAGAGGTGGTCTCAGTCTGTATCAAACTGAATCTTGGTTCTGTTTGTTTAGAATGTGAAAGCAATTTTCAGAAAGGTTTGGACTTTTGGACCAAGCACAGGAAGTTAAGGCAGCCGATAAGAGGGAAAATGAGCTGCTGTAGCACTTGGAGAGAGGAAATAATGACCGTCAGCTGCATTAATAGTCACTTGAAAAAACATTAATATGCAAAAACTCAGAGAAGATGCAACAGAGTGCATGAAAATATATGGACGAGCAATGCCACCTAAAAATCATCACAGCTGATGAAGGATAAACAGCCTTTTTATTTGCCCATATTGATGTCAATCTGTCTGTTCATCCATACGTCCATACAACTTGTCCTGCTAACTCCTCCCACATGTTTCACTTTATGACTTTTTTACTTCACACAGTGTTTGTTGTACATGTACTGAACATGTGCATATTATAGGGGGTTAAATGATTTTCTCATATTTTCTGGAAAGTTGTTCAACTTTGAATTGTAGATTGTTTGCTTTGCTAAAAGTCCTTCCAATTGCACACTTATTAGTTTTATTACAGATCTACACTACAGTGAATTGTACAGTTGTAATTCATTTTCTGTTTGTTGTTGTGCTAGCTATGCACTATCGATAATGGCTATGGACAGGCGTGTAATGTACCATGTGCAATGCTCTTGCCAAGAAGACCTGGATGATATTCTAGTTTCACTAAACTAGTTCACCTCTTACTATGATGGAGTCTTCCCCAGCTTCTGAAAAATGCCTTTACTGATGTGCCCAGAACTGCAGAAAACACCTTGGAGGATGAGCAGCATGTTTGCTAACTACTGGTCAGCCTTGTAATTTTAGTGAAACGCTTCAACAAATATAAAATGCAAACTGTGTTAATAACTTTGATGGGCTCTTGGGGGTTCACTTGAGTGACATTG
Source organism: Pholidichthys leucotaenia (assembly GCA_020510985.1). Classification (NCBI taxonomy): domain Eukaryota; kingdom Metazoa; phylum Chordata; class Actinopteri; order Cichliformes; family Pholidichthyidae; genus Pholidichthys; species Pholidichthys leucotaenia. Next base: position 47,241,107 of record CM035840.1, read on the forward strand.
TGGATTTCCAGTTTTTAGCTCACCAGGGCACACTTTTACTGGTTACGGTTGGTTTGTGCCATTCCAAAGGTGATCATCCCCATCTCTGACATCTCCTGCTGGCCTCCACTCACAGCAGTCACAAATTTTACCAAATAACCCTGTGTCCTTGGAGATTTTATCCCACTGGCTCTGAATATTCCTCTCTGTACAAGAAGACACATTTCTACATTGGATATCTTGCTGTTGTTTATTATTGTTAACTGTAGAGAGGAGCAGTCAGATCATACGGCATATTCAAGCTACACAGCCATGCAATGCAAGTTTCATTCACCCTGGCATCGTCGTTAGGATTGTGAGAAATATTAAGGTCCATGTTAAAGTTTTCATAGACTCAGACAAACCTTGATATACTTTCCTAGCATCTCTTGTTTTCCATTTAGCTTCACCCAAAGGTTAAAATTTGTTAACCGATTTCATCCATCTTCTACCGCTTAATCCTTTCGGGTTGTGGGGAAAGTGGAGCCTATCCCGGCATCTTTGGGCGAGAGGCAGGGTACACCCTGGACAGATCGCCAGTCCATTGCAGGGCCAACACAGAGAGACAGACAATCATTCACTCGCACATTCATGCCTAAGGACAATTTAGAATCCCCAGTTAATGTCAGTTAACCCAGCCTGCATGTCTTTGGCCTGTAGGAGGAAACCGGACTACCTGGAGTAAACCCACGCAGACACAAACTTATACTCCTGCACCTAATATCTTTGTTGCTCTGTTAACTTTTCATCTTATACCTGTTGCATCATCTTTGTATTGCCATATGTTTGCACACAAAGAGCACTATTGTACGATTGATTGCATGCATGAATGAAAAACAAACAAACCTGCCATAACATCAGCATGCTAGGCCTGTCAGTGCATGTTAGTGTTTTTTATATTCTATTGCCACAAGTAATGCCTGTAAGAGTCACATGTAATGTCATAATTTTAATATCACTACAGATCAGAGGGACAGCTCAGGTTGAGCAGTTTGGAGACGAAATAAAAGGCTAGGCTTAGACGGTTTGGACATGTGCAGAGGAGGGATAGTGGATATATTGGACAAAGGATGTTGAAGATAGAGCTGCCAGGCAGGAGGAAAATATTAAGACCACAGAGAAGATTTGTGGATGTGGTGGAGGATATTGAGAGGGTTGGTGTGAGAGAAGAGGATGTAAGGGATAGGGTTTGTTTGTTTGTTTGTATTTATTTGGATAAAAATGACACTAAATATGGCATACAAACAGAAAATGTAAATATACATATGAAACCATACAAAATCCAGGATGACACATGAAAGCGAAAACATGTATTTCCAATGTAGTCCTTTCAATCTCATGACCAAAATGAGAACAAATAAAAAATTGTCGAGATAAATGATAAGTCAATAAAGAAAAAAGAAACAGGCAGAAAGCACCCTATGAAATTATATTTAGATTAGATTAGATTCAACTTTATTGTCATTACACATGTATGAATACAAGGTAACGAAACACAGTTTAGCATCCAATCAGAAGTGCAAAGGACAGCAGTGCAGTATATACGGTAATTAACAGTATGTGCAATTTAAGCAAATATATGCAAATATATGCAGCAGTGCAGAAAGTTAAGAGTACTGTTATGTGCAAATAATGTGCAATAAGTTAGATGTAGTTACGTAGTTATGCAGTTATGTACAGGTGAGGATGGTAAAAGATGATTGTAAGAGAGTCAGCGGGGAACTAAGTTCAATAACGTGACAGCTGTTGGAAAGAAACTGTTCCTAAACCTGCTGGTTCTAGTCCGAAGGCTTCTGAAACGTCTTCTGGAGGGGAGAAGCTGGAACAGTCCATGAGCAGGATGGTTGGAGTCCCTAAGAATGCTGCGTGCCCGGCGCAGACATCTTTTCCTGTAGACGTCCTCTATAGCTGGAAGTGGAGTCCTTGTGATGCGTTGGGCGGTTTTCACCACCCGCTGCAGCGCCTTGCGGTCAGCTACAGAGCAGCTCCCATACCAGACTGTGATACAGTTGGTCAGGGTGCTCTCTATCACGCAGCGGTAGAAGTTGCCCAGGATGTCAGTTGACAGATGGTTCTTCTTCAATGTCCTCAAGAAGAAGAGGCGCTGATGGGCCTTCTTGATCAGGCTGGTGGTGTTAACTGACCAGGACAGGCCCTCCGAGATGTGGGTCCCCAGGAATTTGAAGCTGGGGACACGTTCAACAGCTATGCCATTGATATGGATGGGGTCATGTGTCTCTTCCCTCTCCTTCCTGTAGTCCACTATGAGCTCCTTGGTTTTGCTGGTGTTAAGGAGCAGGTTATTGTCAGCGCACCAAGTAGCCAAGTGCTCAACCTCTGCCCTGTAATCTGACTCGTCGTTGTCCCTGATGAGTCCAATCACCGTGGTGTCATCTGCGAACTTTATGATGGAATTGGATCCATACATAGGCCTGCAGTCATGGGTGTAGAGCAGGGGTGGGCAATCATGTGCCATGGAGGGCCATTCCACTGCAGCTTTTCTATTCTACCCAGTCTCTTCAGCAGGTGTTTTCACTGATTAGCAATCCTTAAAGCTGATCAGTGCAAACACCTGCTGAAGAGACTGGGTGGAACAGAAAACCTGCAGTGGAATGGCCCTCACTGCCCACCCCTGGTGTAGAGGGAGTAGAGGAATGGGCTGAGCACACAGCCCTGTGGTACACCAGTGTTGAGTGTGATGACGGAAGAACGGTTGGGGCCTGACCTAACATGCTGGGGTCTGTTGGTCAGAAAATCCATGATCCAGTTGCAGGTGGAGGTACTGATTCCCAGGTCCCCAAGTTTAGTGAGCAACTTGGAGGGGATAACTGTGTTGAATGCTGAGCTGAAGTCAATAAACAGCATTCTTGCATAGGTGTTCTTGTCATCCAGGTGTGAGAGTACATAGTGCAGCGCTGTAGAAACCGCATCCTCTGTACTCCTGTTGCTCCGGTAGGCAAACTGATGAGGGTCCAGTGTAGGGGGCAGGCCTTTTTTGAGCTGTGCCAAGACCAGTCGCTCAAAGCACTTCATGACTATGGGCGTCAGTGCCACAGGGCGATAGTCATTTAGGCATGATGGTGTTGAATGTTTCGGCACTGGTACTATTGAAGTGGTCTTGAAGCTCGCTGGTACCACGGCCTGGGCCAGGGACAGATTGAAGATGTCTGTGAAGACCCCTGCCAGCTGCTCAGCGCATGCCCTCAGCACACGCCCAGGAATGCCATCAGGGCCAGCAGCCTTACGTACGTTGACATGACTCAGTGCATTATGGACGTCGGTGTGGGTGAGTGTGAGGTGGTGGAGGTCATCAGAGGGTGGGAAATTGATGTTCTTTTCGTTGTTGTCCTTGTCAAAACGAGCATAGAAGTTATTTAGCTCATTGAGAAAGGGCACAGTCATGGCTATAGGTATGGAGTTGCTGGGCTTATAATCAGAGATAGCTTGAATGCCCTGCCACATACGTCGGGGGTCAGAGTCCCCAAAATGTTCCTCCACCTTCAGCTTGTAGCTGTGCTTGGCCTTCTTGATGCCCCTCTTCAGATCTGCCCTGGATGAACTGTAGGCCTGTGCATCACCAGATCTAAAGGCATTGTTACGTGCTTTTAGTAGAAGTTGCACTTCTCTGTTCATCCACGGCTTCTGATTTGGGTACGTGGTGATCTGTCTTTCCGTGGTGACACTGTCAATAGTGGTGTTGATATGGTCCAGGACTGAGTGGGTGTAAGAGTTGATGTTTATGTGGGAGCCACAGGTAGCCTGAGAGGTGAACATACTCCAGTCTGTGTTCCTAAACTTCTCCTGGAGTACAGAGTCAACCCCCCCTGGCCACACTTTGATGGTCCTCACTGATGGCTTCACCCGGTTGATGAGCGGTACATACTTGGGGGTAAGGAACAAGGATAAATGATCAGACTGACCTAGGTGGGGGAGGGGAGTTGCTGTGTAGGCTCCCACAATATTGGTGTAAACATGGTCCAATGTTTTGTCCCCTCTTGTGTGACAGGAGACATGCTGGTAGAATTTAGGAAGCACTGTCTTGAGGTTAGAGTGGTTAAAATCACCCGCCACAATAAATGCTGCCTCTGGGTGTGCAGTTTGTTGTTTGCTAATAGCTGCATGCAGTTCTTTCATAGCAAGCTTAGCATTAGCATCCGGAGAAATGTAAGCGGCTGTTATGATGGTACAAGTGAACTCGCGTGGCAGATAGAAAGGTCTACATTTAACCATGAGAAACTCCAGGTTAGCTGAGCAGTGTCTCTCAACAGTGACAGAGTTCGTGCACCAAGCCTTGTTAATATAAATGCACACTCCCCCCCCTCTTGTCTTACCGGAGTCAACTGCTGCTCTGTCTGCCCGGAGCGTGTGTAGGCCGGCTAGCTCGATAGCATTGTCGGGTATTCCACTGTGAAGCCATGTTTCCGTAAAAATCATGATATTGCAGTTCATAAGTTTCTTATTGTTGGTGATCCGAAGCCGTAGTTCACTCATTTTGCTCGCCAGAGACCGTACATTAGCAAGGAAAATACTGGGTAGCGATAGCCGGTGCGGTGTTAGCTTTAGCTTAGCTCTTAGCCCACCGCGCTTACCCCTCCTTTGTTTATGGTCCTTACGCCGCCTGCGAGCACTTCCGGTCGGCCGGGAAGCCTGCCAAGCGTCGGGAGTTCTCCAGAGCTCTGGGATGAGACGTAGATTCAGACGTAGGTTGCTGATAAAAAGGGCGTTATCGTTGTTTTGTAAACCAATATTCAAAAGCTCATCTCAGGTGTAAGATGTAAAAGCAGAGCTGTTCTGAACGAACATACCCGAAATGAGCAGAAATAACACTGCTAGTCCCCAGAATCTGATAGGATGCTGAGCCTCACGTTGTGCACGCGCCGCCATCTTGTGCCATTATATTGAACTAGTAATACATAATGTCAGAATCCTGGATAACAATTTCATTAAAAAGATGTTTTTTACAGCAGATTTAAAACTTAAAAAATTATTAATTAATTTAATTTGACTAGGTGGGCTATTCCAAGCCTTGATACCCATATACATAAATGACGAAGCACCAGATGGACCCGTGTGAGGTATCCGAAGTGAAGCAGAGCCAAATCTTGTAGTTATCTGACTAGAATTTTGGATGGAGCTGAACTGGCCTCAAAGATAATTTGGAGCCTGACCATGTAGAATTTTAAACATTAAGTTCAGCTTCAGTTGGGTAATTCTTTTATCTATGGGCAACATATTTACCTGCTTGAATTCATCAGCACCTCCGTGTTCTGGCCGATGCATTCAGAATGAAACAAATCACTTTTCTCTGGGAGACTTGCAATCGTTGCTTGCATCTTTTAGTTAGTCCAGAGTACCACGTCGTGGAAGCGTAGTCATTAGGGATGCAAGTTATCAATTCATTAATTGATAATTGATTCACCTTATCGATTGATTAACATTTAATTGATAAGCGGCGTTTTCCCTGAGAATCTGAATTTCCCTTGGTACAATACGATCTATCTTTAACATGTAAAAAGTTGCTGTTTTTGATATACTGAGTGTCTGCGTGGGTTTACTCCGGGTACTGTGCTTTCATCCCACATGCCAAAGACATGCAGGTGAGGTTAATTGGCATCAACTGGGGATTCTAAATTGTCCTTAGGTATGGATGTGAGAGTGAATGGTTGTCTGTCTCTCTGTGTTGGCCCTGCGATGGACTGGCGATCTGTCCAGGGTGTACCCTGCCTCTCGCCCAAAGATGCTGGGATAGGCTCCAGCCCCCACCCCCCCGCAACCCGAAAAGGATTAAGCGGTAGAAGATGGATGGATGGATGAATAAAACATGAACATCATTTTCCTCAATGATTTATTGTACCATTTGCATTTTTTTTTACTACAAACAATGGCATTTTTTTTTTTAGTTTAACAAATGTTGCACTGTATAGTGTGTACTATGTGCTGGTACATCTCAGTAAATTGCAGATGTCATGATTTTTTTTATTTATTTTAAAAACTATTACCAGTATCATAAAATGTATCTTTTTTAGTTATATTAAAAAAACTTTCACATTCTAATTTACTGAGATGCACTGGTAGACTGTTTTAACAGGAAAATAAATTGTGAGCTGCTTCATCTGTTGCATGTTAAGCATCATCACAGTACCCCGCAATCCAGGCAAACCCAGAACGATTTGGGCTCCCTGTATTGTCTGTTACCTTAGTGGGAACTTGAGTCTGGTCTGCTTTTCCATCTAGCAGCAGTTTGAAGACAGTGGGGAAAGGTTTTTGCGCTTGTGTAGTCTTTTCACTTGCTGCAGTTTGTTTCTCCACCCTGTTGATTTGAAGTAGGAGCATAGACATTGGAACGTGCCACTGGAACATGTTGTGATTCTCCGATGTAACTCTGAAGGGTTACAGGCATGCGCTTTGGGGGCTTAGAGTCTTCTGCTTTTTCAGTTGAAATGTGGCAGTGGGTTACTGCGTGTGCCCCCGCCTGGACGGTGACGCCGCTACATTTCATAGAATAAGCTTGCATTGAAAAGGACTGCTGAGTTTTCAATTAATTGGCAACTAATTTAATTTAGTTGACAAAATTCTTATTGACAATTAATCGAAAGTCAGTTAATCATTAACATCCCAAGTAGTCGTAGTGGCACTGTATAAGAGCTGAGACCAAGAATTTTTTTTGTTACAAACGAAACATTGTTGGCTTGCTGGTATAGAAATTGGAGTTGTGCATTGGACTTTTTCACCATCTTGTCCACAATGCTTTTCCCCATCCAAAGATTGGTCCAAAGATAAGCCCAGATATTTATGACGGAGGCAGATGGTCCGCTGTGGAGACCCCTAGAGGGAGGGTCAGATTTGATATTTGGATATTTGCTGTTCGCCCCCAAACTGCTTGATTTTAATAAACTTGAATTCCAGTTTCACCTTTAACAAATTTAGTTAAGTTAGTTAATTATCTTCTACAGCATGTGGGACACCATGTGGTGTATAGGGGCGGTGCCTATCTCCGTTTCTCTGACCCTAGGCCATACAGCTACTGTAAATAGTGAAAGCTACAGTGGGAGGTCAGTCCTTTGATAACCCTGTGCGCTAACTTTCCCTTCCCCGTTCTGTTATGCTGAACACCAAGCTAGAAGGCAGAAAGTGACATTTTTATATGGTCTTTGGTATGACCCAGCCTTGAACCCACGGCCTCCCTGTTGTGGGGCGGATGCTCTACCTGTAGGCCACCAATTTACCAAATTTAGCAATAAAAAAATGCCAGCAAGTTTAGCAAACAATTTTCACAAATTCACAACAAAAAACAACTTGATAAAGTCATAAAATGCTTAAAAAAGTCAAAAAAATTTTCCTGAAGAAATTTATAAATAAAAAAAAAAAAGATTCAAGCTTCTGTGATGAAAATTGCAAATTTATGAGAAACAAGAAAATACAAGAAAATCTGCATAATAATGAAAAAAATTCCAGTCTTACTTGAAGAGATGTATGTATTTTTCTTCTTTATGATCCCCCCATATGCCTCCAAGAGTGCTTGTACTTCTTTCACAGGAATAAGTCTCCGTCTTTCTCCCTATTGCTTGTAGTTTTGGTTCTTAAAACATGTCTTGATAGATTTGTCATGAATGCACAATAATCTCTGAGTTGATTAAATGGATTCATAATCAGAGTTGTGGAACTGGGAACATACTAAGTTGAGGCAGTTCACTGAACTCTGATTTAAGGGTTTATGTTAGGCTATGTAACCCCCCTGGATTTAAAAAAAAAAAAGTACAGTATAATCAAACATAATTTTGAAAACTTCACTGGCAAAATAAAGTTTGAAAAACTTTGTATTCCACTGCAAAGTGTGAAATTCAGTATTGCAAAATTCTTCTGAATATCTGAGTGTTGTGTTTCTCTCCTGTAATGTGCTGGAAAGTATATAATTTAAAGATTTTTTTTGTTGTATCTTTTGCAGTTTTAAAAAGAAAAGAAGCACTTTAGCCACAGCAGCTGTGATCAAAGGTTTCAGGCTTTAATAAACAAACTAACACTGATGAAAATGTTGACTCTTCTGAAATCATGGCCCACAGGCTGCAACCCATCATCATGATTTCACAGAAACAAATCAAGCAGTGAGGCCTTCATTTTCACTCAGAAACCAGTGTGATTGTCACTCATCCCTATTGCTGGCCATTTAGTGCTTGGGGCAAATTATGTTTGCCATTTCCACAAGTTCCATCCTAATTTGTTTCGGGGCACAGCCATCATCAGCAGCTAGGGAGCCGGTGTCACGTCTGTGTTCGCAGCCAAAAATAATCCCTACTGTCAGGTTTTAATTTGATGGTCTTTGAAGAGTTTAAGTTTTTGAAGTGAGTGGTGAAGCGAGCCACATTATTCCCGATGCAATGCAATTATTAACACTTTGATGCTTGATGGAGATGAACGCCGAGTCTTTTCTTAGCACGCAGACACACAAACGCCCGCACATGCACGCTCCAAACTAGGGGCAGAGTCGTGATAAACTCCAGCAGCCTCCTCCACACAGACTGCACAGCCTCCATTCACTGCTGCCACATGACCAGAGCGGATAAATTATGTGGTGAAGCCCAGCAGACTCCCACTCTCGCTGCGGAGTGAAGTAAAAGTTCTGACTGCAGTTGGATCACAGAGTTTAAGGGATCCTGCAGTTATTTTTAATGATGGTTGGAACAGAGAAATGATCAGTATTAAGCTGCATCAGCAGTGACATCACACTGCTTAACAACTTAAATGACTTCTTTGGCCGCTTGAAACACAAAACAGCTCATAAGCACAGAGGACCACTCCTCCTCCAGATGAGCAGGCTATAAATCTGGATCCGGCTAGCATGAAGAGGACCTTCTCCAGGATCAACCCACACAAGGCAGCTGGACCAGACAACATACCAGGTCGCATTCTGAAGGACTGTGTGGAGGAGCTCAAGAATGTCCTGAATGTCCGACATCTTCAACATCTCCCAGAGTCAAGCTGTTGTCCCCACATGTTTCAAAACTGCCGCCATAATACCAGTTCCAAAGAAGCCCATCCTATCCAGCTACAAAGATTACCAGCCCTTAGCACTGACCTCTTTCATAACAAAGTGCTTCGAGCGGCTGGTCATGCAGAATATCAAATTCATCCTCCGACAACCCATCTCAGCTTGCATACAAGTCAAACAGATCCATAGAAGACACCATCTCTGCTGCTCTCCATCCAGCCCTCACCCATCTGGACTCAGAGAACTCCTATGTGCGAATACTGTTCTTGGACTTCACTTCAGCATTCAACACAATCATCCCCCAGCACCTCATACAAAAACTCAGAGACTTGGGACTCAAAACCTCCCTCTGTAACTGGGTGCTGGACTTTTTCACAGGGAGGCCACAGAATGTGTGGGTTGGCAGCAACACCTCCAAGACCATCACACTGAGCACAGGGGCCCCACAAGGGTGCATGCTCAGCCTGCTGCTCTTCACCCTGCTGACCCATGACTGACCACATCATCAAGGTTGCGGACAACACAGCAGTGGTGAGCCTCATACAACAACGAGGAGGCCGACTACAGAAATGAGGTGAGCCAACTGGTCCAGAGGTGTAAAGACAATAATCTCTTTCTGAACGTGGGAAAAACCAAGGAGATTGTGGTCAACTTCAGGAGGGGACCCACACAGCATCCCCCTCTGATCATCAATGGATCAGCTGTGGAGAGGGTGAGCAGCACCAAGTTCCTGAGGATGGACATCTCTGAGGACATCTCTGAGGACCTCTCCTGGTCCAACAACATGACATCACTGGCCAAGAAGGCTCAAACTCACCTCCGCAAACTGAGGGGAGCACGAGTCCCCCCCCCCCCCCCACATCATGCGCTCATTCTACCGGGGAAACATTGAGAGCATCCTCACCAGCTACATCACAGTGTGGTATGGAAGCTACACCGCCTCCTGCCGGAAGACACTACAACACACAGTGAAAACTGGCAACAAGATCATCAGTGCCCCTCTGCACCCCCTCTCGGACATATACCTCACCCGCAGAGCCATCAACATTGCAGGCGACACCTCCCACCCCTCACACTCCCTCTTAAGCCCCCTGCCCATGGGGAAAAGGTACCAGAGCCTCCAGGCCCACTCCACAAGACTGCTAAACAGCTTTGTTCACGAAGCCATCAGGACCCTTAACTCTGCCCCCCCCCACCCCCATCTCCGGACCGTAACACACTCATACGCATAACTACCTCAGCTGTTGGCAGAGAAAAACTGGCACACCAACAGTAATACATTTGCTGCTGTATGTCTCTGCACCTTACTGCAACCATTTGCACAAATGCCATATCTGCTGCTGTTATTGCAATATTGATAATGTGAATTCCAATCTGTCACTGTCTGCACCTACACTACCGCATCGAACTTGCAACTATGAGTATTACTGCTCTACCTTTTCTGTATATAGGATTGCTGGGTTTTATCATTTATCTTTATTTGCTCTATGGGATGTCTGGGGTTTATCTTTTACTGTTATTTGCACTACAGGTAGCATTACTGTACATAGACTGCTGTTGTTGTTTTTCCAGCCTTATTCCTTTTTTTTTTAATATTGTGCACACCACTGAAGAGAGAGAAATGGCATTTCAGTTCTCCTGTATGTCCTGTACGTATAGTAGTATTGATAAAATATTTGTGAATCTTTGAATCTACTCAAGTACATACATTCAAGCTCCTTCTTTTTGTTTCAAAATTTTACTTTTTGTGGGGATACTTTTCACTCTCAAGTGAGTATGTTTATGAAGAAAGAGCTGTACTTTTACTCACTACATTTGGTTGCATTCTTTGAGTTACTTTTGATTTCAACAATTTGAACTATGTGAGTATAATTTTTTTTTCCTCTTATCAGATTTAAAACCTTGAAAACTCAGACAACATTTGATTAATTACTCTTGTTTAATTGTGGATTATATAAGATGGAACATGAGATGGAACCAATGCTCCTCCACATTGAAAGGAGCCAGCTGAAGTGGTTTGGGCATCTGATCAGGATGCCTCCTGGATGCCTCCCACTTGAGGTGTTTTGAGCATGTCCCACTGGGACGAAACCCTGAGGCAGACCCAGGACTCGCTGGAGAGAGACTGTCTCCCAGTTGGTCTGGGAACGCCTTGGTATCCTCTCTGAAGAGCTGTAACCGGTGGCTGGGGAGAGGGAATTCTGGGCTTCAATGCTTGAACTGCTGCCTCTGCAACCCGGACCTCTGGAAAAGTGGTAAAAAATGGATGGATGGATGGATGGAACATGTGGATAGTTTGGTGTTAAGGTGCTTTCACACCAAACGCGAATGGGCAAATTTTTCACGCGTCACGATTACATTATAACTCAATGTAAACACATGAATAGACATGAATTCACTGTCTGAGTGAGATGCAGACAGGCAAAGTTGCCTTTATAACTTCTGCAGCAGTGTTCAACCTACTCTGGAAATCCCCAAAATAACATCATGCTTTAGGTTTACATTATCCGACGGAGGGCTCACCTGAAAAAGTTGTCCCTGTCTCCAAAACTTCATAAGATGATGAGTGTTTCCGTTGCTAGCTTGCTAGCCTTGTTAGCACATCCGTGGCAGGAAACCGTGAGTAAATAACTCTGAAATCCCGATTCAGCTGAAGAGCTCCAGGTCCTCCTGTTTCCAGGTGAGTGAGGCTCATTTTCAAACTAGTCTGCTCTCCAATGTTAATACTTTTACTCCGGTGACGGCAGAATCTCAAAGCTAGCGCTATCCCTCGGACGTGAACGCACGAATGCGCGATTTTGCGTGTGCTCATGTCTTTCCAGTGACTTTGTATGGATTTGCGCCGCCTGTTCGCGTTTGGTGTGCAGGCACCTTTAGACTAACACATCTAACAGAAAAAAGTTACAAATTTGAGAGAGAAAAAGTGAAAATTTACAAAGGAATAGTTGCAAATGTGCAAGAAAAAACACAATTGTGAGAAAAAAGTCAAATTTGCAATCAAAAAGTGGCTGATTTATGAGTTGTAAATTTGGTGAAAATGTCAAATTTAATACAAAAAATGAGAAAATGTAATAGAATATATTAAACAAAAGTTACAAGTTTGAGGGAAAAAATCTTTAAATTTATCAGAAAAAAAGTTTTAAATTTACAAGAAAAATGGCACACATCAATGAGAAGAAAAACCAAATTGATGGGAAAATTGTAAATTTATATTTAAAAAAAGATCACAGTTATATATAAAGAATGTCAGATACAACCTCCGGCAGATGAGGTAGAAATTGGACTCAGAGCGGGTGGAACTCCAGTTGTGCCAAAAATTGCTTACAGGACAGCTGGGTAACTAATTAGGGTCAAATAAAAACACACATGAGTGGCTGGAGGAATGGGAGGATGACGGGAGAGATTAGAAAACAATAACTGAACTAAGAAACTGAGGATAACCCAAAAAACTAATGATAACTGAGTTGTGTAAACATTTCAAAAATAAGAGAAGGTGTGGACAATATGTCTAGCTCATAGCAAAAAAAGCAAATTCATAAAAAGCCTCTCAAATTTGTATCAGTAAAGTTGTTACAAGTCAAGACACTTTTTTTTCTTGCTCAAGTCATTTCTTTGCTGACTATTCTTATTTATACTTGAGTAATTAATATCATAGTTAATAGTACTTGTTGAACAGATTGTTCAGATTATTTTTTATTTTTAAGATGCCCATCTTTGGGCCAAATTCTTAAGAAAAAAGGTATACATGTATTTAAATGTTTAGATCATATACAGTAGGTAGAAACATATATTTAACTTATTAACTTACCATTATTTCTATTAGAACTGATGTGTCAAATACAAGAACAGACCGTGTCTTTTACAAATGTTTTGCAATAAGATTGTTGTAATCACCATAGCGGTAAATCACGTTATATAAGTGACTAAAATGTGTTTCAAGCAATGCTAGGCATCGATACAACTTTTTAAATCTTGGGGGCGGCAGTGGCTCAGGAGGTAGAGCAGGTCGTCCAATAACCGCATGGTTGGTGGTTCAAATCCTGCTCTCCCCAGATATCCTGCCATTGTGTCCCTGGGCAAGACATTTCACCCCCAATTGCTCCTGGTGGGTCTGGAAGCGCCATGTTAGGTAGCATGCCACCATCAGTGTGTGAATGGGTGGATAGCAGGATCTGTAAAGCACTCTGGTCATCAAGAGATGAGAGTAAAAGCGCTATATAAGTGAATGCCATTTACCATAAATTTGCTACTTTTTTCTTATAAATTTGCAGCTTTAGCCTAAAAAATCAGCAACTTTTTAATAATAAATTTTAGAGGTGTCCTGGTCAAGATTTTTTGTCTCAGATCCGAGTCTTTTAAGATTGAGGAACAACCAATACCGAGTCACAGTCCAGTACTTACATTTTCCTACAACACATTCTTGCAAACTACACACCATTAGGTACATTAAAGTATTTTTAAAAAAATAAATAAATCAATACTGTGTATTTGCCTGACACCTCAACACTCTGGAGTATTCCACACAGTAGACATATTGGAGTCACCCTTCCTGCTGCACCTCTGTACAGCTGCCGTGTTATGGTGAGGCTGACGTAAAACAACTATGGCTGATGGAAAACAACAGAGACTTGAATGGAGGTGAACCCAGTGACCACGATACTGGTCGAGTCACAAAAGCCTTGATCAGGCTCCTTACATCCCTAGTTTGAGTCCTTCCCTGTTGCAAAAGACATGCACTCCAAACATAATCTTGCATAGGACCCCCACAAAATCACATCACAAGTATTGTGATAATATCGTATTGTGTGGCTTCTGGAGATTCCCACCCCTAGTAGATATGTTATATGAGGAAATCTAAAATAGAATTACCCCTCTGCTATTTAAACTGTATTGTATCTTGTTTTTTTGTGTATACAAAATGATTACATTTTTCTAGCCATTATGAATGGTATGATGTTAATAATCTTTATAAATTATAATATGTTCATAAGCTGGAGAGATGTAAAGAGCACTTATTGTTTTTTTTTAAATCCCCTAAATCATCATTTCATCATTCACTTATCCCAGTGTTCTTAACTTGGCAGATGCAACAGTGATCCTGTCTCTGATGATGTGCCGCCTTTGTGTAACTGCTGATTTTAGGCTCCTCCAGGCAGCTTTGGTAGAAACTGTCAGTGTCTTTTATGTGTGTTTGTATTGCGGCAGGGTGAGGATGTCTGTTTAGATTAAGTCAGACAAGGACGGGTGCCGCTTCTCATGTGTGAGCTGACCGGTCTTTAATGTCTGACAGCAGTGATCGATGAACAAGGCTGGATAACGAGGCAGAGCTGCATTGCATGCATGCAAACAGAAAAACAAAAACGTGACCCAAGTGCAGCGTATCTACTGTAACCAGGTTGGTCATTTTCTATATTTGTAAATATTTAGCTAATTAGTTGGACCAAGGTAATTAACAAAATGACACAGCACATGGCAAACATCACACTGCATTTCTAACAGCATGTTAACATGTGAGGCTAAGCATTGATCTTAAATGATTAAAGTCCCAGAGAGGAAACGAAAGGAAAGAATTTAGGTTGAATCAGATTTTTATTTTACTTTTTCAGTAACGTAAGGTGATAGAGACAACATCCTGGCCTCCTGACCAGTAGGTGTCACACTTACTGTTGCACTAACTGGCTGGTAAAGACACGTGACATCAACGCAGTTATGCTATTGGTTGTGATCAGCTGTGACATCCTTACCGGCGGCCACCATAGTCTCATCATCCAACTGTTCAGTTGTAAATATTATGGTTGTTTTGGACCCGTAAAAAGGCTTTTTTCATGGGGGAACCCAGGCTAGGAGGGACAGAAACAAAAAACACGCTCATGACCCGCAAACAGAACAGAAAAGGTGAAAACAGAACTAAAGGAATACTAGGTGAAAAAATAAGGCAGTTCAGGTGGTCTATAAAAGTCCCAGAACCACTCGATCACATGGTGGAATAAATCAGGTGGCCTCCCAGAGTTCGAGCTACCCAAACAGACGACGTGGTCCGTCAGGTGGTCTCCCAGTATCCCTGAGCCAATGGGCCACGGGGCACGATGCGCCCCCTCCTAGAGGCGGCATTTGGAACCCGTTCTTTTCGCGGACCGCAGCGGCTGAGGGGTGGAAACCAAATGAGGAGAATGGCTGATCAGCGGGGAAACCAGACGAAGTCACAGCTGACCAGCGAGGAAACCATATGAAGAAGATGGCTGACCAGCGAAGAAGTCAGGCGAAGAGGATTGCTGACCAGGGTGGCTGACCAGCGAGGAAACCAGGCGAAGGAGATGACTGATCAGCAGGGAAACCAGATGAAGAAAACAGCTGATTAGGGAGGAAACCAGACGGCGAAGACGGCTGATCAGTGGCGACCTCAGGTGACGACTGATGACCAGTGACGACCTTAGGTGAAGACGGATGACTTTCGGCAATCTTAGGCGAAAACGGATGACCTTCGGTGATCTCAGATGAAGGTGGAGGACCCTCGTGGACCCAGACGAGGACTCGGACAAGAGAGAAGAAACATACACTGGGTTACTATCATCGGCAGCAGTGGAGCCCAGCGAGGAAAATTCAGGAACATCTGGTGGCTGTGTCTGGTTCTCCCCGCACAGAGCAAAGCAAGATTTCTCTAATACTGCCAGTATAAAGACAAAAAAGAGAATTTGCCTTAGCTCAAGCTCCACCGTCGTCCAGGACTGCAGTGATTCCAGCTGGGACATCTCGAATCCAACCCTCTGAGAATCCATTCCCAGCATGACCATCTTGGATGGGGAGGAAGAAATAGACACTGAATAACTGTTGCTGACAGCAGTGGAGCCTGGCGAGGAGAACTCAGGAGCAGAGGGCATCTGCAGCTGATTCTCCCCGCCACAAGCAAGACAAGATTTCTCTAACACTGGTAATTTAGAGACAGGGAAGAGTACTTGCCTTGATCCAAGCTCCAGCGCCGTCCAGGACTTTAGCGACACTGCTGCAATGGCCCAAGCAGCAGACAGGATAGCAGGTGAAGCTGGTGGACCCCCAGGCGTGGCGGCTGACAATGGCGGAACCCCAGATGAGGCGACTGACGCTGATGGAACTCCAGGCGTGGTGGCTAATGCTGGCAGACCCCCAGACGTGATGGCTGAAGCTGGTGGAACCCCAGACGGAGTGTCCGACACTGGTGGACCTCCAGAGGCAGTGGCTGAAGCTGGGGATTGTCTCACCGATGACGCCGGGTCCTGTGAGGCTGAAACCAGGAGATACTCACTTGTTGGCTCAGGTTCCGGGACACAGGAGGCACTCTTCTCCCATCCAGGACATGGCTGCGGGGTTGGAACAGGACCCTCTGGAACCGTAGGGCCCTCCGTCATCCGGCAGCTCCCTCCCAGTACAGGCAGACAGACAGGCAACACAGAGGAGAACATAGGAGAAGCAGGTGAGGATAAAGAAATGGCTGCAGCAGCAGGTGGTGAGGACTCAGTCAAAGTGGGTGACTGATGCTGAGCCCCCCCACCAGGAATAAGACAAGACAATTCATTAATGGGTGTTAGAGAATGAAAATGCACTTGCCTTAATTCCAAGGTGTGGTGATGGCTGCTGCAGAAGGCCCAGAGTCATCCCTCACAGCGGCTGCAGCAGGTGTGGGCTCCAATGTGGAAAGTGGACAAGCCGGTCCTGCAGACCTGAGGACGGCTGAATTCTCAGCAGCAGATGGTGATGTTGTGGAGAAGAGGGGGGCAGCAGCAGCAGACAAGGAGGAGGAGGCTGACAGGACAGCCGAAGGGAAAAAATTTCTGAATGACGAGGAGGCTGCTGCTGTGGTTCTCCAAAGCATTGAGGAGGAAACTGCTGAGAAGGCAGAAGAGTTCCTCAGGCGGGATTCAGCTGGGTGGTGGCAAGAGGCTGATAATGTCTGCACCTGGGGACGCTCTTTCGTCAGCTCAGGTACAGACAGGAAACAGCAAGGAATGGGGGCTGGAAACAGCTGTACCAGAGGACCTTTCTTCGTCGGCACAGGTACAGCTGGGAAAGAGGTCTCCCTCAGCCCGTGAGGCATGGGTTGAGGATTGGTGGCTGAGGTGAGGAGACCCATGAGTCCTTGATGGTTCTAGAGGCTAGGGCAAGCCTCTAGTACCTGTGCCACACCAACCAAGCACTCCCAGGCCGCTTCGGGAATGCGAGAGGCATGAGCCATGGATATAATGCCCTCCAGAACGCTGACAGACCAACACTCCACCTCACTCAGTCCAACCATACTGTAGTCCGTATGGGCTGACATTTCAGCAAAAAGCAAAAAATCAGACTAACAAAAAATTGACGGGAGGTAAAAAGAAAAAACAAACTCACAGCAGCTGGGTCCACACTGACAGCGTCCTTCTGTCATAAACTCACCCCTCAGGGCAGGCCGAAGACCCAAACGCTGGGCTGTGAGTTGCAAAAACGCTTAATAACAAAAAACACAAAATACAGTCCCTCCAGGATTTTGTGATGTTGCGATCACACCAATTCACGCAAAATCAGCCAATCAGCGCAACTATTGCCCGACCTTGCAGCTTTGTCCAATCACTGCAACTTTCCCGCAATTTTGGCCAATCCTCGTCAACCTCCGCCAATTTCACCAATCAAATTTGTCTCCAACACGCTGAAAGGCTCAGTCTAACCAATCAAATGCATCGCTGCACCACGTTCAATGCCGTGTTTACAGTGAGTAGTGAGTTTATAGTTTACAGTGAGTAATGGAACGCATCTGCAAATAGAGTGTGTGATTTAAAAAAAAACACTCACCCACGAGGTTTTCAACACCGTCCCTTCCTCCATGTCCCCCAGCCTGCCCCTGGATGCCTCGCCACATCTCCGTCTTGACTGCGTGTACAAAGTACTGGGTTTGTGTTGAAAAAAAGCACCCCGGGTTTGTGTTGCCCAAAAGCACCCCGTCGCGGGAGCGCACGTGAGGAGAGGACACTACACTACAGCAAGTGTTTGAACATTTATACATCTTTAGAGGTAAAATCATTACTACATCTGGTCAGGGAGCTTTAAAACTGTTAATCTCTGGTGTGGACAGACAAACGCGCACCCCCCCCCCCCCCGCCCCGGTCCCACTGTAAATGAAAGGTGTGTGTGTGTGTGTGTGTGTGTGTGTGAGAGAGAGAGAGAGAGAGAGAGACGCCCAACATGCAGGAGACAGACAGGTAGGCATGGAAAGAGAGACAAATATTTTCTATATATATATATATATTTTTTTTTTTCCAGAAAAACACAGACTCCAATAGCCAATACAGAGCAACAGAATAAATTATTTATTTTTTCCTCTCCGCTCGGTACTGAGTGGTTGGGAACCGTAGGGAGTTTTCAAATGAAGGTGCTGCCAATATTTTCCAAATCTCTACTCTTTAACATGCGTTCAATGCAAGTTAGCTGTTGTAATGGATATTGTGTTAATGTTTGTATTTGCTGTTGCGCAAGAGTTTTTCTGGGTAGCAGAAGTTTCTGCTTAATTTACAAATCACTATAATAGGAAATTTTTGACAATCCTGTGCTTTTCTTGTATTGTTATATAGAATATCACTGCAGTAAACTGGAAAAAAGCATCTGCTTTAAAATTTGGAATTCTTCTCACAACTTTTAGTGCAAAAAACACTCTAAAAATATTGCAACTTTGATCGCAAGTTTTTAAAAAAGCTCCCACAAATTCAGGCTTTTTGGCCCGCAACAATCATGAAAATATCCTGCGAAATCCTGGAGGGACTGAAAATAACACAAAGACCACAAAACTTAGAGGACTTGGTAAAGGTTAGATACGAGAGAGCATAGTCCAAAATAGCACTATGGCTAAGGCAAAGAGAAACGCCGGTGAAGATGTGGAACACACATCAGGACTACGCTGATATACAGGGAGAAATAAGACGGGGAGCTCCCGTCAGTAACCGAGATAATGAGAGAAAATGAGACAGGAACTCCTGTCCGCACATAGAGAAGGACGCTGCGCCAAGAAGCAGAGTAGCAGTCCTTAAATAGACAAAAGGAAAATGATAACAATGATGAACAGGTGTGGGTACCATGAGCGAGGAGTAATTAGACCAAACCAGTGTCAGCTGTGACAGCCACGAACTTGAACTAAGGGAGGAAGTAAACACAGTATGCTGTCAAAATAAGACCACAGGAGGAAATAGTAGTAGATTAGTTTATTTGACAGGGACAGTGCAATAAACATAGACAATTAATCAAAGACAATCAATCTGATGTGTTGCACATAGAGTGTATAGCTATTAGCTAATTTGCAACTCTTGTCCCTGGATGGGCTTTAGAAAAAAGAATCAAGATAAAAAATATACACAATAACCACATACATCAATGCAGAAAAATTATAAATACACAATTATAAATATTATAAATATTATAAATACACAAATATAACAGCCTGACTCACATTTAACATAAATATTATAAATATTATAAATACACAAATATAACAGCCTGACTCACATTTAACACATATAACATAACTCACATTTGCCTATTTCAGGCCTTCCTCCCTCCGTCACTCACTATAAACAAACACATTTATTCCTTCCCTTCATTCACTCTCACTTTGCAGACAATTAATTCATACATGAGTACATTCTTGTTTATTTTTCAGCCAGTTTTTAACATTTTTAGTGAATGTTTTAAAGTCCGTTATTATTTTAATTTCATTTGGCATTGTGTTCCAGATGTGACTGCCCTTTATAGAGAAAGCTGTTTGTCCAAATGTGGTTCTGCGGTGGAATATTTTACAGTTATTGTTAACAGAACTCCTGGTGGCTCTGCTGCTGTCCTGTCTTTGGACAAAACCAGCAAGTGGCTCGGGTGCTGATTTATGAAAACATTTGAACGTTAATTTCAGAAGACAGAGGTCAATGAAGCTCTCAAAACTCAATAGGTTGTATTTTTTTAAAACATTACAGTGATGCCACCTAATGGGCTTTTTGTCCAAGATTTTTAGGGTTTGATTATATAATGAACCTATATGTCTTATTGTGGAAGGGGCTGCTTGAGCCCAGACTGTCAAACAGTATGATATATGAGAAAAAACCATAGAATGCATATACAGTGCAGCTGCTTCGTAAGGTATGTAATATCTAATTAATTTAAAGCAGTTCAGATTTTTTTTTACTGTTTTTGAAATTTTCTTTATATGAAGATTAAATTTGAGTTGAGGATCTAGTACAATGCCAAGGTATTTGAATTCTGTAACTAAACTGATGTCATGATCATGTATATTAACTTTAAAATGTTGCAGGTTACATTTTTTGATTGAAAAGCACATTGAGACTGTTTTCTGAAGGTTCAGCAATAGATGGTTCTTGAGGAGCCACTCTTGGACATCAACCATACTTGTAGACAGTACATCTGCAGCCTGTGCTGGAGTCTTGGCAGCTGTGTAAATAACTGCATCATCTGCATAAAGTTGGCATGTTGCAGCTGAGCAGTGTAACGGCAGGTCATTAATAAAAATGCTGAAAAGTAAAGGACCAAGAATGGACCCTTGTGGGATACCCATGCGGTTGTTTAAAAATGAGGATTTATCCTGGTGAACTTTTACACACTGTTCTCTATTCTGGAGATAAGATGCAAACCATTCTAATGTATTTGGGGAGAAGTTAAAAGATACCATTTTGGATAAAAGCAAACTGTGGTTTACAGTATCGAAAGCCTTTTTGAGATCTAGAAAAACAGCTCCTACCACATTACCCCTGTCCAAGGACTGTTTGACGTTTTCAATAAGGCAACAATTTGCTGTTTCTGTTGAGTATCCTGGTCTAAAACCAAATTGATGTGGATGAAGAAGTTGATTGTCTTGTAAGTAGTCTATCAGCTGTGTAGCTACAACTTTTTCAAGAACCTTAGATAGGACTGGTAAGATAGAGATTGGGCGGTAATTGCATATATCGTCTTTACTGCCTGATTTATGAACTGGTATGACGACAGCTTTTTTCCAGCCAGATGGAAATGTACTAGACCTAATGGAGAGATTAATGAGATGAGTCAGTGGTTTGATTAATATTTTGCTGTGCATTTTGAGAAAGGAGGTGCTCATATTGTAGATATCATTAGTTTTTGAGTTTGACAGTGTTTTAACAATACCAGCAATTAACTTCTCATTTACCTCATCGATGTGAAAAGTATCTGTTGGAAGTATGGAATTTGTGTTGTTGAGCACATTTGGCAGCACAAAAATTTTTGTTAAGTCTTCCACAGAGCCCACAAAGTGTGAATTAAATTCATTTGCCAAAGTAGCCTTGTCACTGACGGTCTTGCCATTGATTCTAAGTTCCTTTACCCCCTTCTGATCGTTTTTTTTATTAGTTAAGTTATTTAAATGCCTCCATAGGGAACTGTTGTTACCCTTTGCATGATCTATCAGTTTATTGTAATAAGATATTTTTGATTTTCGCAGCTCATGTACCACTTTATTTCTTAAACTTTTGTACACAAGGTGATCATTTTGTAGTTTGGAGGTTAGTGATGTTTTCAGTGCATAGTCTCGCCTCTTCATAAGTTTTCTTATTTCATTATTTAACCATGGTAGGCTAATCTTCTGTTGTCTACTTTTAATTTGCTTTGAAAATTTTTCTATAGACTTTGTGATTGTTGCAGTTATAAAATTACAACAATCATCTACTTCACATGTTGACATGAGCTGCTCCCAATTTTGATTCTCTAAGTAATGTTCAAACTCCTCATTTTTTGATTTGGGGATAATAAAATTTGATTTGTCAATATCGACTCCCCCAAAATACTGTAGTCGCTTTTTAGTAAGTTTCCTGACAGCAAGAACCATGTTATGATCTGAGAGACCAGTTACAAGATTATAGGTTCTGGTTATTCGTTCTGGTTTATTAGTAAATACCATGTCAATAAGTGTTCTGGATTGTTTGGTTATCCTGGTGGGTCCTTTGATGATTTGCTGGTAATTAAATTTAGTCATGAGGCTTTTCAGTTTTTGTTTGTCTTTTTTATCAGACCAGTTGATATTAAAGTCACCATGAATTATTGTTTCTCTGTTCTTCTCAAGTTGTTTAACCAGATCACTTAATTCATTATAAAAGGAAGAATTGTGTGATGGTGGGTTGTACAATACTGCAATGTTGAAATTCATTACCGGAGAGAGACATACATTAACAGCTAAACATTCAAGTGAAGTATTCAAATCAACCAGTTGACATTTATATTTGTCTTTGATGTAAATTAAAACACCTCCTCCCCTCCCTACCTGCCTGTCTTTTCTAAAACACTGGTAGCCCACAATATCGATCATATTAGTGTCTATGTTCCTGTGTAGCCAGCTTTCTGAGAGACAAAGGTAGTCCAGATTTGAGTCCAACAGCAACACCGAAATCTCATCTCTTTTGGGGATTATGCTCCGTATGTTTAAATGACCGCCGAGGATCCCCTTTGGTTTAGCCTTGGTGTCCCAAAGAACTCGTGCATGATTAACAGTTTGGAAAAATAAATGTTGTTTTTGCTTTTGTACAGCTCGGTTTTGTGCTAACCCAGTGGTCTGCTGTTTAATAGTGGCAGGTCCAGGGTTAAGGTGAATATCTCCTGCCAGAAGTAGCAGAACTAACAGAACTTTAATTGTATATCCTCTGCCATATTGTGATTTTTGCTTAACAGCCATGTTTGCCTTAATT
Organism: Pholidichthys leucotaenia; assembly: GCA_020510985.1. Classification (NCBI taxonomy): domain Eukaryota; kingdom Metazoa; phylum Chordata; class Actinopteri; order Cichliformes; family Pholidichthyidae; genus Pholidichthys; species Pholidichthys leucotaenia. Next base: position 47,263,799 of record CM035840.1, read on the forward strand.
TGGAAGTTTTTGCTCAGGCCTTTTAAAGACCACATAGAGTGTAGGGTGAGATGTCCAAGCCCAAATCCATACAGATAAAACTTTTTAACTTCACCTTTGGTTGAGTTTGTCGGAAAATCCTTCTTGTTGCAGGTCCAGACACACAAAGACAAAACGAAGAGGAAGTAGAGAAGTAGAGAAGGCTTATTAGTGGTGCCCATCAGCCCACTTTTTAATCCGGTGGCCGCCATCTTCAGTCTTTCTTGGAAAGAAGGAAAAAGAAAATCTGTGGATAGTAAAATAAATTCTGCTTATATCGCCAGAATCTGATCCGATCGTCCTCGAATCCAGCTGGGCCTCAGCTAGCCAACTAGCCCCTTCCGTTGCTGGTCTCGTTGCTCATAGTCGCCGTAACTGGTCTCCCGTCCCGCTCCTCCAACCGAGTCTCGTCACACACCGCCGCTGCCACCGAGCTCCGCTGAGGTCACGGTAAGTCCTCCGCTAGGCACCGCCACCTACCGTTGTCTGCCTGGGTGAAATCTCTGCTGAGCCCCGTCAACAAATAGCCGCTTGCCTGGTAGTATCTCCGCTGGGCCTCGCAGCTGGGCTTCGATTCAGGCTGGTGTAAGGTGGAATGACTGGCGCCAGCATTAAGCTAACTAGCGTTAGCTTAGCAATCGCTTCGGGTAGTCTCGTCGCACACCGCCGCTGCAGTCACGGTAAGTCCTTCGCTGGGCACCGCCGCCTACCGCCGTCTGCCTGGGTGAAATCTCTGCTGAGCCCCGTCAAACAAATAGCCGCCTGCCTGGTAGTATCTCCGCTGGGCCTCGCAGCTGGGCTTTGATTCAGGCTGGTGTTAGGTGGAATGGCTGGCGCCAGCATTAAGCTAACTAGCGTTAGCTTAGCAATCGCTTCAGGTAGGGCACATCAGTGAATCACAAGGAAGCGCTGGAATCGCTGGTCAGTTTACTCACAGTGGCCGGATAAAAGCGATCAAAGGGGTAATCCACCGGAGGTATATCCGATCGCTGTAGGTTAGATTTTTAGAGACTGGCGCCAGCATTAAGCTAACTAGCGTTAGCTTAGCAATCGCTTCAGGTAGCATTAAGCTAACTAGTGTTAGCTTAGCAATCGCTTCAGGAAGGCGCAGGAAGTCGCTGGAGAAAGGCGATTAAAGGGCAATCCAACGGAGGTGGCAATTCAGCCCGTGCGTGTTCGCCACGAGCGCCGATCGCTGCAGGCCAGCCACTTTTAATGGCAAAATCAGTGACTTTGTCTCAGCACTGAAAAAGTGTGACCATCCCGGTCGCCATCTTGAGGCGTTATAGCGAATAGGTATAGGTATAGGTAATAGCGAAAAGGTAACTAACAATACATATTACAAAATGAGAACAAACCAGATAATACAAAAAGGGAGAAAACCAGCCAGGCAAGGATTGTCATATCCCGAGCGCTACTTTGTCCGTGCTTGGGATATACATCATCCCTGTCAGGCTTTGACAGCAGGTGTTGTCATTCTGGCTTCCTGGGCTCTGATTGGTCAAACTCTCGGGAATTCCCCGCTGTCAGAGTCTGAGCAGCTGCGCTGCATTTGCAATCGTGAGCAGCCGGCTTTAAATGCCGGCGCCAGCGATTGCATCTCGCGGTTACCTCGTCAACATTCTCGTCGACACTTCCGTCTACATTCTTCCTATGTTCATCCATGATGTAAGTGTGTTTATCGTCGCCATTATTGTGTGTATTCCCTACCTTTTTCCTTGTTTAACGGTGAGCGAGCGCTCCTCGTCTCAGCCGTCATTATTCTCTGTAGTGCTATGATTATCGGGCTGCTTAGCCCATGCGGCTAGCGACCTTGTCCTTGCCTTGAACTGTGAATAAACGACTGTGCAACTTTACTGGTCTGTGGCGTCTTATGCTGGCTCGCAAGGGCCAGCCGTGACAAGGATAAGATAAATACACAAAACTGGAATCAAAATACAAGAAAGGACTGAGAGTAAGGTGAGGGTAGGCTCATGTCTAAACAGGTGCATAATAGTAATAATAGAAAACTGAATGGTAATGGGTTCATAAGATTAATGACAAACTAATAGTAACCGGACTAAGAACAAAAACTTTTATACACAAATGGCAAGCTCAAACAACATACAGACAAAACCAATACTCAAACGTAAAATAAAGATGAGATGAGAAAAGTACAGAAAATAATCTAAATAACAAAGGAGCGTGAGCACAGTACCCCCCACCTCCGTGCTCAGCATCATGACAGCTGTAGCATAGCCTCATCAATGGTGGCAGTGGCATCAATAATCTTTTGTTTCAGGTCATTGATGTCCCATTCCTTTGTTCGATACACAATATCTTTAACATAACCCCACAGAAAGAAGTCCAGGGGAGTGATTTCAGTAAACCACAATACACATTGTGCCTTTTCTTGAGGAGTAGCCATTTTTTAGGGGTTTATTTAACAGAACCTATTTCATCAACAGGGTACCTGAAATACACAAATGCATTGTGATTTAAAAACTTTGATAACACCTGAGTACATAGAACAAATCTGATTAACATATCTCATCAATTGCTTTTATAATAATGTTTTTAAATTGTAGAGACTTTGTGGACACCCAGTACTATCTAAAGATAGTACACTTTTAAATTACATTTGCATAATGTATATGATCTCCACCCATTAAACCATCCCATAACAAATCCCCTACTGAGCCTAATAAATCAATGGATGACTGTTACTATCTTTAAGTAGAGGGGAAAACATTAAAAAAAGCCATAAATTTGCAAGAACAGTAACTAATTTAAAAGAAAAAAATTGCAATTTTACAAGAAAAATGCTGTTCATTTAAAAGAAAGATGCAAATTTAAGAAGAAAACAAACTGTGGCCAGTTTACTGTTATAATATCAATGCTTTTATTGCCTTTGTGCAGAGCAGCTCCAGTATGAGTACAATAACGAAGTAATTAGGGGAGAATGAAATTACCCATAAAATTTTGACATTTTTGTTGTAAATTTGTGACTTTTTTTTGTAAATTTGTGACTTTTTATGATAAATTAGCTTTTTTGTAATTATGACTTTTTCCTCATAAATTTGCTACCGTTTTCTTGTAAATCTGGGACTTTTCTTTCTTGTATAATTGGGACTTTTTCTCATAAATTTGTGACTATTTTTCCTCACAAATCTGTGATATTTTTTCTTGTAAATCTGCAACTTTTTTCTCATGTTATTTTTTTCATATTTTTTGACTTTTTTCTTGTAAATTTGCAACTTTTTTCTCATGAATTTGCATCTTTTTTCTTGTAAATTTTTAATTTTGTTGTAAAGTAGTAACTTTTTTCTCACCGTATGCAGCTTTTCTCATAAATTCTTTTTCCTTTTCATATTTGGGACTTTTTGAATTTTCACCTTTAATGTAGCAACTTTTTTTCTGATATACATAGTTGCCACTTTTCTTGTAAATTTGCAACGTTCATATGGATGTTGGTTACATTGACCCAGCTTTATTTTTTGTCTTTTTATGTTTTTGTTGGAAAGGAAGAGAGTTTTTCTCCCCATTTCAAAGGGTTTGAACGCCTTCCCCCATTACAGAAATATAGTAGGTGCCCCTAAACACAATCTTGCATAGGACCCAGAGGATTAATTATCAACTGATCTGTGGAGCTCTGGAATCATTAAAGTGTTCTCATGAATATGTAAATAATAAAAGATTGTACATTGCTTATAAACATTCATGGTCACAAAACCTTTCCACGAACAAATGTTGCAAGTTTCCTTCTTGTTTTCTTCTTCTGAAATATCATAAATCTCCATATCTCCTTTTTCAGCTTGTCACTGTCCAGTTTTCTAGCTTTTATGTGCTGCATTTCCAAAGGCTTCACGTACAGTATTTTGCAGGATAGTGTTCCTTCTTCAAAGAGAATAATTTCTGGGTCACACTTTGCAGGCTGTGATAGAAAAATAATGTTATGCTTTGAATGGAAGTTGTAAAACGCGGCTGTTCTTATTTGAGACCTTCAATATTCAGGCCGTTTTCCCATTTTTTTTTTTCCATTTTCTGCACTGAAGCAAAACCATGCTGTGAGTTAATTTTGGTAATATTTTCTTCCCGCAGACACGACGACCTAAAAGAGATGTTGGACAGCAACAAAGACTCCTTAAAGCTGGAGGCGATGAAGCGGATTGTGGCGGTGAGTGTAAATAATGTTTACTCTGGGATTTTGCCGGTCAGCAGGCGCACGCAGCAAGTGAAAGACGGAGGCACGCGAAGAGCCCAAACAAAACTGTTCAATGCAGAAACTCAGCACACATCATGTTTAGTTCACTCAGACCGTCCAAGTATTTGAGATCAGTCTAGACTGAATAGGTGTAAATCAGTGGGGGACGAGGAGGACATTTCCCCTCTGACTTTTTTCTCATTATTGTGTCATTTTTTTCTTGTAAATTTGCAACCTTTTTCTGGTAAACTTTAATTTTTTTTTTCTCAAAACTTGCAGTGATTTTCTTATAAATTTGTGCCTTTTTCCATAAATTTATGCTCCCCCCCCTTTATTTATACAGGGTAGTTCCATTGGGAGGCATCCTCTCTTTTTCAAGGACGCCCTGTTCACATTCACACCTGGAAGCTGCCCAGTACAACCGCAGACTGACCTGTGGCCACTGAGCAGCTCCACGGGAGCAGTCGGGGATTAGGGCCTTGCTCAAGGGCACCACAGTGGGGTTAGGGAGCATGGGGGCAAACACTGCAGTGTCATCTGTCCCGCCCAGATCTGATCCTGCCGGCCCTGGGATTGAACCAGCGACCCTCCGCTCACCAGTCCATATCCCTAACCATTAGGCCACCACTGCCCCTTGTAAATGTGCAAAGTTTTTTCTGTAAATTTTGTTTTTATCATAAACTTGTAGCTTTTTACTTATAAATTTACTACTTTTTTCTTGCAAATGTTTTACTTTTTCTCATAATTGTCACTTTTTTTAAATTTCCAACTTTTTTCTCATAAATTCAGTACTTTTTACATTGTAAATGTGCAACTTTTTTCTCATATGTTTGCAGCTTTTTTCTAATAAATTTGCAACCTTTTTCATGAATTCACAACCTTTTGCTCATGATTTGCTACTTTTTTCTCGTAAATTTGTAACTTTTTCACATAAATTTGAAACTTTTTTTTGGCAGTTTGTTACTTTTTCTCCTAAATTTGTGACTTTTGTTCTTGTAAATTTGAAACATGCATATGGATGCTGGTTAAATATTTATTCTATGTAATGGTTTAATTTTTTTCTGTTCATCTAGTCAATGACCCAATTTTATTTTTTAATGTGTTTTTTTAAAAAATATTTTTTCAATCTTTTACTCCTGGAAAATGTTCTGTTTATCATCCCACCCAACAGTGAAATAAAATATCCGCCCAGCCTTGACTGTATCACAAACTGCATCAGTGGTAAATTCCTGTCCTACTATTCTAACTCTATAGAGCAAAAACAGCCTTAGATGATTTAACTGCTCTGGTAAGAGATGCAAACGGTGCAGTCAGCTGTTAAATATTCATACTCTGTCAGATTCCGCCTTCTGAAGCTCCTCGCCCTTCTTTTCATTCATCATCCCTGTAGGGCCGAGAACACAGAAAGTGAAGGAAGAGCAAGAAAAGAGACTGGAGTGAAATCTAAAAGCTGTCGCGCAGTTTCTTGCAAATAATTGAACGGACTCTTGAAAAAGGGGGGAAAAAAAGTCACCTTGTGAAGTTGTTCATTGTGACCTTGGTTGTGGGTTTCTCCTCTGCAGATGATCGCCCGAGGTAAAAATGCATCAGATCTGTTCCCCGCTGTGGTGAAGAATGTGGCCTGTAAAAACATCGAGGTTTGTAATGAATCCAGTTCTGTGTTGCTTCATTTGTCATTCTCTCCATCTTCCCTGCCTTCTGTCTTTTATTTATTTCTTGTTTTCCTTGCTTGTAATTCATGTCCACGCTTTTTCAAAGCACCGTCAGGTTTAAGTTTTATCTCACCGTGAGAAAATTGTAGTTTTCCTCTCCTGTTTTTAAGTCTGCTATCGCTCTTCTTTATCTCCCCGTTCCAGATTCATGTCAGTGAGAACATTTGAAGTAATCTAAATAATTTGGTTTTAATTCCTCCCCTCAGGTGAAGAAGCTGGTCTATGTATATTTGGTGCGTTACGCCGAGGAGCAGCAGGATCTCGCCCTGCTCTCCATTTCTACGTTTCAGCGAGGGCTGAAGGTAACTCAGCTCACACAAATAATGATCCCTTTAATAAAAACACGTCAGAGATGTGTAATTTTAGGTATTAGATACTGTTATGTCTCAAATTCAATCGCTTTATACTTTATGCAGAGATGGTAGTAATACGATTCATTTACGCGTGTTTTTTCCACAGAATTGTTCTTTACTGAGTATTTATTGTAGGACATATTTTTTTTACTCACACCCAGAGCCATTTCTGCCTATAAAGCAGAGTATGCAAATGCAATAGGCATTCACTATAAAATTGTCAAGGAGCGGTCTTGGCGGACCACTAATGAGACACTATAGGCAACCAGTGAGTTTGTGTATTTATTGAAGGACTGATACAATGTACAAAATAAAGAGCCTCGTGGGGCAAAACACAAATAAAGACTGTGGCTAAGACACACTGACGATATACACAGACTAAGGGATAACTTACTGAGAGTAGCTAGGATCGAGAGGATGACTGGAGCCGGGAAATGGGGACACCAGCCTAACGTTGGGAAGACCAGCATTACTCATACGAGGTCGCAGCCCCGAGAGACCGAAGCTGCTCCCTTAAATAGGGGAAGAGGATTGATCAGCTGATGAGGGCGTCATCAGCCCAATTAATTCCAGCTGTCACTGCTGAGCTCAGCTCTGACAGCCGGAAGCTCCGCAGAGACGCTGTCAGAATAAGAGCTCTGAGAACCCATAAGGAATGATACAGAATGGGAGGAAAATACTGCATGACCCGAGCGCGGACGAGATCGGCACTCAGACCATGACAAAAATAGTCTCTTATGGAAACAATATTGTAACCTAAATTGGAAGAAAGTCTAGCAAAAATTTAGAAAAATTTTGCAAATTTAAGAGGGTATACAAAAGTCACAGTTTACAATGATGAAAAAAAAGTCACACATTCATGAAGGCAGGGCAACAGATTTTCAAAGCAAGAAAAACTTGTACAAATTTAGTGGGGGTAAAATTAGCAGAGCTGATGAAATATACTTAAGGGCCTTGATATTGACACGTCTTAAAGCAGTGTTTTTCAACCTTTTTTGCACCAAGGAACCCTTTTTATCTTGAAATAATCTCACGACACCACACCAACCAAAATATTATAAATTATTATAAATGACACATAGTAGCCTATTACAGCATATGTAATGGCAATTCCATCCATCCATTTCCTATTGCTTTTCCGGGGATCTGGGTTACAGCGGCAACAGTACAAGTAAAGAAGTCCAGACTTCTGTCTCCCCAGCCACCTCCTCCAGCTCTTCAGAGGGGACACCAAGGCATTCCTAGGGCAGCTATATGACATAGGGCTGCATTACAGCAACCCAGTCCATAATCAGTCGTCTGAGGTGCAGGGCACATTTAAGGGTGTTTCAAGTTATTTTCCTTATTACAGCAGCACAAGAACAAATTTTCTCCCAAGTGAGAAGTGCAAAGAGGTTGTCCTATTGCTCTTAATTATTCAGAGGTGTGTTTGGGGCGTAACCATGAAATAAACCAATCACTGGCTTTGCTCTCATTCCCCTTAATAAACAGGGGCATGATATCAAAGGCTTGATATTATTATGACAGCATTTAAATGGGAGGACAAATGTGTTTTGTACTGAGGAAAATGCGGGGTCATTCACAAAGTGAAAATGCATTTAAGAGCAAGGAGCTTTTAAAATAAGGACAGTTAAATATGAATTATTTGAAGACACAGCAGACGATTTTTCACTGCACAGAGAAACAAAACAGCGTGTTGATGTACGATTCAGTCGTCTTTTCAATTTAACCAACTGCAGCGTGACCAGTCTGCCCTACTGGGAAAACAGCTTGTTACTGCGGCTGGAGAAGAGCCAGCAGGTCTGCACAAAACATTCATCATTATCTAATGATGGTAGTTTTTACAATGTTTTTTTTTTTTTTTTAACCTCATTCACTGTCATTCTTTTAACAGAATAATTCAAAATTAAAGTATACCAACATTTATTTTGAGTTAAAACACAACAGTTGACTTCCGGTTATGGCTGCCACGTAGGACGGACGTGTCTCGCTCTGCTCTGCTCCTGGAGAAAAAAAATCGGCAAATAACTCTCTCATTTGGGACAGAACGTATCCCAGCATTTGGGCGAGGATATGTCGGCGAAGCCTAAGGCTGGAAAACCAGGAAAAGGAAAAAGCGAGCCGCCGAAACAGTCCAAATTAACGGACTTTCAGGTCTGTGACGCAGCAAACAAGGCTCCATATATGGCGGAGGAGGCTGGCGGCGGTGCGATTTCTGCGGGGAATGGCGCAGATGCGCTGATGGCTGCCATGAGTTCAATGAGAGCGGACTTTTCCTCTAGATTTGATGGGATTATGACAGCGTTGGAAGGAATAAGAAAGGAATTGGGTGACTGTGTAGAACGAACGGCGCAGATGGAGCTCCGTCTCGCTAGTGCTGAAGATGACGTCACCCGTCTTCAATTAAAGGTGCGCACTTTGGAAAAAAAAATAAATCTCTGGAAGATAATATTTTGGATTTGGAATCTCGGTCGAGACAGAATAATTTGAGGCTGGTGGGTCTTCCAGAGGAATCAGAAGGTCGGGACGTATGTTCCTTTCTGGAAAAGTGGATTCCGGAGGTGCTGGGCAGCGAGGAGTTGCAATCAGCAGTGATTCTGGAAAAAGCACATCGTATTGGCCCACGGAGAGATAAGGGACCGCCGAGGACCTTAATTATGAAGTTTCTTAGCAACAGAGACAGGATGAAGATCTTCAACGCTGCACGTGCTAAAGGAGAGATTAAACACCAGGACCAGCAGGTGCGGTTCTACCCAGATTTGGCCACAGGAATCCAGCAATTGAGGAAGCAGTTTGATCCCGTACGTAAGGAGCTGCGCAACCTTGGGATGCGTCATGGTGTAATCTATCCTGCGAGACTGCTGACCACGTATGAGGGCAGAACCCACATCTTCAAGACCCCAGAGGAGGCGCAGGAGTTCATCAAGAAGATCAAAGAAGAAGAAGAGACTGGTGGGAGCTAAGCATGAACAAAATATAAGGTAGAATAATTAAGCATTTGCACAGGCATCTGACTGACTTGAAGTAAATAGTAAGTTTACAAAATATAGATTGTATTATATATTAAAAAAAACAAAACAAAACAAACAAAAAAAAAACAAACTATGATGTACAAAGTTGTTAAAAATTTTGGAGTTAAGTTGGAAAACTACAGAGGAGAGTTAATGTTACGTCATTAAAAGCAGTAGAGTTAGGGTGATTGGGAGGATGAAGAAGGAGTGGCTTAGGCTGTTCCCCGTGGGTGTGGAACAGTCGATGGCTATATCGGGAGACAGAATTTTTCTTTTGATTTTGGGGGGTTTGCCACAAGTGTGGGAAGGGGAAATTTGTTTGTGTGTAGTTTGTAGGATGAATGTTCAACCACTCATGTTTTTGCTTCTCTGTATGAGCATGTTTACACTGCAAGGTAATCCCAAACTCTCTATTGATCATGGACCAAAGTGTTAACCTTAATTTAACTTCATGGAATTGCAGAGGTCTACAAAATTTAAAAAAACTTAAACAAGTTATGAATAAAATAAAGGACATGGGTTCAAGAATTGTGTTTTTACAAGAAACTCATCTGATAGAGGAGGATGTTAAAAGAATTAGGAGTAGATGGCAGGGAAGTGTATTCACCTCTTCATTTTCATCCCGAGCCAGGGGAGTTATGACTCTCATACATAAATCAGTTCCTTTTCAAGTGAAAAATGTAATTGGAGACAAATTTGGAAGATATGTAATCATTCAAGGTTCTTTGCTATTAGAAAATATAAATCTTGTGAACTTATATGGTCCCAATATAGATGATCAGAAGTTCTTTGCTAATTTATTTCTCATCTTATCATCACTTACAGGGCAACATATAATAGCAGGGGATTTTAATTGTACATTGAATCCAGGTGTGGATAGATCAACAGGACTGGATTGTACGCACATTGGATGTAGGATGACTATTAATCATTTTATGAAAGAATTGAGATTGTTAGATATATGGAGAGAAATGAAACCACAAGTTAAAGCCTATTCTTGTTATTCCAGTACCTACAAGACATTCTCACGTATTGATTATTTTTTGATTTCCACAGAATTAAGGTCCAAGATTCAAAACTGCTTTTATGATAACATCGTGATCTCTGATCATGCACCCTGTTGTCTAATATATGTAGATAAAAAATTGACAAAGGAATCAGGTAGATGGCAATTTCAGCATAAATGGCTTCAGGATGAGGAATTTGTCAAGTATATAGAAAAACAGATAGACGAGTTCTTTGACATCAATACTACACAAACATCAGCATGTGTAAAGTGGGAGGCTTTCAAAGCTTTTATTAGGGGACATATTATTAGTTATACAGGATCAAAATCTAAGAAGACTCGAGAGGAGAGAGCTAAATTGGAACATAAAATAAAAAATCTTCAGGAAAAAGTGTATGCAGGAAGTGACCCAAGGTTGGAGAATGAATTACTGATTTTGAGAGCTGAATACGACAAAAAATCAGCGAATAGAGCTGCCTCGAGTCTTCTAAGATTGAAACAATCTTTTTATGAACAAGGTGAAAAATCGGGAAAATTATTAGCATGGCAGATTAAACAATTGGAAATTAAAACACCAATTACCAGTATTATAAGTAACGGACAGGTAGTTATAGATCCTTTAGAAATTAATAGAGCCTTTAGAGATTACTATGAAAAATTATATGATACCAAAAATGAACCTGATTTAACAAAACTAAATGGGTTTTTGAACGAACTATCTATACCGTGTATTCCAAATGAAAACAGGGAGATATTGGATTCTAAAATTAGTCAAGAAGAAGTTGGGCTAGCCATTGATAATATGAAATCAGGAAAAAGTGCAGGACCAGATGGTCTTCCAGTTGACCTTTATAAAAAATTTAAGAATAAATTAATAAAACCTTTTTTGGAAATGGTTTTAGAAGCATTTCAAAATAATAATTTACCATCATACATAAATAATGCCTTAATTATACTGCTGCCAAAACCAGGTAAGCCCTCTAATAAATGTGAAAATATGAGACCAATAAGCCTATTAAACGCCGACCTTAAGATAATCTGTAAAATTTTAGCAAGACGAATACAAGAAATTTTACCAAATATTATTAATCGAGATCAGAATGGCTTTATAAAGGGTAGACAAGGCTTCCATAATGTAAGAAGACTATTTAATATTATTTATTTTAATAAAGAAGCACCGGATACAGCTCTCCTATCATTGGACGCCGAAAAGGCCTTTGATAGAGTTGAATGGCCCTTTCTTTTTGAAGTCCTACAAAGGTTTGGACTTGGAAATAATTTCATAAAATGGGTTCAAATAATATACAATAATGCTACAGCAGAAATCCTAACAAATAACAATATTTCAAAACCAATAAAAATCAATAGAGGATGTCGACAAGGCTGTCCACTTTCACCTTTACTGTTTACTATGGCAATTGAACCTTTAGCGATAGCGATACGTTTACATTCACAAATATATGGAATTAAAGTTGGACCAACAGAACATAAAATCTCCCTGTACGCCGATGATATAATTTTGTTTATGTCGAATCTAAAAAAATCAATTCCAACCTTGTTGAATTTAATAAAGAATTTTGGGGAAATATCAGGATATAAAATAAATAAAACTAAATCTTCAATATTAATGCTAAATGAGACCCAGAGAAATTACCCAGCCCCTGAGGTAAATCAATTCAATGTTGTAAATCAGTTTAAATATTTAGGAATCCAAATTATGCCTAAGCTAGAATCAGTCGCCAGTGTCAACTATGAAGCCTTAATGTCAGATATCAATGAGTTAACTCAGAGATGGATGTCACTACCAATGTCGATGATCGGGAGAATCAATATACTTAAAGGTAATATTTTACCTAAAATACTTTATTTATTTCAATACATTCCCTTATCACCACCTTTAGATCTATTCTCAAGAATAAAAAAAAAGTTAGTGGAATTTATATGGAACAACAGGAGGGCTAGACTACGTTTGTCTTTATTATATTTACCATTTGATCGTGGAGGTCTGAAATGTCCAAATTTTATGTTGTATTATTGGTCGGCACAACTGAGGTCTATGACATATTATTTTTCATCAAATGATCTCCCTCACTGGACTGAAATGGAATCATACAATTTACCTTTACCTCTTCCCATATTCATATACTCAGATTCGGCAAAAAAATTACAAAAACAAGTTAAAAATCCATTTGTAAAGCATATGATCAAAATATGGTGTGAAGCTAAAAACTATTTAAAAGAACCACAGTTATTGTCACAATTTAGTCCAATATGGGGTAATCAATATTTTAAACCAGGGAGAGCGGACGCTGTATTTAAAGTATGGAATTTAAAAGGGATACAAAAGATTCAGGATTTATATTTGCCATGTGCAGACAACATAATGTCTTTTGAAGAGCTGAGGATCAAATTTAATCTCAATAGAACACATTTTTTTAAATATCTTCAACTTAGAAACTTTATTCGATCAAATCAAAATAAAGCTCTCACTCGACCTATTTATTCATCCTTGGAAAAAATGATGATGAAAGATAGTAAAAGAAAGGGTATTATTTCAGAGTTTTATAACTCACTGACACTATCTTCAAGTGAAAATTCACTGAAAAGATTAAACTACTGGAAAGAAGATCTGCAAACTGAAATTTCAGAGGAACAATGGGAATTGGCTTGTACAGAAGCTCAAACCAAATCAATAAATGCACGCCTTAAATTGATACATTTCAAATGGTTAATGCGGATGTATGTTACACCGGAGGAGTTAAATAGATATAACAAAAATATACCAGATACATGCACAAAATGCATGGAAAGTAAAGGAACCCTATTTCATTGTTTATGGGAATGTAGATTAATAAGAATGTTTTGGGAAGAGGTGAGGGTAACAATTGAAAAAATAATCTCAAAACAAATCATATTGAATCCTAAACTGTTTTTGTTGGGTCTGTACCCAGAAAAGCATAATTTTAATAAAAGTGAAAGAACATTCATAGACCTCAGTTTGCTTAATGCCAAAAAATGTATTGCACTATTATGGAAAAAGACTCATAGACCAGATGTGACTCAGTGGTTAAGACAGATGTTAACAAACCTTCCATTAGAAAGAATAACATATATACTAAAATCAAAGGAAATTGTGTTTGAGAATATATGGAGACCTTTTATTGATTATGTAAAAAATTTAAACATAACTCTTGAAGAAGAAGGTGAATGATGTGTGTGGACCTTGTAAATTCCAAACTGGTGAACATAATATGTATACTTATGTATTGGATTGTCTAGACTAAACAGAGGAGCATTGTTGAAGACTTGATTTTGTTGGTGGTTGTTGGTGTTTTTAGTGCATTTTTTTTTTTTTTTTGTAGTACTTTAGTGTTAGTGTTTGATTGTTTGTATCATGTTTGTTAAAAAAAAAAAAAAAGGTTCAATAAAGATATTGTGGAAAAAAAAAAAAACACAACAGTTTTGCATGCAGCAAATGAGATTAATTAATGGCCCACACTGAGATGAGCGGCTCCTTTTTCTTGGAGTAAAATAGAAGTTTGGATGAATGATAATATAATGTCTTTCAGTGCCAACATAGTGAAGGAGGGTAACAGAAAACAATGGCTGAGTATATGTTTTTATTAATCGGGACACATAAGCACAAACGGACACAAGATATGATGACACGCATGAGAAATTAGTGGATGGAATACTTTGTCATGAAGACATTTGCAGTTTAAAATCTTCAAACTGGCAGTATGCCTCTCCCGTGTGCACCGGAACCCCCCCCCACACACACACACGCACACACACACTCCCTGTTCATTCATTCATTCCCCTAAAAAATGAATACAGCTGTGGACAAAATTGTTGGTACCCCTCTGTTAATGAAAGAAAAACCCACAATGGTCACAGAAATAACTTGAATCTGACAAAAGTGGTAATAAATAAAAATTCTATGAAAATTAACCAATGAAAATCAGACAGTGCTTTTGAATTGTGGTCCAACAGAATTCATTTAAAAAACAAACTCATGAAACAGGCCTGGACAAAAATGATGGTACCCTTAACTTAATATTTTGTTGTACAACCTTTTGAGGCAATCACTGCAATCACACGATTTCTGTAACTGTCAATGAGACTTCTGCACCTCTCAGCAGGTAGTTTGGCCCACTCCTCATGAGCAAACTGCTCCAGTTGTCTCAGGTTTGAAGGGTGCCTTCTCCAGACGGCATGTTTCAGCTCCTTACACAGATGTTCAATAGGATTTAGATCAGGGCTCATAGAAGGCCACTTTAGAATAGTCCAATGTTTCGCTCTTAGCCATTCTTGGGTGTTTTTAAGATAAGATAAGATAAGATAAGCCTTTATTAGTCCCACAATGGGGAAATTCCAGGATTGCAACAGCACAGGGATAGCAACACTCAGAGCAGCAATCAGAAGGCAAGAGAAAAAACTAGAGCAGCAAGTATACATATGTACATATACTGTAAATATAAATATATATATATAGACACACAGTGCGGAGCATTGTAGCTAGATGGGATAGATATATAAATATATAAACACAGTGCGGAGCATTGTAGCTGGATGGAATAAATCGTCGGCCTCCGTTGGTCTATGATGACCATGGAAGAGAATCCTAAACGTCTACTCTGCTGGAACAGCACCACCTGTGGCTGAACAGGCTGATGCACGAATGGCAGTCCCTGTCACACAGGTCGCACTTGTGGGTGGTCTCCGTGCTGCTGGAGCTGTGGCGGTTCTTCCTGCGGGTCCTTTTTTCATCTGCTGCAGCAGTCAGTCTCTCTTCACCCGCCTTGAGCTGTCTGGTCAGGGTGCCTCTCCATTTGGAGCGGTCCGTTGCAAGGTCCTCCCAGCGCTCTGTGTTGATCTCCAGGGCCTTCATGTCTCACTTGCAGACGTCTCTAAAGCGCAGCTGTGGGCGGCCAACGTCTCTCCTGCCAGTCGCCAGTTCTCCGTAGAGGACGTCTTTGGGGATTCTGCCATCCTCCATACGGTGAACGTGGCCTAGCCAGCTTAGCCTGCGCTGCCTGAGTAGAGTGAACATGGAGGGAAGGCCGGCGTGGGACAGAACTTCTGTGTTGGGCACTTTGTCCTGCCAGGATATGTCCAGGATGCGGCGAATGCAGCGCAAGTGGAAGGAGTTCAGTCTCTTTTCCTGCCGGGCGTATGTTGTCCACGTCTCACTCCCATAGAGCAGTGTGCTGATGACGCAGGCGTTGTAGACTGCCATCTTCGTCTTGACAGAGAGTTTGGGATTCTCCCACACTCGTGTGGTGAGGCGAGCGAGTGCGAAGGCTGATTTTCCAATCCTCTTGTCGATCTCTGTATCAAGGGAGAGGTTGCTGCTGATTGTGGACCTCAGGTACGTGAACTGATTCATGACCTCCAGCTCGTAGTCATCGATGGTGATGGTTGGTGGTGCTTCCGTGCCTTGCGCCAAGATGTTAGTCTTCTTCAGGCTGATGGTAAGCCCGAAGTCCTTGCATGCCTGGGAGAAGCGGTCCATCAGGGTCTGAAGCTCCTGCTGTGTGTGGGTCGCGACTGCAGCGTCGTCTGCGAACAGCATATCTGATTAGAGCCTCGCGTACTTTGGTTCTGGTTTTCAGGCGGGCGAGGTTGAAAAGCTTGCCGTCAGATCTTGTGTGCAGGTAGATTCCCTCTGTTGCTGTGCTGAAGGCATGCCTCAGGAGCATAGCAAAGAAAATCCCAAAGAGGGTTGGTGCAAGTACGCAACCCTGTTTCACTCCGCTGCGTATGTTGAATGGCTCTGAGACGTTGCCGTCGTGCTGCACTATCCCCTGCAGCTGCACTATCCCCTGCATGTTGGTGTGAAACGATTTGATGAGGCTTTGCAGCTCTGGTGGGCATCCTATCTTTGGCAGGATCTTGAAAAGGCCCTCTCTGCTGACCAGATCGAACGCTTTGGTGAGGTCGATGAAGGCGACGTACAGGGGCATGTTCTGTTCTCTGCACTTCTCCTGGAGTTGGCGGATGGAGAATATCATGTCTACCGTCGATCGCTCAGCGCAGAAGCCACACTGAGACTCGGGGTAGACACGTTTGGCAAGCTTCTGTAGACGAACGAGAACAACTCGTGCGTAGACTTTGCCAACAACGCTGAAGGAGATGCCCCTGTAGCTGTTGCAGTCGCTTCTCTCCCCTTTGTTTTTGTAGAGGGTGATGATCTTGGCGTCCCTCATGTCCTGTGGTACGGCACCTTCCTTCCAGCACTGGCAGAGGACGTCATGCAATGGCAGCAGTAGGGCGGTCTTGCAGTACTTGATCAGGTCGGGGGGTATGCCGTCGTTGCCGGGTGCCTTGCCAGCGGCCAAGCTATCAATGACCTTGCTGAGTTCATCGATGGTTGGCTCGGTGTCAAGTTCGTCCATGGATGGCAGGCAGTCGATGGCATCAAGGACTGACGGTGTCACGGTGTTCTGTCTGGAGTAGAGGTCGGAGTAGTGTTCCACCCATCTCTCCATCTGCTTGTTCTTTTCTGTGATCATCTCCCCAGTGGAGGATTTGAGAAGGGCCGTCTTGCTCTGAGCCGGACCAAGTGCTTTCTTGATGCCGTCGTACATACCACGGATGTTCCCTGTTATGGCAGCGGTTTGAATGTCTTGGCTGAGCTGAGTCCAGTACTCGTTGGCGCAGCGCCGAGCAGTCTGCTGAACTTTGCTTCTCGCAGCCCTGAGAGTCTGGAGATTCTTCTCGTTTGGGTACTTCTTGTACTCAGCAAGTGCTGAGCGCTTGGCTTCAATGACGGGGGTCATCTCGGTCAACTTGGCATCAAACCAGTCCTGTGACTTCGAGGTCTTCCTCCCAAAGGTAGCCAAGGCTGTGCGGTGGATGGTGCTTTGCAGCTCTTCCCACTTCTGCTTTGCAGATTCTCCTTCTTGTGGTACACCAAGTTCCTTCTCAAAGGTGGAGGCAAACTGCTCAATAAGTTCTGGTTGGGCCATCTTGCTGGTGTCAATCCGTGCCTTTCCAGGCTGTCTGGTATGATGGAATTTCTTCAGCTGCAGCTTGACCTTGCAACACACCAATGAATGGTCTGTGTCGCAATCTGCACTCTGGAACGAACGGGTGATTAGCACATTCTTCAGTGAGGTGCGCCTGGTCAGGATCAAGTCCAGCTGGTGCCAGTGCTTTGAGTGCGGATGTCGCCAGGAAACCTTGTGTTGGGGCTTGGTCTTGAAGAACGAGTTTGTGATGCACAGATCATGATATGTGCAGAACTCGAGCAGCCGCTGTCTGTTTTCGTTCATTCTGCCCACGCCAAATGGTCCAAGACAAGAGGGCCAGGAGTCGTGGTCAGCACCCACTCTGGCGTTGAAGTCTCCAAGGAGAATGAGTTGTTCAGAGTTGGGGATGATCCTGACAGTTGTTGCGAGATTCTCGTAGAACCTGTCTTTTGCCTCTGGTGTGGCTGTCAGCGTTGGGGCGTACACACTGACGAGGGTGACTGGGCCTTGAGTGGTGTTGAGGCGGAGGGTGAGGAGTCATGCAGAGCCATTGCTGCCCGGTTCCACCATCTTCAGCAAGGTGTTCTTCACTGCGAAGCCCACTCCGTGTTCCCTGTGTTCGTCACTGCCCTTTCCCTGCCAGTAGAACGTGTAGTCCTTCTCTCTCAGTGTGCCTGCATCAGCCAACCGTGTTTCCTGGAGAGTGGCGATATCCACTTCCAGTCTCTTCAGCTCATTATTGATGACGGCAGTCTTCCTGGTGTCGCTGATGTCCTTGAGGTTAGCAGCGAGTCCTGTCATCATAGTGTGGACGTTCCAAGTTCCCAGTTTTAGAGTTGGTCTCTTTTGTTTTGTTGTCTTGCCTGGTGCGAAGGTTCTCAGCCTGCCGTTCGGACTTCTCCTCATCCCCATGCACCCAATGAGGAAAGCAGGCTGTGGCGGGACAACACCTTATTGGCTGGGGGCTGCCCAGCTTGAGGCGGGCGGTAGCTGTCCAGTGAGATCCACTGATCCCTCCCACCGTCAGGAACAACCCCTGGTGCCGCGCTCTTCGTCAATTGAGCAGTGGCTTATAACCGGTAACTGTCATTCCCCGTGTTTTGTCTACGCCAAAGGCGAAGCTGGAGTGTCTTTCCTTCCTTCCTTTCCTTCCTTCCTTCTGGATGGAATAAATATATGAGTATATAAACACACGGTGCGGATTATTGTAGCTAGATGGAATGAATATGTGAATATATAAACACACAGTGCGGAGCATTGTAGCTAGATGGAATAAATATGTAGATATATAAACACACACAGCTGTGTTTATATATCTACATATTTATTTAGCTGTGTGTTTTGGGTCATTATCCTGTTGCAAGACCCATGACCTGCGACTGAGACCAAGCTGTCTGACACTGGGCAGCACATTTCTCTCTAGAATACCTTGATAGTGTTGAGATTTCATTGTACCCTGCACAGATTCAAGACACCCTGTGCCAGATGCAGCAAAGCAGCCCCAGAACATAACAGAACCTTCTCCATGTTTCACAGTAGGGACAGTGTTCTTTTCTTGGTATGCTTCATTTTTGCGTCTATGAACATAGTGCTGATGTGCCTTGCCAAAAACTTCCAGTTTTGTTTCGTCTGCCCATAGGACATTCTCCCAGAAGCTTTGTGGCTTGTCAACATGCAGTTTGGCAAATTCCAGTCTGGCTTTTTTATGATTTGTTTTCAACAGTGGTGTCCTCCTTGGTTGTTTCCCATGAAGTCCACTTTGGCTCAAACGACGACGGATGGTGCGATCTGACACTGATGTACCTTGACCTTGGAGTTCACCATGAATGTGTTTAGAGGTTGTTCTGGGCTCTTTTGTTACCATTTGTATTATCCGTCTCTTCCATTTTTCATCAAGTTTCCTCCTGTGGCCACGTCCAGGGAGGTTGGCTACAGTCCCGTGGATCTTAAATTTCTGAATAATATGTGCAACTGTAGTCACAGGAAGATCAAGCTGCTTGGAGATGGTCTTATAGCCTTTACCTTTAACATGCTTGTCTATAATTTTCTTTCTAATCTCCTGAGACAACTCTCTCCTTTGCTTCCTCTGGTCCATGTTTAGTGTGGTACACACCATGTCACCAAACAGCACAGTGACTACTTGTCACCCTTTAAATAGGCCGACTGACTGATTACAAGTTTGTAGACACCTGTGATGTTAATTATAGGACACATCTTGGTTAAACATGTCCCTATGGTCACATTATTTTCAATCTTTTCTAGGGGTACCATCATTTTTGTCCAGGCCTGTTTCATGAGTTTGTTTTTTTAAAATAATTCTGTTGAGCCACAATTCAAAAGCATTGTCTGATTTTCATTGGTTAATTTTCATAGAATTTGTATTTATTACCACTTTTGTCAGATTCAAGTTATTTCTGTGACCATTGTGGGTTTTTCTTTCATTAACAGAGGGGTACCAACAATTTTGTCCACGTGTGTACACTGCCTAATTTATAGACTCCAGTCCATAATTAAAATAAAAATGTGTATGGAATAAAAAACTATTAAGTGTATCATCATCCATCCATCCATCCATCTTCTACCGCTTTTCCGGAGGTCCGGGTCGCGGAGGCAGCAGTTCAAGCAGAGAAGCCCAGACTTCCCTCTCCCCAGCCACCTGCTCCAGCTCTTCAGAGGGGATACCAAGGCGTTCCCAGACTAGCTGGGAGACATAGTCTCTCCACCGAGTCCTGGGTCTGCCCCGGGGTCTCCTCCCAGTGGGACGTGCCTGAAACACCTCAAGTGGGAGGCGTCCAGGAGGCATCCTAATCAGATGCCCATACCACCTCAACTGACTCCTTTCAATGTGGAGGAGCAGCGGTTCTACTCTGAGCCTCTCCCGGATGACTGAGCTCCTCACCCTATCTCTGAGGGTGAGTCCAGCAATCCTACGGAGAAAGCTCATTTCAGCCGCTTGTATCCGCGATCTCGTTCTTTCGGTCATTACCCAAAGCTCGTGACCATAGGTGAGAGTAGGAACGTAGATTGACTGGTAAATCGACAGCTTTGCCTTAGAACTAAGCTCCCTCTTCACCACAACAGACCGGTACAACGTCCGCATCACTGCAGATGCTGCTCCAATCCGTCTGTCGATCTCTCGCTCCATTTTCCCCTCACTCGTGAACAAGACCCCAAGATACTTAAACTCCTCCACTTGGGGCAGGAGCCTGTCCCCAACCCGGAGAGGACAATCCACCTTTTTCCGGCTGAGGACCATGGACTCGGACTTGGAGGTGCTGATTCTCATCCCAGCCGCTTCACACTCAGCGGCAAACCGTCCCAGCAAGAGCTGTAGGTCATTGCTGGATGAAGCCAACAGGACAACATCATCTGCAAACAACAGAGATGAGATCCTGTGGTCACCAAGCATGACACCCTCCATTCCCTGGCTGCGCCTAGAAATCCTGTCCATAAAAATTATGAACAGGACCGGTGACAAAGGGCAGCCCTGGCGGAGTCCAACTCTCACTGGGAATGACTCCGACCGAGTGTTGGCAATGCGAACTAAACTCTCACAACGGTCGTACAGAGACCGAATAGCTCGTAACAACAAGCCCGATACCCCATACTCCCGAAGCACCCCCCACAAAAATCCACGAGGGACGCGGTCAAATGCCTTCTCCAAGTCCACAAAACACATGTAAACTGGTTGGGCAAACTCCCACGAACCCTCAAGAATTCTCGAGAGGGTAAAGAGCTGGTCCGATGTGCCACGGCCAGGACGAAAACCACATTGCTCCTCCTGAATCCGAGGTTCGACCAACGGCCGGACTCTCCTCTCCAGTACCTTGGCATAGACCTTCCCAGGGAGGCTGAGGAGTGTGATCCCTCTAAAGTTGGAGCACACCCTCCGGTCCCCTTTTTTGAAGAGAGGAACCACCACCCCGGTTTGCCATGCCAAAGGCACTGCCCCCGACCTCCACGCAATGTTGCAGAGGCGTGTCAACCATGACAACCCAACAACATCCAGGGCCTTGAGGTACTCGGGGCGAATCTCGTCCACCCCCGGGGCTCGGCCACCAAGGAGATTTTTAACCACCTTGGCGACCTCAGCCCCTGTGATAGGCGAGTCATCCCCCTCGTCCCCAAACCCTGCTTCCTCTGTGGAAGGCGTATCAGTGGGATTGAGGAGATCCTCGAAGTATTCCTTCCACCGCCCGACGATATCCCCAGTTGAAGTCAACAGTGTCCCATCCGCACCATACACAGTGTGGACGGGGAGCTGCTTTCCCCTCCTGAGCCGCCGAACAGTTTGCCAGAATCTCTTTGAAGCCGACCGAAAGTCTTGTTCCATGGCCTCACCGAACTCCTCCCATACCCGGGTTTTTGCTTCAGCAACCACCCGAGCTGCACTCCGCTTGGCCTGCCGGTACACCTCAGCTGCTTCGGGAGTCCCACAAGCCAACCAAGCTTGATAGGACTCCTTCTTCAGCTTAATGGCCCCCCTCACCACTGGTGTCCACCACTTGGTTCGGGGGTTGCCACCACGAGATGCACCGACCACCTTGCGGCCGCAGCTCTGGGCTGCCGCTTCAACAACAGAGGTGGAGAACATGGCCCATTCAGACTCCATGTCTCCAGACTCCCTCGGAATGTGGTTGAAGTTCTTCCGGAGGTGGGAGTTGAAGACCTCCCGGACAGGGGCCTCAGCCAGACGCTCCCAGCACACCCTCACTATACGTTTGGGTCTACCAGGTCTGAATGGCTTCCTCCCCTGCCATCGGATCCAACTCACCACCAGGTGGTGATCAGTTGACAGCTCTGCACCTCTCTTTACTCGGGTGTCCAAGACATACGGTCGCAGGTCTGATGATACGATAACAAAATCGATCATCGACCTGCGGCCTAGGGTGTCCTGGTGCCAGGTGCACATATGGACACCCTTATGCTTGAACATGGTGTTCGTTATAGACAGACTGTGGTTAGCACAGAAGTCCAATAACTGAACACCACTCGGGTTCAGATCGGGCAGGCCGTTCCTCCCAATCACCCCCCTCCAGGTTTCACTGTCGTTGCCCACGTGCGCATTGAAGTCCCCCAGTAGGACAATGGAGTCTCCAGGAGGAGCACCCTCCAGCACCCCAGTCACAGACTCCAAAAAGGGTGGGTACTCTGAAACATCATTTGGTGCATAGGCACAAATGATGGTCAGGACCCGTTTCCCAACCCGAAGGCGCAGGGAAGCAACCCTTTCGTCCACCGGGGAAAACTCCAATATAGAGGCAGCAAGGTGGGGCGATACAAGAATACCTACCCCTGCTCGTCGCCTCTCGCCCGGGGCAACTCCAGAAAAGGCCAAGCTCCAGCCCCTCTCCAGGAGACTGGTTCCGGAACCGGAGCTGTGTGTTGAGGTGAGGCCGACTATATCTAGCCGGTATCGCTCAATCTCGTACACCAGCTCAGGCTCCTTCCCCACCAGAGAGGTGACATTCCACGTACCAAAAGCCAGTTTAGAAAGCTTGGGATCAGTCCGCCAAGGTCTCCGCCTTTGACTGCCACCTAATCCACATAGCACCGGACTTCCATGATCCCTCCTGCAGGTGGTGAACCTACTGGAGGGCGGACCCATGTAACTCCTTCGGGCTGAGCCCGGCCGGGTCCCATGGGTGGAAACCCGGCCACCAGACGCTAGCCTTCGAGCCCCTCCCCCAGGCCTGGCTCCAGGGTGGGGCCCCGGTAACCCCATACCGGGCGGGGTACACTGAATCCTTGATATACAATTTATCATGAGAGTCTGTTGGATCGTTCTTCGTCTGGCCCTTCACCCAGGACCAGTTTGTCTTGGGAGACCCTATCAGAGGCAAATTGCCCCGGACAACATAGCTCCTGGGATCACTGGGGCACGCAAACCCCCCCACCACGATAAGGTGACGATCCATGAGGGGGGTGTATCATCATATTATAATTAAAATGATGGGTGATTGGATTATAATTGTTAACATGCTGTGTTTCCTCGTGTGCTCCTGTCAGTAGAAGCTGTGCAATTTCAAAACACGCTTCTGAAATAGCATTAAACAATGCAGTTCTGACAACAGACCTCCTTTTTCCTGATCAAAAGCACATTGTCAAAAAATGCACCATAATACTGATGCGTTGATACTACGCCGCTGTCACACCTCTTTGAAATTAGCCTTCTCCTGCCAGTGCAAAGCCAGCACACTGTCTACTGGTAATTAGATAGTGTGACGCAAAGTGTAAAAAACGGACAATGTGCTGACAGAAACTCATAAAAACATTGGCGCAAGGTGGGGAACACTGCGCAAAAACAGTGTTTATCCTCATAATTGGGTCCCTAGTCTCCAATGTGTCCTGGGTCTGCCCCAGCGTCTCCTCCCAGTGGGACGTGCCCAAAACACCTCAACTGTTTCCTTTCGATGTGGAGGAGCAGTGGTTCTACTCTGATCCTCTCCCAGATAACTTAACGCCTCATCCTATCTCTAAGGGTGAGTCCAGCAATTCTACGAAGAAAACTCATTTCAGCCACTTGTATCCGTGATCTCATTCTTTCGGTCATCACCCAAAGTTCATGACCATAGGTGAGGGTAGGAACGCAGATTGAGCAGTAAATCGACAGCTTTGCTTTAGGGTTCAGCTCCCTCTTCACCACAATATCCACATAACTTAAGATGCTGCTCTGATTCGTCTATCAGTCTGCTGCTCCATTCTCCCTTCACTTGTGAATAACACCCTGAGATACCCTCTAAAACTGGAACACACCCTTCTTGAAGAGGGGAACCACCACCCCAGTTTTCCATACCAAAGGCACTGTCCATGACCTCCGCATATTGTTGTAGGGGTGTGTCAACCAGGACAGCCCTACAATACATCCAGAGCCTTGAGTTAGTCTGGGCGAATCTCATCCACCCTGCCACCAGAGGGTTTTTTTTTCCAACAACTTTGGCAGCCTCAACCCCTGAGATGGGCAAGTCACATTGAAATTGGGTCATGTATCTGGAGGGCGAATCTGCGGCTTGGCCCGCACCTTGGCCCTTCCTGTCCTCTGGGCCCTGGCTGCACCCTAGAAAGTTAGCTTGTATGCTAATTTGCGTAACAGTGATGGTGGCAATGGTATCTTTCACAGCCTACTAAACCTTAGCACAGGGGTGTCCAGTCATGTGCTGTGGAGGGCCAGGACCCTGCAGGCTTTACCTCAAACCAACGTCTTCAACAGCAGATTCCACTGACTTTCTTCTCACTGATTGCTGATAAGTGAAAACACCTGCTGAAGAGACTGGGTCGAAGAGAAAACCTGCAGGGTCTTGGCCCTCCATGGCACATGATTGGACACCCCTGCCTTAACATGTATGGATTGCCACTGTGAGGATGGATGTTGAGCTGGAGTGAAGCGACGCACGAGGACATGGACGCATGTCCATCAACATGGACTACCTCCCCTTTTTTGCACTGCTGCTACTTGTCCTCCGGCTCTTTGTCTCTGAAGTAAACGCGTTCGGCATCATGGCGGGCAGAATACAATATTCCAGGGACATGTTGCTGCATTTAAACACGGTTGATGCAGCGGCTGTGATTGAGCCTAAGCCGCAACTGCCAGACTTTATTTTGAGAGACATTCATGGACACAGCGGTGAAAAGAGAGACGGGAGAGACGGAAGAAAAAAACGCGGAAAACATGGAGGAGTGAAATTGCACCTGAGAAGACGTCAGTTTGGTAACATTCCTCTTCCTTCTATGATTTTTGGGAATGTACAGTCTCTGAGAAACAAGGTGGATGAAATTCAAGGGAATGTATGCTACCAGAAGGACTTTAAGAACTGCTGCGTCATGGCCTTCACCGAATCTTGGCTTAATGCGCATGACCGAGATGCAGACCTGTGGATTGACGGCTTTGGAGCCCCGCTGCGCTCGGATCGGCAGGAAGAGGTAACGGGGAAACGTCAGGGGGGTGGCGTATGTTTATACATTAATAAGCAGTACTGCACATCTGTCACGGTCAGAGAGCGCATCTGTACACCCGATGTGGAGCTGCTGTCTGTGTCACTATGCCCCTTTTATTTGCCTCGCGAGTTCCCCCAACTTTTCATAACAACTGTGTACATTCACCCGAGGGCAGACGCTGACCCCGCCTGCAGCACAATCTTTGATGTGATCCAGCAGCTGCAATCAATTTCTCCAGAGGCGCCAAACTTCATTCTTGGGGATTTTAACCATGTTTCTTTAAAGAAGAGACTTAAAAACTTTTATCAGTATGTCTCCTGCCCAACCAGGCGAAAAAAAGACATTGGACCTATGCTATGGATCCATAGAGAGAGCCTATAAATCACTCCCCCTTCCTCCTGTAGGATCCTCAGATCACAACTGTGTACATTTGCTGCCCACATATAAAACTGCTCTCAGAAGAGGCAAGGTGGAGACGAGAGACATTGATGTGTGGACAGAGGAATCAGTGCACAGCCTCCAGGAATGCTTTGACTGTACAGACTGGGAGATGTTCACACTGGCCTGCGGGGATGATTTGGACTCTTTGGTGGACGTCACATGCTCATACATGGCTTTCTGTAAAAATAAGATCGTTCCACGTAAACGTGTCAAAATATATCCCAACAACAAGCCATGGGTTACAAAATCAGTTAAATCCTGCTTACAGAGGAAAGCACTTGCCTTTAAACAGGGGTCTGTTTCTGAGCTACAGGTTGCCACAAAAGAGCTGAAATCCGAAATTTTAAGAGCAAAACAGAATTATAAATCAGAATTGGAAAGCAAGATGGCAACAAAGAAACTTTGTTCAGCCTGGGCCAGTATGAAAACTATTGCAGGCCTTCAGAGCACAGAGCGCAGTAATCGTGTCTTTTTAGATGGTTTTAATTCAGACACAGAGCTGGCTAATGCTCTTAATTGTTTTTATGGTCGTTTTGACTCCTTTGATTTTAGCACTGAAACCCAAGATTTGAAACAGAAACTCAAAGACAATCAGCACTTTAATATTGAGGTGCAGGATGTTAAAAGGGAGTTCTGCGCTGTAAAAGTGAACAAAAGTCAGGGCCCTGATAATATATGTGGGCGCTTGGTAAAGTCCTGTGCACACGAACTGAGTCCTATATTTCATTACATTTTCAATAAGTCCTTACAAACACAACATGTGCCTAAGATCTGGAAAGAAGCCGTGGTTGTTCCCGTTCCAAAATCCAGCTGTCCTAAAACGGTAAATGACTTTAGACCAGTTGCTTTGACTTCAATTTTAATGAAAATTTTTGAAAAACTGGTCAGATGTGAGGTCCTAAAGCAGACTGAGCATGCATTGGATCCTCTGCAGTTTGCCTATAGGCCTCACAGAGGAGTGGAGGATGCCACTGTCACTCTGTTTAACATGCTTTTTAAACATCTGGATTTTAATGGGACACACGCTAGGCTTTTATTTGTGGACTTTTCCTTCGCCTTTAATACAATCCAACCTCATATCTTAGTTGAAAGGCTCCTGCAACAATTTGATTTGAGCAATAATCTGGTGGGTTGGATTCTGGATTTCTTAACCAACAGGACGCAGAGAGTAAGGGTCAATGGTACATTGTCTGACCTAAAGTGCTCTTCTACTGGCTCTCCTCGGGTGTGTTGTCACCACTACTCTTCATCCTGTACACAAACATGTGTCGGAGCAGACATGACAACAGACACATCATAAAGTATGCTGATGATTCAGTTATTGTCAGTCTCCTCCAGGATGGTGAGAGTGGCCACGGCCCAGTAGTTGATGATTTTGTTCACTGGTGTGAGGATTCCTACCTGCAGCTGAATACGACAAAAACTAAAGACATGATTATTGACTTTAGGAGGAAAACTCCCAGGCACAAAGTCACCGTACTAAAAGGCCAGACCACCGAATGTGTACAATCCTACAAATATCTTGGGACTGTGGTGACCCCCACAGCTTACGGGACAAGCAGAGCGCTCAGCTGGAGCAATTAGCAGAACAGTGAGATGTATGGACTGATATCAATAGGCAGCCTCTCTTTGTCTAATCCCGGCGCCAGTAATCCTGCTATTGATATGTGTGACTCTAATGCAAATGTCCATGCTTTACTGCTGTGCATGTATTGTCTGTAGCTGGGTATATAAGTCAACTGCATATCGCTTGCTCTCTCTTTTTCTCTTTTTGATCACTCGCATTGCCTGTTTGCTGACTAGAGACACAGGGCTCGCTCCAGCGCACTCCCACAGCGCTGGGGTGAACCCTCGTGATGGAGGATGAATAAAACACCCTTTTAAACTTCAGTTCGCCGTGTCCGCCTGCACTTATTCCATGCCTCCACACTGGTGACCCTTATTTGATCCTCCACACTGGTGACCCCGAAGAAAAGAACACACTGACGACGAACGAACGCAGCCCCCGACGGTGACTCCGACGACAAACGAACGCAGCTGCCTGACGCAAATGGACTGCCCTCCCTTCTGCCACACGGGAGACCTTGACGCAGAACCAACACCAGACGAACACCCTGGAGATCATCCACGACTGGGAAAGCTGCAGAAAGCGTCATTGTGCGACCCTCGCCTGAGATCTGGACATCCACGCTGGTACCGGCCGAGGGACAAAGAACGTCTACTCCCTCTCACCGCTCCTCCGCATCCACACGAGCGCGCACGCACCTCGTCCTCTCTCCACGACGGCGACCTCCAGGGCCGGACGGAGAACGCAGCGCGTGGACCAGAACGCACCATGACCCGGCACGAGCAAACGACAGCAACAGCCCGAACAGGGAAGACCATCGTCGCTGACGACGCTGATTTCCATCAAGCTCCCTGACCCTGACTCGCCTCGCGACAGCGGACCTGTCATGCACCGAACCCCCGCACGCACACCGGGGAGTTACGAGGACAGCGCACCACGCACCAGGGACCATCCGGCTCCACAGATTGCCATCGTCCTCCGCTGCTGCACATGCCCGAGAAACACGGCCAACCGCTATCCTCGGAACCTTCAGGGCTGCTCACACACCTGAAGCACACACGCAGCCCGCACACAGGATTTTGTATGGGTCTCAGCCGCGGTGCACATGGGAATTCAGCCGTCTGCTGTCTCCGAAGGCTTTAGGGCTGCACCCGCACCTAAAGCCGAACCGCCAAGTCCTTCACACAGCTTCACCTTTTGTTTTTTCTTCATGGCCGCTACGCATCCTCGCAGGACTGAGCCGCGAAAGGAGTCAGAGACAAATGTTTCTTCTCACAGCCGCTGTGGATCTCCGCCACGTTCAATGGGAAAGCACCTCACCATCGCGGATCCACATGCAATTTTTGCACGGCCCGGACAACTTTGCCATCCCGGGCCGGCACTTGCTACCCCCACCCCCTCCCTCCACCTCCGCCGGCACAGAGCTTTTCCCGCAGCTCGCTTCCAAAGCCGGACTATCGACGCCTCAGCCCCCTGCTGAGCCCTCTGGGGGGGAGTGGTGTGGTGACCCCCACAGCTTACGGGACAAGCAGAGCGCTCAGCTGGAGCAGTTAGCAGAACAGTGAGATGTATGGACTGATATCAATAGGCAGCCTCTCTTTGTCTAATCCCGGTGCCAGTAATCCTGCTATTGATATGTGTGACTCTAATGCAAATGTCCATGCTTTACTGCTGTGCATGTATTGTCTGTAGCTGGGTATATAAGTCAACTGCATATCGCTTGCTCTCTGTCTTTTTCTCTTTTTGATCACTCGCATTGCCTGTTTGCTGACTAGAGACACAGGGCTCGCTCCAGCGCACTCCCACAGCGCTGGGGTGAACCCTCGTGATGGAGGATGAATAAAACACCCTTTTAAACTTCAGTTCGCCGTGTCCGCCTGCACTTATTCCGTGCCTCCACACTGGTGACCCTTATTTGATCCTCCACAGGACGATTATTGATAGTAATTTAAACTTTGAAGAGAACTGTGAAAGGGTGTGCAAAAAGGGTCAGCAACATTTGCATTGCTTGAGAAAACTTGCACGCTTCCAAATTGACTGAACCATAATGACAATGTTTTATCGGGCTTTAATTGAATCTGTTTTATCCTTTTCTTTAGTGTCATGGTTTGGTCAGATAAAACTGAAACAGAGGAAATCCTTGGATCAGGTAGTTAGATGGTCCAGTCGTTTGCTTGGTGAGTCACAGCTGAGCCTGACATCCTTGTACTCCAGACAAGTACAGAGGATGGCTACCTCCATTTTAAATGATGACTCCCACCCTTTGCACTGCAACTTTCAGCTTCTTCCCTCAAGACGGAGGTTTGCTGTCCCAAAAAGTAATACCCAGCGCTACAAAAACAACTTTGTTCCTGCTGCTGTCAAAGAGTTGAACAAGCTGTAACAATATATTGCACATAATTTAGGTACCTATTTATTAACTCCATTTTATATTTACTTATTTTTGTAGGATGTTACTTGGGTTCTAAATATTTTATTGAGTTTTAGACCTTTGAGTTTTTAACCTCTTTGACTAGTTTTTAACTTTTAATATGACTCTTCTCTCTTACCTCTGGTTTTTCTCTCATCTCTTTGTCTTTTTATACCCTGATTGATGGAGCCTTGAGTATTTTTATCATGTTTATAGTCAATTTCATGTGTGCCTGTGTTTGTGTCTATGTTGAATGTAATTTGTGGCTTGTAAATATGGATGTCACCAGACTGCAAAACAAATCTACCTACGGGTAGAAATAAAGTAACCTGAACCTGAACCTGGAGAATAAGGTACAGACCCGTCCTTCCATCCGTTATTATAGAAAATGTGAGATTGCTGCTTAAGAAGACAGACGAACTGGCAGTTATGTCCCGGTATGAGAGCATCTTCAGAGAGATTAGCATTATGTTGTTTACTAAAACGTGGCTAACAGAACTAGCAACAGATGCTAACATTGATCTGGAGGGTTTCCACGCAATACGGGCAGATTGGACACCGGACAGCAGGAAGAGCAGAGGCGTGGGGCTGATAATGTATGTGAATAACAGATGGTGTAATCTGGGGCACATCACGATTAAAGAACAACACTGCAGCAAGGACATTGACTTGCTAGCTGTTAGCATGCGACCCGCATACCTCCCCAGAGAATTTTCACATGTTGTTGGGATTGTTATTTATGTACCCCCCTCCGTGAGCGCTGAGGTACCATGTGACGTCATCCACTCAGCCACTAGCAGGCTGAAGACACAACACCCAAATGCTCTCCTGCTCATCTCTGGTGATTTCAACCATACTTCACTGTCCTCCATTCTGCTATGTCACGTGCTACACCAGAGATAATAAAACACTGGACTTATTTTATGCAAACACCAAGAAGGCTTAGACCTCATTGCCACTCCTCCCCGCCCCCCTCGGAAGATCGAACCACAACTTGGTTCACCTCCTGCCTGTGTACAAACCTCTGATACACAGACAACCTCCTGTTACCCGCACAGTGAAAATATGGTCTAAGGAGGCGGAGGACACTGAAGAACTGTTTTGAACCCACTGTATGGGAGCAGTTTTGTGATCCACATGGTGAGGACATTGACGGCCTCACACACACCATCACAGACTACATCATCTTCTGTGGGCAACACCGTACCCACCAAGACCATACGGTGTTTCTCAAACAGCAAACCCTGGATCAACCCTGAGATAAAGTCACTGCTGAAGGGGAAGAAAAGGATCTTCAGGTCGGCAAACAAGGAGGAGCTGAAGTCCGTACAGAGGGAGCTAAGGAGGAAGATCAGAGAGGGGAAGGACAGCTATAGGAAGAAGATGGAGGACAAGCTGCAACAGAGTGACATCAGCGGTGTCTGGAGAAGCCTCAAAACCATCTCTGGGAACCAGAATACCTCCTCCCAGGCCACGGGGGGTAGGGAATGGGTAAACAACCTGAACCTGTTTTTTAACAGGTTTGATCAACTGCCCTTTTCTCCGCCTGTCCACCAACCACTGCTGCCTCCGCCTTCATCTAGTCCCACTGTCCACGGTCTTCCCCCAACACCCCCCCTCCCAGCACACAGTTGGGAGGGGGGGTGTTGGGGGAAGGCTGCGGGTCCTGACGGCATCAGCTCGAGGCTCCTCAAGTCCTGTGCAGACCAGCTGTGTGGGGGGTCGTGGAGCGCATCTTCAGCCTGAGCCTGAAGCTGGGGAGGGTACCACAGCTGTGGAAAACATCCTGTGTGGTACCCGTACCGAAGACCCCTCACCCCAAGGATGAGGTGAGGGGTCCTTGGGGTGAAGAGGCTGATCCTCACCCACCTCCGCCCCCTGGTGGGATCAGCAATGGATCCACTTCAGTTTTGCCTACCAGCATGGCATCGGGGTAGAGGATGCAGTAATCGTCCTCCTACATCATTCCCTGTCCCACCTGGAGAAGCCTGGGAGCACCGTGAGGGTCATGTTCTTTGATTTTTCCAGTGCTTTCAACACCATCCAACCAGTGATCCTGAGGGACAAGCTACTGTGTGCAGGGGTGGACCAGCATCTGTCATCGTGGATCCTGGACTACCTCACAAACTGACCACAGTTTGTGACATCCCAGGACTGTGTGTCTGATACCATCATCTGCAGTACGGGGGCCCCCCAGGGAACAGTTCTGGCTCCCTTCCTGTTCACCCTCTACACTGCTGACTTTTCACATAACACACCACACTGCCATCTACAGAAGTTCTCTGATGACTCTGTGATCATCGGCCTCATCTCTGATGGAGATGATGTGGAGTCGAGAGGACTTATCCTGGACTTTGTGGACTGGTGCCAACGAAACTGCTTCTAGGTCAGTGCGAGAAAAACTAAGGAACTGGTGGTGGACTGCTGCAGGTGAGGACACCCCCCCCCCCCCATAGCACCAGTAAACATCCGGGGAACAGACATTGAGATGGTGATATCTACACCAATGTGCTCTACAAGAAGGGACAGTGCAGGCTGTTCCTCCTGAGGAGACCCAGGTCTTTTGGAGTGCAAGGGGCACTCTTGAAGACCTTCTACGATTCGGTGGTGGCATCAGCCATCACATTTGGAGTGGTCTGCTGGGGCAGCAGCATCACGGCAGCCAACAGGAAGAGACTGAACAGACTGATCAAAAAAGCTAGCTCTGTTCTGGGGGGGACGCCTCAACGCAGTGGAGGAGATAGGAGAGAGGAGGATGGTGGCTAAGCTGTCATCTCTGCTGGAGTCCAAGTCCCACCCCATGCAGGACACGCTGAACGCACTGAGGAGCTCATTCAGCGGTAGGCTGTGCCATCCTAGGTGCACGATGGAGAGATTCCATAGGTCCTTCCTACCTATGGCTGTCAGACTTTATAACCTAACCAGGGCTGCTCGTAGAGGTCGTATTGAATGTACTAAACATAACAACCTTGCATAATAAATCATCCCCTCCATTATACAACTAGGACAATATCAATCATTACTGAGGGTGGCAACAACATTGTTGATTCAAATATGAAATATACTGTCTGGGTACATATTCATATTCTGCAGGGTAACTTAAACCGTAATGCTGTTTATTCCATCTAGCTGCAATGCTCCTGCACTGTATATATATGTGTGTGTGTGTGTGTGTGTGTGTGTGTGTGTGTGTGTGTGTGTGTGTGTGTGTGTGTGTGTATGTGTGTGTGTGTGTGTATATGTGTGTGTGTGTGTGTATATATATATACAGTGGGGAAAAAAGTATTTAGTCAGCCACCAATTGTGCAAGTTCTCCCACTTAAAAGATGAGAGAGGTCTCCAATTTTCATCATAGGTATACCTCAACTATGAGAGACAAAATGAGAAAAAAAAAAAATCCAGAAAATCACATTGAAGGATTTTTAATGAATTAATTGGTAAATTCCTCGGTAAAATAAGTATTTGGTCAATAACAAAAGTTCATCTCTATACTTTGTTATGTACCCTTTGTTGGCAATGACAGAGGTCAAATGTTTTCTGTAAGTCTTCACAAGGTTTTCACACACTGTTGCTGGTATTTTGGCCCATTCCTCCATGCAGATCTCCTCTAGAGCAGTGATGTTTTGGGGCTGTCGCTGGGCAACACGGACTTTCAACTCTCTCCAAAGATTTTCAATGGGGTTGAGATCTGGAGACTCACTAGGCCACTCCAGGACCTTGAAATGCTTCTTACGAAGCCACTCCTTCATTGCCCGGGCAGTGTGTTTGGGATCATTGTCATGCTGAAAAACCCAGCCACGTTTCATCTTCAATGCCCTTGCTGATGGAGGGAGGTTTTCACTCAAAATCTCACGATACATGGCCCCATTCATTCTTTCCTTTACACAAATCAGTCGTCCTGGTCCCTTTGCAGAAAAACAGCCCCAAAGTATGATGTTTCCACCCCCATGCTTCACAGTAGGTATGGTGTTCTTTCTCCTCCAAACACGACAAGTTGAGTTTTTACCAAAAAGTTCTATTTTGGTTTCATCTGACCATATGGCATTTTCCCAATCCTCTTCTGGACCATCCAAATGCTCTCTAGCAAACTTCAGACGGGCCTGGACATGTACTGGTTTAAGCAGAGGGACACGTCTGGCACTGCAGGATTTCAGTCCCTGGCGGCGTAGTGTGTTACTGATGTAGCCTTTGTTACTTTGGCCCCAGCTCTCTGCAGGTCATTCACTAGGTCCCCCCGTGTGGTTCTGGGATTTTTGCTCACCATTCTCGTGATCATTTTGACCTCATGGGATGAGATCTTGCGTGGAGCCCCAGATTGAGGGAGATTATCAATGGTCTTGTATGTCTTCCATTTTCTAATAATTGTTCCCACAGTTGATTTCTTCACACCAAGCTGCTTACCTATTGCAGATTCAGTCTTCCCAGCCTGGTGCAGGTGTACAATTTTGTTTCTGGTGTCCTTTGACAGCTCTTTGGTCTTGGCCATAGTGGAGTTTGGAGTCTGACTGTTTGAGGTTGTGGACAGGTGTCTTTTATACTGATAATGAGTTCAAACAGGTGCCATTAATACAGGTAATGAGTGGAGGACAGAGGAACCTCTTAAAGAAGAAGTTACAGGTCTGTGAGAGCCAGAAATCTTGCTTGTTTGTAGGTGACCAAATACTTATTTTACCAAGGAATTTACCAATTAATTCATTAAAAATCCTTCAATGTGATTTTCTGGATTTTTTTTTCTCATTTTGTCTCTCATAGTTGAGGTATACCTATGATGAAAATTGGAGACCTCTCTCGTCTTTTAAGTGGGAGAACTTGCACAATTGGTGGCTGACTAAATACTTTTTTGCCCCACTGTATATATATATATATATATATATGTGTGTGTGTGTGTACACATACGTATATTCATTTACAGCTTTGGCTGACCAGTTCTTATTATCTTATTAACTGTTGCTCTGAGTGCTGCTATCCCTTTGCTGCTGTAATCCTGGAATTCCCCCATTGTGGGACTAATAAAGGCTTATCTTATCTTTTTTTCCTCTTCTATGCTTAGGTGGACGCAGTTTGACGGAGCTGTTAGAGGAACTAATCTTTATCATCTGGCCACCTTTGGCATTGCCTTTGAAATTCTTGTTGTGATTGTTTGCAGGATCCAAACCAGCTAATCAGAGCCAGCGCCCTGCGAGTCCTCTCCAGTATACGGGTGACGATTATTGTGCCGATTATGATGCTCGCCATCAAAGAAGCTGCTTCAGATATGTCTCCATATGTCAGGAAGACAGCTGCACATGCTATCCCCAAACTATATAGGTACTAACTCTGTCAGAACATGTGCAGCTTTTATGGTGTTCAAATCAAAATGGTTGTGATTTTCTTCATTGCTGTGAACTGTGAGCTCTCTGCCAAATATTGACATGAATTACTGTTACTGTGAAAGTTTTCACATTTAAGGGTAAATCCCTCAGAAACCCATTACTGCTGCTGCAAAAATCCATTTTCTTTAAACTCTTGAGTATGATGACTAAAGCTCTTTCCATCACTTTTTGTTTCATCCATTTGGTGATTTATTCTTCTATTCTCAGTTTGGATCCCGAACAAAAAGACCAGCTGATTGAAGTCATAGAGAAACTCCTCGCGGATAAAACCACGGTGGGTTCTCATTCTTTCTCCTCAGCTCACAGTGTTGATTCAGTATTTTTCTCCAGCAGATTTTTGTTTTCAAAGAATGCAATGCAATTTTGAAAGATCACAGAGGGTGTGAAATATCAGGGACCCGGTGCTGTGCGTGAGACCAGATTGCATTTAATGCCTCAGTTGTTTCACAGCTTATCATTTGTTTATCCAGTCTGCCTTTTCACCTCACAGTTTTTGCATAAGCTGCTTCTGAGGGAAAGCCATCAAAAACATGTTCTAGTCCAAATGTGATTTTTAGACTGCATTTATTGTATTTTGTGCAAATTTTTATCAACAACCTGCACTGTATGTGTTTTTTTTTAATGAAATTGTGCTGCAGTTGGTGGCAGGGAGCGTCGTTATGGCTTTTGAAGAGGTATGTCCGGAGCGCATTGACCTGATCCACAAGAATTACAGGAAGCTGTG
Source organism: Pholidichthys leucotaenia (assembly GCA_020510985.1). Taxonomy (NCBI): domain Eukaryota; kingdom Metazoa; phylum Chordata; class Actinopteri; order Cichliformes; family Pholidichthyidae; genus Pholidichthys; species Pholidichthys leucotaenia. Next base: position 47,299,505 of record CM035840.1, read on the forward strand.
TAACCTACTGATTGATGTGGAGGAGTGGGGGCAGGTCGTCATCATCAACATGCTGACCCGCTATGCGCGAACCCAGTTCCTCAACCCCAACGTCAATGTGAGTAAAGAGTGCACTCAGAATAAGCAAGCACACAGTCCAACTAGTATGCACTCAACTGAGATGCATACCCACGCCTTTTGTAGCCCTATAGATTTAAAACCTTGATCTTTGACCTTTTGAACCCAAACCCATAGTTCTAGATCAGGAGGCCAAGTTTGGTGCCCTAGCTATCTTTGTTGTTGTGATATAGTTTAGCATTCTGACCTTAACCTTTGATCTTTTCACCCCAAAAGTATAGCCATAGGTTCTAGTACCAAGGTCAACTTGTGTACCAAGTTTGGTGGCCGTAGCCTCATTCTGTGTCGGATATAGCCAACCTGCTGGCCAGTCAGTGGGTCAGTTGGCTGGCTGCAGAAGGATCCAACCGCCCTATCCACGCCTCCTCATTGACAGCGTGAATAATGATAATTTCAGTCAGTGATTATCAAAGGCATTTACACTGATCAGACATAACATTATGACCAACTGCCTAATATTGTGTTAGTTCCCCTTTTGCTGCCAAAACAGCCCTGACCTGTTGATGCATGGACTCCACTGGAGGTGTCCTGTGGCATTTGGCACCAAGATGTTTGCAGGGGTTTACTGTAAACCCTTTCGTGGAAACAGTATTCCCTGATGGCTGTGGCCCCTTTCAGCAGGATAATGTGCCGTGCCACAAAGCAAAAATGGTTCAGGAATGGTTTGAGGAGCACAACGAGTTTGAAGTGTTGACATAGTCTCCAAATTACCCAGATGTCTTACCCAGATCAATTGAGCGTTTGTGGGATGTGCTGGACAAACAAGTCCAATCTATGGAGGCCTCATCTCGCAACTCATAGGACTTAAAGGATCTGCTGCTAATATCTTGCTACCAGATACCACAGCACACTTTCAGGGGTCGAGTGGAGTCTGTGCCTCAACAGGTTGGGGCTTTTTTGCCAGCAAAAAGGGAACCGTCACAATATTAGGCAGGTGGTCATAATGTTGTCCCTGATCGGTGTATTATCGAAAACTAGAACTGCACTCATCGGAGATGCAGATCCACACCTCTACTCTGTATTCTCTAACGGCATCTCTGGTTATATTAATAGATGTGAGCACACAAGCGTAATGCAAGCATATACATCTGTGTCTCAAATTCAATCTGTATACCAAGCCTGGTGACCCTATTTCCATTCATTCTGCACATTTCCTTAATATTTTTCCAAAGAGTAATTATCTGTGTATTGATATTAATAAGTAATTTCAAATGTGTGTTGGATAGAAATGCCATCTTTTGAATGACCAACACTGAAAAGCAAAGCTGTGTGACAGTAAGCAAATGCTTGCTTTTCAGTTAGGGCCAGAGGGCGCATTAACTGAATATTGTCATTCATTGACAGATTTTTTTCTAGCAGTGAGGGGAAAAAGCTGAAAGCTGTCTGTCATTTTGACAGATTATGCTGAGGGTGATCTCATTAAAATGAATTAAAATGACAGGTAATAATAGATCATGACAGAATTTTTACAACCCTGTCTGTCAAAATGATAGATAAAAAAGGCTAGCTCAACCTCTGATTCCAGTATGCTGCATTTTCTGTAAATTCTACAGTTTAGATACAATATAATGACCAAATAGAAAGGACCGTTTCTTTTTTTAACATTTTAAATTATATACCGGAAAATATCAGTTGTACAAATTTATCTGTCATGAATTTTCTGCTTTTAATTAAAGATGTAATAATATCCAATTAATATTCCTCTAACCCTCCCCCCCATCCCAGTGTCGGGTTGGAACTTATAAGTGAAAACAACCTAAATATGAGGGGGGGCTGAAAAGTTTATAGGCTGAAAAGTTCCTAGTAGTCAAATTTGATCAAATGTGGTTTATTTTCAACCTAGTCTCCTCTTTGGTCCACACACTTTTTCTATCAATGTTGCAGCGCTTGGATCCCTGTGGTTGAAAAATAAACTACATTTGGTCAAATTTGACCACTATGAACTTTTCAGCTCCCCCTCATACTGCCACATTGCTGTAACATGAGAAAACATTACATATACTGACAAGATTTACTTTGAGTACACACCAACATTCATCCAAACATTACATATTCTTGTTTAACTTGTACATTTAATCCTATGTGGCTTACTGTGATTTATTGTTAGTAAAATACATTTATATACATTTAGACACTCACGGCTGGCTAGATGAAGTCGCTTGAAATGGCCGCTGTTATCTCTTCCCATCTCGTGAGTCTTTATTATGAGAACTTTAAGCACATGAATGTTTGCACTTGTTTGATTCATATCTGGATACTGCAGACTCATAAACTAACAAACCTAAAAGTTTACTCATTGAGTGCACTTATTGTCAACTAATTTGCATATAAATTGCCTAAAGATTGCTGTGCAGAAACAATGCATAGGTACTTGCAATTTCTTTTATTTTGATGGATTAATTATAGACTTCCTCTTCTGCCATTGTGACTCTGCACCCCTACAATAAGCATGTTATTATTTTCACCTTTCATTATTCTCAAGCTATTTCTATGTACTTGTTTGTTGTTGTTTTGTTTTAGTCAGATCCACCTGTTGAGTCATTGTATCCTTTGTCAAGGATGTTACTGGAAGTAACTACTGGAAATAAACTAGTCTTAGTATTTTAAAGTTCTGGTGGCCCACGCCACTCAAAATTAACATTGAATCATCATTAACTTTTATTCATATTCATTAGTCACTTAACCCTGTCAAAACCAGTCAATAAAATCCAGTCCAGGACTTTAAATTTAGACCAGTCTTCAACTTTTTCTTGCGGTGTTCTGCAGGCAACAGTCACAGAAACTTGATGCATGTGCTCATAACAGATGCAACGTATTATTACTGATTCTCATGCACCAATTATCTAACGACTTGTCTAGATTGTTCAAACAGTGGCTAGCAGAGACACCCATTAATGCTCAGTGTCTCTGCAGGAGTCCCTGTTAGAGGAGGGAGGCAGTGGGGAGAAGAAATTTTATGGCTCAGACGAGGATGAAGACGAGGAGGAGAAGGAGAAGAAGGCCGAGGCTGCCGCCATAGCCAAGAGGAAGCCATATGTGATGGATCCAGACCACCGTCTGCTGCTGAGGAACACTAAGCCCCTCCTGCAGAGCCGCAACGCAGCTGTGAGACCAACACACACACACACACACACACACACACACACACACACACACACACACTGTTTTCCTCTGACTAACACATTACAGACCATTAACTCCCTATAGCTGGTGTCAGTAGATGGTGTCTTGTCCTTCATCCCTGTTAGTAATCCCACATCACTTAAGCGTTTTAATGGTTAAGTGTTCTTGACCGAAAGCCTTTATCAGGGCATTAATAAAGCATCACGCTGCGTTTGTGCTGCTGTGGTCATGTTGGGTGGCCTATTTTGCTCTGTGATAGTTGTTCTGAAATTCTTCTGTTGGCACCCATTCTTCAGCCTCTGTGCTGCTGGTACCAACCCTTTTATGTAATGTGAAATCCTCAAAATGCACTTGCACACACATCACTAAACGTGGTTCAGAAATACTACAAACTTGGTGTTGTTTGGTTGGCAGATGATATAACTTAAATTAATCAAAATTTTCTGCCAACAGAGAGAGAGAGAGAAATTTGGCTTATCAAAACTGCTTAAAACTTAGTAAAAATGATCTTGAGACTTCCGGTTATGGCTGCCACGTAGGACGGACGTGTCTCGCTCTGCTCTGCTCCTGGAGAAAAAAAATCGGCAAATAACTCTCTCATTTGGGACAGAACGTATCTCAGCATTTGGGCGAGGATATGTCGGCGAAGCCTAAGGCTGGAAAACCAGGAAAAGGAAAAAGCGAGCCGCCGAAACAGTCCAAATTAACGGACTTTCAGGTCTGTGACGCAGCAAACAAAACTCCATATATGGCGGAGGAGGCTGGCAACGGTGCGATGTCTGCGCGGGGAGGCGCAGATGCGCTGATGGCTGCCATGAGTTCAATGAGAGCGGACTTTTCCTCTAGATTTGATGGGATTATGACAGCGTTGGAAGGAATAAGAAAGGAATTGGGTGACTGTGTAGAACGAACGGCGCAGATGGAGCTCCGTCTCGCTAGTGCTGAAGATGACGTCACCCGTCTTCAATTAAAGGTGCGCACTTTGGAAAAAAAAAATAAATCTCTGGAAGATAATATTTTGGATTTGGAATCTCGGTCGAGACAGAATAATTTGAGGCTGGTGGGTCTTCCAGAGGAATCAGAAGGTCGGGACGTATGTTCCTTTCTGGAAAAGTGGATTCCGGAAGTGCTGGGCAGCGAGGAGTTGCAATCAGCAGTGGTTCTGGAAAAAGCACATCGTATTGGCCCACGGAGAGATAAGGGACCGCCGAGGACCTTAATTATGAAGTTTCTTAGCAACAGAGACAGGATGAAGATCTTCAACGCTGCACGTGCTAAAGGAGAGATTAAACACCAGGACCAGCAGGTGCGGTTCTACCCAGATTTGGCCACAGGAATCCAGCAATTGAGGAAGCAGTTTGATCCCGTACGTAAGGAGCTGCGCAACCTTGGGATTCGTCATGGTGTAATCTATCCTGCGAGACTGCTGACCACGTATGAGGGCAGAACCCACATCTTCAAGACCCCAGAGGAGGCGCAGGAGTTCATCAAAAAGATCAAAGAAGAAGAAGAGACTGGTGGGAGCTAAGCATGAACAAAATATAAGGTAGAATAATTAAGCATTTGCACAGGCATCTGACTGACTTGAAGTAAATAGTAAGTTTACAAAATATAGATTGTATTATATATTAAAAAAACAAAACAAGACTTCCGGTTATGGCTGCCACGTAGGACGGACGTGTCTCGCTCTGCTCTGCTCCTGGAGAAAAAAAATCGGCAAATAACTCTCTCATTTGGGACAGAACGTATCCCAGCGTTTGGGCGAGGATATGTCGGCGAAGCCTAAGGCTGGAAAACCAGGAAAAGGAAAAAGCGAGCCGCCGAAACAGTCCAAATTAACGGACTTTCAGGTCTGTGACGCAGCAAACAGGGCTCCATATATGGCGGAGGAGGCTGGCAACGCTGCGATTTCTGCGGGGAATGGCGCAGATGCGCTGATGGCTGCCATGAGTTCAATGAGAGCGGACTTTTCCTCTAGATTTGATGGGATTATGACAGCGTTGGAAGGAATAAGAAAGGAATTGGGTGACTGTGTAGAACGAACGGCGCAGATGGAGCTCCGTCTCGCTAGTGCTGAAGATGACGTCACCCGTCTTCAATTAAAGGTGCGCACTTTGGAAAAAAAAAATAAATCTCTGGAAGATAATATTTTGGATTTGGAATCTCGGTCGAGACAGAATAATTTGAGGCTGGTGGGTCTTCCAGAGGAATCAGAAGGTCGGGACGTATGTTCCTTTCTGGAAAAGTGGATTCCGGAGGTGCTGGGCAGCGAGGAGTTGCAATCAGCAGTGGTTCTGGAAAAAGCACATCGCATTGGCCCACGGAGAGATAAGGGACCGCCGAGGACCTTAATTATGAAGTTTCTTAACAACAGAGACAGGATGAAGATCTTCAACGCTGCACGAGCTAAAAAAGGAGAGATTAAACACCAGGACCAGCAGGTGCGGTTCTACCCAGATTTGGCCACAGGAATCCAGCAATTGAGGAAGCAGTTTGATCCCGTACGTAAGGAGCTGCGCAACCTTGGGATTCGTCATGGTGTAATCTATCCTGCGAGACTGCTGACCACGTATGAGGGCCGAACCCACATCTTCAAGACCCCAGAGGAGGCGCAGGAGTTCATCAAGAAGATCAAAGAAGAAGAAGAGACTGGTGGGAGCTAAGCATGAACAAAATATAAGGTAGAATAATTAAGCATTTGCACAGGCATCTGACTGACTTGAAGTAAATAGTAAGTTTACAAAATATAGATTGTATTATATATTAAAAAAAACAAAAAAACAAAAACAAAACAAACAAAAAAAAAAAAACTATGATGTACAAAGTTGTTAAAAATTTTGGAGTTAAGTTGGAAAACTACAGAGGAGAGTTAATGTTACGTCATTAAAAGCAGTAGAGTTAGGGTGATTGGGGGGATGAAGAAGGAGTAGCTTAGGCTGTTCCCCGTGGGTGTGGAACGGTCGATGGCTATATCGGGAGACAGAATTTTTCTTTTGATTTTGGGGGGTTTGCCACAAGTGTGGGAAGGGGAAATTTGTTTGTGTGTAGTTTGTAGGATGAATGTTCAACCACTCATGTTTTTGCTTCTCTGTATGAGCATGTTTACACTGCAAGGTAATCCCAAACTCTCTATTGATCATGGACCAAAGTGTTAATCTTAATTTAACTTCATGGAATTGCAGAGGTCTACAAAATTTAAAAAAACTTAAACAAGTTATGAATAAAATAAAGGACATGGGTTCAAGAATTGTGTTTTTACAAGAAACTCATCTGATAGAGGAGGATGTTAAAAGAATTAGGAGTAGATGGCAGGGAAGTGTATTCACCTCTTCATTTTCATCCCGAGCCAGGGGAGTTATGACTCTCATACATAAATCAGTTCCTTTTCAAGTGAAAAATGTAATTGGAGACAAATTTGGAAGATATGTAATCATTCAAGGTTCTTTGCTATTAGAAAATATAAATCTTGTGAACTTATATGGTCCCAATATAGATGATCAGAAGTTCTTTGCTAATTTATTTCTCATCTTATCATCACTTACAGGGCAACATATAATAGCAGGGGATTTTAATTGTACATTGAATCCAGGTGTGGATAGATCAACAGGACTGGATTGTACGCACATTGGATGTAGGATGACTATTAATCATTTTATGAAAGAATTGAGATTGTTAGATATATGGAGAGAAATGAAACCACAAGTTAAAGCCTATTCTTGTTATTCCAGTACCTACAAGACATTCTCACGTATTGATTATTTTTTGATTTCCACAGAATTAAGGTCCAAGATTCAAAACTGCTTTTATGATAACATCGTGATCTCTGATCATGCACCCTGTTGTCTAATATATGTAGATAAAAAATTGACAAAGGAATCAGGTAGATGGCAATTTCAGCATAAATGGCTTCAGGATGAGGAATTTGTCAAGTATATAGAAAAACAGATAGACGAGTTCTTTGACATCAATACTACACAAACATCAGCATGTGTAAAGTGGGAGGCTTTCAAAGCTTTTATTAGGGGGCATATTATTAGTTATACAGGATCAAAATCTAAGAAGACTCGAGAGGAGAGAGCTAAATTGGAACATAAAATAAAAAATCTTCAGGAAAAAGTGTATGCAGGAAGTGACCCAAGGTTGGAGAATGAATTACTGATTTTGAGAGCTGAATACGACAAAAAATCAGCGAATAGAGCTGCCTCGAGTCTTCTAAGATTGAAACAATCTTTTTATGAACAAGGTGAAAAATCAGGAAAATTATTAGCATGGCAGATTAAACAATTGGAAATTAAAACACCAATTACCAGTATTATAAGTAACGGACAGGTAGTTATAGATCCTTTAGAAATTAATAGAGCCTTTAGAGATTACTATGAAAAATTATATGATACCAAAAATGAACCTGATTTAACAAAACTAAATGGGTTTTTGAACGAACTATCTATACCGTGTATTCCAAATGAAAACAGGGAGATATTGGAGTCTAAAATTAGTCAAGAAGAAGTTGGGCTAGCCATTGATAATATGAAATCAGGAAAAAGTGCAGGACCAGATGGTCTTCCAGTTGACCTTTATAAAAAATTTAAGAATAAATTAATAAAACCTTTTTTGGAAATGGTTTTAGAAGCATTTCAAAATAATAATTTACCATCATACATAAATAATGCCTTAATTATACTGCTGCCAAAACCAGGTAAGCCCTCTAATAAATGTGAAAATATGAGACCAATAAGCCTATTAAACGCCGACCTTAAGATAATCTGTAAAATTTTAGCAAGACGAATACAAGAAATTTTACCAAATATTATTAATCGAGATCAGAATGGCTTTATAAAGGGTAGACAAGGCTTCCATAATGTAAGAAGACTATTTAATATTATCTATTTTAATAAAGAAGCACCGGATACAGCTCTCCTATCATTGGACGCCGAAAAGGCCTTTGATAGAGTTGAATGGCCCTTTCTTTTTGAAGTCCTACAAAGGTTTGGACTTGGAAATAATTTCATAAAATGGGTTCAAATAATATACAATAATGCTACAGCAGAAATCCTAACAAATAACAATATTTCAAAACCAATAAAAATCAATAGAGGATGTCGACAAGGCTGTCCACTCTCACCTTTACTGTTTACTATGGCAATTGAACCTTTAGCGATAGCGATACGTTTACATTCACAAATATATGGAATTAAAGTTGGACCAACAGAACATAAAATCTCCCTGTACGCCGATGATATAATTTTGTTTATGTCGAATCTAAAAAAATCAATTCCAACCTTGTTGAATTTAATAAAGAATTTTGGGGAAATATCAGGATATAAAATAAATAAAACTAAATCTTCAATATTAATGCTAAATGAGACCCAGAGAAATTACCCAGCCCCTGAGGTAAATCAATTCAATGTTGTAAATCAGTTTAAATATTTAGGAATCCAAATTATGCCTAAGCTAGAATCAGTCGCCAGTGTCAACTATGAAGCCTTAATGTCAGATATCAGTGAGTTAACTCAGAGATGGATGTCACTACCAATGTCGATGATCGGGAGAATCAATATACTTAAAAGTAATATTTTACCTAAAATACTTTATTTATTTCAATACATTCCCTTATCACCACCTTTAGATCTATTCTCAAGAATAAAAAAAAAGTTAGTGGAATTTATATGGAACAACAGGAGGGCTAGATTACGTCTGTCTTTATTATATTTACCATTTGATCGTGGAGGTCTGAAATGTCCAAATTTTATGTTGTATTATTGGTCGGCACAACTGAGGTCTATGACATATTATTTTTCATCAAATGATCTCCCTCACTGGACTGAAATGGAATCATACAATTTACCTTTACCTCTTCCCATATTCATATACTCAGATTCGGCAAAAAAATTACAAAAACAAGTTAAAAATCCATTTGTAAAGCATATGATCAAAATATGGTGTGAAGCTAAAAACTATTTAAAAGAACCACAGTTATTGTCACAATTTAGTCCAATATGGGGTAATCAATATTTTAAACCAGGGAGAGCGGACGCTGTATTTAAAGTATGGAATTTAAAAGGGATACAAAAGATTCAGGATTTATATTTGCCATGTGCAGACAACATAATGTCTTTTGAAGGGCTGAGGATCAAATTTAATCTCAATAGAACACATTTTTTTAAATATCTTCAACTTAGAAACTTTATTCGATCAAATCAAAATAAAGCTCTCACTCGACCTATTTATTCATCCTTGGAAAAAATGATGATGAAAGATAGTAAAAGAAAGGGTATTATTTCAGAGTTTTATAACTCATTGACACTATCTTCAAGTGAAAATTCACTGAAAAGATTAAACTACTGGAAAGAAGATCTGCAAATTGAAATTTCAGAGGAACAATGGGAATTGGCTTGTACAGAAGCCCAAACCAAATCAATAAATGCACGCCTTAAATTGATACATTTCAAATGGTTAATGCGGATGTATGTTACACCGGAGGAGTTAAATAGATATAACAAAAATATACCAGATACATGCACAAAATGCATGGAAAGTAAAGGAACCCTATTTCATTGTTTATGGGAATGTAGATTAATAAGAATGTTTTGGGAAGAGGTGAGGGTAACAATTGAAAAAATAATCTCAAAACAAATCATATTGAATCCTAAACTGGTTTTGTTGGGTCTGTACCCAGAAAAGCATAATTTCAATAAAAGTGAAAGAACATTCATAGACCTCAGTTTGCTTAATGCCAAAAAATGTATTGCACTATTATGGAAAAAGACTCATAGACCAGATGTGACTCAGTGGTTAAGACAGATGTTAACAAACCTTCCATTAGAAAGAATAACATATATACTGAAATCAAAGGAAATTGTGTTTGAGAATATATGGAGACCTTTTATTGATTATGTAAAAAATTTAAACATAACTCTTGAAGAAGAAGGTGAATGATGTGTGTGGACCTTGTAAATTCCAAACTGGTGAACATAATATGTATACTTATGTATTGGATTGTCTAGACTAAACAGAGGAGCATTGTTGAAGACTTGATTTTGTTGGTGGTTGTTGGTGTTTTTAGTGCATTTTTTTTTTTTTTTTGTAGTACTTTAGTGTTAGTGTTTGATTGTTTGTATCATGTTTGTTAAAAAAAAAAAAAAGGTTCAATAAAGATATTGTGGAAAAAAAAAAAACAAAACAAAAACAAAACAAACAACAAAAAAAAAACTATGATGTACAAAGTTGTTAAAAATTTTGGAGTTAAGTTGGAAAACTACAGAGGAGAGTTAATGTTACGTCATTAAAAGCAGTAGAGTTAGGGTGATTGGGAGGATGAAGAAGGAGTGGCTTAGGCTGTTCCCCGTGGGTGTGGAACGGTCGATGGCTATATCGGGAGACAGAATTTTTCTTTTGATTTTGGGGGGTTTGCCACAAGTGTGGGAAGGGGAAATTTGTTTGTGTGTAGTTTGTAGGATGAATGTTCAACCACTCATGTTTTTGCTTCTCTGTATGAGCATGTTTACACTGCAAGGTAATCCCAAACTCTCTATTGATCATGGACCAAAGTGTTAATCTTAATTTAACTTCATGGAATTGCAGAGGTCTACAAAATTTAAAAAAACTTAAACAAGTTATGAATAAAATAAAGGACATGGGTTCAAGAATTGTGTTTTTACAAGAAACTCATCTGATAGAGGAGGATGTTAAAAGAATTAGGAGTAGATGGCAGGGAAGTGTATTCACCTCTTCATTTTCATCCCGAGCCAGGGGAGTTATGACTCTCATACATAAATCAGTTCCTTTTCAAGTGAAAAATGTAATTGGAGACAAATTTGGAAGATATGTAATCATTCAAGGTTCTTTGCTATTAGAAAATATAAATCTTGTGAACTTATATGGTCCCAATATAGATGATCAGAAGTTCTTTGCTAATTTATTTCTCATCTTATCATCACTTACAGGGCAACATATAATAGCAGGGGATTTTAATTGTACATTGAATCCAGGTGTGGATAGATCAACAGGACTGGATTGTACGCACATTGGATGTAGGATGACTATTAATCATTTTATGAAAGAATTGAGATTGTTAGATATATGGAGAGAAATGAAACCACAAGTTAAAGCCTATTCTTGTTATTCCAGTACCTACAAGACATTCTCACGTATTGATTATTTTTTGATTTCCACAGAATTAAGGTCCAAGATTCAAAACTGCTTTTATGATAACATCGTGATCTCTGATCATGCACCCTGTTGTCTAATATATGTAGATAAAAAATTGACAAAGGAATCAGGCAAATGGCAATTTCAGCATAAATGGCTTCAGGATGAGGAATTTGTCAAGTATATAGAAAAACAAATAGACGAGTTCTTTGACATCAATACTACACAAACATCAGCATGTGTAAAGTGGGAGGCTTTCAAAGCTTTTATTAGGGGACATATTATTAGTTATACAGGATCAAAATCTAAGAAGACTCGAGAGGAGAGAGCTAAATTGGAACATAAAATAAAAAGTCTTCAGGAAAAAGTGTATGCAGGAAGAGATCCAAGGTTGGAGAATGAATTACTGATTTTGAGAGCTGAATACGACAAAAAATCAGCGAATAGAGCTGCCTCGAGTCTTCTAAGATTGAAACAATCTTTTTATGAACAAGGTGAAAAATCAGGAAAATTATTAGCATGGCAGATTAAACAATTGGAAATTAAAACACCAATAACCAGTATTATAAGTAACGGACAGGTAGTTATAGATCCTTTAGAAATTAATAGAGCCTTTAGAGATTACTATGAAAAATTATATGATACCAAAAATGAACCTGATTTAACAAAACTAAATGGGTTTTTGAACAAACTATCTATACCGTGTATTCCAAATGAAAACAGGGAGATATTGGAGTCTAAAATTAGTCAAGAAGAAGTTGGGCTAGCCATTGATAATATGAAATCAGGAAAAAGTGCAGGACCAGATGGTCTTCCAGTTGACCTTTATAAAAAATTTAAGAATAAATTAATAAAACCTTTTTTGGAAATGGTTTTAGAAGCATTTCAAAATAATAATTTACCATCATACATAAATAATGCCTTAATTATACTGCTGCCAAAACCAGGTAAGCCCTCTAATAAATGTGAAAATATGAGACCAATAAGCCTATTAAACGCCGACCTTAAGATAATCTGTAAAATTTTAGCAAGACGAATACAAGAAATTTTACCAAATATTATTAATCGAGATCAGAATGGCTTTATAAAGGGTAGACAAGGCTTCCATAATGTAAGAAGACTATTTAATATTATTTATTTTAATAAAGAAGCACCGGATACAGCTCTCCTATCATTGGACGCCGAAAAGGCCTTTGATAGAGTTGAATGGCCCTTTCTTTTTGAAGTCCTACAAAGGTTTGGACTTGGAAATAATTTCATAAAATGGGTTCAAATAATATACAATAATGCTACAGCAGAAATCCTAACAAATAACAATATTTCAAAACCAATAAAAATCAATAGAGGATGTCGACAAGGCTGTCCACTTTCACCTTTACTGTTTACTATGGCAATTGAACCTTTAGCGATAGCGATACGTTTACATTCACAAATATATGGAATTAAAGTTGGACCAACAGAACATAAAATCTCCCTGTACGCCGATGATATAATTTTGTTTATGTCGAATCTAAAAAAATCAATTCCAACCTTGTTGAATTTAATAAAGAATTTTGGGGAAATATCAGGATATAAAATAAATAAAACTAAATCTTCAATATTAATGCTAAATGAGACCCAGAGAAATTACCCAGCCCCTGAGGTAAATCAATTCAATGTTGTAAATCAGTTTAAATATTTAGGAATCCAAATTATGCCTAAGCTAGAATCAGTCGCCAGTGTCAACTATGAAGCCTTAATGTCAGATATCAATGAGTTAACTCAGAGATGGATGTCACTACCAATGTCGATGATCGGGAGAATCAATATACTTAAAAGTAATATTTTACCTAAAATACTTTATTTATTTCAATACATTCCCTTATCACCACCTTTAGATCTATTCTCAAGAATAAAAAAAAAAGTTAGTGGAATTTATATGGAACAACAGGAGGGCTAGATTACGTTTGTCTTTATTATATTTACCATTTGATCGTGGAGGTCTGAAATGTCCAAATTTTATGTTGTATTATTGGTCGGCACAACTGAGGTCTATGACATATTATTTTTCATCAAATGATCTCCCTCACTGGACTGAAATGGAATCATACAATTTACCTTTACCTCTTCCCATATTCATATACTCAGATTCGGCAAAAAAATTACAAAAACAAGTTAAAAATCCATTTGTAAAGCATATGATCAAAATATGGTGTGAAGCTAAAAACTATTTAAAAGAACCACAGTTATTGTCACAATTTAGTCCAATATGGGGTAATCAATATTTTAAACCAGGGAGAGCGGACGCTGTATTTAAAGTATGGAATTTAAAAGGGATACAAAAGATTCAGGATTTATATTTGCCATGTGCAGACAACATAATGTCTTTTGAAGAGCTGAGGATCAAATTTAATCTCAATAGAACACATTTTTTTAAATATCTTCAACTTAGAAACTTTATTCGATCAAATCAAAATAAAGCTCTCACTCGACCTATTTATTCATCCTTGGAAAAAATGATGATGAAAGATAGTAAAAGAAAGGGTATTATTTCAGAGTTTTATAACTCATTGACACTATCTTCAAGTGAAAATTCACTGAAAAGATTAAACTACTGGAAAGAAGATCTGCAAATTGAAATTTCAGAGGAACAATGGGAATTGGCTTGTACAGAAGCTCAAACCAAATCAATAAATGCACGCCTTAAATTGATACATTTCAAATGGTTAATGCGGATGTATGTTACACCGGAGGAGTTAAATAGATACAACAAAAATATACCAGATACATGCACAAAATGCATGGAAAGTAAAGGAACCCTATTTCATTGTTTATGGGAATGTAGATTAATAAGAATGTTTTGGGAAGAGGTGAGGGTAACAATTGAAAAAATAATCTCAAAACAAATCATATTGAATCCTAAACTGTTTTTGTTGGGTCTGTACCCAGAAAAGCATAATTTTAATAAAAGTGAAAGAACATTCATAGACCTCAGTTTGCTTAATGCCAAAAAATGTATTGCACTATTATGGAAAAAGACTCATAGACCAGATGTGACTCAGTGGTTAAGACAGATGTTAACAAACCTTCCATTAGAAAGAATAACATATATACTGAAATCAAAGGAAATTGTGTTTGAGAATATATGGAGACCTTTTATTGATTATGTAAAAAATTTAAACATAACTCTTGAAGAAGAAGGTGAATGATGTGTGTGGACCTTGTAAATTCCAAACTGGTGAACATAATATGTATACTTATGTATTGGATTGTCTAGACTAAACAGAGGAGCATTGTTGAAGACTTGATTTTGTTGGTGGTTGTTGGTGTTTTTAGTGCATTTTTTTTTTTTGTAGTACTTTAGTGTTAGTGTTTGATTGTTTGTATCATGTTTGTTAAAAAAAAAAAAAAGGTTCAATAAAGATATTGTGGAAAAAAAAAATGATCTTGATGCAGATGAGCTGGTTTCATTTAAAAACTGCATAAAAACAAGCATCGGTAGCCTTGATTTAAACAGTGGTGGGCCATGTATTTTACATGTAGGCCTTCAGTTGAAGTAGTAGTATTGACTACTAGCAGTACTTTTTTAATAGTAGTTTTGAATTCCTTATGTGGCTTTTCACCAAGCACTATATTGAGATTTAGTCATTGTGCATCCTTAGTCACAGTATTTGTGGTGTTGCCACGGCGATGGTGCATGGGAGGTTATGACGTAACCACGTACTTTCTCTTGCTCTTTCTCTCCTATCTGAGAATGTGTGTGTCTGTAGAGCACAGTTGCAGCTCAGCCTCTGAACAGAGGACCTGATTATTACGCCCTCCTGTTATTCTAAATAAATATTTGTGTTGACTAGAAGAGAGTCAAGCTTTATTTATCCTCTGCATGCCTCTAAGAAGAACCACTGTGACAATCCCTGCTCAACAGCTTATGGGCCCAGTCATTGTATATGAAAAGCTGCTGCAGATGACCGTTGTCTTCAGCTTATTTTGCTGTGTTCATTAATAAATATGCCCGATGGCTAAATGAGAAGAAGCTTTGCTTATTCCTCTGCATGCAAGACGGCCACTGTGACCAACTCAGTCTTCAACGTGCTATCCTTGCATCAAGTCCAGAGAGTTTATTGTTAATTGAGACCAAGATGTCACTGACCTGAGTGCAGCAGGACTGTCAGCTGGACTGATTGGTGTTGCTGTACATGAAGCTGTTCTTATCGCTGGCTGTTGCGTTATCCATGGTGCAAAATCAGTTAAAATATATGTCGATGTAGTCTTCAAGATCTTCTAGGATGAACATTGGCTATATTCTGAGTAATATGAAATAGGAAAAATAATATTTTTATTAAATCAGCTGCATTTACATTTTGCTTCTAACAACCGTCTTCTTGAATCTTGCACCGGTCTTGTGAAATCCCCCCCCTCACACCAAAAAAAATTAAAATATAAAAATGTGAACTTTTTTTGAAAAAACTGTGTATATTTTTCAACTTTCTGTATTTTTTTTAATTTTTGTTTTATACATTTCTGAGTGTCAGCTGTAGCAATGCCATTTACAATGTTCCCAATAAAGTTTGTAAAAAAAAACCAGCTGTATCGATTGTGCTGAACATTTATACCAACGGTTGTTGATATCAAATATCTGTCATCAACTCCCCGTGTGCTTTTCCACAGCGCACGGAGGAGGAGAAGGAAGGATGGACTTAAACGCGGGGTTACACCAAACACACATTTATTGGCATGAACAGTTCACAAATAGACTAACAGGTAGGTATCAATGTCCACAAAAAGGCTGACGCAAAAGCGAACAGTGGGCAGACCACTGTGTACCGTGGCCACAGAAAAATAAGGCACTAATAAATGCGCTCGGGAGAGCGAGGAAGACCCTAGGAAGCTCAACTGACTCAGGGGAGGCAAACTGGGCAACAGCCTAAGTGTAGCAGTAGAGCTGCGGAGAAAAACACTGCCAGATAAGCATAGCAGCAGTACCGCACAGAGAAACGCTAAACAATTTACTTACGAGCAGGAACAGTCCAAAAAGTCCAATTCTCCCAGCAAGCACAAACCATAAGTCCTTCAATGACGTGACGGTCATACGACAGAGAACGATCATGTGACTCGTATAATGGTCCAGCGGTGTTTGACTAGCAAAGAGCTGCTTAAGTACAAACACCACTGGCCTAACAAATTGGGAACACCTGGGCAAGGCGCGGGAAAGATAATTACCGGGGCAAACAGCTGACTGTCAGAAAGAGGGGGGCGTGGTCGGACTGGCGAATGTTAGACCGCGCCCACCAGAAAGTGGATCAAAAGGCAGCCCAACGATCGCCGGCCAGAGCAGCAGCCCCAAGCACAGAAACAAGACACAGGAGAGAAATCAAAACACAACATAAGACCAAGAATGATAAGAACCGAGCCCGCAGTAAAACACAGGCTCGGTTCATGACAATATCAACAGATTCATTAACTGCACCGACTATTTATCACCTCAGATGTTATTAGAAACACTTTTCGCTGGTTTGAATTAAAGACTTCAAAGTTTTCTCATGATCTGTCATCTTGTCTGGCGGCTGAAATCTGCCCCGGCTATCGTGCATCTGCCATTCAGGTGCTGCCTTTGTGTTCTGAGTAGCAGGATCAATGAGAGTTTTCCCCCCGGGACAGAGCTCTTTGATGGCTGGTTTTCTACAATGTCAGTTATTTTCTGTATGCTTCATCCCCACTCTCATCCGGACCAGTGGACACGTAACCATGATCATCCAATCAAAGGACGGGAATCAAGACATCTGCTAGCTTGAGCCTGTGTGCTCAGTTAAAGCAACAGTCTTTGTTACCATTTACAGTTAGGCCCAGAAATATTTGGACAGTGACACAATCTTCATGATTTGGGCTCTGCATGCCACCACATTGGATTTGAAATGAAACAACTACAACGGAATTGGAAGTGCAGACTTCAAGGTTTAATTCAAGGGGCTGAACAAAAATATATGATTAAACATGTAGGAATTGTAGCTATTTTTATACAAACACTCCTCATTTCAGGGGCTCAAAAGTAATTGGACAAATAAACATAACCCTAAGTAAAATGTTACTTTTCAATATTTTGTTGAGAATCCTTTGCAGGCAATGGCTGCCTAAAGTCTGGAACCCATGGACATCACCAAACACTGGGTTTCCTCCTTTGTGATGCTTTGCCAGGCCTTTACTGCAGCTGTCTTCAGTTGTTGCTTGTCTGTGGGTCTTTCTGCCTTAAGTTTTGTCTTGAGCAAGTGAAATACATGCTCGATTGGGTTGAGATCTGGTGATTGACTCGGCCATTGCAGAATATTCCACTTCTTTGCTTTAAAAAACTCCTGGGTTGCTTTTGCAGTATGTTTTGGATCATTGTCCATCTGTACTGTGAAGCGCCGTCCAATCAACTTTGCTGCATTTGGCTGAATCTGAGCAGAAAGTATATCCCTATACACTTCAGAATTCATCCGGCTGCTTCTGTCTTTTGTCACATCATCAATAAACACAAGTGACCCAGTGCCATTGGAAGCCATGCATGCCCATGCCATCACACTGCCTCCACCATGTTTTACAGAAGATGTGGTGTGCTTTGGATCATGAGCTGTTCCAATTCTTCTCCAAACTTTCTTCTTCCCGTCATTCTGGTACAGGTTGATCTTAGTCTCATCTGTCCAAAGAATGCTGTTCCAGAACTGGGCTGGCTTCTTCAGGTGTTTTTTGGCAAAGTCAATTCTGGCCTTTCTATTTTTGAGGCTGATTAATGGTTTGCACCTTGTGGTGAATCCTTTGTATTTACTCTCATCAAGTCTTCTCTTTATGGTAGACTTAGATACTGATACACCTACTTCCTGGAGAGTGTTCTTCACTTGAGTGGATGTTGTGAAGCGGTTGTTCTTCACCACGGAAAGAATTCTGCGATTGGACGTCCAGGCCTTTTTGAGTTCTCAAGCTCACCAGTGCACTCTTTTTTTCTCAGAATGTACCAAACTGTTGATTTGGCCACTCCTAACATTTCTGCTATCTCTCTGATGGATTTCTTCTTTTTTTTCCAGCCTCAGGATGGTCTGTTTCACCTCCATTGAGAGCTCCTTTGACCGCATGTTGTGTGTTCACAGCAACAGCTTCCAAATGCAAACGCCACACCTGGAATCAACTCCAGACCTTTTAACTGCTTAATTGATGGCAGGTTAACGAGGGAAGAGCCCATGCAGCCTTGTTATTTTTTTCCAGCCTTCTGAGTCAATTGTCCAATTACTTTTGGTCCCTTGAAAAAGAGGCGGCTACGTATTAAAGAGCTGTAATTCCTAAACCCTTGCTCCAATTTGGATGTGAATACTCTCAAATTACAGCTGAGAGTCTGCACTTTAAGCCCATATTGATTATATAATTGTATCCTGAATATGTTTTTGTAAACAGCTAAAATAACAAAACTTGTGTCACTGTCCAAATATGTCTGGGCCTAACTGTATTTTAAGCTACAGCCGCCTGCAGTCTTCATTCCTGAAGGCTTCAAAGCAGATTTCTTTGACCCCGGCAACACATGATGGCTGAAATATGAATGGACAGAAACTCTATCATACGCTACACTACTGGAGCTAGTGTAACCAAGAGAAAAGCTATGAAATGAAGAGAATAGACTATTTAATACCAGTGGCAGTCCGTGTATTTTACAACTAGGCCTTAAGTGGTGATCTACCCGATTTAAGTGCCATTCATACCTAGCACCATAAAAACAGCCTATAGGGCTGTCCACACAAAGCATGTTAAAGGTAACTTTAACTATAAAATTATAGTTTTAAAAATCTTTACCTTTTCATTCTCCATTTCCCTGCGCACTTGTTCATTGAGCTGCAGATTCACTCTTGTTTCCCCAAAGGTTTAAAAGTACTGTTGCTTGTAAGTGTTTGGCTGGCGGCTGTGCTTTGGTGTCTTGCTGCTGCCTTGGTTAGGCCCTGTTACACTAAGTTAAGAGCATGTTGAAGCAGACTGGTATATGGTATATATATATATGGTATATGGTATACTGGTATATGTTCGCCAAGATTCTCTGAAAATTAATTTTTAGCATGCTGAAAATTTTCTGACAAGTCCAACGTATGGCTGATGTGTCCCACATTCGCGGAACAAAGGTTGTAGGGAAGTTATGCGTTTGTTCACACACAGTGCTTGTCAGCAACTCATAGTTACTCAAAAGTTGAAGTTAATGTATAGTGTACCCAAAAATGATTTCTTACATGAGTAACGCTCTTTGAACCTATGTGTAACTTACTGAATGGGTTTCTAACCTACAGCTACCCTATAATGGCGTATTTGCAGTGTTGGTTCACAGGAAAAACCCGTACAGAGCTCTGCTGCTGCCTGCAGCGCACGCGCGCGCACACACACACACACACACAGAGCTAAACACATACACTTGTTTGCATATCCCTTGTCAGACACATCCCTTGTCAGGGATGTGTCTGAGCACTTTCAGGCTACAGGATTTAAGATCCAAATCACTGTTTAGCCCTCCCCCATATTTTTTACCTTTGAAGTCTGTAGGATCAGCTGTCCAGTGTTGTTCTGATAGATATGCCAAAATGTCAGAGCACTGGAGGATGAGGACCCAATCAGCTGATCGCCTGAAACGCAGAGCGCAGCTTTTTACTTTGCTGTTGGCTGTGCCTCCCAGCAAAAGCACACTCCATGCATTATTCTTGTTTTTTTTTCACTTTATTGAAAATAAACTTTGTTACTGCCGTCAGTTCGCATGCCTTTGAGCCAGGTTGTGACAACTGTTATCTGACAGGTGTGACTGACCTGACAGATTTGACAGCTCTGCCAGGTCGGTCACGCCCCCCACACCCACCCTCACCCCGCCATGGTCTTTGTAGGGGAGAATCATCTCGACTTAACAGAGATGATCTCTCACACACACCTAGGATTCATGGATCGGGAGGAAATGGCAGTTTGGCATGACTGCACTATGCAGAAGTTATAAGCTATGCAGAAGTTAGACTATTGTTGTGCATAAGTTGTGAATGTCGGCAACATGCTAAGCATTAGTTTGTTTGTTACTTATAAGTTATGGAAATATTCTATATAATTTACTAATACATTATGTATATCTCCAAGTCATTATGGATACACGATGCATACAGCCAAAAGTGAAAATTTCGGCATATCCCAGCATTTTAGATCATTTTTTATACATTTGGCAAACGCTGCCTGAATCTTCATGGTGTGACAGTAGACAGCTCAAGTTTGCAAACCCTGTCTGGCTCCAAGTATCTACTCCATCAGTTGCAAACAACAGGCATTCCCAGCAAGATAATTTGTAGCACTCCTCGGATACTGTAATCCAAGGATACCGC
The DNA here is from genome assembly GCA_020510985.1 of Pholidichthys leucotaenia. Lineage (NCBI taxonomy): Eukaryota > Metazoa > Chordata > Actinopteri > Cichliformes > Pholidichthyidae > Pholidichthys > Pholidichthys leucotaenia. The sequence goes on from CM035840.1 coordinate 47,320,231, forward strand.
TCGTTGTTAATATGGAAGTGACGGACAAATCCTTTCCCCGGCTGAGACGGGCCTGCTAGCTTCGGGGTTGGCCGACCTCTCTTCATAATGACCAGCTTTTCTTGAAAAGTCCGTCTGGAAAATTGATTTTTTTTTTTTTTTTAAATATCAGTGACCAAATCATATTCCTCTCCCCTGTCAGCCATTGTGGGTGGAAAAACAGCTATTATATTTAAACAGATACAGTATATTGTAGCTGCTTAAGCAAGTCCTTGCACTGGCGTTTTGCTAGCTAGGACCCTCTGCATTGTGGATGGAGGAGTCTAACCATCCAATCAAAAGATGTGAAAATGCCGACGTTCTCGGATGCCTTCTATGTGTATGTAACCGGTTGTTTTCTGCATTGTGTGGAATAATGCAGGTCAGCCTGTCACCTTTGGAGATGCTCTCCATTTTTTTCTGGCAATCACAAGAAATAATAGAAAAAAACATGCCTTTACTGCTTGCCCACTCCAGCTCCTATATAACAACCAAGGTACAAGACAAAAACCAGGAATTAGACTAATCCAACGAACCCATACGACTAGCGAGAAACCTTACAAACATTATTAACAGAAATGTATTAAAATTTTCATACAAATGGTAAGTGAAAATGACACATAAAATAAATTAAACAAAACAGATATATATAGAATAAGGAATAACAAGGTGCATTGGGATTATAAAACTGACACCCACCTCTCCCTTTGGAGAATTGTGCAAATGGGAGGAAGTGAAAGGCTCGTACAGTTTTTATAACGGGTGTACCAACGAAGAAGAACTGAGGGAGGGGCTCCAAGCTTAAACAGAGTGGTTTAAAAAAAAACTTATAGCCAGGTTTAAGAAAACTAAAATACATATAATTTTGTGTAATTATAATAGAAAGACAAGTATAACTCTGTTACACGTACCCCTGGACGTACAGAAGACATCTGATTGGTTAAAGCAACATCATCATCATCATCATAGCAGTCTGTCGTGGGCAACAATGACTGTTTCATTTAGGTCTGATCAGATTCCTCCACACAGCTCTGTCCTTAGCCTTCTGCTGCCAGGAACTCCTGTCTATGTCCAACTTCTTCAAGTTTCTTTTTACAGTGTCTGTAAATCTGAGCCTTGGTCTACCCTGATTGCGTTTGCCCTCGCATAACTGTGAGTAGAGTAACTGCCGAGGGAGACGCTGGTGGTCCATCCTCTCAACATGTCCGAGCCATCTCAGGTTCATCTGTATTAGCATGTCCTCCATTGATGGTAGACCAGCTCGTTTCAACACTTCTATGTTGGTTATCTTGTCTTTCCATGAGATGTTCATTATGGCTCGAAGGTGTCTCATCATGTACGCATGGAGTTTCTTCACCTGCACTCTGTAGACAGTCCAAGTTTCAGCACCGTACAATAGAGTAGCCAGTACTGTCGCTCTGTACACTTTGCATTTCACACGGATTGACACATGTCGATTGTTCCACAGTCTCTCCCTCAAGTTTCCAAACACAGGGCTCACTCTTCCCATTCTGAGAGATAGTTCATCCTCCAGCCTAGCATTCTCTGAAGCAGTACTCCCTAGGTACTTGAAAGTCTTGCACTTGACTAGTGGCTCTGTACCAATGCTGATCTCTTCTGGTAGTGATGTTGATAATTGGAACTTTGGTGGATGATAAAGGCACTCAACAGGATAAGTTTAACAGTTAATTTAACCTACAGAGTGCACTGTTAATTCCTGATGGCCCAAGGCAGATTTGCTTGACCCTGGCAACACAAATGCTGAAATATGATTGGACAGTACTCCATGCATAATGCATTTAGTAATAAATATAGTATAATGCAGTAATGCAGTTATGCAGTCATCATCATAGCATAGCAGTCTGTCGTGGGCGACAATGACTGTTTCATTTAGGTCTGATCAGATTCCTCCACACAGCTCTGTCCTTAGCCTTCCGCTGCCAGGAACTCCTGTCTATATCCAACTTCTTCAAGTTTCTTTTTACAGTGTCTTTAAATCTGAGCCTTGGTCTACCTTGATTGCGTTTGCCCTCGCATAACTGTGAGTAGAGTAACTGCCGAGGGAGACGCTGGTGGTCCATCCTCTCAACAATCTGATCTCTTCTGGTAGTGATGTTGATAATTGGAACTTTGGTGGTTGATAAAGGCACTCTGTCTTCTTGATGTTGATTTTGAGGCTGAATTGGCTAGCTGCTCTTGCAAATTTCTCCACTAAAGATTGTATATCTTCCACACTGTATGCAACTAGAGCACTGTCGTCGGCAAAGAGCATTTCTCTTACTACCTTTATCGATGTCTTACTCTTGGCTTTAAACTGTGCCACATTGAACAAGTCTGCTTCTTTCCTTGTTTGAATGTATACTCCTTCTGAAGTGTCTTTGAAGGCCACCTCAAGCATGGCTGCCAGATATAGCAAGAAGAGTGTAGGCGCCAGCACACACCCTTGTTTCACCCCGTTGCTTACTGAAAAGTCTTTAGATACTGAACCAATCATTGCCACGTTTGCTTGCATACCTGTATGGCGTGCCTCGATCAGGCTGCCAAACTTCTCGATACAGCCATATTTCTTGAGTACCTGCCAAAGTCCTTGTCGCGAAACAGTATGGAAAGCTTTACTGAAGTCTATGAAGACTACATAAAGTGGCATGTTCTGTTTGATACACTTTTCTTGAACCTGTTTCAAGCAGAAAATCATGTCCATTGTGCTTCTTCCACTTCTGGTCGCTGCGGAGGGTGACAATATGTATGGGTACATATTCATACTACCATATTTTTGGAACTATAAGGCCCACCAGTTTATAAGGCGCAATATCAATGAACGGTCTATTTTCATACATAAGGCGCACTGGATTATAAGGCGCACTAAAGCGAGGTAGTCGGAGCCGGGGAAAAAATTTTTTTGCGTGCATGGAAAGAAAATCCTATCTATAGTCATTATAGACACATATAAAGCGATTGTCTGCGAGTATGAATGACCTGTTCCACGAGCAGGTGGAGTGTTTTTGGTCCGTGGCTGTTTACATCGCCATATTGGCCAGGATACTCGCTCGGTACTCGCTTGGTACTCGATACGGCTCGCTCTCCGGCGGCAGCCCTGATAAGTAAACATATGCCGGGACGCTTGAATTCTTTTGTCCCAGAAATATCATTTTTCCATCCATCCATCCATCCTCTACCGCTTTTCCGGAGGTCCTGGTCGCGGAGGCAGCAGTTCAAGCAGAGAAGCCCAGACTTCCCTCTCTCCAGCCACCTTCTCCAGCTCTCCAGGGAGGATACCAAGGCGTTCCCAGACCAGCTGGGAGACATAGTCTCTCCACAGAGTCCTGGGTCTGCCCCGGGGTCTCCTCCCAGTGGGACGTGCCTGAAACACCTCAAATGGGAGGCGTCCAGGAGGCATCCTAATCAGATGCCCATACCACCTCAACTGACTCCTTTCAATGTGGAGGAGCAGCGGTTCTACTCTGAGCCTCTCCCGGATGACTGAGCCCCTCAACCTATCTCTGAGGGTGAGTCCAGCAATCCTACGGAGAAAGCTCATTTCAGCCGCTTGTATCCGCGATCTTGTTCTTTCGGTCATTACCCAAAGCTCGTGACCATAGGTGAGAGTAGGAACGTAGATTGACTGGTATATCGACAGCTTTGCTTTAGAACTAAGCTCCCTCTTCACCACAACAGACCGGTACAACGTCCGCATCATTGCAGATGCTGCTCCGATCCGTCTGTCAATCTCTCGCTCCATTTTCCCCTCACTCGTGAACAAGACCCCAAGATACTTAAACTCCTCCACTTGGGGCAGGAGCCTGTCCCCAACCCAGAGAGGACAATCCACCTTTTTCCGGCTGAGGACCATGGACTCGGACTTGGAGGTGCTGATTCTCATCCCAACCGCTTCACACTCAGCGGCAAACCGTCCCAGCAAGAGCTGTAGGTCATTGCTGGATGAAGCCAACAGGACAACATCATCTGCAAACAACAGAGATGAGATCCTGTGGTCACCAAGCATGACACCCTCCGTTCCCTGGCTGCGCCTAGAAATCCTGTCCATAAAAATTATGAACAGGATCGGTGACAAAGGGCAGCCCTGGCGGAGTCCAACTCTCACTGGGAATGACTCCGACCGAGTGTTGGCAATACGAACCAAACTCTCACAACGGTCGTACAAAGACCGAATAGCTCGTAACAACAAGCCCGATACCCCATACTCCCGAAGCACTCCCCACAAAAAACCACAAGGGACGCGGTCAAATGCCTTCTCCAAGTCCACAAAACACATGTAAACTGGTTGGGCAAACTCCCACGAACCCTCAAGAATTCTCGAGAGGGTAAAGAGCTGGTCCGATGTGCCACGGCCAGGACGAAAACCACATTGCTCCTCCTGAATCCGAGGTTCGACGAATGGCCGGACTCTCCTCTCCAGTACCTTGGCATAGACCTTCCCAGGGAGGCTGAGGAGTGTGATCCCTCTAAAGATGGAGCACACCCTCCGGTCCCCTTTTTTGAAGAGAGGAACCACCACCCCAGTTTGCCATGCCAAAGGCACTGCCCCCGACCTCCACGCAATGTTGCAGAGGCGTGTCAACCATGACAGCCCAACAACATCCAGGGCCTTGAGGTACTCAGGGCGAATCTCGTCCACCCCCGGGGCCCGGCCACCAAGGAGATTTTTGACCACCTTGGCGACCTCAGCCCCTGTGATAGGCAAATCATCCCCCTTGTCCCCAAACCCTGCTTCCTCTGTGGAAGGCGTATCAGTGGGATTGAGGAGATCCTCGAAGTATTCCTTCCACCGCCCGACGATATCCCCAGTCGAAGTCAACAGTGTCCCATCCGCACCATACACAGTGTGGACAGGGAGCTGCTTTCCCCTCCTGAGGCGCCAGACAGGAGGGGAAAGCCCTCATGGATACCCCCTCATGGATCGTCACCTTATCGTGGTGGGGGGGTTTGCGTGCCCCAGTGATCCCAGGAGCTATGTTGTCCGGGGCAATTTGCCTCTGATAGGGTCACCCAAGACAAATTGGTCCTGGGTGAAGGGCCAGACTAAGAACGATCCAACAGACTCTCATGATAAATTGTATATCAAGGATTCAGTGTACCCCGCCCGGTATGGGGTTACCGGGGCCCCACCCTGGAGCCAGGCCTGGGGGAGGGGCTCAAAGGCTAGCGTCTGGTGGTCGGGTTTCCACCCATGGGACCCGTCCGGGCTCAGCCCGAAGGAGTTACGTGGGTCCGCCCTCCAGTGGGCTCACCACCTGCAGGAGGGATCATGGGGGTCCGGTGCTATGTGGATTAGGTGGCGGTCAAAGGCGGAGACCTTGGCGGACTGATCCCAAGCTTTCTAAACTGGCTTTTGGTAAATATCATTTTTGAATATTTAATTACAGCTAAACGGGAGCAGTTTCGATGCCGAAATTTCACATACAAATCCTAATATACGTGTTCTATACACCATCGGCTTTTGGGTATCGACTACCTCGCGAGGTAGTCGGATCTGGGAATTATTTTTTTTTTGCATGCATGCATGCATGGAAAGAAGATCCTATCTATAGTTATTATAGACACATATAGCGCAATTGTCTGCGAGTGTGAATGACCTGTTCCACAAGTAAATGTACGTATTTTGGTCCGTGGCTGTTTACATCGCCATATTGGCCAGGATACTCGCTCAGTACTCGATACGGCTCGCTCTCCGGCGGCAGCCCCAAGAAGTAAACAAATGCCGGGACGCTTGAATTCTTTCGTCCCGAAAATGTCATTTTTGAATATTAATTACAGCTAAACAGGAGCAGTTTCGATCCACGATCCATTGGCAGATAGTGGCGTAACTCGCTAGCAATTTAACTTTGAACGACCTGTTGACACCAGTATAGCGGTTGGAGTTCTTTGGTTAATCCACCCAGAATGATGGCAAGCTCCGAATTAGTTTGCTTCACTTGGGTTTTGACAGTATCGGTGAGATGGGCGCGCATGGAGTGGCAGATCAATAGGGACGGAGATTTGTGGAAAAAGCCATCCGGCCATTATGTTGAAGCACATATTACTCCGCGAGGCTCCTGACTACCGTAATGCTCCGACAATCCATCAAGCGGTTCGGCTTCGTAGCTTACCAAAGTTGTACTAAAACATTTTTGACAGATTTTTGAGAGCCGTGTACCACATAAAATTGGTTCGAGGTCAGTAAGCACAACCAGAATTAATACATAAGGCGCACCGGATTATAAAGCGCACTGTCGATTTTTGAGAAAATTAAAGGATTTTAAGTGCGCCTTATAGTCCAAAAAATACGGTATGTAGGATAACTAAGCAGACGGTTATGCTGTTTATTCCATCTAGCTACAATGCTCCGCACTGTGTGTATATACAGTATATTTATATATTTATTCCATCTAGCTACAATGCTCCGCACTGTGTGTTTATATATTTATATATTTATAAGTACATATGTATATTTGCTGCTCTTGTTTTTCTTGTCTTCTTGATTGTTGCTGAGAGTGTTGCTATCCGTGTGCTGTTGCAATCCTGGAATTTCCCCATTGTGGGACGAATAAAGGCTTATCTTATCTTATCTTATCTTAAAGCCGCACTGGGTTTCCAGTAGTACAATCTGCGAGATGTGTTCATTGAGTCTGTTCAGTAGTACACGTGAGAGAATCTTACCAACAGTGGCTAGCAGTGATATACCTCGGTAATTTCCACAATCCTTCCTGTCATCTTTCTTGAACAAAGGTACAATACTTGCATCCTTCCAGTCTTGAGGTACTTTCTGGGCATCCCATATCTCTTGGATGAGCTTGTGCAGACAGTTGGTCAGCTGAACACAACCAAATTTCCACACTTCTGCTGGAATTCCATCCCTTCCTGGAGCTTTACCATCCTGTGTTGTCCTGATAGCTGCCATTAGTTCATCAAAATTTGGTGGTTCATCCAGACTTGATACAGCTGGTCGCTGTACTAGAGCTTCTTTAGCCTCTTCAGTGAGATCTCCAGGGTTGATTAGTAGTTGGTCAAAGTGGTCTGCAAATCTGTCCAGGATCTTGTCTTTCTCCTGCAAAACCGTTTCACCATCCATAGCCTTTAGTTGGATCAATCCCCTTGATTGAGGGCCGTAGATTTCTCTCAAACCTGTGAAGAATGTTTTCATGTCCTTCCTGTCTGCTGCAGTTTGAAGTTCCTCTGCTTTTTCATCCCACCAGTTGGATTTCATCTCTCTGGTGTACTTCTGTAGCTCACTCTGAGCCTTTGAGTATTTCTTCTTCTTTGACCTTGTGTTACACTGTAGGTTTTCCTGCCTAGCTGTATTCCTCGCTTCTAGTAGTTTCTTCAGGTGTTCATCATGCTCATCAAACCAATCTTGATGTTTCCTCTCAGGGTGGCCTAATACATCACTCGCAGTCTGATACACCATATCCTTCAGTGTTGCCCATTTCTCTTCTATGTCATTCTCTGAGTTGTTGCTGTCCCAGTCTTTCAAGTTTTTATCCATTTCCTTTGACGTTCATCGTGCTTCTTTTGGCCTTTCAGTGCACTAGTGTTTAGCTTCCGTGGTGGCTTCGCACCTGTCCTGCAGTGCTGTTTTCGTCTCCAAATCCTTAATCTAGATCTCAGCATAACATGATCAGTACCACAGTCCGTGCCTCTCATTGCTCTGGTGTCCAGTACATCTCTTATGTCTCTTTGCCTGACTATGATGTAGTCTAACAAGTGCCAGTGCTTGGATCTTGGGTGCATCCATGTCTTCTTGTGTGTGTCCTCGTGCTTAAATAGAGTGTTGGTTATCACAAGGTTATACTCTGAACATAGTGCAAGTAGAAGTTCTCCATTAGCATTGCACTTGCCTACTCCATGACTGCCTAGCACTCCTTTCCATTTCTCAGTGTCCAAACCAACTTTGGCATTAAAATCTCCAACGAGTATCAGCCTGTCATCAGTCGGTACACGCCTGATAGTCTCACGTAAATCACTGTAGAACTCTTCCTTCACCTCCTCTGTGTTGGTCATTGTTGGGGCATATACACTGATGAGTTTGGCATACATCTTCCACTGTAGTGGGAGTCTCATAGTCATTATCCTGTCGTTGATTGGGACCGGTCCCTCATCAAGCATTGCTGCTATCTCCTTTCTAACTGCAAAGCCCACTCCTGCTTCTCTCCTTTCTTGAGTTGATCTCCCACTCCAAAAGAAGATGTACCCATGGTCTTCCAAGCTGTCATATCCAGGCAATCTTGTTTCACTAAGTGCAGCTGTGTCTACATTGTACCTGTTCATTTCCAGGGCCACAAGCACGGTCTGTCTTTCTGGGCACTGTGATGTTGTTCTGTCCAACAAAGTGCGTACATTCCATTCTGCTACACACAAGGCTGCTGTTTTCCCCTTCTTTTGTCTTCCTGCTCCTAGCTTTCTTTTCGCTGCCTGTCGGAGTGTGAACATCAGTTATGCAGTAATGCAGTTAGGAATGCATCTAACTAGATGACAAGATGGCGCCTGTGTTTGGCCTGGCTACTGCCTCTCTTCGTCTGTGTCGTCTATCTCTGTTTGTCATTTTTGTTGTTTTATCAATCCTATCACTAAATGAATGTGTCTTCGCTACACTGAGATATGATTGACAGTCATTGTACTGGATTAAACTGTCTATGGAAAGATCATTTGACTCTTGGGAGGGCTACAGACAAACTTTTCCGCCCCCGTTTGTGTGTTCTCCCTCTTCACCTGAGTACCGGCTTCTCTTCCCGAGCTGGCGTCCTGGTAAGCCTAGGAAGATGCTCAGGAGACGGGGTTGCAGAGCTGGCTGTCAAGCACCCGGTGTCTGCTGTGGGTTCCCATCCAGGACATGACTACGAATGCTCCTCTGCAGCTGCTGGATTGCTCTCTCATCTCACAAACACTTATGTCCACGACGCTTGTAGACGGGATCATGGTTTTGCCATCAGGGTCTCGAATTGTCCTGCCTGACCGGAGACTGACCGCCCGGCGCAGCTGGAAGTCACGTGACCGTGTCAGGTGCTTGCTGTCAGTTTTACTCCGATCAGCTGTGAGCGCAGCTGAGCTGTCACTCATACGGATGGCGTTACTCAATCCTCGCTCCATTTCTAACACATCCCTCACTCTTAATGAACTTTTCTTGAGTGAGGATATGGATTTTATGTTCCTGGTGGAAACATGGCAGAGAGAAAATGAGTTTTTCCACATGAAGGAGCTCTGTTCCCCTGGCTGCTCTGTTATCGGGACTCCCCGGATTACACGACGTGGTGGAGAACTCACTGTTGTATACCGGGACAGCCACCTGTGCAGACTGGTAAACTCTGAGCCCTTCTCCTCCTTTGAGTCTCAGATAATAAAAGTCAGGACCTTTAATGCCTTTTACTGTGTTTTAATCTACCGTCCTCCTGGTCCTGCAAGTGTCTTTCTTACAGATTTTACAGTTTTATCTTCTCTTATTAAATTGGAGAGGGTTTTAATCATTGGTGATTTTAACATTCATATTGATGATGTTACATGTAACACAGCTGTTGACTTTTTATCCATCACTCATTTTTATAACCTCATCCAGCATGTTTCAGGCCCTACACACGCTAAGGGTCATACCTTGGACCTTGTTTTTTTCTTTGGGCTTGAATATTGAAAATGTGTGTGTGGATGACTTCCAGATCAGTGATCACACCTGTGTGCTTTTTAATGTTAATTTCCCCGTGAATCCGCCCCCTCTGAAAATGGCAGAGAAAGGCGGATTATTAACCAAGAGGCAACAAATGACTTCTCTGCTTTATTTGAGCCACACTTAATGATGGGAATTAAAGATCCTGATGCCTTCACTCAGACATTAGACAGCCACTGTATGACTATTTTAGACAAAGTGGCACCAGTGAAATCTGTCCTTGCTTCTCCTAAAAAGTCTCATCCTTGGATAAATGACTCCATTCGATCCTTTAGAAGAAATTGTCGTAAGGTAGTACGCTTATGGAAATCCACCCAATTGGAGGTTCACAGACTCCATCTAAGGGAGCTTTAGAGCCTCTTTAAATAACATGCTGAGGGATGCCAGGAATCAGTATTTTTCAAAAATAATTTTCATAAATAAGAAAAATCCTGGAGACTTCACTCATTCATTCATTCATCTTCTTCCACTTAATCCTTTTCGGGTCGCGGGGGGGCTGGAGCCTATCCCAGCATCTTTGGGCGAGAGGCAGGGTACACCTTATTTGACACAATTAACACTCTTGTCTCACCTACTACCTCTCTAATTCCTGTGTTCTGTAAAGCAGACAGTAACAAATTTCTTAATTTCTTTGTTGATAAGATCAGAGATAGTAGGGAAAACATTTTGCCATCTTCTTCTCTTAATTGTGCCAGTGTTATGCCCTCACCTTGTACTTGGTCCACTTTTAATCCTGTGACCCTTCAGGACATCACGGCTCTGCTGCAGAAGATGAAACCCTCCTCTTCCCCTGCTGATGTTTTCCCTACTAAGCTGTTTTTAGCTGTTTTTCAGTCAATTGGTCCTTCAGTTGTTGAACTGATAAACATTTCACTTTCAGCTGGTGTGGTTCCCAGCTCCTTCAAACATGCAGTGGTTGAACTAACTCTTAAGAAGCCAAGTTTGGATCCATCACAGCCAAATAATTATAGGCCAATCTCTAAACTCCCTTTCATATTAAAAATTCTGGAAAAGGTAGTGGTTGAGAAGCTTATGTCATTTTTGGCAAATTGTAATATCATGGATAAATTTTAGTCGGGCTTTCGGAAAAATCATTCTACCGAAACAGCTTTAGTCAGCGTCTCCAGTGACATTATGATGGCGGCTGACACTGGTAAATACACAGTTCTGGTTTTATTGGATCTTTCTTCTGCCTTTACACTGTTGATCACTGTATAATGATCAACAGACTCAAAGAGCTAGGGCTGTCTGGTTCTGTTTTAAAATGGTTCTCATCATTTCTCATCGGAAGAACCTATAACTTGTCCGTGAATCAGATCTTTTCTGAAATAGCACAGTATTCATGTGGGGTACCACAAGGCTCAGTTCTAGGACCCATTTTATTTCTAATATACATTCTGCCACTGGGACGGATAATTAGCCAGTTCAAACATATTTCTTATCATCTTTACGCTGATGATATTCAGTTGTATTGCTTTTTTTTAAAGAGTCTGAGTTTCACATGCTGTCATCTTTAACTAACTGCTTGTCTAACATCAAACAGTGGTTAAGTGCAAACTTTTTACAGCTTAACTCAGACAAGACAGAGACATTAATTATCGCTCCTGAAAACAAGATTCCACTTATTAAGCACCACATGGGTACCCTAGGTTCCTCTGTCCAGGCAAGCCTTCAGAATCTTGGTGTAAGTTTTGACCCGGCTATGTCTCTTGAGCGCCACATTAATCAATTAATTAGAAATTGTTTCTTCCATCTGAAGAATATTTCTAAGTTGAGAACCCTGGTGTCGAAAGCAGAACTTGAGATGATTATACATGCTTTTATTTCTTCTCGCTTAGTCTATTGTAATAGTCTTTTTACCTGTCTGAGCCAAATGCATCTTCAACACCTCCAGGTTGTTCAAAATTCGGCTGCTAGACTTTTAACTCACACTAAGAAAAGGGCTCGCATTACACCAGTTTTAGCAGCACTTCAATTTTTTTTTTTCCACAATATCTTTATTGAACCTTTTTTTTTTTTTTTTTTAACAAACATGATACAAACAATCAAACACTAACACTAAAGTACTACAAAAAAAAAAAAAAAATGCACTAAAAACACCAACAACCACCAACAAAATCAAGTCTTCAACAATGCTCCTCCGTTTAGTCTAGACAATCCAATACATAAGTATACATATTATGTTCACCAGTTTGGAATTTACAAGGTCCACACACATCATTCACCTTCTTCTTCAAGAGTTATGTTTAAATTTTTTACATAATCAATAAAAGGTCTCCATATATTCTCAAACACAATTTCCTTTGATTTTAGTATATATGTTATTCTTTCTAATGGAAGGTTTGTTAACATCTGTCTTAACCACTGAGTCACATCTGGTCTATGAGTCTTTTTCCATAATAGTGCAATACATTTTTTGGCATTAAGCAAACTGAGGTCTATGAATGTTCTTTCACTTTTATTAAAATTATGCTTTTCTGGGTACAGACCCAACAAAAACAGTTTAGGATTCAATATGATTTGTTTTGAGATTATTTTTTCAATTGTTACCCTCACCTCTTCCCAAAACATTCTTATTAATCTACATTCCCATAAACAATGAAATAGGGTTCCTTTACTTTCCATGCATTTTGTGCATGTATCTGGTATATTTTTGTTATATCTATTTAACTCCTCCGGTGTAACATACATCCGCATTAACCATTTGAAATGTATCAATTTAAGGCGTGCATTTATTGATTTGGTTTGAGCTTCTGTACAAGCCAATTCCCATTGTTCCTCTGAAATTTCAGTTTGCAGATCTTCTTTCCAGTAGTTTAATCTTTTCAGTGAATTTTCACTTGAAGATAGTGTCAATGAGTTATAAAACTCTGAAATAATACCCTTTCTTTTACTATCTTTCATCATCATTTTTTCCAAGGATGAATAAATAGGTCGAGTGAGAGCTTTATTTTGATTTGATCGAATAAAGTTTCTAAGTTGAAGATGTTTAAAAAAATGTGTTCTATTGAGATTAAATTTGATCCTCAGCTCTTCAAAAGACATTATGTTGTCTGCACCTGGCAAATATAAATCCTGAATCTTTTGTATCCCTTTTAAATTCCATACTTTAAATACAGCGTCCGCTCTCCCTGGTTTAAAATATTGATTACCCCATATTGGACTAAATTGTGACAATAACTGTGGTTCTTTTAAATAGTTTTTAGCTTCACACCATATTTTGATCATATGCTTTACAAATGGATTTTTAACTTGTTTTTGTAATTTTTTTGCCGAATCTGAGTATATGAATATGGGAAGAGGTAAAGGTAAATTGTATGATTCCATTTCAGTCCAGTGAGGGAGATCATTTGATGAAAAATAATATGTCATAGACCTCAGTTGTGCCGACCAATAATACAACATAAAATTTGGACATTTCAGACCTCCACGATCAAATGGTAAATATAATAAAGACAAACGTAATCTAGCCCTCCTGTTGTTCCATATAAATTCCACTAACTTTTTTTTTATTCTTGAGAATAGATCTAAAGGTGGTGATAAGGGAATGTATTGAAATAAATAAAGTATTTTAGGTAAAATATTACTTTTAAGTATATTGATTCTCCCGATCATCGACATTGGTAGTGACATCCATCTCTGAGTTAACTCACTGATATCTGACATTAAGGCTTCATAGTTGACACTGGCGACTGATTCTAGCTTAGGCATAATTTGGATTCCTAAATATTTAAACTGATTTACAACATTGAATTGATTTACCTCAGGGGCTGAGTAATTTCTCTGGGTCTCATTTAGCATTAATATTGAAGATTTAGTTTTATTTATTTTATATCCTGATATTTCCCCAAAATTCTTTATTAAATTCAACAAGGTTGGAATTGATTTTTTTAGATTCGACATAAACAAAATTATATCATCGGCGTACAGGGAGATTTTATGTTCTGTTGGTCCAACTTTAATTCCATATATTTGTGAATGTAAACGTATCGCTATCGCTAAAGGTTCAATTGCCATAGTAAACAGTAAAGGTGAAAGTGGACAGCCTTGTCGACATCCTCTATTGATTTTTATTGGTTTTGAAATATTGTTATTTGTTAGGATTTCTGCTGTAGCATTATTGTATATTATTTGAACCCATTTTATGAAATTATTTCCAAGTCCAAACCTTTGTAGGACTTCAAAAAGAAAGGGCCATTCAACTCTATCAAAAGCCTTTTCGGCGTCCAATGATAGGAGAGCTGTATCCGGTGCTTCTTTATTAAAATAAATAATATTAAATAGTCTTCTTACATTATGGAAGCCTTGTCTACCCTTTATAAAGCCATTCTGATCTCGATTAATAATATTTGGTAAAATTTCTTGTATTCGTCTTGCTAAAATTTTACAGATTATCTTAAGGTCGGCGTTTAATAGGCTTATTGGTCTCATATTTTCACATTTATTAGAGGGCTTACCTGGTTTTGGCAGCAGTATAATTAAGGCATTATTTATGTATGATGGTAAATTATTATTTTGAAATGCTTCTAAAACCATTTCCAAAAAAGGTTTTATTAATTTATTCTTAAATTTTTTATAAAGGTCAACTGGAAGACCATCTGGTCCTGCACTTTTTCCTGATTTCATATTATCAATGGCTAGCCCAACTTCTTCTTGACTAATTTTAGACTCCAATATCTCCCTGTTTTCATTTGGAATACACGGTATAGATAGTTCGTTCAAAAACCCATTTAGTTTTGTTAAATCAGGTTCATTTTTGGTATCATATAATTTTTCATAGTAATCTCTAAAGGCTCTATTAATTTCTAAAGGATCTATAACTACCTGTCCATTACTTATAATACTGGTAATTGGTGTTTTAATTTCCAATTGTTTAATCTGCCATGCTAATAATTTTCCTGATTTTTCACCTTGTTCATAAAAAGATTGTTTCAATCTTAGAAGACTCGAGGCAGCTCTATTCGCTGATTTTTTGTCGTATTCAGCTCTCAAAATCAGTAATTCATTCTCCAACCTTGGGTCACTTCCTGCATACACTTTTTCCTGAAGATTTTTTATTTTATGTTCCAATTTAGCTCTCTCCTCTCGAGTCTTCTTAGATTTTGATCCTGTATAACTAATAATATGTCCCCTAATAAAAGCTTTGAAAGCCTCCCACTTTACACATGCTGATGTTTGTGTAGTATTGATGTCAAAGAACTCGTCTATCTGTTTTTCTATATACTTGACAAATTCCTCATCCTGAAGCCATTTATGCTGAAATTGCCATCTACCTGATTCCTTTGTCAATTTTTTATCTACATATATTAGACAACAGGGTGCATGATCAGAGATCACGATGTTATCATAAAAGCAGTTTTGAATCTTGGACCTTAATTCTGTGGAAATCAAAAAATAATCAATACGTGAGAATGTCTTGTAGGTACTGGAATAACAAGAATAGGCTTTAACTTGTGGTTTCATTTCTCTCCATATATCTAACAATCTCAATTCTTTCATAAAATGATTAATAGTCATCCTACATCCAATGTGCGTACAATCCAGTCCTGTTGATCTATCCACACCTGGATTCAATGTACAATTAAAATCCCCTGCTATTATATGTTGCCCTGTAAGTGATGATAAGATGAGAAATAAATTAGCAAAGAACTTCTGATCATCTATATTGGGACCATATAAGTTCACAAGATTTATATTTTCTAATAGCAAAGAACCTTGAATGATTACATATCTTCCAAATTTGTCTCCAATTACATTTTTCACTTGAAAAGGAACTGATTTATGTATGAGAGTCATAACTCCCCTGGCTCGGGATGAAAATGAAGAGGTGAATACACTTCCCTGCCATCTACTCCTAATTCTTTTAACATCCTCCTCTATCAGATGAGTTTCTTGTAAAAACACAATTCTTGAACCCATGTCCTTTATTTTATTCATAACTTGTTTAAGTTTTTTTAAATTTTGTAGACCTCTGCAATTCCATGAAGTTAAATTAAGATTAACACTTTGGTCCATGATCAATAGAGAGTTTGGGATTACCTTGCAGTGTAAACATGCTCATACAGAGAAGCAAAAACATGAGTGGTTGAACATTCATCCTACAAACTACACACAAACAAATTTCCCCTTCCCACACTTGTGGCAAACCCCCCAAAATCAAAAGAAAAATTCTGTCTCCCGATATAGCCATCGACCGTTCCACACCCACGGGGAACAGCCTAAGCCACTCCTTCTTCATCCTCCCAATCACCCTAACTCTACTGCTTTTAATGACGTAACATTAACTCTCCTCTGTAGTTTTCCAACTTAACTCCAAAATTTTTAACAACTTTGTACATCATAGTTTTTTTTTTTTTGTTTGTTTGTTTTGTTTTTGTTTTGTTTTTTTAATATATAATACAATCTATATTTTGTAAACTTACTATTTACTTCAAGTCAGTCAGATGCCTGTGCAAATGCTTAATTATTCTACCTTATATTTTGTTCATGCTTAGCTCCCACCAGTCTCTTCTTCTTCTTTGATCTTCTTGATGAACTCCTGCGCCTCCTCTGGGGTCTTGAAGATGTGGGTTCTGCCCTCATACGTGGTCAGCAGTCTCGCAGGATAGATTACACCATGACGAATCCCAAGGTTGCGCAGCTCCTTACGTACGGGATCAAACTGCTTCCTCAATTGTTGGATTCCTGTGGCCAAATCTGGGTAGAACCGCACCTGCTGGTCCTGGTGTTTAATCTCTCCTTTAGCACGTGCAGCGTTGAAGATCTTCATCCTGTCTCTGTTGCTAAGAAACTTCATAATTAAGGTCCTCGGCGGTCCCTTATCTCTCCGTGGGCCAATACGATGTGCTTTTTCCAGAACCACTGCTGATTGCAACTCCTCGCTGCCCAGCACCTCCGGAATCCACTTTTCCAGAAAGGAACATACGTCCCGACCTTCTGATTCCTCTGGAAGACCCACCAGCCTCAAATTATTCTGTCTCGACCGAGATTCCAAATCCAAAATATTATCTTCCAGAGATTTATTTTTTTTTTCCAAAGTGCGCACCTTTAATTGAAGACGGGTGACGTCATCTTCAGCACTAGCGAGACGGAGCTCCATCTGCGCCGTTCGTTCTACACAGTCACCCAATTCCTTTCTTATTCCTTCCAACGCTGTCATAATCCCATCAAATCTAGAGGAAAAGTCCGCTCTCATTGAACTCATGGCAGCCATCAGCGCATCTGCGCCATTCCCCGCAGAAATCGCACCGCCGCCAGCCTCCTCCGCCATATATGGAGCCTTGTTTGCTGCGTCACAGACCTGAAAGTCCGTTAATTTGGACTGTTTCGGCGGCTCGCTTTTTCCTTTTCCTGGTTTTCCAGCCTTAGGCTTCGCCGACATATCCTCGCTCAAATGCTGGGATACGTTCTGTCCCAAATGAGAGAGTTATTTGCCGATTTTTTTCTCCAGGAGCAGAGCAGAGCGAGACACGTCCGTCCTACGTGGCAGCCATAACCGGAAGTCCAGCACTTCAATTTTAGTTCTTGTTTTTAGAACTATTCATGACCAGGCCCCTAAATACATCACTGAGCTGCTTAAAGTGTATAACCCCTCATGGTCTTTGACATCCTCAGATCAACTTTTACTGGCTGTCCCTCGAACTTATTTTAGAACTCGAGGTGATAGAGCCTTTCAGGCAGTGGCACCAAAATTGTGGAATGCTCTACCATTGTCTTTGCGCTCAGTAGTGTTATGACCCGAGCGCCGGTTCTGATCGCGCTCGGGCTAAGTTATTCTCGCTGCCGGCTTTGACAGCTGCGGGCTGTATTCTGGCCTCGCCGGGCTCTTATTGTGAAAGTGCTCGTGGGGCTTCCGCCTGTCAACGGCCGGTCAGCTGATTGTCATTACCGTCGTTAGTGCTTCGCCCTTTTAAGCCCGGCACTGACGACGGTAAGACGCAGGAGTATTAGTCGACATTGGTCAACGTTATGTCTGAGTGGCTTCGTCCTGCCAAGCCCTGGGTCTGCGCCTCATCATACTTGAGAGTGCCGTAGACCTTCATGTCAGGTTCGTCATCATAGTTTTGTCACAGTTAGCTCGTAGCGGCTGGGTTAGCCCTACGAGCCCAAGTCTCAGTCATGTGTGTGTTTAGCCCTAAGGGGTTCATAGTTGTGTTTTGTCACATCTGGAAATAAATAACATCTTAGCCAAACTCTCTGGTGAACTCTGTGGCGTCTCTTGGTGATCCGCGAGGATCACCACATGACAGTATACTCCTGCCAGGTCGCCCAAACAGGGGCGCCGCATTGAGATGCCGTTTCACCGGGAGTTTGTGCCTTTATTGGACTGTTGTTTCTTCTCGTTTGGGTGTCAACGTCTGGAGAATGCCGTCTTCCAGGGGCCGCGGTCGGCGTCTGGACCAGGAGCTAGCGAGCGCGTTGGAATACGCCGATGGGGTGCTCCTCGCCTCTACATTTGACGACACCTCCAGTTACATGCGTTGGCATCTGGGCGTCGCTGAGGAGTATCTGGACAGCCTTCGAGCCCTCGACTACGACGATCATCCGGAGGTGATATCGAGGTGGGAGGAACTCGCCGCTCAGCGCGAGGTTCTTCGTGGGCTGGAGGAGGAAGAGAGCGGGAAGCAGAGGAGGAGGCATCCTCGCTCCCCGCGTTGGTGTCCCGTTCCCGTCCCGGAGCAGGTCCAGGAGTACGCGCTGTCTGGGGGCCGACGAGGACGTCGGTGTAACGGCGCGGGCAACCCTCAGCGGAATCCCCGGCTGGACTCGCTGCCGGCGTATCCTGTCAGCGAATCTTCGAGAGCGGCCCCACCTCGTTTTCCTAGGGGGCCCTCTGTCGCCATCCAGCAGGGAGAAGGAGGAACAACGTCCCCCACAGCAGGAACCATCTCTGCCACAGAAGGAAGGCAAGTGATCGTTTGTTTGTCACATCTTAATAATGATCTGCCTTGTCTGACTCCTGGGGGCGGAGTTCGGGGTTCGCAGCCCCCCGAGCTCCCTCCACCTGCAGTGGATGAAATTATTAAACCTACTGCCTCTGTGTTCTCCCCCGTTGAGCGGTCCGTGACGCCAGGCCAGCGTCGCTGGACGAAGAGGGCCCCTGCAGTGCTGGATAGCCTGCATCTGGCCCTACAGTCACGTCTTGGACGGAGGAGAGGAGCGGACTGCGGCCCGGAGCCTGAGCCGACGAAGAAGCGTCCTCAGGTCTCCTCGCCGGAGCGGTCCGAGTCGGTGGGTCAAGGGTTCCCTGCCTCCACGCCATACGGGTCGTCGGCGTGGACGACAGCGTGGGAGGAACCTGAGGCTGCTGATGACATCGTGCCAGCTGCGGAGCCCGACGCAGCTGAGTCCGAGTCAGCTGACGAGAGTCGCCCTGAACCCGGATCGTCGGAGTTCTGGGTGGCAACGGAACCCGAGTGCAGGCAAGTGCTCCCTCTTATGTCTCTGTCCTCTTTTGTTGAGCATTTTTGCCTGCCTCTCGGGGAGACGAGTGAGGAGCAGCCGTCTGCTGCGTCCGAGCTTGTCTCGCTGGGTTCCGTTGCTACCGGTGATGCTGATCCTGGTTTTTCTGTCCCCGAGCTTTGTTTTAGTGTCGCCGGCGGGGAACGGGTCAGAGTCACCGAGGTGGAGGTCCCAGGTTCGGGGGTGGAGTTCGTCAGCGGAGCTGCACCGAAGGCCCAATCGGGTCCCACCGCAGGGGCGGTTTTGGCCCAATCGGGGTCCGACGTGGGTTCGTCGGAGGCCCAATCGGGGTACACCGCGGGTGCGGTTCTGGCCCAATCGGGGCCCAACGTGGGTGCAGCTGGGACCCAATCTGGGTCCAGCGGTGATGCAGCGCGAGCGTGGTCCATTGGCGGAGGAGGAGCTGCAGACCCTTCTTCGCGGAGCGGATTCTTGGCTCGTCCTGCTCATCAATCCCCTCAGAATCACCGCCCCTTTTCATCATCGCCGGGGGCCATGGGGGTCCCCGGTTCTCCCGAGTTTTGTTCTCGTCAGGGAGGCCGCTGCGGGTTGTTGATGCCCTGGACTGGTGGCTGAGGGACACGGGTCGGCCGCCGGAGGGACTGTTTCGCCGGTTCAGCGCCTCAGTTCGGCCACCCGACCTGTTATGTGTGCCATGGGGCTACCTAGTTCGACCACCGGAGAAGCAGACGTGCGGGACTTTGGACTCTGGTGAGCCGCCTGGTCCGCCTCCGTTGACCATCGGTCGACATAAACTGTCGGGGGGTGGTAGTGGTCCCTGGGTGTGTCTCAGTATTTGTGCTTTTTTTTTTTGTTGTCCTGGTTATTTTGTATCTAGTGCTCATGCCTTTGTTTTGAAAGCCACAGTCAAATCATAGTCATGTTATGTCAAAGCAATTTTGGATTGTCTCTTGTGTTTTTGAAAGCCACAGTCTAGCCATAGTAAAGTTATGTTAAGCAATTTTAGATTGCTTCATGTGTGTTTGCAGTAGCCCTGCTGGCTTATGTATAGTCTGGGTAGAGCGTGTAGTGCTCTGTTTTGTTTTTTTTGTTTCATGTATAGTTTGGTTTGAGCGAGTAATGCTCTGTTTTTGTTTCATAGTCTGGTATGAGCGGGTAATGCTCTGTTTTTGTTTTTTATGTATAGTCTGGTATGAGCGTGTAATGCTCTGTTTCTGTCTTGTATAGTTTGATATGAGCGAGTAGTGCTCTGGGTTTTTTTTTTGTTTTTGTTTTTGTTTCATGTAGTCTGGTATGAGCGGGTAATGCTCTGTTTTTTGTTTTTTCATGTTAAGTCTGGTATGAGCAGGTAATGTGTTCTTGTATCTAGTTTATCTGAACCTATAGTTCTGGTTTTTGTTTTCCTTTGTACATTTTTTTCTTGTTAGTCTTGTCATTGTCTTGTATGGTTTTTTTGTCTTGTCATTGTCTTGTATGGTTTTTTGTCTTGTTCATGGGTTGGTTTCTCTCCCTTCGCACCTGTCCCCCAACCTCCCACCCTGGGGGGGGGGGGGGGGCAGGGTTGTTCCTTGGGGCTTTTGGAGTCCGCCCGTGGAGGGAGGGTACTGTTATGACCCCAGCGCCGGTTCTGATCGCGCTCGGGCTAAGTTATTCTTGCTGCTGGCTTTGACAGCTGTGGGCTGTATTCTGGCCTCGCCGGGCTCTTATTGTGAAAGTGCTCGGTGGGGCTTCCGCCTGTCAACGGCCGGTCAGCTGATTGTCATTACCGTCGTTAGTGCTTCGCCCTTTTAAGCCCGGCACTGATGACGGTAAGACACAGGAGTATTAGTCGACATTGGTCAACGTTACGTCTGAGTGGCTTCGTCCTGCCAAGCCCTGGGTCTGCGCCTCGTCATACTTGAGAGTGCTGTAGACCTTCATGTCAGGTTCATCATCATAGTTTTGTCACAGTTAGCTCGTAGCGGCTGGGTTAGCCCTACGAGCCCAAGTCTCAGTCATGTGTGTGTTTAGCCCTAAGGGGTTCATAGTTGTGTTTTGTCACGTCTGGAAATAAATAACATCTTAGCCAAACTCTCTGGTGAACTCTGTGGCATCTCTTGGTGATCCGCGAGGATCACCACATGACAAGTAGACTCTCTTGACGCTTTTAAAAAGCAGCTGAAGACACTCCTGTTTAAATAGGCTTTTTAGTTTGATTATGGATTATGGTTTTTATGTTTTTAATGTCTTTATACTTGTTTTTCAATGCCTTTATTGTTGTATTTGTGATTGTGTGTTTTATTTTATTGTGAAGCACTTCATGATTCTTTCTGTGAGAAGTGCTATATAAATAAATTTTACTTACAGTGGGGGAAAAAAGTATTTAGTCAGCCACCAATTGTGCAAGTTCTCCCACTTAAAAGATGAGAGAGGTCTCCAATTTTCATCATAGGTATACCTCAACTATGAGAGACAAAATGAGAAAAAAAAAATCCAGAAAATCACATTGAAGGATTTTTAATGAATTATTTGGTAAATTCCTCAGTAAAATAAGTATTTGGTCACCTACAAACAAGCAAGATTTCTGGCTCTCACAGACCTGTAACTTCTTCTTTAAGAGGCTCCTCTGTCCTCCACTCGTTACCTGTATTAATGGCACCTGTTTGAATTCTTTATCAGTATAAAAGACACCTGTCCACAACCTCAAACAGTCAGACTCCAAACTCCACTATGGCCAAGACCAAAGAGCTGTCAAAGGACACCAGAAACAAAATTGTAGACCTGCACCAGGCTGGGAAGACTGAATCTGCAATAGGTAAGCAGCTTGGTGTGAAGAAATCAACTGTGGGAACAATTATTAGAAAATGGAAGACATACAAGACCATTGATAATCTCCCTCGATCTGGGGCTCCACGCAAGATCTCATCCCGTGAGGTCAAAATGATCACGAGAATGGTGAGCAAAAATCCCAGAACCACACGGGGGGACCTAGTGAATGACCTGCAGAGAGCTGGGACCAAAGTAACAAAGGCTACCATCAGTAACACACTACGCCGCCAGGGACTCAAATCCTGCAGTGCCAGACGTGTCCCCCTGCTTAAGCCAGTACATGTCCAGGCCCGTCTGAAGTTTGCTAGAGAGCATTTGGATGATCCAGAAGAGGATTGGGAGAATGTCATATGGTAAGATGAAACCAAAATAGAACTTTATTGTAAAAACTCAACTTGTTGTGTTTGGAGGAGAAAGAACACCATACCTACTGTGAAGCATGTGGGTGGAAACAGCATGCTTTGGGGCTGTTTTTCTGCAAAGGGACCAGGACGACTGATCCGTGTAAAGGAAAGAATGAATGAGGCCATGTATCGTGAGATTTTGAGTGAAAACCTCCTTCCATCAGCAAGGACATTGAAGATGAAACGTGGCTGGGTCTTTCAGCATGACAATGATCCCAAACACACCACCTGGGCAACAAAGGAGTGGCTTCGTAAGAAGCATTTCAAGGTCCTGGAGTGGCCTAGCCAGTCTCCAGATCTCAACCCCATAGAAAATCTTTGGAGGGAGTTGAAAGTCCGTGTTGCCCAGCGACAGCACCAAAACATCACTGCTCTAGAGGAGATCTGCATGGAGGAATGGGCCAAAATACCAGCAACAGTGTGTGAAAACCTTGTGAAGACTTACAGAAAACGTTTGACCTCTGTCATTGCCAACAAAGGGTATATAACATAGTATTGAGATGAACTTTTGTTATTGACCAAATATTTATTTTACCGAGGAATTTACCAATTAATTCATTAAAAATCCTTCAATGTGATTTTCTGGATTTTTTTTTTCTCATTTTGTCTCTCATAGTTGAGGTATACCTATGATGAAAATTGGAGACCTCGCTCATCTTTTAAGTGGGAGAACTTGCACAATTGGTGGCTGACTAAATACTTTTTTTCCCCACTGTACTTATTTACAAAAAACTCTAACATGCGTTACACTACTGCACAGGTGTCAAACTCATTCCATGGAGGGCCAAGACCCTGCAGGTTTTACCTCCACCCAGTGTCTTCAACAGGTGCTTTCACTGAATTTCTTCCCACTGATTGCTGATCAGTGAAAACACCTGCTGATGACACTGGGTAGAAGCAAAACATGCAGGGTCTTGGCCCTCCATGGAATGAGTTTGACACCCCTGCACTACTGGAAGGAGTGCAACCAAGAGAAAAGCTACAAAATGAAGAGAATAGACTATTGGGAATAATTTAATACATCCTCAGGGAACAAATACAAGAATGTAGGTTGTAAATGTAATTCTGATAGTGTTTAGGCCAGCAGAAAAGGCTTTGCTGGCCCTGAGGGTCCACCACTGTTTAATACATCCTCATAGATCAAATATCAGAATGTAGGGTGTAAATGTAGGCCAGTGATTCTGGCAGTGTTTAGGCCAGCAGAGAAGGCTTTGCTGGGCCTGACCACCCACCACTAAGTTTAAGATATTTTAATCTTGCCTTGATTTCACTTTTTGCAGTGCAAAATGCAAGTAGGAAAAAAATAAAATATAAATAAAATTAATTATATCTAATCAGTGTTTAAGTAATGTGTACTGAGCTCAAAATCTAATGAATCAGGGACATGCTACTCTCAAAAGAAAGCACAACAGTATTTGCTTTAGTTCTTTCATGCATATTCAGCATTTGACGCAGAATAAATCATCTGCAACATCAGGCAGCATAGTGCAGTGATGCATTGGTAATGGTCTGCTAGAAATTAATGAATTTTCAATAAAGTTCTGAGCACATTATTGAAAAAGGGCTTTAAGGTGCACTCAGCATTTTACCATGTTTCATATTTTGGGGTTGCAGCCATAAGATTTACATTCACTTCTCTTTTGTCATTCCCTGCAAAAATCGAGGTGGTGATGGCCGTGGCTCAGCTGTATTTCCATCTTGCCCCTAAAGCAGAAGTCGGTGTGATTGCCAAGGCCCTGGTCCGTCTCCTTAGGAGCCACAGGTGAGCTTTTCTGTCTCTAATGGGAAATATTTCAGTTCTAATTGCTATAGTGGCATATTCTTATAATAACCAATCCAACAATCTCCCTTAAAATAAAACTAAAACACAGATTGAAGTGTGAAAAAACACAGCTAAGTGAGAGAAAAGAAATCCTTAATGACCACAAAACCCAAGAAATTGGAAAACAGCATGACAACAAAATAACAAGTGAGAGTAATAAATGTGTCTCTATAGCCCTTTAGCAGAAAATGAAATTAAACAGGGACTTCAGTGAAGCTGGAGTAAACATGAAAGCATAAACCATGAGGAGTGATGGCTGCACAAAAGGTGGCTGTTTTGGCTATAAGTCTCACACACTATCAACTTTTTTTATTGAAAAAGGGATTTTTTAGATGTGGGTTTGGCATATAATGGGTTCATCAGTCAGTAGCGACTAAACAGCACCATGTCTCCATGGAGGATTTGTCTGAAACTTGCCATACTGTTATGTATTTTGGCTTACTGCGGCACCCGTCGTAGTGTCTTGTAAAATGCATTATGGGTAATGTAGTGTATGTTGAGTGTGTTGTCGTTGGCTGTGTGCTATGAGTTGCTGCTCGCCAATAAACCGTTAACGGTACGTCGATGGTCCGAGTTATTATTCGTTATATCGAGTAACGTAACGGGTGAAAGATATAACAAAAAGTGGCGACAAGGACGTCTGGACCGACGCTGCAGTCCGCGACGGAGGAGAGTTTTTTTTGTCGTGTTTTTCCCGCCGCTACTTCGTGCTGACAGGGTGATACACCGCGCCACTGTGCTGAGGTGGATGCTGCGGGCTGTCTGCTAAGCGGGGAGGAGCGGAGCAGTGGAAATCGTTAAGGACAAAAAAAAAATAAAATAAAAAACTCCGTGAGTAACGCCGGAGGGAAGAAACGACGTTACAGAAAGGAGCCGCGAGGGAAAGAGCGACATTCAACCAGGAGTGTTAAAATGGCTGGAGTCATTGGCTCTATCGGGCCCTTTGATGAGAGCGCGGAGCAATGGAGCTCCTATACAGAGCGCTTTGATTATTTCGTCACGGCCAATGGAATAACGGATGAAAAGTTAGTGCCCACTTTTCTGTGTGTGATGGGTCCCAAGACATTTAACCTACTACGTAACCTCCTACAGCCAGTAAAGCCAGGCTTTAAAACCTATAAAGAGCTGGTGGACACACTGACCCACCACTTCTCACCCAAGCCTCTAGTGATTGCAGAAAGATACAGGTTTCACAGACGTAACCAAGAAGAGGGTGAGTCTGTTAACATGTTTGTTGCAGCACTACGCAAGTTAGCCGAACACTGTGAATTTAAAGATGTTTTAAATGACACATTAAGAGACAGGCTTGTGTGTGGACTACGAAACGAAGCAGCACAGAAGAAGTTACTCACAGAAAGTGATTTGACGCTTGAAAGAGCCATTAACATTAGTGTGATGATGGAGATGGCTTCCAAAGAAGCACACCAACTGCATGCTACAGGCAGAGTACATAAGCTCAACAGTGGTAAAACCAATGCAACAGGCCATGTTTCCGCTGTGGCAAGGTGGGACACCTTCCTAATGACTGTTGGTACAAAGAGATGGACTGTAACAACTGTGGGAAAAAAGGCCACGTGGAGCGGGCATGTAGAAGCAAAAGGAGCAAAGACAAAGGCCCAAAGACAAGGAATAAAAGTGACATGGTAAAATACAAAAAGAAAAGAAATGTTCACACAGTTAAACATGGCGAGGACAGAGTGAGCGACTCCTCAGAGGAAGAGGTGTCAACTGCAATAAATACTGTCCAGATTATGAATGTGAATGAAGGCTCAGAAGGCTTTTGGACTAAACCAAAAGTGGAGGGACATTTTATTAAAATGCAGATAGACACCAGATCAAAGGCATCACTTGTGTCGCATGGCATTTACAAGAAGTTTCTGAAACATCATCCACTCCGACCTTCAGACACCGTCTTCAGGGCGTATACTGGACACCGAGTGCCCATGAAAGGGATGACAGAGGTAACTGTTCAGTACAATGGTCAAACTGCTGAGCTTCCAGTTTATGTTACCAAGAACAACTGTCCAGCTATAATGGGGCATGTGTGGCTAAAGAAAATCCAACTTGACTGGCAAGAAGTAAGGAAGCTGTCACACAGTTCCACTCAGCTGCAGGCCATACTGGAAAAGCACAAAAAGGTTTTTCGTGATGAGTTAGGCAGCATGAAAAAAATTATAATGAAGCTGCATGTCAAACCTGACAGTAAACCAGTGTTTATGAAAGCCAGACCAGTGCCGTACGCCATCAGACCAAAGGTGGAGGCTGACTTGGATGCTCTGGTCAAGAATGGAGTTCTGGAGCCTGTGACAACCAATGAGTGGGCCACGCCCATAGTTCCAGTACCCAAAAAGGACGGAGGAATCCGGACCTGTGGAGACTTTAAGGTAACAGTAAACCCTGTACTAACAGCAGAGCAGTATCCCCTTCCACTGATTGATGACTTATTTGCGGGGCTGAGTGGGGGACAAAAGTTCAGCAAAATAGATCTCAACCAGGCTTATTTACAAATGCATGTAGACGAGCAGTCACGTGAAATGCTGACTATCAACACCCATAAAGGACTCTTCAGATACTGCAGACTGCCTTTTGGCATCACATCTGCTCCAGCACTTTTTCAGCGAGCTATGGATCAAATCCTGAGTGGATTACCAGGAGTGCAGTGCTACCTGGATGATATCCTGTGTACAGGAGCAGATGATGAAGAGCATCTGCGCAACTTGGATGCAACTCTCACGAGACTGGAGGAGTATGGATTGAGAATCCGCAAGGATAAATGCGAGTTTTTCCAGTCATCCGTGGAATACTTAGGTCATGTGATCGATGCTAAGGGGCTGCACACTGCACCATCGAAAATCACAGCCATTGTGGATGCACCTCCACCCCAAAATGTCAGTCAGCTGAAGTCTTTCTTAGGACTGCTGAACTATTATGGACGTTTCATACCAAATTTGGCATCACTATTAAAACCACTGCATAACCTGCTGCGCAAAGAGGAAGCATGGAGGTGGACAGCAAGCTGTCAGGAAGCTTTTCAGAAGGCAAAGGATGCGCTGACTGCATCAGAGGTTCTGACCCACTTCAACCCATCACTTCCGATCCAGCTTGCCTGCGACGCCTCTCCTTATGGCGTAGGGGCGGTGATTTCCCACGTAATGCTAGACGGTGAGGAAAAGCCAATCGCTTTTGCGTCAAGGACATTAAACAAGGCAGAAGCTAACTATGCTCAACTAGAAAGAGAAGCTCTGAGCATTGTGTTTGGTGTGAGAAAATTCCACCAGTACTTGTATGGACGGAAGTTTACACTTTTTACTGACCACCGACCTCTCACAACCATCCTTGGACCATACACAGGAATACCATCTCTTGCAGCGTCCCGACTGCAGAGGTGGGCGTTGCTGTTGTCAGGACACTCCTATGACATCAGGTATCGAAAGTCAGACTGTCATGGTAATGCAGATGGGTTATCCAGATTACCACTTCCTGTCATGAAGCCAGAGTCAAGCACTGTGGACATCTTCTACTTCACAGAGGTAGAAAACGCACCTGTTTCAGCTGTGCAGGTGAAAAAGGGGACTAGAAATGACCCTGTGTTGTCTGCAGTCATGGACTTGATCATTAAAGGACAACCTGCGGGTGATGACGCAACCTTGAAGCCCTTCCTTGGGAAGTGGACAGAATTGTCTGTTCAGTCGGGTTGTTTGCTGTGGGGGAGGAGAGTGATTATTCCCCTGTCATGTCGAACAAAAGTGTTACAGCAACTTCACGCAGGACATAGTGGAATCGTGAGAATGAAAGAAATAGCGAGAAGCTATTTTTGGTGGCCAAACATTGACAAGCAGATTGAAGAAATAGCCAAAAGTTGTTCATCGTGTCACAAGGTACGGAACAACCCACCATTGGCTCCTCTCCATCCCTGGGAGTTCCCACAGGAGCCATGGCATCGTGTGCACATTGACTTTGCAGGTCCGTTTGAGGACAGAATGTTTCTCATTGCTGTGGATGCACATAGTAAATGGCCTGAAGTGGCTATTATGAGGTCAACCACCACAGAGAAGACCACAGAGGCATTAGGAGAAACGTTTAGCCGTTTTGGGTCTCCTACACAACTAGTTTCTGACAATGGACCTCAGTTGGTTTCACAAGAAATGGATGCTTTTCTACAAGCTAATGGAGTGCAGCACATTAAATCAGCTCCATACCATCCTGCGACGAACGGCCTTGCAGAAAGGCTTGTGCAGACAATGAAACATGCATTGAAAGCATCACAAGGTCAAGGAACACTGCATCAGAGGCTGCACAAGTTCCTGCTAAACTACCGCAACACTCCACATGCAATCACAAAGACAACCCCTGCTAGTCTGATGTTCAAGAGAGATCTGCGCACTACCTTTGACCTTTTGAAACCCTCAGGATTAAAGGACACTGTGCAAAAGCAACAAGAGAAACAAATTATGCACAGAGGACATCGGGCAAAGGACAGAGCGTTCACGTCAGGAGAATCTGTGCTGGCCAGGAACTACAGAGGTGAACCTAAGTGGGTTCCTGCAACTGTTATCGCACAAACTGGACCAGTCTCATATACAGTTCAAACCACTGACAGTGTTTGGAAAAGGCACGTGGATCAACTCCTGCAGACACCACCAGCGCCTGCAGAACCGTCTCTTGGATATCCTAACGATGCACTCACCAACTCACCACTTTGTCTACCTACACCAGTGCAGAACTCAACCACTTCAGAGACTGGAGTTCCAGCTGGAGATGTGACATCTTCTTCTGCATCAGCACCAGAAGCAACCTCCACATTAGAAAGAACACAGACTCATGTTCCTGCAGAGCGCCGATACCCTACCAGGGAGCGACGACCTCCTGTCCGTCTGAGTTATTAGACTAGACAGCAACTGACCCACATTTATGGGGCAGAATAATCCCCAGGGGTACAGTTATGGGATGAGGCAGTCTACCGTCACTCCTAAGGTAGCATAATAATTAAAGAAAAAAAAAAGAGAGACAAACAAAGACATAAGAATTGCAGCAGACACTTGATATCTCCTATAGGACATTTATTGTAAGAGGGGAGGAGATGTTATGTATTTTGGCTTACTGCGGCACCCGTCGTAGTGTCTTGTAAAATGCATTATGGGTAATGTAGTGTATGTTGAGTGTGTTGTCGTTGGCTGTGTGCTATGAGTGGCTGCTCGCCAATAAACCGTTAACGGTACGTCGATGGTCCGAGTTATTATTTGTTATATCGAGTAACGTAACGGGTGAAAGATATAACACATACCATACAATACATTTCATAGACTTTTCATTGTTCAGTCAGTGGTGCTTGAGCCTGCAACAGAATCCAGTGGAACTTGTGTACTTAAAGCAACACTATGTAAGATTTTCACCTTGAATGAATGAATGAATCTTTATTTCAGATAGATTAAAAGTAAAGATTAAAAAGAAACAGAATAATATAACAAAGGCGAAAAAATCCAACAAGGTCAAATTAAACAATAACTCCTCTGATTATACAGTTCAACATAAGTTATCCGAACCTTAAAATGTTTCCAAAATTATTTTGATGGTACACCA
Source organism: Pholidichthys leucotaenia (assembly GCA_020510985.1). Lineage (NCBI taxonomy): Eukaryota > Metazoa > Chordata > Actinopteri > Cichliformes > Pholidichthyidae > Pholidichthys > Pholidichthys leucotaenia. Next base: position 47,349,938 of record CM035840.1, read on the forward strand.
GCCTATGGCTGGATGAATGTCACTTCCTCCATAGCCTGAGTGGACCTGCATTGTCTGAAACAGCTCTGTTCTTGGTAGGAACACTGAAAAGACTACAACTATGGTGACCATAACCTCAGTCCCAACAGCCAATCACAGAGCACAACTGTGGCCATCAGCAACTAAGCACCCTGTGATTAACTGCATTAGTCACCATAGTTGTAGTCTTTTCAGTGTTCCTACCTGGAACAAGAAAGTTACATAGTGCTGCTTTAAAGGAAACAATCATTTACTTTTTCAGTGCTGTGTACATGATTTTGGGTATCTGGAGTGGCCACCACCAAAAGAACTGTGAAAAACACAATGCTCTTAGTTTGTTAGGGTCTCGTTAGGTCGGATTCAGTGACCCCTTCATTGGAATGATACCACCTATTTTACTGACATATTCCAGTCAAGCCCAAGTTAGCTTAGCCGAGCGACCATGATTTTTTTAATAATTACTCACTCAAAGTGTTCCCTTTATTTTTTTGAGCAGTACACACACACACACACACACACACACACACACACACACACAGAGTGGTGTGAAAAAGTGTTTGCCCCCTTCCTGATTTCTCATTTTTGTAGGTTTGTCACACCTAAATGTTTCAGATCATCAAACAAATTTAAATATTGCACAAAGATAACACAAGTTAACACAAAATGCATTTTTTTAAATGAAGGTGTTTATTATTAAGGGGGAAAAAATCCAAATCTACATGTCCCTGTGTGAAAAAGTGATTTAAAATATAAATTAACTGTGGTTTAACACATCTTTGGAAAGCTAAGTTCAATTTCTCTAGCCACACCCAGGCCTGATTACTGCCACACCTGTTCTCAATCAAAAAAATCACTTAATTAGGACCTGCCTGACAAAGTGAAGTTGACAAAAAGGTCCTCAAAAGCTAGACATCATGCTGTGATCCAAAGAAATTTGTCATGTTCAGGGTCGTGACCCTGAGCATGATTGTCAGCTGTGGGTTAATTATTACTTGTTAATTTCCAGCTGGCGGATTGAGCTGGCTCTCCTCCAGTCCCACAGCCATGCATCCCTCTCACCAGGCATCCACCAGCAGTACGTTCACCACATTCTCACTCACACACTCATACATGCACACACCCATTCACACACATTCATTTTCACTCTTATACTCACACACATGCATCCATACACTAGTTCAATCAGTCATGCACCTGTTGCCACACGGCTGGTCTGCCTGCTGTCATTAGGGCTGTGCATAAATAGCGGGGCAGCTAGTCCAGCTGATGTGGCAGCTTTGTTATGTCAACGTTTGGACATCCAGTCTTGCTGTGGTTGGTTCTTCCCTGGACTTTAAGTGTGTTGTCCCCCCAGAGCCTCGCGGCTCTGACGCCTTAGTAAGTCTACCCTTGTGCCTTTTCCTCCGCTCCAGCCTGTTTGAGCGCGTGAGGCATTCATTGAACAACCAAGCTTGTAGCGGGGTGTTTTTCCCTTTCTGTGACTGTTTTTTGGACTAATTGTACATTTTCACCCATTGTAAATAAACACGTTTCTTGCGCTGCACGTCGGGCTCGCTGCCATTTAATGTGTTCGCTGCACAGTTTGCACAGTGAACATGACAGAAGCTGCCACCAACAGGGCCCGAGCGAGTAAGTAACGTGTTACTCATTTTTTGCTTTTTTTCACTTACCTGTCTGGAGCATGATGTCTCGGTCCAGCTGACGTGGACGGCCAACGGGACATCCCAGTTTGGAGGAGGTATGGGCAGCCGCGTACATCCGGGCCTTTCTGCGCGCTGCTGAGGACGCCTGTGGCCCCGGGGAACGGTGGGACTGCCTCACCGAGGCTCAGGATATTCTGGCAGCTCACCCAGGCCTCTGGAATAATCCCCAGTACGCCGAACTACTATCCTCCATCTGTGCGTTCGAACAGGCTTTCCCCGACCTGAAGAGAAGGGCTCTTCGGACAAAGCCCAAATAAAGACGCCCTTTTCCGCTGGCAGCCATCTTCTCTTCTCCTCCGTCCACCACTCCAAGATGGCGTCCACCAGGTTGGCAGCGTCAACGACACCCGGATTCCCAGAGGATAAATCCAGCCAGGCCAACTGCTCCCACACCGAGCCCCGTTACCTCTACAGCGGATCGTCTTCAGTCCCTAGCAGTTCCATCTGCAGGACTCCCTTCCGCATCTGCAGCGAGGTCATCTTCCCTGGCTCGTTCTCTGGCGACAGTGGGGCATTTGCCTTCATCACCTTGGTCTACCATCCCTGAGGCAAGAGGGGCGGCTCCCAAGTCATCTTCTAAGGAGCCAGACACCGCCTTTCCCGGACGGACGGGTGGAGACGCCCAAACAGCAGCAGCGGCGAATCTGACCATCAATAGAGGAAAAAGGCAAGTTTCTTTTCATTTTACTCACATTAATAATGAAATGTCTTGCCTGATTCCCGGTAGGGAGGCTCAGGGTAAGCAGTCCCCTGAGCTCTCCCCACCTGCTGCTGTTAAGAACTGTTCTCCAGCCATCTCTCCTCTTTCCTTGGTGGCCCTGCCGGAACCGGAGCCGAGCTGTTTGGATCAGGAGGAGCCAAAGGTCCGGGAGGGGGATCCCCTCGCAGCTTTGGTGAACCAGGTCCCAGCTCCCACGCCGGAGGAGTCACCAGTGTGGATCATGGCAGCTGGGGACATTAAGACTGCTGAGACCATCACGCCTGCTGTGGAGGCCGCCACAGCAGAGTCAGCACCCGAGCAGAACCTCGTGGAACCAGGACCTGAGGAGACATCACCCAGCTCGTCAAAGTCCTGGACAGCGGTAGAGCTTGAGCTACAGCAAGTACTCTCTTTTGTCTTTCTCCTTTCCATAATTGAGCACTTTTGCCTAGCTTTAGGTGAGGAGAGCCAGCTGCAGCCAAACGCTACATCTAAGCTCACCTCCCCGGGCTCTGCCACTGCCGGCGACTCTGACCCTTCCCTCTCTCTCTCTGAGTTCATTTCCAGAGTCGTGGGAGAGAGTCTCCCATCGCTGGAGGAGGCTGCGGATCCAGGTTTGCCACCGGAGGTCACCAAGGTTCCGGACGTGGTGGTTGTCAGGGGCACCCGGTCCCAGTGCAGGGTGCCAGTGATCGACCGTCTCCTCGCTTGGGTGGTCAATGGGTTGGCTGGCCCATGGCCAAGATGGCATTGGGGTCAGCAGTGGCCCAGTCGGATCCCACCGCGGGTGCAGCAGGGGTCCAGCTGGACTCCATCGTGGGTGTAGCAATGGCTCGGTCGGGGTCCATCGAGGGTGCAGCAGGTTTCCAGCCCCATGCCGGGACCATCGAGGGTGCAGCCACACTCCAGCCCTACGTTGGGACCACCGGGGGTGCCACAGGACAGTTTGGGGATGGCGGGGTCTTCCTTTCCATTGTGGAGGCCCTGTGGGTGTTCCTCCTCTATCTGCCGGGTACCATCGGGGTCCTTCTCCCTTCACCGCCAGTGACCACAGGGGTCCCTCTTTCCCTGTCTGGCCACCCACCACTCAGCCTTCCAGTGGGTAGGCCACCACCTCGTCTGCCCTTCCGGTCCTGGTGGCCTAATCGTGTGGGCAGGCTGCCTGAAGGATTTGGTTCCCGGGTCAAGTGGCCCTTTTTCTCTGGCAGGCCGCCTGATACTGTTCTGCAGGCCGCCTGCTGGCCCTGGGATTTCGGTCGGCCCCCTGAACTTATGGCAACCTGCTGGGCCTTGGACTCTGGTCAGCCCCCGGAACTGTGGGACTCTTGGGGATGGGGTGGGTTAGTTTAGTTTTGGGGTTGGGGAGTGTTGTGTTGTTTTTGTGGTGATTTGCCCATTATATTCTGTCCCTCCTAACCTGTTTTTCCCCCACCTCCCACCCTGGGTTGTTGTGTGTTTTTTTTTGAATGGGGGAGGGGTAGGTTGTGTTTTTCCTGGATGGTACAGTGGGTGTCTGGTATCCACCCTTTGGGGGGGGGACACTGTCATGTTCAGGGTCGTGACCCTGAGCATGATTGTCGGCTGTGGGTTAATTATTGCTTGTTAATTTACAGCTGGCGGATTGAGCTGGCTCTCCTCCAGTCCCACAGCCATGCATCCCTCTCACCAGGCATCCACCAGCAGTAGGTTCACCACATTCTCACTCACACACTTATACATGCACACACACATTCACACACATTCATTTTCACTCTTATACTCACACACACGCATCCATACACTAGTTCAATCAGTCACGCACCTGCTGCCACACAGCTGGTCTGCCTGCTGTCATTAGGGCTGTGCATAAATAGCAGGCCAGCTAGTCCAGCTGATGTGGCAGCTTTGTTATGTCAGCGCTTGGACATCCAGTCTTGCTGTGGTTGGTTCTTCCTTGGACTTTAAGTGTGTTGTCCCCCCAGAGCCTCGCGGCTCCGAAGCCTTAGTAAGTCTACCCTTGTGCCTTTTCCTCCGCTCCAGCCTGTTTGAGCACGTGAGGCATTCATTGAACAACCGAGCTTGTAGCAGGGTGTCTTTCCCTTTCTGTGACTGTTTTTTGGACTAGTTGTACATTTTCACCCATTGTAGACAAACACGTTACTTGCTCTGCACGTCGGGCTCGCTGCCATTTAATGTGTTCGCTGCGCAGTTCACGCAGTGAACATGACAAAATTAAGGAACAATTGAGATCTATCAGTCTGGAAAAGGTTTTAAAGCCATTTCTAAAGCTTTGTGACTCCAGCAAACCACAGTAAGAGCCATTATCTACAAATGGTGAAAACATGGAACAGTGGTGAACCTTCCCAGGAGTGGCTGGCCAACCAAAATCACCTCAAGAGCGCAGTGACGACTCATCCAAGAGGTCACAAAAGACCCCACAACAACATCCAAAGAACTGCAGGCCTCACTTGCCTCAGTTAAGGTCAGTGTTCATGACGCCACCATAAGAAAGAGACTGGGCAAAAATGGCTTGCATGGCAGAGTTCCAAGACGAAAACCACTGCTGAGCAAAAAGACATAAAGGCTCGTCTCAGTTTTCCCAGAAAACATCTTGATGATCCCCAAGACTTTTGGGAAAATACTCTGTGAACTGACGAGACAAAAGTTGAACTTTTTGGAAGGTGTGTGTCCCATTACATCCAGCGTAAAAGTAACACAGCATTTCAGAAAAGGAACATCATACCATGTGACGACGAGGTGTCACCACTGGTATGATTTATTGTATGTGTGATTGTTATATTTGTGATATTGTAAATGTTATGACTGTTGTAAAAGTACACACACTATCTCTATGATCTGTCTGTGACTAATTGAATGCCCTTGTTGAGATAATTGCTATGGTTAATTATTTGGGTAAAAACATTTGGTAAATTATTTAGTCCACATACCTTTGCCAACATGCTTCCTGTGGGTGTCCAGGCAAAAGACTCTGTTAGGGGTTGAGGGCCTTTTTATAGGACACCTGCAGGAAGGAAACATGTATTGTAAGTTAGAGGGGAGGTTTAGATTTTGTAAATAGGGGTTTGAAGTATTTATTGAATTATTTATAGTGCTATTTATAGTGTTATTTATTTCTGTGTTATTTATATGTATTTTGTATAGTTGGGAATTATTCATGTATTTTTAGACATCAGTGGGTATTTGTGGAAAACAGAATAATGTTATTGTTTTACCTAGGACATGGTATGTCCTGATTAACATTAATTATCTCAGTTGTGTATATAAACAGGTGTGGTTAATGAGATAAGGAAGTTATTTCTTGATCTCTTGATCACTTACTATATCTCTTAACCTTCAGTTGTTATGGAGAGTGTTATTGAAGATTTCGTGTCGGTGTGAAGACGTTATTTGGATTATTATATGTAAGTAAGTCTTTTGGAAAATAAACTGAAAGACTGATAATTGAAGAATTGTCTCAAAGCCTCCTGCTTCGCTTGGCCACACACCAATTTGTGACATTTGGTGGCGGCGGTGGTCCGTTCCTAGGACGAGACGTTACATTTGGTGAAAGTGGTGGAGAGAGCATGGGACGAAAAAGTTAATGGCCAAAAGAAAAATAATGAGACGAGAGGAGCAGTCTGACTTGGACGCAAGTATGGCGGCTGAGGAGCCGGGAGTCAGCGGATTGGGCGAGCTCGAGGAGCTAACGTGCCTGGTGAAATCTTTGGTGCGTTCGCTGACTCTCAGAGACCGCCAGCTGGAGGAAGAAGCCGCTCGTCAGGAGCAAAAGTGGCAGACTGTGGAAAATCACATTCATCGGATGGAGTCGCAGGTTATGGAGCTGAGAGAGGAGTATGGGAGCCGGGCTGAACATAATGGTGACGATGGTGCTTCGAAGGAGGATCCCAGGGTGACGGCCAGTCGGGTCGGCCCGCGAGAGGATGATTTGCCGCTGCAGGTGCAGCCAAGGAGGCCACAAACGCACCACGAGCCCAGGCTGAATCTTTCAGTGATTCAGTGATTCCCTGAATCACTTTTTCACACAGGGTCATGTAGGTTTGGATTTTTCCCCCCTTAATAATAAATACCTTCATTTAAAAACTGCATTTTGTGTTTACTTGTGTTATCTTTGTCTAATATTTAAATTTGTTTGATCTGAAACATTTAAGTGTGACAAACATACAAAAAAATGAGAACTCAGGCAGGGGGCCAACAGTTTTTCACACCTCTGTGTGTGTGTGTGTGTGTGTGTGTGTGTGTGTGTGTGTGTGTGTGTGTGTGTGTGGCTGTGAATATATAGTATATGTATAGCTTTTGTTTTTTTATCCGAATTATCTGAATCCGATTATCTGAAGTGTGGTGGCAATGGCATCCTTCATGGACCTGTTTGCCCTGTAGGCAAACTGGTGGGAGTTGAAGGAGGGGGGAGACAGCCCCTGATGTGCTGGGACACCAGTCGCTCAAAACACTTTATGACTACAGATGTAGTCTATTGTAGTTTTTTTGGAGATGGGGATGATGGAGGCCTGAGGCTAGAGGGGACAGTGGCGTGTGTCAGGGAGAGGTTGAACAGCTTGGTGAGGATTCCTGCCAGCTGGTCAGCACATGCTTTGACCACTGCTCCTGGGATGCCGTTGGGTCCAGCAGCTCTGCGGGGGTTCACTGTTCTCTTTCCTCCTCAGCTCATGCTCCTGGGGGGGATGGGGGGGAGGGGGCTGGAAGAGGAGGGGAGCAGTGTGTGCAGTGGTGTGGTTGTCTCAAACCGGGCAAAGAAGTTGTTAAGCTCCTCTGCCAGTATGAGGCTACTGTCTGATGTAGGGGGGGCTCTGGCCTCTGTAGCTGGTGAGGACCTGAATGCCTCTCCACATGTGTCAGGGATTGTTGTCCGTGAGGAAGCCCTCCACCTTCCTCCTGCAGGCCTTCTTGGCCTGTTTGATGCCTCTCCTCAGGTTGGTTCAGCAGGTCCTTGATATCGCTGTTGTAGTATCATCAGGGCTAAAGACCGCATGTCTTATTTACCGGGTATTGCTGCTAGTTTTGTTATAATTTAGCCGGACTGACCTTGTAAATCAGGCTAGTAGCAGAATTAGCGTAGCAGAGTTAACCATGGTGTTTATGGCTAATTTCTATATAATTTTTTTTCCACTCCATTCAGCTTCTGTGTTCCCAACTGGGAACACAGAACTGGGCAATATAAGCTGCGGCTTCAGCCATCACCCATTTCGGATAACTTACGTTGAATTGTATAATCAGAGGAGTCATTGTCTAATTTGACCTTGTTGTTACATTATTCAGTTTTTTTTTTAACCTGTACTGTACTATCCGAAATAAATTCATTCATTCATTCAACTGTATCATCCACCAACCATTTATCCTATATGTCATTATTTATCTAATTATGTTAGCTCAGGCAGTACTTGATAACAGAGACAACAAATTATACATACAAACAAATACATTTTTTTTTCTATCACAAATGTAGCACTGACCACTTTCACTATTAGAATAGAATTGGCTTTAAAAGAAAAAGAAAAGAAAGAAAAAAGAAAAAGAAAAGGCTTTAATGTCATTGTACAGTAGTGCTGTACAACGAAATTGTGGGTGATCCACCAGGCTACTGCGTAATACAGTAGGAGAGGATTAGATAAAACACGGTTATAGAACACACGATTAAACACATGACTGAAATTAAAATAAAAATAAAATAAAAATAAAAATGGCCCAGGATTATGGAAATATACACAGGTATGGTAGTGGCTATGTGGGTGGAACTATATACATAAGAGTGCAGAGTGCAGACACAGAATTGAAAACACAATTGAGTAAAATGGCTCAAGGATTATGGAAAATATACACAGTAGTGGTTTCACGGATGGGTCAATGAACATGAAAGTCCAGGGTGCAAAGACAAGTGTGTTATTGTGATCATTAAAAAGGTCCTCAGTTCTGAGCATGCAAGTGTTTGAAGGGAGGGGCGTGGAGCCTCTGACTGTGCAGATCGGATGGCCCAGAGGAAGAAACTGTCAGTCTGGAGGTGAGAGACCTGATCGATCTGAACCGTCGTTCAGAGGGACGCAGGCCAAACAGGTGGTGGGTGGGATGTGAGGGGTCTCCTGTGATGGCCTTGATCCTTCTGAGACAGGAGGATCTGGAGATGTCCTCCAAGGAGGGCAGTGGGCCACCGATAATTTTTTGGGTGGTGTTGATGACCCTCTGCACAGCCTTCCTGCTCTCAGTTGTAGAGCCGGCGTACCACACACCCAGACAGTAAGTGAGCACGCTGTCCACTGAGCAGTGATAGAAGGCCAGCAGCAGCTTCTGGTCCAGGTTGTTCTTCCTCAGGACATGGAGGAAGCCAGCGGGACCACTTCAGACCAACGTGTGGTGCGGTTCATGATTGTCAAAAGGTGCGTGAAACCTTGTGACGGTGGAAGGGGGCCCACCAAATCCACGTGGACGTGGTCGAACCTCCTGGCCGCAATTTGGAATGGCTCGAGGGGGGCTTTGGTGTGCTTGTGCACTTTGGCCCGCTGTCACACGACGCACACTGCAGTCCACTCTTTCACATCCCCGCGTAAGTGCGGCCAGACAAATTTCGCCCCCACCAGTTTAACCAAGGCGCCCATGCAGGGGTATGAAAGGGAGTGGACTGACTCAAAAATGCGGTGGTGCCAAGAGCTCGGAACCACCGGGCGTGGGCGACCGGTGGAGACGTCGCAGAGCGGGGAGGGGGGGCACCCTTGTTGCAACACCCTGCTCTCCAGTTTTAACCCAGTAGGCGCGGACTGGAGCGCACAAATGTCCACGTCCCCCGTTTGCTCTGCGGCCATGGCGGGGAAATCTATTCCCATGTAGACTGAGGAGACTAATGTGCGCGACAGGCACTCGGCCACAACATTAAGCTTACCGGCTACGTGCTGGATGTCAGTTGTAAATTCCGAGATTGTGGCCAAATGTCGTTGCTGCCGGGCCAACCACGGTTCCGAGACTTTGGACATTATGTACATTAGTGGCTTATGATCAACAAATGCGGTGAACTTGCGCCCTTCCAGCCAAAACTGGAAGTGGTGCGTTGCCAGGTGGAGGGCCAACAACTCTCTGTCAAACGTACTGTATTTGCGTTCGTTGTTGTGCAAATTACGGCTGAAAAATGCAAGTGGCTGCCATGCACCAGAAACGTACTGCTCCACCACTGCCCCTATGGCAACGTCAGATGCATCAGTGGTGAGTGCTATCTGCATTGATGGGGCAGGGTGGGCTAGCAAAGCGGCATTAGTGAACACTGTTTTGGCGTTTGCGAAAGCTTGGACTTGCTCGAGGATCCAGTCGATGTTTTCCACGGTCTTCTTTTTTTTGAGCGCGGCGTACAACAGCTACAGCAGCTGGGCTGCTCGGGGGAGGAAACGGTTGTAAAAGTTGACCATGCCCAAAAATTTCTGCAGGGCCTTCACAGTCTGCGGACGCAGAAAATCTGACACGGCACGCACCTTATCAGGCAGCGAAATCGCGCCCTCCGGCAAAATGCGGTAACCCCAAAAAATCAATCACTGGCACACCGAACTGGTGCTTTGTCGGGTTAACGATAAGCCCGTGTGCTTCCAACCTCTGGAAAACTAGTTTGAGATGGACGAGGTACTCCTCCTCGGACGTGCTAGCCACCAGAATGTCATCTAAGTAGGCAAAAATGAAAGGCAGGTCACAGAGCACCGCGTCCATCATTCTTTAGAAGGTTTGCGCCACGCCCTTTAACCTGAATGGCATGCGTAAAAACTCAGAGGCCAAAAGGAGTTATTACCGCTGTTTTGGGAGCGTCCCCGGGCGCACCGGGACCTGGTGGTAACCGCGGACCAGATCCACTTTGAAAAAACATGCGTCCCGGCCAAGTGCACAGAAAAATCCTGGATGTGCAGAATGGGATACTGATCATGTTCCGTGGCATTGTTCAAGCGCCGGAAATCGCCACACGGTCGCCACGACCCATCGGCCTTAGGCACCATGTGTGGTGGGGATGCCCACGGGCTGTTGGAGCGCCTAACGATGCCCAGCTGCTCTAAGCTGGTAAACTCCTCACGCGTGCTGGCTAGTTTAACCACGTCCAGGTGCTGAGGTCGCGCGAACACCGGCGGGCCTTTTGTGGTTATAAAATGTTCAACCCCGTGTTTGGTTACTGTAGCAGAAAACGTCGGAACCGTGAGTACTGGGAACTGTGAAAGTAAATAAGGGATGGGGGGATAAGGACCTGTACTTATATAGTGCTTTTTCTAGTCTCAAAGATCACTCAAAGCACTTCACTAGTACTAACCCTCTATTCTAAGGGCCTATAGGAGACATGCTGGTACTTACCCCGTGGAGCTATAACGTTAGCTTGTGTCGTTGGGCCAACTCCCCGAGCTGTGCAGGGCAAGGAGGAAAAAGAGACAGCATCCACTAAACGTCTGTTGGCAACATCGACTAATAACCCATAGGCACATAAAAAATCTGCACCCAAAATGGGGACAGAACATGCCGCCACCACAAAGTCCCATTGGTAATTGCGTCCATGTAAGCACACTGTCAACGTCCGTTCGCCAAACGTCCTGATGTTGGATCCGTTGCCGGCCGTGAGCTCGGAACTGCTGCCTCCTCCTGATCTGTCTGCACTAATTGACAGAATGAGGCTCTTCTGGGAGCTGGAGTCCACTAAGAAACGTCTCCCCGAACTTGTGTCTGTGATGAAAAGCAGCTTGTTCCTGTCGCCAGCAGTCACAGCTGCTACTGATTGCTGGCCATGCCATTTCCCTGGCTTCTTGAATTGGCACGGCGGCAGACAGTGTTGGGCATTCGAGCCGAAGCGACGGTGATAGAAACAGAGCGTCCCGTTCCTGCGTCTCTTGGCGTCCGTCCCAGCCACCACCAACGGCTCCTCGACCTCACTGGAGTCCTTCCCAGATGTCGGTGTCGTTGCGTGCACGCTGAGAGTTCTGGTCGCTAGGATGATGTGGTCCGCTTCCTGCGCCAAAGCGCCGTAGTTCTTGGTTACCAGCAGCGGTGAGTTGGCCAGGATCACCCTCGCTGTAGCAGGTAGGTTCCTGAGGAAGAGGTGGGTGAACAGGAAGGATTTATCGTTCTTACCCATCAATGCTAACATGCTCAGCTCCACAGCTGATCTGTCACCTAACTTTGAGCGTGTTAGGAGTCTCTCTACTCTCTCACTGTCTGACAGGGTATACCGCTGAATCAGCATCTGCTTGAGCGCATCGTATTTCCCCTGGGCTGGCGGTTCCTGGAGCAGGCTCGTCACTTGCTGCGTGGCGCGCACATCCAGCGCAGTGACCACATGATAATATTTGGCGTTGTCCATTGTGATCCCGCAGAGTGCGAATTGGGCTTCCACATGTAGAAACCAAGTGGTTGGATTGTGAAGCCAGAAGTCTGGGAGCTTGACTGTGACAGCGCATGCCGCGCTGTTGTTCTCCCTATGGGTTGTCTCCAGGGTGGTGCTCGGCTCGTTCTCCATTGCACGTCTTAGGGTCACCAATGTGGAAGATGAAAGCAGACGAGGTAGCGAGCTGAACGACACACGAACTTTATTCCTCTTCCAACATAAAACACAGAAAAAACTCTCCTCCGAATGGCTGAGCAAACTCTTTTATACACTTCTATTCCCACCTCCGGCACACAGGGTAAACACATTAACATACAGACGTGAAAGACATGTACACACATTAACATGACATTGATACACACGTCACAGAGCAGGTCTTACCACCATACATTCGCACCCCTGCATCCTCAGGTGTGAACCTGGCGCGGTGGGGGGCGAAAGTTACATCTTTGTTTGTTTAGCTCCTCTCACCTTTCTCCATTAGCATCCCTAACTATCTCCTCCCCCACCAACCCCGTTGTGCTGGGTGGAGTACCACGTGTATTGTGTCCACCACACCTTGAATCCATAGTGTTTAATCCAAAGATTTTTGTCTCCTTTTTGTCTCTTCCTGCAGTGAAGTCCAGTATGTTGTTCTTCAGAATGTGGCAACTATGACCATCAAGAGAAGGGTGAGCTACTTCTGACGGTGTTTTGAACAATTGTGTGTTTGGTTTTTATAATCCCAAATCAACAGTTGTATTAGAGTTTTTAATTTCCTCCTGTGCTCATGTGTTACAGGGGATGTTTGAGCCGTACCTGAAGAGTTTCTACATCCGTTCCACAGACCCAACCCAGATCAAAATCCTAAAGGTTGCTTCCTATTACCAGATATTTTGGAGAAAATAGTGATCAAAGTTAAGCATGATGTGGTTTGTTTTTTTTATTGTTGTCTTTTGCAGTTGGAGGTCCTTACCAACCTGGCAAATGAGACAAACATTTCCACCATTCTCAGAGAATTTCAGGTACACTGAAAAAGGAAAAATGAGGTTTTAGAGCTGTACTGGAAGTAGGGATTTAACAGTGATAGTCTTCATTTGTGGATTACTGAACTAACCTTCTTCTTGCAGACGTACATTAAAAGCATGGATAAAGATTTTGTGGCTGCCACAATCCAAGCCATCGGCCGCTGTGCGACCAACATTGGCGAGGTGAGGGACACGTGTCTGAACGGTCTGGTGCAGCTGCTGTCCAACCGAGATGGTGAGTGTGCCACTTTTAATGCTTTAATAACTGTACGTTACATTTAGGAGGTAAACTAATAGCTACTGAGTTTTTGTTATAATGGGAGGTTTGTGGGGATCACTATAATATCTTAAGCAGAAAAGAGTAAATAACCAAGAAATGGCAACAGCTTTTGTTATTTTGCTGCTAAACTAGAGTTACATTTAATTAAATCTCCAACATGAATGTTTAGGGTTTTTCTTTGCACTATGCATGCACAGTACTAATACTGATGCATGAAGTGGCTTCTTCCTGGTACAGGGCTCTTTCCCCCATCACCAGTGGCTGCCTGTGACTTCAAAACAAAAACAAATAAATGTGACCCATGCTGGCAAAATGAGTCACTTTGAGGAAATTATCAAAACTGAGGTAACATTTTTTTTCCATATTCTGTATTGAAAGACCTTCAAAATGATATTTAATTTATAGAAAGTGCGCAAAAACGGACCTGGAAAAAGACGATTTGTTTATATTTTGACTAGGTTTAAAACTGACATTCGATTGGTCGGGAGTTACGTCTTCTGCAAAAACATATGTATTTTTAGAAAGTATGTTTTCTAAGCTTTCCAATGATACCAGGCACTCATCGACTCATTTTGCCAGCAGGGGTCACAAATAAACAATTTTTTTTAAAAAATAAACAGAAACAACTCACAATTTGCTAGAAAAACTTCACAGAAAAGTTAGAAATTTACAGGATAATTGCTGGAAATATATGAAAAAAGTCACACTGATGAGAAAAAGTTACACATTTATGGAAAGATTTAAAAAAAAAATAGAAATAAAAAATTAACCATAAAAAGTTTGCAAATCTGCAAGAAAAGTTTTATAGTTGACACACAAAAAATGAAATTTTCCTAATGGAACAAAACTGTGCAAAATGGTGCATTAAAAGAAACTTCAAATTTGGAAGAAAAAAAAAGTTCACATTTTTCAAGAAAAATCAATTTTGCAAATTTGCAAGAAAAATAATTCTGGAAACTTGCTGGAAAAAAAATAGCAAATTTTTGAGAAAAAATATCCATATTTAAGAAGGAAAAAACAACCTTTACAAACTTTATCAGCAAAACTGAAAAGGCTGACTGAAGTCACTGTGCAGAGATAGCAGGTGATAGGTTTCTCTATCACTAGGTGTGTGTGTGTGTGTGTGGGTAAGGGGGGATGGTACAGCGTAATATCAGGATACTTTGTGGTGGTGATACTGTATTGTTTCAGAGACACAAGTATCATGATTCTTTAGTAGAAATTATTAATAAATTTGGCTAATGTAAGGGCAGCTCGGTGGTGCAGTGGTCAGCACTGTGGCAGCACAGCAAGAAGGTCACAGGATCGATTCCACCCTTGACCATCGTGGGTTCGATCCCACCCCCTGACCTTCAGTGACCCTTCTGTGTGGAGTTTACATGTTCTTCCCGTGTCTGTGTAGGTTTACTTCAGGTACTCCGGTTTCCTCCCACAGGCCAAAGACATGCAGGTTAGGTTAATTGGCATCACTTGGGGATTCTAAATTGTCCTTAGGTATGAATGTGAGAGTGAAAGGTTGTCTGTCTCTCTGTGTTGGCCCTGCGATGGACTGGCGATCTGTCCAGGGCGTACCCTGCCTTTCGCCCAAAGATGCTGGGATAGGCTCCAGCCCCCCCACAATGCAAAAAGGATTAAGCGGTAGAAGATGGATGGCTGGATGGCTAATGCAAACTTATTTACTTAGGTACCAGAGTAATAAAAACCAACTGTCTTTTCAGTCCACTAGATGGTGCTAAATTCTAACTGTCTGGTTAGGTCAGCAAAGGAGTGACTCCTGAGATTTAGCTGGGAGTATATAACGAGCCAAAGATGGGAAATAAAAATGTATGATATCGCAATACTCGGCGTTTCACAGTGCGTAATAATAGTATATCGTGGCAAGGGCTGTAGCTAACAACTATTTTACGGCTCGGGTAATCACCCACTCTAATCGAAGATTAAGTAATCTGATACTTTATTTTTAAGAAACTTGCATTGACCAACATTTGCGGAACTTTCTTTCCTAAAGAGCAGTAGTAATTGTACCAAATACTCAATAAAACCGGTACACATTTATTGCAATGCTTATTGTAATGTTTATTGTATAGAATGTAACTTTTAACAGTACGTTACACCATAAAGTTCCTTTCACTAGCTGTTAGCATCCGCTAGCAGACGCTGTTAGCATCCAGATGCTAATGGTGGTGGCTATATGTTCTTTGGTCATATAAGCATAATTAGCGTAGCTGACTACATTCTGTTCATCTTAATATTAAATCTCAATCACGTACCTTATCTTGGGTGTGCTGGCTGTGCATGATGTGGGATGCTTTCTGCCAAGACACTGTAACATCCAATGTTGTAGCATGCTAGCTCGCCACTCAGCTTTACCATATACACACTGCACAGTATTTTCCTTCAATTTGAGCTTGAAATGATTCCAGACTTGAGATACTTTTGTCATTTTTAAAAAATTTTCTTCCTCTTTGCCAGCCCGTCACTATGCCGCTCTGCCATGGCGCCGTTAAACAAGTTTGCGTTTTGTTTAGGTAGCGTGACTGGAAGAAGGTCGCACCGGAAGAAGGTCATATAGACCAAAAGTGCTACGTTAAACGACACGTCAACACATACATTTTTGGATCGAGAATTTTTTGTAACTGAATTATTTGAATTATTCAAGTAATCATTGCAACCCTAATCATGGCCCATATATCGTGATAATGTCATATCATGGGGCCTCTGGTGATTCCCACCCCAACTACCCACCTACTAATAATTAATGTTAAAAAAACATGAAGCGTAACTACATTTTAATGATTAATTTTTAAGCATTATTTGTTAATAATGCTTAAAAATTAAGCTGATTAATCATTAACCCGGGAATCATTCCCGGGTCAATGATTTTACTGCTTATATGTGAGCATTGATCCAACTGTCTCTCTAATAGCTTAAACCAAAGGTAGCGTGTAGCATTCATGAAATGTTGATTAATATTCTTAATTATTCACTTTAAGTTTAGCAAACAAAGAATACATGTTGCCCCAAAAAATGAGCAGCACGGTGGAACAGTGGTTGGCACAGTGGCAGCACAGTAAGAAGGTCATGGGATCAATCCCACCGCCTGACCATCAGTGACCCTTCTGTGTGAAGTCTGCATGTTCTCCCCGTGTCTGCATGGGTTTACCCCAGGTACTCCGGTTTCCTCCCACAGGCCAAAAACATGCAAGCTCGGTTAACTGGAGACTCTAAAGTGGCCCAAGGTGTGAATGTGTGTGTGAATGGTGAAGGGATGGTGCCGTATCGTGGCTGCTTCATCCATCTAGGTGGATGCCCTGAATTTCCCCTCTGGGGAGCAATAAAGTACACAAAATAAATAAATAAAAATAAAATACTGTGGGAATGTGAAAATGATGAGACAGATTTCTCTCAAGGCTGCTTTATTCACATTCGCCAACATCTCAAAGAAGAAAAAGCACATTACAGTGAACTCTCGTCCTTAAATACCAGGACTCTCACAGTTCACAAGTCTCATTGCATCACAGGTCACATTGCATTATAATCGCCAGTAACAATGCATCTCCTCTCTACTCCTCTAATATCACCCCCACAGTCTCAAGCCCTGCATACCAAAGCTAACATTCTCGCAGCTTCCTGTTATCTCCAAGAAAGCTCTGTCTTTGTTCTGATCTAAAATGTGAGGCCTTACATCAGTCACAAAGTAGGTCACATATGTGGGGCCACACCCCCCCCAAACATTTTAGAACAAACAAGAGAATAACAGCATGCATGCCGTGATAGAATCAATACACATCAGTCTGCATGCTGTCTAGGCTTCAGTCTCCTGCCGTATCTGCTGTAGCCGGGATTCGACGTCTCCGCGGCGCTGTCACGCTGGGGGCTTGCCGTCTGGGGGTGGAAACCTTTTGTCAGTACCTGCGGGTGTTCTGGGGAAATATTACTCTGTGAAGCCCCCCGTGGGGGTCTACCTCGCCGCGGGGCCCTTGCCAACAGCACTTGCTCATCCGCCACCACAAAAGCGGGTTTGAGTCTATTTATGCCAACTTTTTCTTTCCTACCCCCCAAATCTAGCAAAAACTGCTTGTCCCCTGTTTCCAGCACTCTGAAGGGTCCGTCATAAGGTGGTCACAG
Source organism: Pholidichthys leucotaenia (assembly GCA_020510985.1). Taxonomy (NCBI): domain Eukaryota; kingdom Metazoa; phylum Chordata; class Actinopteri; order Cichliformes; family Pholidichthyidae; genus Pholidichthys; species Pholidichthys leucotaenia. The sequence goes on from CM035840.1 coordinate 47,367,117, forward strand.
CGGGGGTCGATGGGTATCGTGTCTGACAAAAACAAACTCTGCGTTCTTCAAAGCTTTAGGCACAAAAATGTGCGGAAAACTGTGGTGCACGGGGCTGGGCAGCGTGCTTGATTCTGTGTTACTCCGCAACAGCTGAGACGGGGAGGTGTCTGGCGCCGGGTTATCTGGGAGAAACTCCCCAGGCAGCCGAAGTGGTGGCGCAAACACGAGCTCCGCTGGGGAGGCTTCTAAGTCCTCGTTAGGCGCAGAACGCAACCCCTATAAAATCCACGGTAACTTGTCTACCCAATTTGCATCCGTCAGTGACGCTCTGAGAGCCGCTTTCAATGACCTATGAAAATGTTTGCATAACCCGTTAGCCTGCGGATTGTACGCCATTGTGCGGTGAATTGTGACACCCAGGCTGCGGGCCGTTGTCGACCAAAGTTCAGACACAAATTGAGGGCCTCTGTCGGACGTAATGTCCGACGGAACTCCGAAACGCGCCACCCAAGCTGTTAAAAATGCGCGCGCTACCTCCTCTGCCGTGGTTGATGCCAGCGGAACCACTCCAGGCCAGCGCGTGGTGCGGTCCACCATTGTCAGAAGGTGTGTGCACCCCTGTGACGGCGGGAGGGGTCCCACGAGGTCCACATGAACGTGATCGAACCTCTTGGCTGGAATGTGAAATGGCTCCAAAGGAGCCCTCGTGTGCCTGTGTACTTTGGCTTGTTGACACGCCGTGCAGGCTGCTGCCCACTCTTTAACTTGTTTGCGAAGACTCGGCCACACAAATTTCTCTCCTACCATTTTGACTGACGCGCGCACTCCCGGGTGCACCAAAGAATGAATCGAGTCAAAAACGCAGCGGCGCCACGCGGCCGGTACTACTGGATGCGGCCGTCCAGTGGAGACATCGCAAATTAGGGGGGGCATACCGTCTTGCAGCACCCTGTTCTCCAGCCTTAACCCTGTTGGTCCAGACTGGAGCGCACGCACATCCGCGTCACTAACCTGCTCCGCGGCCATGGCTGCGTAATCTATTCCTACGCTGACTGGGGCCGCCACGGCGCGCAAGAGGCAATCTGCCACTACATTCAGTTTACCCGCCACATGCTGAATATCAGTGGTAAACTCTGAGATCGCGGCCAGCTGTCTCTGCTGCCGGCCTGACCACGGTTCGGAAACCTTGGCCATCACGAATGTTAGCAGCTTGTGGTCAATGAACGCGGTGAAACGGCGTCCTTCTAGCCAGAACTGAAAGTGGCGGATGGCCAAATGGAGCGCCAGCAGCTCCCTGTCGAACGCGCTGTATTTACGTTCGCTATTGCGCAAGGTCCTGCTGAAAAAGGCGAGGGGCTGCCAAACCCCGGCTACATGCTGCTCCACGACCCTATGGCCACATCTGACGCGTCAGTGGTGAGCGCTATGCGGGCCGTTGGGTCTGGATGTGCCAACAACGCAGCCTTTGCTAAGGCTGCTTTTACCTCCGAGAGCGCTTGGTCCCGCTCCAGGGACCACTCGACCTTATCCGCGGGTTTCTGTTTTTTGAGCGCGGCATAGAGCGGCTGCATGAGTTACGCTGCGCGGGGGAGAAAGCGGTTATAAAAATTCACCATTCCCAAAAACTCCTGTAACGCCCTGACCGTCTGCGGCCGGGGAAAATCTGCTACCGCGCGCACTTTGTCAGGAAGCGGAACCGCTCCTTCGGGGGAGACGCGGTGTCCTAAAAAATCGATCTACGCCACCCCGAACTTACACTTCGCTGGGTTGATTATTAATCCGTGATCTCCCAACCTCCAGAAAACTGTGGCCAGGTGGTTTTCATGTTCGTCTTCGGACACGCTGGCTACCAAAATATCGTCCAAGTAGACGAACACGAAAGGGAGATCGCGAAGCACCGCGTCCATCATGCGTTAGAACGTCTGTGCAGCCCCTTTGAGCCCGAATGGCATGTGCAAAAACTCGAATAGGCCAAATGGAGTTATTACCGCTGTTTTGGGTATGTCCTCAGCGCGCACTGGGACTTGGTGGTAACCGCGGACCAAATCTATCTTAGAAAAAACACGAGCCCCTGCCAAATGAACGGAAAAATCTTGGATATGCGGGACTGGGTAGCGGTCGTGCGCTGTAGCGTGTTTAACCTGCGGAAATCCCTGCAAGGTCGCCATGATCCGTCAGCCTTCGGGACCATGTGTAGCGGGGAAGCCCACGGACTGTTTGAACGCCTGATAATGCCCAACCTCTCCAGGTTGGCGAACTCCTCGCGCGCTATGGCCAGTTTAGCTGCGTCCAAGCGCCGAGCTTTTGCAAAAACGGGCGGTCCGTTAGTGATAATAAAATGTTCCACCCCGTGTCTAGCGACGGTTGCCGAAAATGTGGGGACCGTGAGTGCTGGGAACTGAGTGAGCAGTGTGTGGAACTTACCGCTTGCAGCTGTGACATTGGCTTGTGCTGTTGGTGGGGCCACTCGCGCTGTACAGGGAATAGAATCAAAAGAAAATGCATTAACCAGGCGCCTGTTAGCGAGATCAACCAACAAACCATGTGAGCACAAAAAATCAGCCCCCAACATATTGAAATTCACTGCTGCTATAACAAAAGTCCACTCAAATGTACGGCCGTGTAGAGACAGAAGCAGAGTCTTCTCACCAAAGGTCTTAATCTCCGAGCCGTTCGCTGCTGCCACCCCGGGACCTCTGGAACCTGCTAGCCTGTCCGCGTAGGAAGGTGTGATGAAACTCAACTGGGAGCCTGTGTCCACGAGGAAATGCCTCCCCGAGCGTGCGTCCAACAAGTAGAGCAGCTTGTTCTCCTCCCCGAGGGCCGCGGCTGCTACCGTCCCCCGGTCTTGGCGTTTCCCGAACGCTTGAACTGGCACGGTGGTACACATTTGCGTGCCCTCTCTGCGAAGCGGCGATGGTAGAAACAAAGGACGTCTCCTCCGCGTTCCCTGGCTCCCGCCGCCATCGGTGGGTCTGCTACTGCTGCCCCTGGCCCCCTGTCATCTCCGGTCATCGCGCCGAGTTCTGCTGCTGCGGCCATGGCCGCGCGCTGTCTGCTGGCGTTGACAATTCCCTGCGCCTCCCGGGCCAGCGCGCGGTAGTCCCGCTGGGCCAACAACGGCGAACTGGTCAGGGTCGCTCTCGTCGCTGACAGTAGGGTCCTGAGGAAGAGGTGGGTGAAGATGAAGTGGTCGTCGTCTGAGCCTTTCAACCTCAACATCTTCTCCATAAGATTAACGGGCGTGTCATCTCCCAACTCAGTCAGCGCCAGGAGTCTCTCTGCTCACTCCTCAACGGAGGGGGTGAAGTGCTGGATGAGTGCAGCCTTCAACGCGCCGTATTTGTCGCTTTCTGGCAGCTGCTCGATAAGGCTCTCCACATGCTGAGCCATGTGGTTGTCCAGTTTTGCGACCACATGGTAGAATTTTGTATCGTCTACCGATATCCCCCGGAGGTTGAATTGTGCCTCAACCGCGTGGAACCAGGAGCGCGGATTGTTCTGCCAAAAGTCTGGTAGCTGGACCGTAGCGGCATTCGCTTGGCTGGGGGCTCCTGACGAGGCTGGCTCCGGGGAATTCTCCAGTCGCTGCATGCTACGTCTTGGGTCACCAGTGTGGGAATGTGAAAATGATGAGACAGATTTCTCTCAAGGCTGCTTTATTCACATTCGCCAACATCTCAAAGAAGAAAAAGCACATTACAGGGAACTCTCGTCCTTAAATACCAGGACTCTCACAGTTCACAAGTCTCATTGCATCACAGGTCACATTGCATTATAATCGCCAGTAACAATGCATCTCCTCTCTAATCCTCTAATATCACCCCCACAGTCTCAAGCCCTGCATACCAAAGCTAACATCCTCACAGCTTCCTATTATCTCCAAGGAAGCTCTGTCTTTGTTCTGATCTAAAATGTGAGGCCTTACATCAGTCACAAAGTAGATCACATATGTGGGGCCACAATACTAAATTGTCCTGAGGTATGACTGTGAGAGTGAATGGTTATCTGTCTCTCTGTGTTGGCCCTGCCATGGACTGGCGATCTGTCCAGGGTGTACCCTGCCTCTCGCCTAAAGATGCTGGGATAGGCTCCAGCCCCCCCGCGACCCGAAAAGGGTTAAGCGGAAGAAGATGGATGGATGGATGGAAAATACAACATGATTAAACTGACTCAGGGATGTTGCCAATAAACGAGTAAATATCTGAAAATTTAAGGAAATTATTTCACTTGAACAACACCAAGACCAACTGAATGACCCCTCTGCCTGTGCCGCTGAGGCTGGCCTGAAGATAAGTCCCCCCAAAGCAAACGTTTTGACATGTAATCTACAGTGCTGCATACCTATTGTTGTAGATCAGGGTTGTCCAATAATGTGCCATGAAGGGCCAAGACCCTGCAGGTTTTCTCTTCTACCCAGTCTCTTCTGCAGGTGTTTTCACTTCTCAGCAGTCAGTGGGAAGAAATTCAGGGAAATCTGCTGTTGAAGACACTGGTTGGTGGTAAAGCCTGCAGGGTCTTGGCCCTCCATGGCACATGATTGGACACCCCTGGTGTAGATGAAAAAGTAATTGACCATATAAATGACTTCACCTACATTGGAACTCATATTGCATCAGTGATACATTACATCAAGTGTAGGAAAGGCAAAGCATGGGCTGCTTTCTGGAAACTTAACCGAGTATTTTCATCTGAAGATATTATTTCACTTGAACAACACCAAGACCAACTGAATGACCCCTCTGCCTGTGCCGCTGAGGCTGGCCTGAAGATAAGTCCCCCCAAAGCAAACGTTTTAACATGTAATCTACAGTGCTGCATACCTATTGTTGTAGATCAGGGTTGTCCAATAATGTGCCATGAAGGGCCAAGACCCTGCAGGTTTTCTCTTCTACCCAGTCTCTTCTGCAGGTGTTTTCACTTCTCAGCAGTCAGTGGGAAGAAATTCAGGGAAATCTGCTGTTGAAGACACTGGTTGGTGGTAAAGCCTGCAGGGTCTTGGCCCTCCATGGCACATGATTGGACACCCCTGGTGTAGATGAAAAAGTAATTGACCATATAAATGACTTCACCTACATTGGAACTCATATTGCATCAGTGATACATTACATCAAGTGTAGGAAAGGCAAAGCATGGGCTGCTTTCTGGAAACTTAAGCGAGTATTTTCATCTGAAGATATTCATCTACAAAACAGCATTTCTCAGCACTCTGTTGTATGAAATAGAGACTGCAGCATTGACAGCGAAAGAAAACCAGATGCTGAACACATTCCACACCTCATGCTTGCGTATTATCCTGGGGGTCCGAAGATCCAACCATATAAAAAACAACAAAATCTATCAGTGTACCAAGCAGAGACCACTCGCCGAATATATCTGTGAGCGGCAGCCTTGTTGGCTTGGCCATCAACTCCATATTATACAACAATTCACAGTCAACATGAGATACTTGAACAATGAATGTTTGTTCCTCTTGTTGTACAGAGTTAGTGGTCGCAGAGTCAGTGGTTGTTATCAAGAAGCTTCTGCAGATGCAACCAGAGAAGCACAGCGACATCATCAAGCACATGGCAAAACTGACGGACAACATCCAGGTGAGTCCCATCTGTGGACTGCTGATAGATTTCTGAAGTTGTCTTATTCCAGGTGTGTACTCCCATATCGGCATTGTTAAAAAGTTTCATCTGAGAGTGTTGCATCTCATAAATATGTATCATCTCCACGGCAGATGCACACAACCATTTAACTCCCCCTCGTTTTCCTATTTTTTCAGGTGCCAATGGCACGGGCCAGCATCCTGTGGCTGATTGGAGAATACTGTGAGCATGTTCCTAAGATCGCTCCAGATGTTCTGAGGAAGATGGCCAAGTCGTTCACTAATGAGGAAGACATTGTCAAGCTGCAAATCATCAATCTGGCGGCCAAACTGTATCTGACTAACTCCAAACAGGTGGGAATAGACTGTTTCTTTTTCACTCTTTCGTTAAAGGCATTGAATACAAGTGTAGTGCTGATATTAATAGCACTTGCTTATGAAATGGAGTGTACAGTTCATTATAGGTGTTTCAAAAATTATTTGCTTTCACAGCATACCAGAGAGCAACCCAACATTTTGAAGAAAATTAAAAAAAAAAAAAAAAAAAGCTGACTGGCTATTAATAGCTCAACCAGACCGTCAATGACGTAGGAGCTCATTGTGGACTGATGAAATCACCCCACTAGTGCTCAGATCTCCCAAATGTTGACTAGGCTTGACCTTGAGCTCAGCCTAGATGCAGACCTACATGACTATCATTGTGCACAAGTTTGCTGAACATTGGGATAACTGCCTAGGAGGAGTAACGCTAAATCATAAATCCCTCGATCTTCTGACCTTTGACAGTGACCTTGACCTTGAGCTCAACCTGGAAGTAGACAAACCTGAGGATCGTTGTGTGTGAATTTGTTGAGATTTAGGGCAATTGCCTAGGAGGTGTATTGGTTTTTCTGACATCAAATAAGTACCTAGATCTCCTGAGCTTTCACTGTGACCTTGACCTTGAGTGCAACCTGGATGCAGACCCATCTGAGGACCACTGAGAGTGAGTTTGAAGAGCATCGGGGCAACTACCTAGGAGAAGTAGCGATGCTCATGGAATGTGAATGGACGGATGAACAAACGGATGCCACGCCATCGCATTAGCTCCTTTGGGCTTCAGCAGAATGAGCTAAAAACTGATGACTGGAGAAATATTCACAGAGGCACAACTGTCTTGCCTATAATTTGTTTATCACTTGTTTTGGACTATTATTGTTTTAAATAGGATAAAACCAGCAGAATAAACTTAAGGACCTAAATGTAATGGTGAAATAAAAATTCTTTACAACCTGTAAAAAAAACAAAAAATAACAAAAAATATTGCTATTCTATAAAATGATCAGCAAGCGCAACATTTAATAGTGTTGGTAAAGGGAAAAGGATATGTGTGTGTGCGTACGTGTGTGTGTGCGTGCGTGTGTGTGGTGCTTTTTCTAATCTCAAAAAGAAAACCAACAGAATGGTTCATAGAAACTGGAATGTGTCATGACTGTAATTAGTAATCAGCCCACATGCGCGATGTAGCAACAAGAAGGGGCAATCAAACAACACATGTTTGAGAGTTTTATTCAATAGCAAAATCTTCGCACAGCTACCGAAACAGTCACTCGCCAGAGGAAGGAGCCTGTGGAGAGAAGACAAGAGCTGTGTGAGGAGGAATGGAGTAAGGGAAAATGGGTTAGCCAAATTGCCACTTATGGGAGCTCCGGGGGAGAACCGGCAGGACCCCAGCGGGGGAAAAGACGAATCAGCAGGGTGAGAGGAGTGGAGTTGGTGGTGCCTGACCGGGTGGAGGTTAGTGCTGTGGATGAGTGGTGATGTGGCAGGAGGGCGTGCGCAGTCCCAGTAACACACCCACACGATGGCAGCAACCTGATTAGGGGAAAAAACACACAGGTTAATAAGTTCTTTACCAATGTGAGTCATACACTCGCTGTCTTAGTAGGCAGTATACCCAAACGAGCCAGCGTTGAATCACTGAAGGATGCCTCCTTATGAACACTTGCTGATGAGAGGGCACAGATGTGTCCTCTCACTCAGGTGCACTGATGACCTGAGGAGAAATGAACGGGAAGGAGGGGGCGCGCTCTCGTCGCCCATGACAGGGCCCCCCCTTCTAGGAGCGCCTCCTGGCGGTCCACAGGGCTTGTTGGGATGGGCACGGTGGTAGGCCCAGAGTATCTCCTTATCCAGGATCCGGGACGTGGGAACCCAGGAACGTTCCTCCGGGTCGTAGCCCTCCCAATCAACCAGGTATAGGAGGCCCCGGCCTCGACGGCAAACATCCAGAATCTGACAGACCATGTGGGCGGGGTGGCCGTCGATTATCCGGGGAGGAGGAGTTGTCTTGGGGGCGGTGGGGGGGTAGAGGGGACCGACCAAGAGGGCTTTGATATGGGATACGTGGAAGGTCGGGTTCACTCATAGGGTCGGTGGGAGCTTGAGCTGGACTGAGGTTTCATTGATCACTCTGGAGATCGCAAAGGGCCCTAGGAAGTGAGGAGACAGTTTCTTCGATTTAGTCTTCAAAGGGACCTGACTGGCCGCCAACCAGACCTGCTGCCCCATGACGTACTTGGGGGCAGGCACCCATCTTCTGTCAGCCATGGCCCGGTTGTGCTCACCAGAGCGGGCAAAGGTGGCACGCGTGGACCTCCAGAGGCGCTGGCAGCGGCGAGCATGAGCCCCCATGGAGGGAACCGCGACTTCCCTCTCAGCCATAGGTAGCAACGGAGGCGTATATCCCAATGATGCCTTGAATGGGGTGAGACCGGTTGCCGTGTAGATGGCAGAGTTCATTGAATACTCCACCCAGGTCAGGTGTGTGCTCCAGGAGGAAAGATGTTCGGCTGCTACACATTGCAGAGTGGCCTCCAGGGACTGGTTGGCGCGCGCTGCCTGCCTGTTGCTCTAGGGGTGTTTCCCAGAGGAGAGGCTCACATTCTTACCCAGGGTCCGGCAGAAGGCCCTCCAGACCTGCGACGTGAACTGAAGGCCCCGGTCAGACATGATATCCAAACGGATCCCATGGAGGCAGATCACATGGTCAGTGAGGAGGGTGGCCGTCTCCAAGGCCGAGGGGAGTTTAGGGAGGGCCACCAGACGCACAGCCTTGGAGAAGCGGTCCACGATGGTGAGGATGACCGTCTTTCTGTGAGAGGGGGGAAGTCCAGTCACGAAATCCAGAGCAATGTGGGACCTCGGGTGACCAGGGACGGGCAGAGGATGGAGAAGTCCAGCTGGGGGGAGGAGTCCAACTTGCCCCGGACACAGGTCTGGCAGGCCCGCACATACTCCTGCACATCCTGCCGCAGCGTGCCGAATAAGGTCCATGGTGTAGGTGATACCAGGATGACAGGCGAAGCAGCTGGTGTGACCCCACTGGATGACATCACTGCGGAGGGCAGCGGGGACGTACAGGCGGTTCCGGGGGCACCCTGCTGGTACAGGCTCCCGAGACTGGGCCTGACGGACCCTCCTCTCGATATTCCACGTAAGGGCACCGAGGACACATCAAGGGGGAAGAATGGGTTGGGGGTGGGAAGGGGGCGCTATCTCCTTGGAATCAAACTGGTGCGATAGCACGTCCAGTTTGGTATTCCAAGAGCCAGGCCGGTAAGTGATGGTAAAATTGAACCGCTGAAAAAACAGGGCCCAACGAGCCTGCCTGGCATTGAGTCGGTGAGCCGACCGCAAATACTCTAGGTTCTTGTGGTCGGTCTACACAACAGTGGGGTGAGTAGCCCCCTCTAACCAATGCCTCCATTCCTCCAACGCCAACTTAATGGCGAGCAGCTCTCTGTCCCCGATGTCGTAATCCCTCGTGGCCGGTGTAAGCCAACGAGAGAAATACGCGCACGGGTGGAGCTTCTGGTTGGAGGATGCGTGCTGCGAGAGGACAGCACCCACCCCCGAGTCAGATGCGTCCACCTCGAGGACGAACTGGAGCTGTGTGTCGACCTGAGCCAAGATAGGTGTGTTCGTGAACAGGCTTTTTAATTTGGAAAAGGCCTGTTCAGCTGCCTCGGTCCATCGAAAGGGGACCTTAACGGAGGTCAGATGTGTCAAGGGCAGTGCTACCTCACTATAGTTCCGAATGAACCGGCGATAAAAGTTCGCAAACCCGAGGAAGCGTTGAAGCTCCCTACGGGAGTGGGGAGTTGGCCCATCGAGCACTGCCCTCATCTTGGCCAGGTCGGCAGTCATTCTCCCTTCAGCCACTACGAAGCCCAAGAAGGTGGTGGAATTGGCGGAGAACTCACACTTCTCAGCCTTAATGTAGAGCTGGTTCTCCAAGAGCCGTTGTAGGACAGCTCTAACATGGACCTCATGTTCCTCTGGCGAGCAGGAGAAAATCAAAATATCATCCAAATAGACGAACACAAATTGATAAAGCATATCATAGGAGACGTCATTAATCAACTGTTGGAAGACAGCGGGGGCATTGGTGTGCCCAAACGGCATCACCAAGTATTCAAACTGCCCCTGGTGGGTCTTAAACTCCGTCTTCCACTCGTCCCCCTCACGAATGCGGATCAGATGGTACGCATTGCGCAAATCTAATTTGGTGAATACCCATGAGCGCTGAAGGAGTTTAAATGCGGAGTTCAAACGCGGAGTTCATCAAGGGCAAGGGATATTTGTACTTCACTGTAATAGCGTTGAGCTATTGCGTTGAGCTGAGGTAGTCGATACACGGGTGCAGCGAGCCATCTTTCTTCCCGTCGAAGAAGAACCCGGTCCCGAGAGGAGCCAAAGATGGCTGAATAAGGCCAGCGTTCAGCGATTCCTTGATATACGTCTCCATTTCCTCCCTCTCTGGACCAGAAATACTGTAGAGTCGGCTGGACAGCAGCCTCACCCCCGGGATGAGGTCCACAGCACAGTCGTAAGAGCGATGAGGCGGAAGCGACAGCGTTCACGACTTACTGAAGACCTCTCCCAAATCGTGGTATGCTCGGGGAACGAGGCTGAGGTCCGGCGGCTCGACCAGAGCGAGAGAGACAGGGAGAGTTGGGGAACACTCAGCTGAACGTAGACAATTAGCCAAACAAAATGGGCTCCAGGAGGAGATGGAACTTTGCCCCCAGTTTATAATGGGGTTGTGCTTCTGGAGCCATGGATAACCTAGAATCATCAGGGAAGATGAAAGTGGGAGAACTAGGAACATGAGTTCCTCCCGATGATTCCCGGAAAGAAGGATGGCGATAGGTGCCGTGTGTTCGGCGTCTACCGCAACCTCACAGCCAGATATGGTGGTAATTCTCTGGTGTTGGGGCAATTTGAGTGTGGGAATACCCATGTTCCGAACGAACCGGGCCGACACGAAATTTCCCTCTGCCCCTGAATCCGCTAATGCCATCACCCTCCTCTCGACCCCTGGCAATTGCACGAAGGCCAAAATAGAGAAATTGCAAGGTAGAGTTAATTTGGTCCCGCCCGCCAGACCCCCCACGGTTACTGACGGGCCGCGTCTTTTGGCCGCTGGGGGCACTCATCCCGACTGTGCTTCACGGAGCCACAGTACATGCACGTGCCAGCCCTCCTCCTTCACTGGCACTCATTGTCGGTCAGTTGGAACCGACTGAGGTCCATCAGCTCGGAAGGAGGACCAGTCCCCCCATTGTCAGTCCCCACAGCGAGCACCCGCTCGGCGGGCAGGCGAGAGGAGGCCTGTCGCTCCTTTGCGCGCTCACGGTAGCGGTTATCCAAACCCACAGCCTGATCGATTAGACCATCGAGAGTGTCAGGAACCGCATAAACCGTCAGGTCGTTGCGGAGGTGGGCGTTTAACCCGTGGAGGAACACGCTGCATAACACAACCTTGTTCCATCCCGAGTCCGCCGCTTTGACCCGAAACTCCACTGAGTATTCGGCCACGGACCGAGCACCCTGGCGGAGAGTCATGTTCCCTTGACTCTCGGTGTGGTCAAACGCGTGGGAAAAAGCAACCACAAATTGCTCAAACGTGTAACCTCGCCCTTCCGGGCTGTCTGCCATGACCCAAGCCCAACTAAGGGCTCGGTCCCGTAGCAGTAGTGTAAAACATGGAATTTTTGCAACATCCCCCGGGTACTCCCCACCGACCTGCTCCAAATACATCCGTACCTGATGGAGAAATTCTTTACACCTCCCCACCTCCCCCGCGTATGGGGCAGGTGTGGGAACGGAGGTGGTACGGCGCACCAGAGGTAGAACAATGGGAGCAGGCTGAGGAGGAGGAGGAGCCGTGGGAGCCGCATCGGCCAAATGCTGCGTGACGGTGTCCAATTGCTGCATCATGGTTTGCAGGTGCTGGGCCATCACGGCTATCTGTTGATCGGTCGTCTCTAAGTGATCCAGAGCTGATTACCCCGCTGCTGCACCTGCTGAGCCGAGGTCACGGCTGGCTTGTTCTGTCATGACTGTAATTAGTAATCAGTCTACGTGCGTGATGCAGCAACAAGAAGGGACAATCAACAACAACACACGTTTGAGAGTTTTATTAAATAGCAAAATCTTCGCACAGCTACCGAAACAGTCACTCGCCAGAGGAAGGAGCCTGTGGAGAGAAGACGAGAACTGTGTGAGGAGGAATGGAGTAAGGGAAAATGGGTTAGCCAAATTGCCACTTATGGGAGCTCCGGGGGAGAACCGGCAGGACCCCAGCGGGGGAAAAGACGAACCAGCAGGGTGAGAGGAGTGGAGTTGGTGGTGCCTGACCGGGTGGAGATTAGTGCTGTGGATGAGTGGTGATGTGGCAGGAGGGCGTGCGCAGTGCCGGTGACACACCCACACAATGGCAGCAACCTGAAGTTCTTTACCAGTGTGAGTCATACACTCGCTGTCTTAGTAGGCAGTATACCCAGACGAGCCAGCGTTGAATCACTGAAGGATGCCTCCTTATGAACGCTGGCTGATGAGAGGGCACAGGAGTGTCCTCTCACTCAGGTGTGCTGATGACCTGAGGAGAGATGAACGGGAAGGAGGAGGCACACTCTCGCCGCCCATGACAGAATGGAGTAATGTTAGTGCTTCTGCAGCATTAATGTATTAGCATACAAATGTTTGGAGGTTAATGTGCCATAGTAACATTTCAGCTCATGTTAAGTGATCTGGAACGGAGCTATACACCTTCTCTGATATTCTGTTTACAGCTGCAGAAAATCAGTAGCACCTTTATAAAGCAAGTCGTTTCCCACCCCCTAATGAAAAACAAGCAGGAAAAAAGGAAGCAGGGCTGTCAACGTTGACACGTTAAGAACGAATTAATGTAAATTTCTTTTAACACCAACTTTGATGCTCGATTAACATACATACGTTCTGTGACTGTGTCTGCAACCTACTCACACCCATCAAACAATGGCTACCAGTCTCTGTGCACTACTCGATTCAAAAGGCATAAATCCTGGAGGAGAGAGGCCGCTAGGATGAGGGAAGAGTGTGTCACAACTCGCATGCTGCTGACATCAGGCTATGGAGAGCCAAAAGGGACAAAAATCATCACACATTTACAGTAGTTGTTAAAAAAAATATTTTTAAAATACACCAGTGTATTTCACAGCCCATGGCATTTAGTTGCTTGAGAAAATGTCAGAAAATATTGAATTTACAGAGGAGAAAAAAAAAAACGTTCACAGCCATGGAAAATGCCATTTTTCTTTCGCTCCTTTTTTAACACATTCAGACCAAACCAGATTCATAATTTCTTGTGGGATCCTTCTGTCTTATTATTTTATTGTAGCAAAACTGATGTTTGTTTGATTTCTCCTAAATTTACTCTGGTTGTTTTTAACCCCTCAGCCTCTAAAAGAGGTTCTCCCTGTGACCCTGAACTATCACTGTGCTTTTGGGATCACAAGGTCAGAGGTCAAAATGTCATATAAACTACATCTCAACAACAAAGACAGAGACTGAGGGATACGACTGGCAGCTGCTGGTATTTTATTATTAATTTGTGAAGTTTTGCATGGTTCGTTTCTTTCTTTAAATAATTTGTCAAAGTTAAAATTTTATTTGACTTTACCCCAGACTGACAAAACCATTATAGACTTTTTGGTTCTAGTATTAAAATCTTTAAGAAAAAAAGTCCCTTTTAGAACAGATTTTAAAAATGTGTGATTGATTACAAGTTAATTATGGGCAGTTAATCATGATTAACAGCACTAGAAGCAATGTAAATTTGTCAGACTCTTCAGGGACAAGACGTTCCTGTTTGCTGTCCTATGCATGAACCAGACTTGCTGCTATTGTACTGGACAGATAAGCTAGTAACTTTTTCATAGTTGTGTGTAATATGTAGACAGATTGATCTTTGTCAGAATTCAAATTGGCAGTAAAGTGAAGACGGTTAAAGCAATGCTGTGTTGTTTTATCTATGTTGTTTTGTCTTAATCTTGCATCCTGCAAAAATAATGTCCAGGCCTTCACTCTGCTGTCACTGATCCTCCCGACACAATGAGAGTATCCATCAGTTTATTAGATTATTTATATAAAGACAGCACCATTGTAACTCTATAATTTGTCCAAGTTAACAACGGAAATATCCAGCAACACCCAATCAAATTAGCCATTGCCAAGTCCCTTTCACTTGATTATTGTATCCGTGACATCAAATTATTTAATTATTCCTGAAAAGCCCTCCACACGCAGATTGACACATAAATTGCCCGTGCTTGTACTTTAACTCTTATCCTCGTCTACATTCTTTACCATCCCTCCCCTAACAGACTAAACTGCTCACCCAGTATGTTCTCAATTTGGCCAAATACGACCAGAACTACGACATCCGTGACCGTGCTCGCTTCATTCGCCAGCTTATTGTCCCCACGGAGAAGAGTGGAGCCCTCAGCAAGTACGCTAAAAAGCTGTTCCTCGCCCTCAAGCCTGCGCCTGTCCTCGAGTCTCCCTTTAAAGGTACAGGAGCAAGTCATGTTTGTTTGTGAGCCTGTATTTTCAGTTTTCTAAAGCCTTTCAATCAATATGAAGGTCTCAAAATTAAGTATTGATTCTCCTGTTTAAAAAATGTTGAAATATTATCAGTAGGCACAGTGTGAGAGATGTGAGGTAAACATACACTGTGGGAGGAAAGTAGCAGGAAGTCAGTTATTATCCGTTTTGCTGGCTCACTTTCTTAAATAACGACAACCGTAGACCTGAATGAATAATATGCATCCAACTTATATTCATCACCCTGTCAAATGTAGTCATGGTTTAGTCACATATTTTTAGGTTTTTGTGATTCAGTGTCACATTTGTCTTTAAATAAACAGCCAGAAATCTGTTTACTGTATCACATATGACACTTGATGGTCTGTGAATCCTGAAAGTTTTCATTGAAACTGGACTAGACAGAAATCTGAGAGACCGGGAAAAAATTCTTACAATTTTGGGAAAAAAAAACCCCAATAAACTGCTACCTGCCGCAGCTCTCCATCCCTTCCTTGTCCAAATCCAAAAAGGGGTGCATTCCAGTCAACTACTAGCGCCCTACAAAGTGGACTCCACTTTGTTCAGTCGTGTTAAGTGCGATTCCATTCAAAAGTTGCTCAGTTCAAAGGGAACTGAGCAGGGAAGAAATGACCAACCGTTAATCACTTCACCAGAAACTGACAAGAAGATTACCCATAAGTCATTGCATTTCAAAACTGTTGTTGCTAACATTTCTAACAAGCTTAACTAATGATGGTTATTATTTATACAAACAAATACTAATAATAATGATGATAATGATAATAAAAACACATTGGTATTAATATTTTATTTAAGTAGTATAAAAATGTCCACAGTAGTAGTAATACGTATCCATGGTTACCATGGTGTCACACGGAGGAGGGAGGTGGCATTGCAGGGTGTTTAAAATGAAGACTTTTGTTGAGGGAAGTTCCCTTAACTCTTAAGACTAGAGCTACGTTCCGATCCACAGTGCACTTCAACTGCGTTCCCTACTCCCTGCTCCGTTCTCAGGGAATATCAGTGAGTTAACTGTCCTTCACAAAATGTCTCCATCTGAAACCCCCTGTAACCGTCGGCTCCCTCCTCCGTGCGTTACCACGGTAACCATGGACACGTACTGATACTATGGTGGATAATTTATATTTCTTAAATAAAATATTAATACAAATATATTTTTATTCCTATCAGTTGATATAAACAATAGCCAACATCATTTTAGCTTGTTAATAAAGTTAGCAACAATAGTTAGTTTTACTCATATTTGAGGCGCAGTGGCTTATGGGTAATCTTCTTGTCAACTTCTGGTGAAGTGATGTACCGTTGTTCACTTCTTCCCTGCACAGTTCTCAGTTCCCTTTGAACTGAAGACCGTTCGCTCCCTTGGATTTGGAATCTCAGTAAATATGGCAGATACCCTGTGCGGTCCACTTCGGAGTACACTACAGGGCGAATGGAACGCAGCTTAGAACTGGATCATTTCATGGCCTGATTCTTATCAGCCAATCATAGAGTGAGTAACACCACACATATGATTGGGTGTTGGGACTCAGGCTGTAAAACATGCCAGTTGTAGTCTTTTACAGTGTTCCTACCAGAAAGTAGAAAGTTTTTTTTAGAGCACTTGCAGGCAATGCGAGACTGCTCAGACTGTGGTGGAAGTGATGTTCACCCAGTCAAAGGTTGATGTCCCATCAAAATAATTTTGGAAACTTTATTTCAGTGTGAAAAATCTTATATAGTGTAGCTTTAAACTGACTTTGAAATAGAACTTGGTGGCTGTCTGCACAACTATGACTGGATTTGGGTGATCAAAATGGCTCTTCAACAAAGTCAAAGTGGTCCAAAGGTGCACAAGAAGAATGTTTTTGGGGTTTTTTTTATGACTGGGTGCATGTTTCTGCCAGTTTTCTTTCCTGATTATCTTTTCTCACCTGCACAGATCGAGACCACTTCCAGTTGGGTTCACTGTCCCACCTGCTGAACGCCAAGGCTGGGGGCTACCAGGAGTTGCCCGACTGGCCCGAAGCTGCCCCCGACCCCTCCGTGCGCAACGTGGAGGTGAAGGAGTCTGTGCGTGCAGTGGGAACAGTAACATACAGAGACACAGGGGCCCTCTGGGGTCTCCGAGGGCCCCAAGAGCTGGAGGGGAGCGAGGGCTGCTCCTCCCCCAGAGCAGTGCCTCAGAGGGGTTGGACAGAGTCACCAGAGCCTTACACTAACTCCAATATAACATTGATTGCTTTTCCACTGACCATCATCCATCTACTAACAGCTCATTGGTCAAAACTCATCAGCAACATGCATTTTTTTTTTTTGTCCTCCATGCACTCCCAAATGGATGCTCCTTAACATCCATGAAGGAGTCAAAAGGAGAAAAGAGGATTCTTTTCTTGCTAATGATTAAAAACAAAATCAGCGCTATATTCTCATCCTCTCTGCTGCACTCGCCTGTGTTCGGCAGCAGCTCACTCGCCCCGTCCACGAGTCCTTAAAGCTGACTGAGCCAATAGCACATGTGATACAGAAGGGAAAATAATCAGGAGGCACTAGATGGTTTCTGCAGTTATGAAACAGATGTCAGTAATACCAACAGATGCAACCACTGCGTGAAATCAAGCATCCAGCCAGTAGGATTTTTGAGCAAAAGCCGTGAAGCGTTCTCCTTTCTCTGCCCCATTCTCTCCATGTGCCATCGGTTCATAAACAGCTGCATGTGTTGAATTAAGACTTAAAATCAAAGCCTGAATGTGTCACTTCTTTGTGTTTAAAAAAAAAAGCCTCCAAATTTGTTTTTATTTTTCAAAAGTGGCCTCAAGGTTTGATTTTAATGTCCCATGTATTCATTATTATTGTTTAATTTGTAATGCAATGACTGTTAACTTATATTTTTTTATATGTGATGCAGATTTCAGGACGAGGCCGCAGGTGCATGAAGAGTTTTGTACAGTTTAGCCTGCTAAAGAAACGCACGACTTACCCAGTTCGTGGATAGATACTAATTTCGTTTACAAAATTTAATTTAAAACAGCCAACCCATTACAGTAAATATATTTCCAGCTTTTATTTTGTTATTGCAGTTGTGTGCAGGTGCTTTTTTGTGCAAACTGAAGTTCAGACTTCAGTTCTGTTCTCCAACAGTATCCCTCATTTCTGCAACTAGGTTTGCAGTGATGTCCCCAAATCAGTTTGTGGCAGGGATGAAACGAGCTTATGATGTCACTCCAACAGATCAAACATTTCCAGGAAACCTTTCTGTGAAGGATGATAATCAGCCGGCTTCCACTAGCATCTGCATTTTAAAATTACTTCTGCTGTGGTTATTTATTGTCAAAAATGAAATTATTAACTCAAAAAATATTTTAGTACATTTTCTTTTTTCTTATTCTAGAATATACTGTATAGTTAAAATGCAACAAGTACAAAAACTTAATGAACTATATAAATATTTTTTAAATTTTAAAATAAAATACAAAACCACAAAGGCAATAAAAATTGTAAAATTTACAGGTTAAATGCAGATTACCTGAGTGTGTCGTTGGTAATGTTTGTTGCAAATTTATGAGTATATAGCTGCAAATTTGCACAGCATTTTTTTGAAAATTTATGCAAAAGGTTTCAGATTTGCAAGGAAAAAGCAGTAACTTCTTCGATAAAAGTGTTTTCATTATCATTTTTAAATAAGGTGTTGAATTTTCTGTAAGTATAGACAGGTTTTCTTTATACACGGGAGAAGGGTCCGTCTCCATGTAGGCAGCCATCTTGGACCACCGTGATGTCTTTTCAAACTTTAATTACAAAAATGGCTTCTGCGGGCTCCCGTATATGCTTTGAAAGAGGGTAATTGCTATTAAAATTTTAATTCCATATACTTTAAAATCTGCCCACTAGATTGCACTGAATATTACACACTGCCTTTATTTATTTTTTGGTGACTACTCTTATACTTGAGTAATTAATACAATAAGGTTACCCGAGTACAGTTTCTAGTGGCTTTACCAACCTCTAGCTATTTCCCTTAATTATGAAGGAATAAAAATATAAAAATGCATTTCTGTTTAAAACTGCATGTTCAGAACTGAGTTATTGGTTTGTTTCATACAGGTAATGAACTAAGGGACTATAGTTTAAGATGAATTATTTTCATTTTGAACTGTGAGTTATGCAAAGCGATGGGAGTGGAATATAAGAGCACTAAATATAGAGCTGGAATTTTTTTTTTTTTTTTTAAAAGTCCATTTTAATTTAAATTTGAGTCCTGTAATATGGAGCTGAATCTTCAAA
This sequence comes from Pholidichthys leucotaenia, assembly GCA_020510985.1. Lineage (NCBI taxonomy): Eukaryota > Metazoa > Chordata > Actinopteri > Cichliformes > Pholidichthyidae > Pholidichthys > Pholidichthys leucotaenia. Next base: position 47,385,892 of record CM035840.1, read on the forward strand.
GTCAAATTTATAACATGCATGACGATTGGCTAAGGTGCAAAAACATGTAAAATTGAATGTGAACTTACTGGCCTATGTGAAACCAATCCTGCTGCTACACCCACTCATGTTAAAGCTGGTCTGGCCAGCGGCTCCTCTGAAGGCTCGACCTCCCTGACCCGTCTCTCCCTTTACAATTCCACTCCTCCACAGGCAGAGGAGGTCATAACCACCGGTGAGGGCCGCATCGGTCTGCTTGGAGACTGGAGAGAGGTGCTCCTTGCTCGGAGTGTGGGAGTGCAGTGTTTTTTGATGTGAAGACTGTTTTCTCTTTTTCCTCTAGTACTGGTTATTTAACTGTCGATGAATAAGAAATCATTATTATTTAATTTCATCTATAACAATTTTTTGTAAGAGTATCAGAACACAATAAAAAAGGACAAAAATAATTAATTGTCTTCCCAAATTTGGTATGATAATAGGAGATTAAATGTCGAACTAGATATCTGCATTTCCTGAAGAAAAAGCTCTGTGAATGCTGTATCCTGAAAGTGCTTTCCTGAAATGTAGCTTAAAAGCAAAGTATATAATTCACTTAAAATCTTAAATAGATTAAAGCTGATGTAAGTTACTTAGCCAAAAATTGACTAAAGTTAGCTTAAAAGCTAGAGCAGCTTAAAGCGGAACCATAGACTGTAGTGAACTCTCGTTGCCACAAGATTGGTTCCTGGAAGAAGATGAGTACCCTGCATGCGCAAACTACTTAACGTCCTTGCACTGAATATACACACATGTGCAATGCCTTTACGTCATGACAAATTTATTTAATTCACAAATGAATAGATATGGTTTTGAACAACATGCAGATTTTTATTAAATACTTTGTCACATCTTCAATACACAAATGCATTATTTTTGAACAATATTCTGCCTACCTACATCTTTTATGCAGGGCGCTTCCACGTGCTGAGCTTATCCACCTTATTCCTCGACCCCACGATGCCTTGCGTGAATTATGGGCGCAACTTCCGGTACTAGTTTAGAATGTGTGGTTGTCAGTGAAATGAGACACTTCTCCTTGTTAAAAAACAAGGACTTCGGCATCAAAAATGCGGGAACCCCTTTTGCACCTCAAAAATAGTAATATAATCATACCACTTCCCACAACTATCTAGGGATGGGAAGGTGACGTAAAAAGTGGCCTGGCAGACAGTAGCTCTGTTTGTTAGCGCCACTGCTAAGATGCTAATGCTGTAAACAAATAAAAGCTCTGAGATATAGCAATGTCTCCACGCAATAAAGTCGGCTTCATTGTCTTAAAATATGTTGGACATAATCAAATTTACGTCAGAGCAGACGTACGCCACAACACCGTGCTTGGCTGTCATGGTAAACGCAGACAGCTGCAGCTGTTCGTTTTACCCCGAAATTAAAATGCTCCCGCTGCTGTCATGCCATAAATGCTTGTTATTTAACTTGGCACGTACAGACATTTTCTGACAATTGTTCAGAATTTTATTGATCTTTATTTTGTGATAATTTAAAAATTGGTGCACGCTGAAGTCCATATTGTTCCAAGGCAGTGCAACAAATGCAGAAAAAAACCCAAAAAACTATTTGATATCTTTCTTAAATCATTAAGCCTTAGGAAGCAAACTGTTCCTGTTTTTTATTTATTATTTTACTTCATGCAGCCTTCATTCTGGTGACATATATAACACATAAACATCAGATCTGTGACATTCATACAAGTGAAAACATACCTGGTGGTGTTGTGTCTGTACCACTGATCACACCAACAGTCCTTTTTTGTTTTCAGCGCACGATCTACGCATTGCCAGTGAGAAGCCTCCATTTATCCAGTCTATGGCACAACCACGAACACCAGCAACAAGTACTAGAACTATGCCAAAACATTCAAAAAATACAAAAACTACAAGTGCTGAAATTAGCTGCCCAAATTGAGTGCAAAACAGGTATGTGGACTATACATTAAAATGAATTTGAATAACTTTTAAAAACGCTGTTTTAAATGCCCCTGCTACTCCACTCTTGCTGACTGATTTAACACTACCTCAGCCAAAACCGGAAGCTCCGCCCATCATTGTTCCTACAGCGGCACCCCCAGGAATAAGGTGGATAGTGGCACACCATAAGCTCAAAACCTGAAATAGCTTAAAATTAACGAAAGTTAAACCTTTACTTAGCATTTTAAATTAACACCAACAGTTGCTAGATTAAAATCTAAAACGGAAACAGTCGTGCAACATTTGCATAAAAGTGGAAATAATTTATGTTAAAGAAAGTTAAAGAAAGTTAGCTTAAAATGCAAAATAAAAACTAAAAAAGCTTTAAAATGCTAACTCAAAACCAACTAGAAAAGCACTCGGAGAGCGCAGACCTCCGCCAAGCGCCACAGTTCCCCCCCATACAGTGTTTGTGTGTATGTTTTCAGATTCCTTGACCATGAAAACATATGACTAGCAATTGGATTCACAATGATAGGATTTGTGGTTCAGTAGTAAAAGCATTACCTCCTTGGCGGAGGTAATAAACTCAAGTGTTGCTGTTGTGTCCATCTCCTCCCTCTCCAAACTCCCAGGCTGCGAGCGTTGCAATTCATCGCACAACCGCGTACAACCCACAGGCCAATGGGTTATGCGAGCGTTTTCATAGATCACTGAAAGCAGCACTCAGGGCTTCACTGACGGATGCAAATTGGGTAGACAGGTTGGCGTGGGTTTTATTGGGGTTGCGCGCCGCGGCAAAAGAGGATTTGGAATCTTCCCCGGCAGAGAGCTCGTCTTTGCGCAGCCACTATGGCTGCCCGGGGAATTTCTTCCAAATAATCCGGCGCCGGACAGCTGGCCGTCTCAGCTTTTGCAGCGTTACACAAACACAGGCACGCTGGCGGGCCCTGCTCACGACTGTTTTCCGCGTGCTTTTGTGCCTAAAACTTTTAAGAACGCGGATTTTGTGTTTGTCAGAAACGAGGACCAGCGCCCTCTATTGCCCCTGCACACATGTTGAAAATGGCCGTATCTCACAATGTTAAAGAATCCTTTAAAAAATTCCTGTATCCAGACGGTGATCCGGATCATCCCCAAAATTTAATCAGTTCTTCCTTGTACCATTTCCAACAACGCCTGAAAGTTTCATCGAAATCCGTCCAAAACTTTTTGAGTTTATCTTGCTAACCAACAGACAAACAAACAGACAGACAGACAGACAAACGCTGGCAAAAACATAACCTCCTCCTGGCCTCTGGCCTGGCGGAGGTAACAATGGCTTGAATGCAGATTTATGTTTAAGATCTTTGCAAAGTTATGAGAAAAATATTGCAAATGTATATAAAAACTTAAATTCCCCTGAAAAGCTACAAATTTTAACAGAAAAAAAATATTAAGAGCTGACCAATTTTCCCAAGTTTATGAGAAAAAAAGCTGAACATATACAGTATAAGAAAGGATCGCAAATTTGCATGGAAAAAGTTGTAAATTTAGTCAAAAAATAAAATTTTGTCAGTTTATGAAAAAGTCACATTTCTGTGAAAATTACCACAAATTTATGGCGATAAAAGCTGCAGATGTAAGTTTATGAAAGCCCCAAAGTTATGAGAAAAATTATTGTGAATTTACATGAGAAAAAGTCTAATTCCCTAGAAAAGCTAAATGCAAATATGTGGCACAAATTTGGAAGTTTACAAGAAAAAAAAGTTGCATATTTACAGTATGAGAATTTATCACAAATTTGCAGGGAAAAAGGTGCAAATTTCAAGTAAAAATTTGCCAGTTTATGAAACAACAAGTCACAAATTTAAGTAAAAAATAACTGCTTATCTGCTAGGGCTGGGCGATGAATCGAAAATTAACCAACATTTAGACCCTAAAACTGACAGGATTTTGCCCATGTCAGTTATTTCAGTTTTTCCCCCTCTTAATACTTTCCCCTGTATGTGTTACCTAAAATGCTTTGTTAAATTCATTATGAAATATTACTTTGTAAAACTGCAGAACAGGACAGTGATCTGGTACAAGCTGATATTTAATGTATTTAATGAGTCTCTCTGCACAAAGTGCAACAGCCTGTTTGACTCACCTTTCTTTTCTTTTGGATTTATGCAGCTAAAAACAAGCTAGACTAGCTGAAGATTGGTTGCAGTGATATAGAGCTGGTTTGGTAGAAATAGCTGCTTCATCTTTACATTATGGTGTTTTTTTTTAAATCATGAACTGAATGCTGCAGTTTGACAATGAAACTAAACTGCTGCTGCTGCTGCTTTCAGTTTCCAGTAAAAGCAACATGATTTTTAATGATAAATTTAAATCCTTCTCTCTGGTTGATGAAAAAGAAAGTAAAGCTAAAGTGATAATAATCATAAATAATTTATAAATAATTTCAGTGATCTTCTGATAAATGAAGTTATTTATTGGGAACGCCCTTATATTCTCCCCCCACAAAATAAATACAAAAAAAAAATCGTTCAAATAACTAAAACCAAAGTAAATTGTTCAGTTAATTGCGATGTTGATTTGAGGTGACATTGCCCAGCTGTAATATCTGGTGGAAATTCCTGAGGAAAACGTCACAGATTTACAGGAATAATGTTGCATGCTTTTAAAAGGTTTCAAATTCTTCAGTGAAAAGTTGCGTGCGAGAGGAGAGAAAACAGCTTTTCAGAATATTGGCAAGCTGATGTAACTTCACTTCATTTTAACGGTCAAAATACATTTTTCCGCTCCATGTATTTTATTGGCATAAAATTGCTCAAAGCGACTCTTTATGCAGAAGAAGTTGTCCATCTGTTTTCTAGTGAAATGGAAACATTACCAATATAATAATTATTCAGAATACCAGGAACCATTTCCTAGCTGCTTCCTCCTCTGCACCTAACTGGTCTTTCGTGAAGTTTGTGACGCAGTTTCTCAGTGTGTCACAAATGTTGTTGTCTGGGATGATGTCGTTCCTGCCGTTTTCCCCCCTCTGCTGTCTCATCCGTTCCACTCTTCACTTTAAGTCACGTCGCCCATGCTAACACGCCATGCTTTGTCACAGGTGACGGCTAAAATGCATTTTCATGTGTTTTTGTTGATTATATAAATAACTAGTGAATTTTAATGCTGACTTTTATTTTCAGCAGTGTTTATGTATGTATATTTAGTAGTATTAGGTTATATTGGAGTGTTACTGTTTTACCGAGAAAACTATACTGATTATATTTTGAGTTTGACTAAAATGGTGTGATAAAAGTCTATTACTTGTCTCTGTGATATCCCAAACTGTTCTCACGTTTTCTTTTTGTTTTGTAGACCCAGAAACTATTGTGTGCCTGTTTCTCTTGCTTTCTTTATTTAAAAAAACCCCCAACTTTTCCTTTCTATTTCCTCATCTCCATCCCAATCTTTTTCTTTTCTACGTCTGCCAGGTTTTTACGCTGCTTGAAAGAGTCACAACATTAACGAGTGTGAGTCAGTTAGCCCCCAAAACAGCCACACGTTCTTGAGCCTCAGCCCATATAGCTGCAACAGAAAGTGCTTTTTTTTCTTTATCAAAATGAACACCCCTGCCTAATGTAGTCGCTCTTCTGTGCTTAGCTCAACCAAAAACTACCCGAAACGCAGCACCCTCTTCCTCAGTCTTCACCATTAAAGAAGTGATTCTCTTGGCAGGACCCGTCAAGGCACATTAGCAACCTTTGTGGGGATTAAATGGAGGTTGGAGACGTCCAGACTCATTAGCAGGTGGTTTTACTTAATGAGCTTGGTCAGAAAAAAGAAAAAAAAAAAAAAGCAGATGGCCTTTTCTTTGGAAATGTAGGAGGACAGTGACTGCTCCTCAAAGATATCACTTCTCTTAATGGAAAACTGCTCCCTGTATTTAAAAAAAAAAGTCATTTCTGCAACTGGTCATGAAGGCAACACCTGGTGCTCACATCCCTCTGTGCAAAAGAAAAAAAAAACTACTTCCCACAAGCATTAGTGTCTGTAGTGAATTTTGTTGTTGGACTGATACGTAGCAGCAATGGCTGGCTTCATTTGGCTGCATCACGCCCAGGCCGAGGCGTTCATGGCCATGCTATCTGCCCACGTCTCCGCTTCTGTCTGAGGGGATTTTCACCGAGGCAAAGCTGAGGGATAACGGTGTTGTTTGTTCATTTTTTTTCAGGTGCCAGAATGGACCAAATGCAGTAGCCGTGAGAAGAGGAAGGAAAAGAAAGTGGAGAAACCATTCTACTCTGACTCTGAGGGCGAGTCCGGCCCAACGGAGTCCGCTGACAGTGGTAACCTTATATGGCTGTTGTTCCTGACGGATTAATGTCTAACATTAATGTGTCGGGGTTTTGAGAGCATGCAGACCCAACTCCAAACTCGTAAACAGGTTAGCAAATGAAAAGGAGTGTTGCAGTCAAGACGAAACGAATCAAGACCGAGAGACGACCGAGACAAGAGTGTAGCAGGGCGGGGCGGCAACCATTAGTGGCAACATAAAATTAAACCTGCAAATGACTTTGTTGTTACATTTAAAGGGAGCATTTCTTTGCAGTCATACTAATGATGTGGAAAAAATGAGTCCTAGTCTTGAATAGCCTTGATTTAAAAATCCCAAGCCCATTTCTTCCAAGACTGAGACATGACCGAGTAAAAATGGCTCGGAGACAAGAACGAGACCTTGAACAAGTGGCCTCAACACCAAGACCGATATCGAGTACTACAGTGCTAATGAAAATGGAGCGTTGGTGAGTGGAGTGAAAACAGTTTGTCCTTGAAAATCTGCACTTAAATCCAACTGAGGGAGAACTTCACACTAATCCAAGAGACACATAAACACAATATAAAAGAGTTAGCACAGGGGTCTGCAACCTGTGGCTCCAGAGCGCAAAAGTCACAAATTTATGAGAGAAGAAAGTCGCAACGTTATGCAAACATCCATCCATCGTCTACCACTTATCTGGGGGTCCGGGTCACAGGGGTGCAAATTTAAAGGAAAAAAAAAATACAGATTTCATCTTTTTTTAAAAAGCTCACTAATTTACTAGAATTAGAAGAGCAAATGTATAACAAAATGTCAGTTTTGTATTGAATGTATATTTAAAAGGTAATGAAATAATTTGTAAAAAAAAATCACAAATGTATGTGGAAAAACAAATCACAGAATTACAGAAGAAAGAGTCCTCAATTAATGAAAAAGGTTGCAAATTTACCAGAAAAAAAAACGTAAATATAGGAGAGAAAAAATGGGGATAAAATATAATTTTCCAGGAAAAAAAAAGTGGCAAATTTATGAAAAGGAAACGGTATTAAATTTTTGTGGAAAACCTTGCAAAGTTGCAAAGAAAAAATAGCAAATTTGCGAAATGAAAAATGGCAAAAATGAGAGAAAAGTAGCACATTTAAGAAGAAAAAAGTTCACCTACTGTATTACTGTTATATGAAGCTATACAAGCTATACAAATAGCTGTATACAAGCTGTATACAAGTTTCCTGTATACAAGCTGTATACAAGTTTCCTGTATACAAGCTATACAAGCATGAGTAAAAATAAACCAGCCTTTCCATTTGGTTTGACCAGGCTGTTACAACCTATGGAATATTTTGTGGACACTTCATTTACAGAAGAATAAATAATGGAACAAAACTCTAAATTTACCAGTTAATTATCAGTATTATTTCTCTATTGGCATCATCTCTCCAATATATGTTCCTCTAGTGATCACTCTGACTACGTTGTGTCATGTGCCAGCTTTTATGGGAGCATCATTATATCTGAAAGAAAGAAAGAAGGAGAGAAAATATTTGCTGAAAAAGATGTTGTCCGTAGAAGAGGAGCTAAAGCGGCTTTAGGGTTTGTTTTTTTTTCAGTATTGATTTGTGCACAGTTGGTGTAGAAGTGTGGGTGGGTAAAATTGTGGAGCTGGTGAGGATAATAGGCCACTTTTGCAGTAAATTGCTCAGTGTTTCTTTGCTGAGTTTCTGTAGAACTAGTTTCACAGAGTTTCTGAGAATTGCAGCAGGTTGCATTCAGATTCTGTGAAAAATACAATATCTTTACTGCATGCTAAAATTCAGTCTTTTGAAGTTTTCTTTGAGACAGGAAATCTGAGGATGTCAGTAGAAGTTTCTGTTTTGTATTTTTAGTGTGACTTGCCCCTGAAAAAAAAAATGTGTCTGGGGCATCAATAATACAAAATTTAATCTTCCTCACGGGTGAATGTCATGGAAAGCCTCTGATCATCAAGTAGTTCCCTCAGATTTAACCGTAACTCGTATTGACCTTTTACTCCTCAGAGTCAGACTCAGGCAGCGGCTCGGAGAGCGGCAGTGGCAGCGAGGAGAGCGGCTCGGGATCAGAGAGTGAAGAGAGCGAGGAGGCATCAGAATCTGAGGAAGAGGAGGAAGAAGAGGAGGAAAAGGAGAAGAAGAAAAAAAAGAAAGAACTGAAGAAGCCTGTGCAAGAAAGTGAAAGGTAGTTTGTTCATTTTCAGCCTTAAGTTACATCGATAAAGAGTTGCTGTTAAAGAGGAAAAAGTGACAGTCAGTGAGCAGCAGTAGGGTTTCATGCCAAGAAAGAGTGCTACAGTTGCAATGTTTGCTTTAAGAGTGTTGATGGAGAAGTATAGAGAAGGTCAGAACGAGTTGCAGTGTCTTTATGCATCTAGAGGAAGTACGGCTGGGTGATAAACTGAAATTACTCTGAAACAGACATTGGGGACATAAAACCAACAGTTTTTTTTGGTTTTTTTTTTTCAGTTCTTCCCTTCTTCCTGTTGTGTGCGTGTATATATGACAGCTTTTCCTGTACTGCCCCTTTGAGACTTCTTTTGCTGGAGCAGTTGCGTGACTCCAGAAGCAGTGCAGTCAGTGCTGTTCTGAAGCAGCAGAACATGGCGGAAAAATTAAAACCGCTAATACCAAAAAGAAATACAGAGTCCGTCGTATGAGATTATTGACTCCATGTTTCATCTGGGGATGTTGGGAGGAGGTGAGCGGGGTGCACAGAGGCTAGCGTGAAGTGCGACAAGACTGTTGGGCTCTGACTGCTGTCCGTGTTATCGACCATTTTGCAGTGGGGGTGGACGAGCTAAGGCTATATTTAAGAACCTAATCGGAGATTCATGGTCTCTGTGTGGTGATGGCATGGTCGTGGCTGCGTGAAGGGCTCCCCAGGAGCACCTGACTGGCTGCCAGCACGAGCCACATGGCCCACAGGCCCTCAAGAGGTATGTGTGGACACTGACTTCTGCACTGGACAGTGCTTAGTTTGGCCGCATGTGCGTGAGATGACAATGGAACTGTTCTTTATTATATTATGCTCATTTATGGCTGAATCACCACAGTGATATAGTCATTGATGCTGCTCTCTCGTGGTTTAATTACGAGTCTTGTCAGTGAACTATAAGGGAGAAGAAAGGAAGGGGAATAAAATGGCAAAAACTGAAACTGACTTGAAAGCTTCAAATAACCGTGATGCTGATTTAAGGTCAAATTGCCCATATAAGTACATGAAAAGGCACCAAGAGAAGAAGTGTGGTACTGTATGAGGAAGTCAGGAGAACCAGAGAAGTATGCAAGGGTGGTGCAGGACATGTATGAGGGCAGTGAGACTGGTGAGGCGTGCCGCTGAGTGACAGATGGATTCAAGGTGGGAGGTGGTATGACAGGGATTGTTTCCATCGGTGATGAATGGGCTGACATAAGGTCAGACAGGAATCTATGGCCTATATTGTTCACAGAAGAAGAAGAAGAAGAAGAAGAAGAAGAATGAGAATTTACATCAGTAATCTGTGGTCATTTCTTCATGTCATTTTGATCAGTAGTCCTTTTTTCATTTGTAAACACATTGCAGCATCTGTTATAGGACTAACCTTTGGTCGTCATGAGTGGTTTGACCTTTTTCTTTCCTTTTGCAGCGAGCAGAGCAGCGAAGAAGAGGACAGAAAGCACGACAGGAAGCGTAAACAACGAAAGAGCGATTCAGAGTCTGAATCAGATGAGGATGAAGAGAGTGAGTCTGAAAGCAGCCAGTCAGAATCTGAAGAATCCGAGTCTGAGGCAGAGGTCAAAAAGAAGAAAAAGGTACTGATATTGAACGTTAAAATAAACACAATGTGGCTGTCACAGGTTAGCAACTTTTGTGCCTTTTTAAACTCAACATTTTTTGACACAGGAAGGTACCTCTGCTGCAAACAAGTCACATAAAATTCTCCTCCTCTCCTCACAGGCAGCTGAATCTAAACCTCCATTCAAGGCTGTCAAGAAAGAGAGTAAAAAAGAGAAGAAGGAAATGTCTCTGCTTGACCTCGATGACTGTGAGTTTCTCCGTCTCTCCTACCTTTGTCCTCACAGAATGTAAAAGTAATGCTGCTCACGGCATTAAAGAAAAACTTTCACATGTGAGTATTAAGTGGCTACATTTACTCAAGTGCATGTGCTCAAGTATGCTGTAGTTTTCAACAAATTATGAATGGGAAAGCTGGCACAGGGAACCAGAGAACTTCTTCATTTTTAATCACCAAATGGCAATATTTGGCTCTAAATCTGGCAACATTTCTCAGTGGTTCACGTGTGTCTCTCGCTAGTCGAACCTGCTCCGTCACCTCAAGTCACACCCGTGAACACCTTCCTGTCCAACAGTCTTGTGACCGACTTGGAGGGACTGTCTCTGTCCGACTCCGTTCTCTCGCCGGCAGTAAGTACTAACATACACAAGTCACCGACTGATATAAGAGTTAGTAGGTGGCGTCTTTGCAACCTGTGGCTTTTTGTCAATAACCAGTGGCTCCCTGTGTCTTAAACAATCAAAAACCCTCACAGATTTAAAATTTTTAAAGAAAAAAGTGTAAATTTTTGAGGAAAAAAGTCTCACGTTTACTGAGAAAAATCTTGCAGTTTCATGAGAAAAATTTGGACATGTCTAAGAAAAAAGAAATAATTTTGTGAGAAAATTGCAAAATCACAAGTAAAATATTGCAGATTTAGGAAAGTAAAACGGCAAATTTATAAATAAAATATCACAAAATTGTAGGAAAAAAAATTCACAAATTTAAGAAAATGAATATTTTATTTTAAAAAAAATTCATAAGAAAATAATAGTACATCTACAGGAAAAAAAATGTAGCAAGTTTACTTAAAGGCCAAATGTCACGTAATTTTTTTTTCTAAATGACAACGAATTTAGATAAAATACACATAGCTTAAACCAAATATTCATACCGGAGACCATATCACCCACCTGTATTTACATAATTGCACAAAATACACCAGGTGAAGGCCCCACCTTGCTTGCTGGCTTGTGACAGCCAGTCCAGACCACGCCCATGTTTTTGACATCACCAGTTGTACCCTGGCTGCCCTGCCTATCCACATTCACACTTATCAACATTGGACAATCATGACGGAAAGTGACAGCGATTGTGAACAAATTAGTTTAGTTTTGTCTTTTTTTTTTTGTCTTTTTTTTTGTCAGTGGTTCAGACAGTGACAGAGGCACTGAACCTTACAGGTTCGAGCCGTCCGAGACGGAATCAGATGCTTTGTCTGATGACAACAGTTCCAACGATGACCAGAGAGCAGAACCAGTGGAAAATGTCATTGAACTGGACATTAATCGCCTCCAGAATTGCGAAGCCGAAGGGGGTCTGTCGAGGGCGCCCCATAAATATTGATTTTTCGGAAGCCATTATTATTACAGTGGAGGAGAGCCGCTGCTGTCAAGAAATTGACCAGATCAATATGAAAATGGAGGCGCATACCTGTCAAGTGAGACGTTTTCGCCGTATTTTGGTGCCAAGCGCGGCTGTGGGGGACGGCGGAGTGGTGGGGGACACTTTTCTGGGAAATGTTTTAAATGTAGTTCGTGTTGTTATTGTCAAATATTTTAAGGAAAATACGGGGAAAATGCAATTTTAGCAAAAACGGGCGTATTGCCATTTCTGTACGCCCAAAAGAAAAATATACTGGAAAAAAAATTGAGTGTGTTGAGGAACACGTCCTGTCTGTGATCCCCCACAGCTGGTGCTGGCAAGTGTGGAGTCACTCATTAGTTTGATTGTCTGGGCGGGCTGATCGCTCAGCGTGAGCTATTCTCACTACAATGAGAAGTCATTAGGACAATGGTTTAACACGTTCAGCTGGGCAGCGGTTGAGGAACAGAGAGATCGCCTGACAAATACAGAATTCTGCTTTTTTTTTTTATTTTGCGCCGGACGCTGAGTTGTGTTGTTATTGTCAAATATCCATGAATCCTTAAAATATTTGACAATAACAACACGAGTTGCATTTGGGGCATTTCACAGAGAGGTGTCCCTTGTTGCTCCGCCGTCCCTTATAGCCGCTTTTTACGGTGTTGAAGTACGGCGAAAACGTCTCACTTGACAGGTATGAAAACATTTCCCAGAGAACTGTCCCTTATTACCCAGCTGTCCCTGATAGTCCCGTTTTAAGGTATGGGTGAAATATCCAATTTTTTCTTTCTTGTTGCTCACTTCAACCTTCCAGTCTCCATATAAACAATCAATTGAAATACCCCAAGCATCAAACTAGGGTACAATCGATTTCGTCACTTCCGCCTTCTTCCCCAGGCGATTCCAGGGGCCGTGTCAGGCCAAGCGCGGCAGTTTTAAATTAACGAATATTCTGTTGTTACTGAAGCATATGCACCAAGACCCGAACGGATCGGTTCCCTTTTATATCTAGTTTCAAGATATTTAAAGTACCCTGTTACGTGACATTTGGCCTTTAAACAAAGCTGCAATTTCAGGAGACAAAAGTTGTAAATTTATGAGTAAAATGTCTCAAATAAACAAAAAAAATTGTTTGAAAATGTATAAATGAAATATCACAAATTCATGATTTGTATTAATGTTCATTAGTATATAATGTCCCTTTCAAATAAACATTAAACTTAAACTCATGCAAATAGTTTGCTTTAAATGCTCAAAATTTGAGGTGAAAAAGCCTACAAATTTGCAAAGAAAATGTAATTTTACTGGGAAAAAGGTATTAATTATAAGACAGGAGCGAAGTTTCATGTTTAGAAATAGACATAATTTTTTAATGAGGTTTGAGTAATTTCAAATACAACTGTACTCAGAATTTGGCTGTTTTACCTTAATTAGAAGGGTCACATACAGTGCATCCGGAAAGTATTCACAGTGCTTCACTTTTTCCACATTTTGTTATGTTACAGCCTTATTCCTAAAGGAATTAAATTCACTTTTTTCCTCAAAATTCTACACACAATACCCCATAATGACAACGTGAAAAAGGCTTTTTGAGATTTTTGCAAATTTATTAAAAATAAAAAACTAAGAAATCACATGTACATAAGTATTTACAGCCTTTGTTCAATACTTTGTTGATGCACCTTTATCAGCAATTACAGCCTCAAGTCTTTTTGAATATGATGCCACAAGCTTGGCACACCTATCTTTGGCCAGTTTGGCCCATTCCTCTTTGCAGCACCTCTCAAGCTCCATCAGGTTGAATGGGAAGTGATGGTGCACAGCCATTTTCAGATCTCTCCAGAGATGTTCAATTGGATTCAAGTCTGGGCTCTGGCTGGGCCACTCAAGGACATTCACAGAGTTGTCCCGAAGCCACTCCTTTGATATCTTGGCTGTGTGCTTAGGATCGTTGTCCTGCTGAAAGATGAACCATCACCCCAGTCTGAGGTCAAGAGTGCTCTAGAGCACGCTTTCATCAAGGATGTCTCTGTACATTGCTGCATTCATCTTTCCCTCTATCCTGACTAGTCTCTCAGTCCCTGCCACTGAAAAACATCCCCACAGCATGATGCTGCCACCAACATTGGCATGGTTATGAGTAGTGCCTGGTTCCCTCCAAACATGACACCTAGCATTCATGCCAAAGAGTTCAATCTTTGTCTCATCAGACCAGAGAATTTTGTTTCTCATGGTCTGAGAGTCCTTCAGGTGCCTTTTGACAAACTCCAGGAGTGCTGCCATGTGCCTTTAACTAAGGGGTGGCTTCCGTCTGGCCACTCTACCATACAGGCCTGATTGGTGGATTGCTGAAAGATGGTTGTCCTTCTGAAAGGTTCTCCTCTCTCCACAGAGGAATGCTGGAGCTCTGACAGAGTGACCATCGGGTTCTTGGTCTCCTCCCTGTATAAGTCCCTTCTCCCCTGATCGTTCAGTATAGACAGCAGGCCAGCTCTAGGAAGAGTCCTGGTGGTTCCGAACTTCTTCCATTTATGGATGATGGAGGCCACTGTGCTCACTGGGACCTTCAAAGCAGCAGAAATTTTTCTGTTCCCTTCCCAAGATTTGTGCCTCGAGACAATCCTGTCTCAGAGGTCTACAGACAATTCATGCTTTGACTTCATGCTTGGTTTGTGCTCTGACATGCACTGTCAACTGTGGGACCTTATATAGACAGGTGTGTGCCTTTCAAAATCATGTCCAGTCAACTGAATTTACCACAGGTGGAGTCCGATGAAGCTGTAGAAACATCTCGAGGATGATCAGTGGAAAAAGGATGAACCTGAGCTCAATTTTGAGTTTCATGGCAAAGGCTGTGAATACTTATGTACATGTGATTTCTTAGTTTTTTATTTTTAATAAATTTCCAAAAATCTCAAAAAAAAAAACATTCACATTGTCATTATGGGGTATTGTGTGTAGAAGTTTGAGGGGAAAAATGAATTTAATCCCTTTTGGAATAAGGCTGTAACATAACAAAATGTGTAAAACGTAAAGCGCTGTGAATACTTTTCCGGATGCACTGTATGTTGCCTGTGAGCAGGCAGACCTTTCTCAGGATGGGTAAAAACCTAACCAAGTTCAAGTTCACATATGTTTTGGGCCTCTATGCAGTAATTCATTATAATAATTGCTAATAATGTATTGGCTCTGTCCATAATATAGGTTGTCTTTTTGTTTCGTTTTCATTTCATTACTTAATTACTTTGATTACTTGTGGCGCCACACGAGTCGACTGCCTTTTTGCAGCAGCAGCTCAATTCTGAGTTTCTTTCTCGTTTTTTATTCACTATCTGTTTTTTTTTCTTGCGACAACTTTCTGATCCTGTTACCCCATAACCATCACAGACACCAACACATATATCGCTGCACTGGCGTTAATATTAGTCATCTTTCTGCTCATATCGCCAATGACTTCTGACCCAGTGAGTGAAGGAGCTATTGTTTACAGTAGGAGCCAGTTGTTAGCATTGGGCTGCTCTGCGGTGCTAACGCAATGACCCGATATCCCACGAGAAATCACATGAAAACGATGGGGATGTCAAGCCGGAGTGAAGTGAAACACGAGGAAGACAAGGTACAGACCCGTCCTTCCATCCATTATTATGGGAAAAGTGAGATGGCTGCTTAACAAGACGGACGAACTGGCGGCTGTGTCCCGGTATGAGAGCATCTTCAGGGAGATTAGCATTATGTTGTTAACTGAAACGTGGCTAACAGATCTAGCAACAGATGCTAACATCGGACTGGAGGGTTTCCACTTAATACGGGCAGATTGGACACCAGATAGTGGGAAGAGCAGAGGCGGGGGGCTGATAATGTATGTGAACAACAGATGGTGTAATCCTGGGCACATCACGATTAAAGAACAACACTGCAGCAAGGACATTGAGTTGCTAGCCGTTAGCATGCGACCGGCATTCCTCCCCAGAGAGTTCTCACATGTCGTCAGGATTGTTATTTATGAACCCCTCTCTGCGAGCACTGAGGCAGCGTGTGATGTCATCCACTCAGTCACTAGCAGGCTGCAGACACAGCACCCAAATGCTCTCCTGCTCATCTCTGGTGGATTTTAACCATACTTAACTGTCCTCCATTCTGCCCACTTCCACCCAGTATGTCTTGTGCCACACCAGAGACAATAAAACACTGGATTTATTTTATGCAAACACCAAGGAGGCTTACACCTCATCACCGCTCCAGCCCCTCAGAAGATCGGACCACAACTTGGTTCACCTCCTGCCTGTGTACAAACCCCTGGTACACAGACAACCTCCTGTTACCCGCACAGTGACGATATGGTCTAAGGAGGCGGAGGACGCTCTGAAGGACTGTTTTGAACCCACTGTGTGGGAGGAGCTCTGTGATCCACATGGTGAGGACATCGACGGCCTCACACACACCATCACAGACTACATCAACTTCTGTGTAGAGAATACTGTACCCACCAAGACATACAGTGTTTCCCAAATAACAAACCCTGGATCATCCCTGAGATAAAGTCACTGCTGAAGGAGAAGAAAAGGATCTTCAGGTCGAGAAACAAGGAGGAGCTGAAGTCCGGACAGAGGGAGCTAAGGAGGAAGATCAGCGAGGGGAAGGACAGCTATAGGAAGAAGATGAAGGACAAGTTGCAACAGAGTGACATCAGCGGTGTCTGGAGAAGCCTCAAAACCATCTCTGGGCACCAGAATACCTCCTCCCAGGCCACGGGGGGTAGGGAATGGGTCAACAACCTGAACCTGTTTTTAACAGGTTTGACCAACTGCCCTTTTCTCCGCCTGTTCACCAACCACTGCTGCCTCCATCTTCATGTAGTCCCGCTGTCCACGGCCCTCCCTCCACCCCCCCATACATCCCCCACTGTTTTCCTCCCACAGACCTAACACCCCCCCTTCCTCCCAGCACATAGCCCCCCTGCCCCAATCTGACCCTCACTAAGACAGGTGAGAGCTGAGCTGAAGAAGATCAAAGCGAGGAAGGCTGCAGGTCCGGACGGCATCAGCTTGAGGTTCTTCAAGTCCTGTGCAGACCAGCTGTGTGGTGTCGTGGAGCACATCTTCAGCCTGAGCCTAAAGCTGGGGAGGGTACCACAGCTGTGGAAAACATCCTGTGTGGTACCTGTACCAAAGACCCCTCACCCCAAGGACCTGAACAGCTACAGACCAGTGGCCCTCACATCACACCTAATGAAGACCCTGGAGAGGCCGCTCCTTGCCCACTTCCACCCCCTGGTGGGACCAGCGATGGATCCATTTCAGTTTGCCTACCAGCATGGCATCGGGGTGGAGGATGCAGTGATCTTCCTCCTACATCGTTCCCTGTCCCACCTGGAGAAGCCTGGGAGCACCGTGAGGATCATTTTTCTTTGATTTCTCCAGTGCTTTCAACACCATCCAACCAGTGATCCTGAGGGACAAGCGGCTGAGCACAGGGGTGGACCAGCACCTGTCATCGTGGATCCTAGACTACCTCACAAACCGGCCACAGTTCGTGAGAACCCAGGACTGTGTGTCTGACATCATCATCTGCAGTACGCCCCCCCCCCCCCCCAGGGAACAGTTCTGACTCCCTTCCTGTTCACCCTCTACACTGCTGACTTTTCACACAACACACCACACTGCCATCTACAGAAGTCCTCTGACGACTTTGCTATCATTGGCCTCATCTCTGATGGGGATGATGCAGAGTACAGAGAACTTATCCAGGACTTCGTGGATTGGTGCCTACGGAACTGCCTCCAGATCAATGCGAGGAAAACTAAGAAACTGGTGGTGGACTGCCGCAGGCAAGGACAACCCCCCACAGCACCAATAAACATCCAGGGAACAGACATTGAGATGGTGACATCCTACAAGTATCTGGGTGTTCACCTGAACAACTAGAAAAGCACTCGGAGAGCGCAGACCTCCGCCAAGCGCCACAGTTTCCCCCCCATACAGTGTTTGTGTGTACGTTTTCAGATTCCTTGACCATGAAAACATATGACTAGCAATTGGATTCACAATGATAGGATTAGTGGTTCAGTAGTAAAAGCATTACCTCCTTGGCGGAGGTAATAAACTGAAGTGTTGCTGTTGTGTCCATCTCCTCCATCTGCAAAGTGCCAGGCTGTGACCTGTCAAGGCATACCTCATGCCTCCCTTATTGGGGGGGGGGCTTTCACACCTGTACTGAGTACTTAAAAACTGTATTTATCGGCAGATGAAAGAAAAGTGAAGCAAAAACAAACAAACAAACAGAAACTAAGCAAACAGCAACTGCAACATGAACTATTTCAAACATATTTATTCAAATGTACACTTATATGGACACAATGTTGAGCCATAACTTTTTGGTAATGTGAAAATAATAAGCCAAGTAGCACAAAAAAATTGAGTGCTCTTGCTGTCAGGAAACAATGTTGGCACCAAATCACTGAAGTGATCTGCCACCAATGGGGGTAGATTGTGCTCTGCCACAAAATGACAAACCATCACTTCTGCTAGTGATGCATTGGATTTGGAAGGCGTTGGTTCTGTCACTGGCTGAAAATGTTCATCCATCGATGGAATTTGGCTACACAGTTTTTGTGGCGCTGTGTAGCAAAGTGCGACTTCAGGTCTAAAATCCCTGATGCAGTCACTTTTAGCATTAGAGTCACACATATCAGGTGCAGCATTACTGACGCCGGGATTCCTCCATGTTCCGGAGCCGCAGGACAAAAGAAGGTGCGATAATGGTTGCCGTGGGTTTTATTGGGTTTGCGCTCCGTGGAAAAAAGAGGATTTGGAAGCCTCCCCCGGCAGAGAGCTGGTTTTTGCGCAGCCCCTGTGGCTGGCCGGGGAATTTCTGCCAAATAATCCGGCGCCGGACAGCAGTCCGTGTCAGCTTTTGCAGCGTAGCGCAAACACAGGCACTCTGGCGGGCCCTGCCCACCACAGTTTTCTGCGTGCTTTTGTGCCTAAAACTTTGAAGAAGGCGGAGTTTGTGTTCATCAGACACGATGACCAGCGCCCTGTATTGCCCCTGCACACATGTTGAAAATGGCCGTATCTCACAATGTTAAAGAATCATTTAAAAAATTCCTGTATCCAGACGGTGATCCGGATCATCCCCAAAATCTAATCAGTTCTTCCTTGTACCATTTCCAACAACGCCTGAAAGTTTCATCGAAATCCGACCAAAACTTTTTGAGTTATCTTGCTAACCAAAAGACAGAAACAGACAGACAGACAAACCCCGGCAAAAACATAACCTCCTCCTGGCCTTCGGCCTGGCGGAGGTAATAAACTGGTCTGGTCACACAACACCAACACACTCTATAAGAAGGGGCAGCACAGGCTGTTCCTCCTGAGGAGACTCGGGTCTTTTGGAGTGCAAGGGGAACTCCTGAAGACCTTCTATGATTCGGTGGTGGCATCAGCCATCACATTTGGAGTGGTCTGCTGGGGCAGTGGTATCATAGCAGCTGACAGGAAGAGACTGAACAGGCTGATCAAAAAAGCTAACTCTGTTCTGGGGCAACGCCTCGACCCAGTGGAGGAGTTAGGAGAGAGGAGGATGGTGGCTAAGCTGTCATCTCTGCTGGAGTCCGAGTCCCACTCCATGCAGGACATGCTGAACGCACTGAGGAGCTCATTTAGCCGTAGGCTGTGCCATCCTAGGTGCACGATGGAGAGGTTCCACAGGTCCTTCCTACCTACAGCTGTCAGACTTTATAACCTAACCAGGGCTTGTCATAGAGGTCGTATTAAATGTACAAAACGTAACAACTTTGCACAATAGAGACCGTCCCCTCCAATACACAGCTAGGACAGTAACAATCATTACTGAGGGTGGCAACAACACTGTTGATTCAAATGCGAAATATACTGTCTGGGTACATATTTATATTCTGCAGGGTAATTTAACAAACCGTAATGCTGTTTATTCCATATAGCTGCAATGCTCCTGCACTGTGTATATATCTGTGTACATATGTATATTAATCTACTGCTTTGGCTAACCAGTTCTTATTATCTTGTTGACTATTGCGCTGAGTGCTGCTATCCCTTTGCTGCTGTAATTCCTGGAATTTCCCCATTGTGGGACTAATAAAAGCTTGTCTTATTTTTGCAGACCATCGCCCCCTCTAGTGCATTAAAGAGCTACGAACTGCTGCATCGGATAACTGGCGAGGGTCTGTCGGTGGAGTACTGCTTCAGCCGGCAGCCTTTCAGCCCAGACGCCAACATGGTAGCAGTGCAGATGCAGTTCACTAACAACGCCACCTCTGAAACCAAGAACCTACACATGGAGGATGTGAAGCTTCAGTCTGGGATGAGGGTCAGAGAGTTCCCAGAAATCGGTGGGTGATTTTTGGTTGACTCTAAATGGAAAAAGTCTAGCACTTTCCTAGACAAATCCACCACAACCACAAATCAGAAAAAGTTAGGATGGAAATTTGATTTGGAAAAATAATGATTTTTCAATTGACTTTTTTCATTACGGGCAATGGGAGCCCAACATACAGTATTTCATGTTTTGTCTCGTCAATTTCACTTAATTTTCACCTCATTTTTTATACATCCATTCCTGCATTTTAGACCAGCAACACATTCCATAAAAAGTTGGAACAGTAAAGCATTTACCACTATGTTATGTTGCCATTCCTTTTATCAACACTTAGGACGTTTTCGAGTGTTACCTTGTTTCATTCTTCCTGCCTACATGGTGTTAAGGTGTGAAACAGTCAAGGTGGTTTTAGCTGTGTTTTTGTTTGAGTCTTTGTACATTCTGTATTGGGGAAAGGTCAAGACTGTAAACAGGCCAGTCCATTACCTCTATGTTCTTCTTCCTCAACCATGTCTTTGTAATGTATACAGAATATGGTTTTCATTGTCTTGTTGAAAAAAAAACAACTCATGGATGCCCTTGGAAAAGATGCCATCCTGAAGGCAGTATGTGTTGCTCTGAAATCTCAATGTACGTCTTTGCATTAATGCTGCTTTCACAGAGGTATAAGTTACATTTACTAAGGGCACTGACACAACCCCATAATATGGCTCTGGCATTTGGATTTGTTGCTGAAATTAATCTGGATTAGTCAGCTTTTTTTCCAGAAAAGATGTGGAATACTGATTTGTCTAACCACAGTATGTATTTCCGTTGGTACGAGATGCCCTTGTGCAACACATGGAATCAAACAGTTTAATTACTGAAGATCACCATGGATTCATGAATGGTAAATCTTGTCTGACTAACCTTTTGGAGACCTTGGATGATATAACACAAGCACTGAATGAAGGCCATTGTGTTGATGTTATATACCTTGACTATAAAAAGGCTTTTGACTCAGTTCCACACTGCAGGCTTGTGCACAAGCTAGTAGCTTATGGTATAAGAGGGAAGGTACAAAGATGGATCGCAGATTTCTTTGCCAACAGAAAGCAATTTGTTTCTGTTAGAGGAGCTGATTCAAGTTGGACTGAAGTGCTGAGTGGTGTTCCTCAGGGATCGGTGGTTGGACCGACACTCATTTATGTAAATGATATACCTGAAATGACTACATTCACAGCAAAGCTATTTGCTGATGATACCAAGATATATAGGATAGTAGACAATATAGAAGATCCTTTACAGTTACAAGCTGATTTGACATCACTAGAATCCTGGTCAGAGAAATGGCTGTTGAAGTTCAATGAAACTAAATGCAAGTGTATGTATCTTGGTAGGAGAAATCAGGAGAACCAGTATGAAACTGGAGGTGTGCAGTTGGAATCAGTTAGTCATGAAAGAGACCTAGGTGTCATTCTCCCATGATGCCAAACCAAGTCTCCAGTGCATCCAGGCTTTGAAAAAAAGCTATGTGTGCCCTGAGACTTATTAAAAAGACTTTTAAACACATGGACTCCAAGTGCTTTATGATAATCTACAAGGCATATGTTAGACCTCACCTGGAATATTGCTTCCAGGCCTGGTGCCCATTCTGTTAGAAGGACATTGATATTATCAAAAGAGTCCAACGATGTGCCACAAAGCTAGTGCCAGAAATCAAGACCCTTTCATATGAAGAACACCTGAAGCATTTGAGCCTCAACACCTTGAGGCAACAAAGACTCCGTGGAGACCTCATAGAGGCCCACAAGATCCTGCAGGAAAAGTTGGATGAAGGCAAATTCTTTGTAAGATCATTATCTGGACTAACAAGAGGGCACCAACACAAATTATTCAAGAAACAAATGAACAAAAGGATAGAAATCCGGAAGAATTTTTTCTCCCAAAGAATAGTTAATGCCTGGAATCGTCTGCCAAACCACATCATAAACGCTTCTACTACTGTCACCTTCAGCGTAAGATTGGATTAAAACTGGAGCGAAATGGGAAACATACAAGCCTAGCTTTCCAAATTCCCATCAATCCTTAACTTAACTGTGTGGTGGTCCATCCCAGATGCTGTAAGTTGACGCCACTTGTGGATATAATTAATATAAGACTTTTTTGTTCAGTAAAGTTTTAAGTGTTATTTTTAATCACTTCTCCACTTGGTTATATCAAGGATAAAGCTATATAGCTTGTGCTTATATGGCACTTTTTCTTGTCGCAAAGACCACTCAAAGTGTTTAACTAATAGATATACTAATCCTCTCTATTCTAAGGGCCAATCAAAGACAGATACCTAGGGACAATTTAGAGTGACCAATTAACCTAACATGCATGTCTTTAGATTGTGGGAGGAAACCAGAGCCCTGGAGTAAATCCATACAGCACAGGGAGAACATGCAAACTCCACACAGAAAGGTTTCCACCCCTGGGCGCCTGGGGATTCAAACATCGAACCTTGTAGCTGTGCGGCAACAGTGCTAACCACTGTACTACCGGGCTGCCCTAAACTATCCCTATGCCCCAAATCAACTGTTGCTGAATGATAATTTTTGATGCAGTGCTGTCTGAGTGATTGGGGAGCACAGGTGTTCAGCTAGGGTTTGTTCTTTATGCACTACATCCCTTCAGATTAAATTTTCCATACTATCCTGATTTTTTCTAGTTCGGAGCTGTATATAGAGTAGGCTTCAAATTATTGTTTTGCATAGATCTTGACTTTGAATGGGTAGTCAGACCTCACAGTTTGCAGAGGCTGGTGTGTTTTACAATAATCACAAAGATCTTTATGTGGCATAAACTCTGCTGGTTGATTGTTTTTCCTTCTACAGAGGTGCTTCCAGCGGGGGAGACGGCTGCAGTTGTGATGGGCATCGATTTCTGTGACTCAACACAAGCAGCAAACTTTCAGCTGTGGTGAGATGGATTCTGTGTTGTAGACAACAGACAATCAAGACAGTAATGGGTGCAGCAACAAACTTTAGAAAGAATCTGCTAAGATTGGTCACTGTATTAAATTTTTGTGTGGTTCATTGGCTGCATTGGCTGACTGATGTGATTGTCCTGTTTTTCTTTGTGTACTGTAGGTGTTTAACCCAGTTGGACAGTTCAAAAAGATTTGATGACACCTATTTGAACATTTTTTCAAACTGTGAAGGCATATGTGCTTCACTGTTTTATTCCATCCATCCATCCATCCATCTTCTACCACTTTTCCAGAGGTCCAGGTTGTGGAGGCAGCAGTTCGAGCAGAGAAGCCCAGACTTCCCTCTCCTCAGCCACCTGCTCCAGCTCTTCAGAGAGGATACCAAGGCATTCCCAGACCAGCTGGGAGATGTAGTCTCTCCAGCGGGTCCTAGGTCTGCCCCGAGGTCTCCTCCCAGTGGGATGTGCCCAAAACACCTCAAGTGGGAGGTATCCAGGAGGCATCCTGATCAGATGCCCAAACCACCTCAACTGGCTCCTTTCAATGTGGAGGAGCAGCGGTTCTACTCTGAGCCTCTCCCGGATGACTGAGCTCCTCACCCTATTTCTAAGGGTGAGTCCAGCAATCCTACGAAGAAAGCTCATTTCAGCTGTTTGTATCCACGATCTTGTTCTTTCGGTCATTACCCAAAGCTCATGACCATAGGCAAGGGTAGGAACGTAGACCGGTAAATCAACAGCTTTGCTTTAGAGCTCAGCTCCCTCTTCACCACAACAGACCGGTGCAATGTCCACATCACAGCAGATGCTGCTCCGATCCGACTGTCAATCCCTCGCTCCATTCCCCCCTCACTCGTGAATAAGACCACGAGATACTTAAACTCCTCCACTTGGGGCAGGAGCTTGTCCCCAACCCGGAGGGGACAATTCAGCTTTTTCCAGCTGAGGACCATGGACTCAGACTTGGAGGTGCTGATTGTCATCCCAACCGCTTCACACTCAGTAGAAAGCCGTCCCAGTAAGACCTATAGGTCATTGCTGGATGAAGCCAATAGGACAACATCATCTGCAAACAACAGAGATGAGATCCTTTGGTCACCAAGCATGACACCTTCCTTCCCTGGCTGCACCTAGAAATTCTGTCCATAAAAATTATGAACAGGATCGGTGACAAAGGGCAGCCCTAGCGGAGTCCAACTCTCACTGGGAGTGAGTCCGACCGAGTGTTGGCAATACGAACCAAACTCTCACAACGGTCATATAGAGACTGAATAGCTCGTAATAATAAGCCTGATACCCCATACTCCCGAAGCACCCCCCCCCACACACACACACACAAAAAACCACAAAGGACGCGGTCGAATGCCTTCTCCAAGTCCACAAAACACATGTAAACTGGTTGGGCAAACTCCCACGAACCCTCGAGGATTCTTGAGAGGATAAAGTGCTGGTCTGATGTGCCACGGCCAGGATGAAACCACATTGCTCCTCATGAATCTGAGGTTCGACAAACGGCTGGACTCTCCTCTCCAGTACCTTGGCGTAGACTTTCCCAGGGAGGCTGAGGAGTGTGATCCCTCTAAAGTTGGAGCACACCCTACGGTCCCCTTTTTTGAAGAGAGGAACCACCACCCCTGTTTGCCATGCCAAAGGCACTGCCCCCAACCTCCACGCAATGTTGCAGAGGCGTGTCAACCATGACAGCCCAACAACATCCAGGGCCTTGAGGTACTCAGGGCGACTCTCGCCCACCCTCAGGGCCTGGCCACCAAAGAGCTTTTTAACCACCTTGGTGACCTCAGCCCCTGTGATAGACGAGTCGTCCCCCTCGTCGACAAGCCCTGCTTCCTCTGTGGAAGGCGTATCAGTGGGATTGAGAAGATCCTCAAAGTATTCCTTCCACCACCTGATGATATCCCCAGTCAAAGTCAGCAGCATCCCATCCGCACCATACACAGTGTGGATAGGGAGCTGCTTCCCCCTCCTGAGCCGCCGGACAGTTTGCCAGAATCTCTTCGACACCAACCAAGTCTTGTTCCATGGCCTCACTGAACTCCTCCCACACCCGAGTTTTTGCTTCAGCAACCACCCGAGCTGCACTCCACTTGGCCTGCCGGTACACCTCAGCTGCTTCGGGAGTCCCACAAGCCAACCAAGCTTGATAGGACTCCTTCTTCAGCTTAATGGCCCCCCTTACCACTGGTGTCCACCACTTGGTTCAGGGGTTGCCACCACGAGATGCACCGACGGCCTTGCGACCGCAGCTCTAGACAACCACTTCAACAATAGAGGTGAAGAACATGGCCCATTCAGACTCCATGTCTCCAGACTCCCTCGGAATGTGGTTGAAGTTCTTCCGGAGGTGGGAGTTGAAGGCCTCCCGGACAGGGGCCTCAGCCAGACGTTCCCAGCACACTCTCACTATATGTTTGTTTTATTCCTCTTCATATAAAAATCCTTTTTTATGTCAGACATCCAGCATGATCTGTCCTCTGTGTGAAAGCAATGCTGAATGGTGAAGTTTAGATCATAGAAAACTCTTTTCAGGGAAGGTTTTTTTTTTTTTAATTTGAAATTACTGTACCTGTTCTTCTTTTTCAGCACACACACCAAGAAATTCTTCGTGTCAATCCAGCCGCCGGTCGGGGAGCTGATGAGGCCGGTCTTCCTGACAGAGAACGAGTTCAAAAAGGAACAAGGTGAGTCATAACAGGCAGTGAAGTACTTATGATGCCTTTAATATTGAAAACTAAACCATGACTCATGATAATGCTTTAACACCAGCACTGTACAGAAAGTTTTTTTAAATGATTTATTTAGTAAGGGTTTGCTAATTATATGAGGTGTTACCAGCCTTATCATCATAAACAGCAAACATTAGAGGCTCACCTGTGTCGGGTTTTTGGGTAGAAGAGCCAGTAGGAATGCTCTGTCCTAGAGGACTTTATCTTGACTGGTCATGCTTCTCTTCTTTTTCTTCTTTGTTTTTCCATCAGCAGTTAGCAGCAAAAAATATGAGGGTACATTAGCGCCACCCACTGATGCATCACAGCAATATTTTCTGCAGCATGTAAACAGAGGTCCAGAAGAAGTGCAGGAGTATAGTTACCCTTTCAGAACACTTAAAGGGGTCATTGACTGCACATTTTAACAGTTCACACATGTCTTATTGTAATGTTTGTGACATATTTTGGTCAAATTTTATTTAATTAATGCAGCATTCTTGTGAATTCTATTTTGCAGTCTTTTTCGGTCACTATTGTTAGCTGCCAGTTTCCACTGAGCCTGAGTCAACTATCATAAATTTGTCCGAAACAATGAATAAAGTAGAACATACAGTGGGGCAAAAAAGTATTTAGTCAGCCACCAATTGTGCAAGTTCTCCCACTTAAAAGATGAGAGAGGTCTCCAATTTTCATCATAGGTATACCTCAACTATGAGAGACAAAATGAGAAAAAAAAAATCCAGAAAATCACATTAAAGGATTTTTAAAGAATTTATTTGCAAACTATGATGGAAAATAAGTATTTGGTCACCTACAAACAAGCAAGATTTCTGGCTCTCACAGACCTGTAACTTCTTCTTTAAGAGGCTCCTTTGTCCTCCACTTGTTACCTGTATTAATGGCACCTGTTTGAACTCATTATCAGTATAAAAGACACCTGTCCACAACCTCAAACAGTCAGACTCCAAACTCCACTATGGCCAAGACCAAAGAGCTGTCAAAGGACACCAGAAACAAAATTGTAGACCTGCACCAGGCTGGGAAGACTGAATCTGCAATAGGTAAGCAGCTTGGTGTGAAGAAATCAACTGTGGGACCAATTATTAGAAAATGGAAGACATACAAGACCACTGATAAGCTCCCTCGATCTGGGGTTCCATGCAAGATCTCACCCCGTGGGGTCAAAATGATCACGAGAACGGTGAGCAAAAATCCCAGAACCACACGGGGGGACCTAGTGAATGACCTGCAGAGAGCTGGGACCAAAGTAACAAAGGCTACCATCAGTAACACACTATGCCGCCAGGGACTCAAATCCTGCAGTGCCAGACGTGTCCCCCTGCTTAAGCCAGTACATGTCCAGGCCCGTCTGAAGTTTGCTAGAGAGCATTGGGATGATCCAGAAGAGGACTGGGAGAATGTCATATGGTCAAATGAAACCAAAATAGAACTTTTTGGTAAAAACTCAACTTGTCGTGTTTGGAGGAGAAAGAACACCATACCTGCTGTGAAGCATGGGGGTGGAAACATCGTGCTTTGGGGCTGTTTTTCTGCAAAGGGACCAGGACGACTGATCCGTGTAAAGGAAAGAATGAATGGGGCCATGTATCGTGAGATTTTGAGTGAAAACCTCCTTCCATCAGCAACGGCATTGAAGATGAAACGTGGCTGGGTCTTTCACCATGACAATGATCCCAAACATACCGCCCGGGCAACGAAGGAGTGGCTTCATAAGAAGCATTTCAAGGTCCTGGAGTGGCCTAGCCAGTCTCCAGATCTCAACCCCATAGAAAATCTTTGGAGGGAGTTGAAAGTCCGTGTTGCCCAGCGACAGCCCCAAAACATCATTGCTCTAGAGGAGATCTGCATGGAGGAATGGGCCAAAATACCAGCAACAGTGTGTGAAAACCTTGTGAAGACTTACAGAAAACGTTTGACCTCGGTCATTGCCAACAAAGGGTATATAACAAAGTATTGAGATGAATTTTTGTTATTGGCCAAATACTTATTTTTCACCATAATTTGCAAATAAATTCTTTAAAAATCCTTCAATTTGATTTTCTGGATTTTTTTTCTCATTTTGTCTCTCATAGTTGAGGTATACCTATGATGAAAATTGGAGACCTCGCTCATCTTTTAAGTGGGAGAACGTGCACAATTGGTGGCTGACTAAATACTTTTTTACCCCACTGTAACTGGGGGACAGAAGTATGTGGTTTCAGTGGTGAATAGGATATGACCGGTCCCTGAAGTACATTAAGCACAGAAACATTCGTGAATGAGTGGCTAAACTGCTAGCTTCAGTTAGCCAAATTGGATCCCGGTTTAGAAAATAAAAATTTAACTAAGCTAAAATAGCACCTAAGAATGAAATATATGGTCAAGTGTTGGTAGATGAACAAGGATTCCAGTGGGATGAATAGGATTAATAGAAAATAGTGATCAAAAGCATCCGGATTGACAGCTAATCTAACACCAGGTGTCCTCTCCATCACCTCCTCCTCTCTGAGGTGAGCTGCATGTGGTTACAATGATCAACTCAGACTGCTTAGTCGGCTAATGCTAACGCCTTCATGTAGCATCACAGCAAAACAAAACAAAATAACAACAAAATGAGTGAGAATGAAGATAGATATATTACTGACTGTAGATTAGTGGATCAGATGGAAGCAGGGATGGCTATTAGGGTTACTGAAATTCAAAGAAAATAACAATATAAGTACCATTGTTATCTCTTAACCTCTTACGCTCCGTTGTACCGCGGACGGGCAAGTCTCTGCATCCTAGACCACACGAGGGTGCTCTCGTGCGCTCTAGGACGCATGATGGAGATTGTGATGTCGGTGGTGTATGGCGTCCAAGCGCGCACTGAAAATAAAAGCTGCAGACACAGCCGCGAACAGATTAGTTCATCTGATTGACCTCTCATTCAACTAATAAGAGCCTTGAATTGGGTTTCTGAAACCTTGAAGAACCAATGACTGAAAACCTAGCCAGAAGGACCCGCCTCCCAACGCTGTGAATGCAGCGAGCCAATTAAAGCAGAGAAGTTCGCGAGCTGTTTTTTTTAAAGCTGGGTGAAGACTGGCTGCTGCAGCGGATCAAAAAAGGACCCGCAGGAAGAACCCCACAGACCCAGCAGCACGGAGATCACCCACAAATGCAACCTGTGTGACAGCGACTGCCATTCGCGCATCGGAATGTTCGGCCACAGGCGGTGCTTATTTTGTTTTGGTTCCAGCAGAGTAGACGTTATGATTTCTTCCATGGTCATAGACCGATGGAGGCTGACGACGAAGGCTGAGTGACACACACGCCTTCGCCAGTCTTTTTTTAATTACTACTGTTATTTGTTTTGAAAAATCGTTCGCCAAAAACGGCAATCATGGAAGCACAAAATCGCAATAATGGAATTATGTTTTGATCGGGTCGCAAGACCAGAACCACGAGCAGACCAGCGTCGCGTTCGTCTGACAGTGAGGAAGAGAAGTTCGCCAGGACTCTGCTGCTGTGAAGAGGTAAGGTGTTATAAGCTAAATTATTATTTATCCCTGAAAATTGTAATCCAAAATGACTTTTGACCAATCGGTAAATTACAACTGTGTGGCGCGGCGCGGCGCAGTTTGTGCGCCGCGGTACAAGGGGTTGTTCGCCGCGTACAGACCGTGAACGCCACCCCCCCACCCCCGCTATTCTTCTGTAGCGAGGGGGGGGGAAGCCGCGGTGACTGTGCTGCTGTCCCACATCGCCACATGAGGCTAATCCGTTGTGTAGCAATGGCCGATGTCCATCCTCTGTAGCAAGGGGGGGGGAACAACCCCCCCCCCCCACACACACACACAGACAGCCCTGAGTGTGACCTTTCATTAGAGCCCAAAATGAAGCTTCTACATTGAATCATTCAAAAGTTACAGACGTTTTTCCAAACTGTGCCATTTGGCACAATTTGGCACAGTTCCAAAATGCCTGGGAACTACCTGAGTAAAAAGCTGTGTAATATATTCATTTTTTGTGGTATTGTTACAAAATTTGGACCTCAGCTGGATAACACTTGGTTCTACATTTCTGTTGCATTTTCCAGCCCGGATTTGAAGCTGTGTGTTATTTGCAAGCATTTGTATCCAAAAAAACACCCAGGCCAAATTTATTTTCTTCAAGTTCACTATGTTTAGATGACTGTAACTCAGTGGCCGGAGCACTTAGAGAGATTATGACTGTTTTTCCAGAAAATTCAAAGTGTTTTCTTTTAAATGAGACCAACCCCATGAAGATGCTGCAAAGGGTTGAAGAACAGCTTTTGATTTAATTTGGGCACGTTAATTTTTGGCGTTTTTAGGGAAATTGGAGAGAAAAACTAGATGTAAAGGCTGTGTATGTTTTGGTTTTTTTTTTTAAGAGAAGTGTGTTTTGATATTTTTTTCAATAATCACGTGACCAATAGATGCATTTCAGAAGGTTAGAACCTACAAAAACACAATTCTGCAGTCAATGGCCCATTTAAATAAGCATGTGTCGAAACAGTATTGTTCCAAATTATTTCCTCCAGAAAACCACATGCTGCTACTTTAATCTACATTTGTGTGTTTTTTTGTGCTTTGGTCATTTGATAAACAACAATGTGAGTTACAGTTTTTGTGTGATTTTGCTTTGGGGTAGAATATTGAAGAATATGCTTTTAAAGGTACAATATAGGACAGTTGGAAACTTGGGAACTGCTGCTCTGTTCCTTCACTCACTCCATTCTTACATGTAACCGCATTTATAAAACTTAATATTGTTCATCACTGAAAGATTTTTAGCCGTGACAGAAAAATTTGAAGGCTGTCATATCGACAGATCCCACTGAGCATGACCTATTGTAACTTTAAATTCCCATCTGTCCACTAGTACATATTAAATGATGATTATCCGATACTGTCACCCCTTTGATTTCACTGTTACATTATCGTGACATTTCAGTTTTCTCCAACTGTGTGCAATTATACAGTTTCCCTCTGCTAAAACTGCAAAAATGGCAAAGCAGCTGAGTGTGAAAACTTTTGTAAACAGCCAAACAGTTGTGATGTTATTGATAAGAGGAGTGAAAAAACCCCACTGATTCAGTAGAGAATGAAGGATGAACATGCACAGCTGCCGGTGTGTCCCTACATCCATCAATTATCAGATGAACAAATGAATAAACTACATGTTGCGTTCTTTAGGTTCATGATTAAAACTGAACATGTGAACAAAAAGAAAAGCTATATGATGTCTTATTATATGAATGTTAAAATGAATCCTATCTGCAGCCTTTCTCAAATATGATGAGGGGCTGCAGTTTTCTTTGTGACCAAAAGGTGTCACTAAATCCAGACTTTACAAAAATTCCATACAGTACCTTTAATTTCAGTATGTAGTTGTCTGTCAAATGGCTACTGAGTAAAATGTTTGTTAGATTTCAAAAGTTTGTCAGTTGAAAATTTAAGCCAGTCAGTGACGGCATGAACAAATCTCTGACAAATTAACTCATATTTGAAGCTAATTCAAAGTTAATTAATTAATTGAAAGTTAAGTAAGCTAACTATGTAGTATCAAAATATGCATTTTCACAAACTGAGATGAGGAAATAGAATTTTGATGTTACTTGATGGTACTTTTGACATGCCTTCCTGTGCTGTTTTTATTGCCATCGGCCACTGTTTCATAGCCAACAGCTGCCATCATGCTTCTAGGCTCTGCTTTTCATTTTCAGTCCTGATTAAATATGAACAAGTGTTAAACTCTTAACAAGCCCACAGTGACTCTGTGTCATATCCACTGCTCCCCCTCTTCCACTGTCCCCAATAGAAAAGCTATTACAGAATCTAGGTAAGTTGGCTTCAGTAGACTTGTTCGCAGCCGTCTGTGTGCCCACCTGGCTTTTAGCTAACCTCGACCTCCCACAGACACCCCCCCCCCCCAGCCCACTCTTACATCCTCCTCGCTCCTGCTGACCCCCCGCTTCCTGCCTTGGTAATCAACACTATACCGCATCTCCAGGTGTGATGAGAAACCTGCTGCTCACACTATGCTTCTCCACCTGGAATGACAGGAAATGCTTCATCCACTGATCCCGATTCACTCTAACTGAGCACCATGTGAATGAAAAATATCAACGTCTGGCTCACAGCGGCACTAGAACACATGTTCACAAACAGCTTTTAATAACACAGGCCGTGTTGGGGTTCTGAAATTGTTGGTTTTGCATCAGTTCCAGTATGCACTGATTTAGGTTTGCAGGTCAAATGAGGTCTGGACATCTCATTTATAATCAGGAAAATTATCTGTTTTAAAGTTCTGAGCAATGCTGCAGATACCAGTCAAATATTTCTCCCTATAAATTTGGATCAATTGAAAACTCATTGAGAGCGGTGGTTTGATTGAACCAAAACAGTCAAGGAGCTGTGGAACTGAAGTTATTTCCTTTTGTCCACCTCTGCAATAGCTATGATTAAAAACTGTTATTTGATTATTTTAATGCACACTTAAAATTATCTAGTAATTCAACCAAACAACATAATATGCAATAAAAAGTAAAGTATTCAGGTAGGCAGATGTGATTTGGCGCTGCACAATATAAGGAATTCGTTTAAGTCTATCACAATAAACAAGAATGTTGAAAATAAACAAATTAACATGAGTGGCTATTAAGAAGATCCACGCTTGTGGAGAACAGTTTATGATTCTGCACAGACAGAAAAATTAGCCATATTTCTGATCATTGCTTTAAAGGTCCCATTCACTCCAACATGGCGTGTTTGTGGGTTTTGACCTTCTAAAGAGTCACATAACTACAGTAAAACTGTTAAAATCTGTCTTCACTTTGAAATAATTATATTTAACATTTTGGCAGGATGGACAGAAACTGGTTTTGCTCTTCTGGATGTTTTTTTTTTCCCCCTACGTCTCTAACAAATACCTTGGTCATCAGTTACAGCCCATCATCGTGCTACTGGCTGAGATCATTCAGTCCCCACCCAAATGAGCAGGGAGCCCAAGTTGTTAGCTTCAGAGCTAGTAGTGCTACTAGGGAGTTAGCTTACCAAGTGTGGTTTGTATTGCTATTTTCTTTAAATTCGAGTCACCCTAATAGACAACCCTGTTTCAATCTAGTTCATTAATCTACAGTTAATAATATATGGAGATATGTGTCATTCTGGCTAATTTTGTTATATTTTCACCTTGATGTTACACTGAACTGTTAGCATTAGCTAGGCTAGGCTAGGCAAAGTTGACCAGTCTAACTGCATTAGAGCTCGCCTCAGCAGGGAGAGGCTGACATACATTCTGCCTGACGTTAGCTTAGCATTCGATCCAGCTGGTTTTGATCACTGTTTTCTATAAATTCTATTCACCCCCACTGGAATCCTTGTTCACCTATCAGCACTTGATCATATATGTTGTCCTTAGACGTTAGCTTAGCTCTTTAACACAAATTTACATTAGCAATAGTGACAAAAGAGGGAGGGCAGAGTTAACTGCAGCTCTTGAGCATTTAAAGAGACATGCACCAAAATGAACAGTTCGAAGGAAGGCTGCACAGGACAATGCACGCTGATGCTCCAATAATTAAATAATTAAAGGCAATTTGATCAAAGTATGTCAGAAACATTTCATTAAGACCTGTGGGAGCTGTCAGCATGTGGAGAAAGTGCAGTAAATGGGACCTTTAAAGTAGACCTTTTTGAAGCTGTTATGCACTTCTAGCACACTACCCTAGGCAAGTATTGAGATGCCCAAGACGTATTTTGACCAGCAAATCACTGTACTATTACAGAATGAAATAACCTCTGTGAGTTCTACAGTATATCCTTAATACCATTTTTTTTTCTCCTGTGGAAGTGCACTGAAAATGGAGACAATAACCCTACGATAGAACATTAATTTAACAAGAGAACTGAATTTTTCTCCTCTTATATTCAGTGGTCAGCATCAGTACATTCCAATGAGCTTCAGCATTACTTGTAGTTATTGATATATTCAGCATTACACCAGTCCCTGTAGGAGATGCCCATAGTGACATAGAAATCACTGTGGTTAGATCGTTTATATGCAGTACATGTGATACTGTATATGTCAGCAGCTGGCAGATACCCTGAAGAGCACTTCTTCTCATTTGATTTGGAAATCAGCATCATTTTGGTCTTTGCTCCGTGCCCTACTATTGTATCATTGCCAACTTATTTCATTTTTTTCCCTGTAATTATAAGCATCCATCTTTAGACCCCCCCCCCCCCTTGACCTCCGCTCTGTTCCCACTCCTTCAGGTCAGCTGATGGGTATGAACGAGATCACAGAGAAGCTGACTTTGGACGTGAAGTGCCGCAATGAGCATGCCATTGTCCAGAGAGTGACCACCGCTGCCAACCTCAGCAGAGTCCCCTGTGGGTCAGACAAAGAGTGCAGGTGAGATGAATCTGTGGTAGCAGCCCGACGAACCGACTGCAAAAAGCAAATTAAGCTCAAGTGTCCAATGCGTGTTTCCACTTTTTCACATACAGTGCATTAGGATGCGTTTGTTGGACTTTTTCCATTATTATTTTTCTGCACTTGACGTGGAAGCAGCTCATTAATATTGAGTCCTGTCACTCAAATAACACATTTAAAAGAAATGGCTGTAAATGTATGAGAACAAGTTATAAATTTACTACAAAAGAGTTATATATCCAAAAGGGAAAAAGCTTGCCTAGTACTGCCGTTAACAAGATAGTTTGGCTGTTTTACCTTAATTTTGGGCCGCTCGGCGGTGCAGTGGTTAGCACTGTGGCAGCACAGCAAGAAGGTCGTGGGTTCGATCCCACCCCCTGACCACTGCTGACCCTTCTGTGTGAGTTTGCATGTTCTCCCCGTGTTTGCGTGGGTTTCCTCCCACAGGCTAAAAACATTGGGGATTCTAAGTTGTCCTTAGATGTGAATGTGAGAGAGAATGGTTGTCTGTGTTGGCCCTGCGATGAGCTGGTGATCTGTCCAGGGTGGACCCTGCCTCTCGCCCAAAGATGCTAGGACAGGCTCCACCCCGCCAATGACCCAAAACGGATTAAGCGGTTGAAGATGAGCAACCTTCATTTTAAGGCTCTATTTCCCCCCCCCCCCCCCAAAAAAAAATGCTCACACTGCAAAAAGCAAAGTGGCCCCATCTAATCTCAACACTAAAATTCTCCACACCACCTGCCTGATGTCTAATTCTGTCTTCACCCAACCACAAACCAATATACTGTAGACCCAGTAGTGTATTTTTTTCTGTTTGTATCTAAATGCTTCTCATTGATATGCATGTATCCCTCCTTTATTCTTTGGCTTCATCTTTACTTCTGATCTTTGCTGCTTTGACCTCAGTCCTCCCATTCCTCCTCCTGATCATCCTGTCCACAGGTTTTCCGGCAGAACGGTGACCAGCGGCAGCTTGGTGCTGGTCACCGTGGTGACCAAAGAGGAAGGAGGTGCCCAGCTGATGGTCAACTGTGAGAAAATGGTGATCGGCACCATGCTGGTGAAGGACATCCTGCTGGCTCTAACGCAGTGACTCCAGCCGTCTCTCACGTGTCCGCTCATCCGTGTAGCATCTCTTGCTGAACTGTGCAAGGAAGAACTGTAATCTTTAAAATAACTCCCCGCTGCAACAGTTCAACAATCTGACTGAGACTGAACTTGAATTTATTCACTTTGGTTTTTTTCTTAAGACTTTATTTTTCTTGTGTTGCGCTGTTTGATTTTATTGGACTCGGACAGAAACAGATGTGTTGATGCTTTAAGGTACAAATAAGCACCACAAAAACTTGAAATTTAAATACACATAGGAAGCCAAAATTTGCATTACAGAAGCATAAAGTACTGACTGAGATCTGAATTGGCACTACATAAAAAACCCAAATAAATAATGACATTTTACAATTCTGAGCAGTGTAATTCCGATGAGTGTATTTCCCCTAAATCAATCTTTGGGGAAAATATTTAGAAATAAGATGCTCACAAATCTGTCTGATTACTTTAAGACTGTTTTCAGATGTAGCTATCTTAATTTAAGTAAACAGATTTATGCTCACAAGAAACTGAGGTTATTTCATGCATTAGTTATTTTTGGCCCAGTGAACATCTACAATTAACTGCCTACCCCTCTAAAAACAAACCACATCATTTCTCCATTCACAGTCTG
The DNA here is from genome assembly GCA_020510985.1 of Pholidichthys leucotaenia. Lineage (NCBI taxonomy): Eukaryota > Metazoa > Chordata > Actinopteri > Cichliformes > Pholidichthyidae > Pholidichthys > Pholidichthys leucotaenia. The sequence continues at coordinate 47,421,755 of CM035840.1, forward strand.
TAATTGGAGCGTTTGGCGAGCCGTCAAACTGCAACCTGTTATACTTTAATGTGGTGATCTGTGTCTGAGTGTGTGGATGTGTGAATAAATAAAGGTTGCTGCTTTCAGAATGATTCCTGTAACACTTGACTTGAAATTGTCTACAAGCATATTTTTTAAAAAAAGAACATTAAGACAGATATTAAACATAAAGTATGTAGAAAATGTGTTAATTACCAAACTAAATAAAAGGCTCTATTGCTTCATTGTTTATTATTTAATCTACTTTTTATTTTTGGCCATCAACTAAGATTCATATTGAAAAGGCCAGAGAACCAGTTTTATTTTTCTGATAATCAGCAAATTTTGTTTGGCCTAAATTAGCAACTTAAGCTTAAAAACTGACAAGAATTTATCGCTCTCTCCAGTTAAAGAGGCCTACACTGTAGTGGTATTAATTACTTATGAAAGTGGACAAACATAATGTTTATGTTACCATTAAGTGTACCTTGAAGCATAAATTTTGCAGCTTTTAATTAGTAAGGAATAGCCCAGGGATCTGCAACAAGCCATTTTGCCCCTTGCTGACTAAAACAGAATTAGCTGAGAGCCACAACAGCTTTTTGACCCTTAAAATAAAGATTATGCTGCTTATAAAGTTATATACACACACACACACACACACACACGTGGCCCTGTGATGGACTAGCAATCTGTCCAGGGTGGACCCTGCCTCTCGCCCAAAGATGCTGGGATAGGCTCCAGCCCCCCCGCAACCCAAAAAGGATTAAGCAGAAGAAGATGGATGAATGGACACACAAGAAATGTAGCTTACGTAGTATTAATGAATTCATACTATAACAGTGAAGAAAGCTGATGGAACTTTATATTGTGTCACAACAAATAAAAAAGCCCGACTCTTCTGAAACAATGCTGCTGTGCAGTCTAATCTAGCTGTCAGATATCTAAATGCAAATATTTTCCGTCATACTGGACATTACTTCCTTATTAAGCATTACAATAACCTACAGAACTCATTTGTGTTGACAGAATTAAGCATAAAAACTTGGAAAGACATCACAGTGATCCAAGATGGCCACCTACATACAGCGGGGGAAAATAAGTATTGAACACATCAACATTTTTCTCATTAAACATATGTGTATTTCTGATGGAGCCAATGACCTGAAATTTTCACCAAATATCAGTAACAACCCAAGTAATCCATCCATACAAAGAAATCAAGGCAACTGTGTTCACAAAACAAGTTATATTTAATAAAGTGGAATGACACAGGGAATAAGTATTGAACACACTTGGTGAAATTCATTTAATATTTAGTAGAAAAGCTTTTGTTGGTAATAACAGCTTCCAGACACCTCCTGTATGGAGAAACTAGGCACAGGCATTGCTCAGGAGTGATTTTAGCCCATGCTTCCACACAAACTGTCTTCAAATCTTGAAGGTTCCATGGGTGTCTTCTATGAACTCTGATCTTCAATTTGATCCATAGATTTTCAATTGGATTCAGGTCAGGTGACTGACTGGGACATTCTAGCAGCTTTATTTTCCTTCTCTGGAGCCAGTTGAGAATTTCCTTGGCTGTGTGTTTGGGGTCATTGTCTTGCTGAAATGTCTACCCTCATTTCATCTTCAGCATCTTGGCAGATAGCAAGAGGTTCTTATCAAGGACGTCTCCGTCCATTTGTCCATTCATTCTTCCTTTAATTATATGATGTCTGCCTGTACCATGTGCTGAAAAACACCTCCACACCATGATGGGATGTGTATTGCCATTTCTCAACCAAACATGCTGTGTGCTGTAGCATCCAAAAAGTTCAATTTTGGTCTCATCTGACCAGACTATATTCTCCCAGTATTTTACTGGCTTTCCCAAATGTTGTGCAGCAAACTTTAAACGAGCTTCAACATGCTTTTTCTTCAGCAGTGGAGTCTTGTGAGGTGAGCAGGTGTAGAGCCCATGTCAGTTGAGTACATTACTTATTGTTTTCTTAGAAACAGCAGTACCTGCCAACTCCAGGTCTTTCTGGAGCTCTCCACGAGTGGTCTTTGGCTCTTGCATAACTCTTCTGGTAATTCTTTTGACTCTTCTGTCAGAACTCTTGCGAGGAGCTCCTGGTCATGGCCGGTTTATGGTAAAATCATGTTCTTTTCACTTCCAAATGATGGATCCAACAGTGCTCACTGAAACATTCAGCAGTTTGGAAATGTGCCTGTAACCAATGCCATAATTATGTTTTGCAACAATAAGGTTGTGGTCTAGAGAGAGCTCTTTGCTTCTAACCATCATGAGTTCTTTGCGGTGTGACAATCTGATATTCACAGACCTTTTTAAAGGCCATTAGTCAGGACTTAACCAGCTGGAATTAATTTGCACTGATGGGGGATGGGATGACTTCCTAAATTCTGATGGATTTCAGCTGGTTTCTTGGCTTTATGTGCCTTTTGCACCACTTTTCCTTCATGTTCAATACTTATTCCCTGTGTCATTCCACTTTATTAAATATAACTTGGTTTGTGAACACAGTTGCCTTGATTTCTTTGAATGTATGGATTACTTGGGTTGTTACTGATACTTCATGAAAATCTCAGGTCAATGGCTCCATCAGAAATATGTTTAATGAGAAAAATGTTGACGTGTTCAATACTTATTTTCCCCGCCGTAGAAACACCCTCTTCCTGTGTTAAAAAAAGTCATTGTAAAATACGAAGAGCACAATTTTTACTTCAAATGATTATAGAACAATGAAAACTAAATAATGATTTTATGCTCCATTACGTTTCTTAATTTAGATTACCAAAAATATTACACACTGTACCTTTAACTGAAAACCAAATTGTTACTTCCCCCCCCCCCCCGAAGTGGGCTATTATCCCCAAATATGGGAAGGTTTCAAATGTCGGCCTGCATAGTTTGGTTTTCAGTTAAAGGTGCAGTGTGTAATATTTTTGGTAATCTAAATTATGAAATCATCATGGATCACTGTGATGTCTTTCCAAGTTTTTATGCTTAATTCTCTCAACACAAATGATTTCTGTAGGTTACTGTAATGCTTAATAATGGAGTAATGACCAGTATTAAGGAAAATATTTGCATTTAGATATCTGACAGCTAGATTAAACTGCACAATATACATTTTTTCAGATGAGTCTGGCTTTTTCATTTGTTGCGACACAAAGTTCCATCAATTTTCTTCACTGTTGTAGTATGAATTCATAAAAGTTACATAAGCTACATTTCTTGTATATTCATTGCTATTTAAAGAAATTAATAAGCAGCATCATCTTTATTTTCATGGTCAAAAAGCTGTTGCTGCTCTCGGCTAATTCTGTTTTTGTCAGTAAGGAGCAAAACGGCTCTTCGCTTAGCAAAGGTTGCAGACCCCTGGGTAGAAGATGGATGTTTGATAAACACTGTTTACAGCAGCATTTTCTTTAATCTGTGTTGTTATTCATTTAGTTTTACGGTTAGAAATGTGTCCACTTCCAGAGGAGTATGTTACAGTCAAATTAGCCTTTATTTTTTGTACGTGTTGCATCTGTTGCTACAGTACTCAGTCGTTCATTCCTGTCATTACAGCAGTCATGATGAATGTGTAAAGATGAAGAAATTCTACTTTTAATGTAAAAAAAAAAAAAAAAAACCACTGGAAAACAAAGTCTGCTTTCACATCAGCTACTGGGTGACACCCTGCTCTTTATTAAACTCCTGTTTGGCCATCTATTTCATCTGACTCTGCTTTCAAATATCCACCGTATGGTTCATAATGCCCTGTGTGTGGTTGTGAAATGTGGCTCTGAGGTAATACACGTCTATTTATGATACAAATAAAAGTACAGATGCTGTACTGTGTGCTGCCTGTTTTATGGCCTGCTCAACCTCATAAACCAAACCGTGAATGTTACAATTATTGGAGAGTCAATATGGCAGCTGGGAGTCGTGTCGGGGAAAACAAATTGCAAACAGGCTCATCCATCTGTTTTGGTCTTTCTGTTGTGAGCTGCTCTGAAAATTGGTGTTCTGAGCTTATGGGCAACTTCAGATTTGTTCCATCTGCACAATCTGACAGCTTGAGGAAGTTTATGACATAAGGTTGATGCAGGACGCTTTCCACTCTCACTTCAGTACATTCATATAGAAAAACCTGCACTAGGACTCAAGTCCGTTTGGTCGTACTCTTTGACTGATGTTAATTTTGATTTCACTGATTTGAAAATTTGTTAGAAATCTCGTTTGTTTCCTGTTGTTCTCTAATCATTTTTAGGAGTAAAATATTGCAAATTTATGTGGGGAAAAACCAATTTTTTAAAAGTTGCAGTAAAAAAAAAGGCAAATCTATGAGGGGAAAAGAGTTGTAAATTCACAATAGTAAAAAAATCCCAAATTTATGAGAATAAATCTAAAATCTACAAGGAAAAAATATGCAAATTTATGAGTAAATAAGTTTCAAAACTATGAGTAAAAACTTGCAAACTTAAATGACAAGAATACACATTTATGCAAAAAAAGCTTCAAATATATGAGAAAAGGGAGGTTTGACAAAAATAATGCATTTTTTTAATAAACATTTAAGAGGAAAATCTCGCAAATTGGAGAAAAAAAATCTCAAATTTGAAAGGAAAATAAGCTTCAAATGATAACAAAATAGTAGAAAAAAAGATGACGTATTTAATAATGGCTATTATTTTCTGTCATTGACCTTGTTTACATGGTCCCAAGTAAAGCGATTACTAAACGGATAAAGGTAACAAACGGCTTACGGTGTTCCCATGCACCGAGTAAACCGTTTACTGGGCAAATAAACTAGGTGTGTTAATCCGTTTTCTCATAGTGGCAGAGGGGGTAGCACTGCGGCAGCACAGCAACTCACCCTTGGCCGGGGGATCCTGGGTTCGATCCCAGCCCCCGACCAACAGTGATCTGTGTGGAGTTTGCATGTTCTCCCCGTGTCTGCGTGGGTTTACGCCGGGATTTCTCCGGTTTCCTCCCACATGCCAAAAGCATGCAAGTTAGGTTAACTAGCATCAAAACTGGGGATTCTAAATTGTCCTTAGGCATGACTGTGAGAGTGAATGGTTGTCTGTCTCTCTGTGTTGGCCCTGCGGTGGACTGGCGATCTGTCCAGGGTGGACCCTGCCTCTCGCCCAAAGATGCTGGGATAGGCTCCAGCCCCCCCGCGACCCGAAAAGGATTAAGCGGAAGAAGATGAATGAAAAATGAATGAATGATAATGGCCTTTAACTGATAAAGGTAATCGGATTACTCTTTTTACATGACAGTTTGAATAACCAGGTAACTCCACAAAGCTGATTATAATCGGTTTACTCGTGACCATGTAAACAGGCTCACTGCTGCCAATCTACATTTTCTTGGCTACAAATGCAGCTTGGAATAAGCACAATATAGCCCCTCAAAATTAATTTGTCCAGCTTGACTAGTTAACTTCTTATAACTGTAAAGGCTAATAGTACTGTCATATTTTATTCGTGTGAATAATACCTGTAATTTATTGTGTCTCACATGTGGATTATTTTCTTGGTATTTTAACATCAAGCATTTTTTTAAATTGCAAGTGTCAAGTAAGCGTGCTAAAAAAAACCAGTTGATAATGACAAAAGTACTGCAGTGTTTATTTAACATCCTGCTTTAATAGTATAAAGTAATTTAAAATCTGTAAACACACAAACTGAAACATCCTTGCCATTATGTACTGTACATACTAAGGCAAATTCATTTATTCTGGCCCTTTCATCATGACTGTCTTTTCTGGAATGAAGTGAACATGTGTGGACGGGTATATACTGGGGGGAAAAGACAATCTCAATCTACTGCATACATCTTTGTGACTGGTTCTGGCTTGTCTTTTGCCCAGCCAGTAAAAATTGGTTGGAAAAATGTTGAAAGGACAACTTCACAACAAGTCTAAGCAACGTCCGGATTTGGTTTAAAAGCGAAAGATGAAAAAGTCATCTTTTCCAGGTTGTTGAAAAGACAACTACTTTTTGGTTAAATATGGTCTATATTGGACACAGCCCAGTTTTTAACAACTATTTTGGGGCTAAATTAAGGGTGTTTTCATACCTGAATGTCTGCACCAAGGTTTACGTTTTTGTTCCATTGTCTACATTTGGTCTGGTTAGGTTTGGTTTCACCTTGCCCCTTTTCCAAGCGAACAAAAAACTTTATGTGAGGCACCGACATTTGTTATGAAGAAGTTTGTGTTGTTAGCACAGATTGGTAGTTAGCAAACATGCTACTCACCCTCCAAGGTGTTTTCTACTAGTGCTGTAGTCGAGACTTCATCAAGACCAGAGTCTCCCAAGACCAAGACACAGCTGAGACCAAGACCTGTATACACATTGGTCTTGGTCTCGTTCTTGAGAGACTCTGACGTCGGTCTGGTCTCGATACAACAACTTTTTTTTCCCCACAGCTCTGGGCACATCAGTAACCACACTAAGTTAAAACTGGTTCAGACTCAATCATGTTAGTGAACTAGTTTTGTGAGGCTGGAATATTATCCGGGTCTTCATTAAAAATCACGTTTGTCCTTCTCATCAGCCGTGAGGATTTTCAGGTGGCATTACTTCTCTATTTTAACTCTGTTGCATCCTCTCCAAAAACATCTGGTAAGTTTCTGCATTTTTACAATTTATTTTTTTTTTTTTCATGTGACCATCTATGCCGCTAACGTTCATATTTCCTCTCACAACTCATTTCCCCCCCTTGTCATCTGCCTTAACTTCCTGTGTTTGGTCTGAAAGCCTCAAACTTTCTGAAAATTGCTTCCACACTCTAAACAACTGGACCAAGGATCCGTTTGATCCAAACCAACACAGCCTCTTTGTGTCGGACTAAATTTCAGCTCTTTGGTCTGGACCGTGGTTTGGGGGAGATGACGCCTAAAATTTCAGTCTGAATCAAACTGAGAAGTCCCAAAGTCCAGACCAAACGAGTTAGGTATGAAAGCACACCATGTCTACATTTTGTACGGTGCTGATGGGAAATCTCATTTTTACTATGCTGGGCAGTGAGCAGAGAGGCAGGACAGACTGTAGTACCATTTCAAATGATAAAAATGTAAAACAGAAGCCATGTGTGGAATGTATGGAATATCTTTCCCGGCTCATCAAAGCACTAATCACATCATAGTCATTTCTTGTTTGATTGTCTTTTGTATACTCTGACAAGCTTTTCAAAGATGTCCTTTCCAGCAAAAAGAAAAAAAAAAAAAAAAAAAGCTTTGGGAGGAGAAAGATGGCAGTCATCGGAAAAGTTGTCATTTAAAATGAGGCACCATAAAAGGCAGAGAGGGACGACAGAAGGCACATGATTCACATCCTAAGAAGCAGAAATGAGGAGATAGTTTGCAGGATTTATCTCAGTTGGCACCACCGTTCAGGTGAGCTCTGTCTGCCTGGTTTGGGGAAGCAGAAGAGCCGCTAGTCCTCCGGTCAGCAGCAGGGCTGATACCAGGAGGATGGGAACGGCACAGTTGGTGTCCACCAGCTTTCCGAAGACTAAATTACCCATGATCGCTGCCACACGGCCCACGCCGGTGAAGAAGCCGAGAGCAGAAGACCTGGGGAAAAAAACAGAAGCTTTTAGAAATGACACGCATGTTGCGCTGCACAGTAACCACTAAAACCAAATACTGGGTGACTTGTTCTTACCGCAGAATGTTCAGCCATTTCAGTGAGTTTAAATTGTATTTTAATGAAATCAGAGTTAATAATAACGGTTCTTTATTAAGTAAATATTTAATTTATTACTCTCTCTCTTTATAAGATAGGGGATATATTAGAGGCCAGATTTAGGAGAAAAAAAACTTTGAAATTTGTGAGAGAAAAGTCACAAAAAAGAAAATGTTGCAAATTTATAAAATAACTGCATATTCATGGAAAAGTTGCCATTTATCACAAAAAATTGAGGGGAAAAAACCTACACTAATTTATATTTAAAAAAAAAAAAAAGCTGTGCATTTATGACTAAAAAGTTGAAAATTTACACAGAGCAGATTTTCTTATTTACAATTAGTGATATATTTACAAGAAAAAACAGAAATTCAAAGTGTAAAAACCTCTTAAATTACCTGATTTAATTACAATTTGGTGGAAGCTTGCAATTAGGGATACATAATAGCTTATTATATTTCAAGAAGCAGCTTCAGTAATTTTTCTTCTCTAACATTTTGCGATGGGGCCTTTCTGACGTTCTCTCTAATTTATCTGATGAGTTACACATGAAACTTGGTGGGAAAAAAAAATTCTGGCACATATGGATGGTGGGTATCTGAGTGCGTGGAGAGTATGGTCTGGATCTAAATAAAAATCTGGAATTCACACCGGCTTTGGCAGAAGTATGCTCTCCGACTATGTTCTGCTTTTAAAAACTCATCCCTCTGAAGTGGCGTCTAGAGACGGGGCACCTTAGCTGCGTCGGGTAGAGTTCAGTCCCAACAACGTCCAGGGCGTTCCAGGCGATTACGGAGACCCCGCTGAAAACGCAGGAGAGGACCAGGCTCTGAGTTTTGGTCTTAACGGCGTAGATGAGGAAGACGCTCACACTGGACAGAAACAGGCTGAAGGCTGGAAAATACAACATTGGAGAGATAGATTAATTATCAGCTCTTCATGTGAGACAATCAAGTCTTTTAAAATCTTGAGAGGAGCTCCTGGTCGTGGTCGGTTTATGCTAAAATGATGTTCTTTTCACTTCCGAATGATGGCAACAGTGCTCACTGGACTGTTCAGCAGTTTAGAAATGCACCTGTAACCAATGCCATCATTAGGTTTTGCAACAATAAGGTTGCGGAGGTCTAGAGCAGGCCTATTCGGTTAGCGGCCCGTAGGCCACATGCGACCCAGAACCAACCTCCGAGTGGCCCAGGCCCGGTCTGTGGTCCAGCCAGAAAAGCAAAGGCCAGCACTCCGCACAGCCTAGCTACCGTCACCCCACAATGCGGGGCATTTGTTTTGAACGGTGGGCTGTGACTGTGGCTAGGGTGCTAATGGCAAGAGAGCAAGCCGACTATAGCAGGCCGTTTTAACATTTAATAGCTAGCCTGGATATGTATTGTAGATATCAATAATTCAGTTTTTCCTGGTAAAAATGAACATTTCAGATCCACAATGAAATTCTTCCTCTCCATAATGATCTTTTCAGACATCTATGACATCATTCTTCCTAGGAGAAATAACTGGGGGACAGGTTATGTATGGTTTTATATGTCAAGAGAAGAACTTTAACTTTGATTAAATCTGATTCTAGATTCAACAGGGAGCCAGAAGGCGGGCTAATATGGGAGAAATATGATCCCTCTTCTCAGTGCCCGTTAACACCAGAGCTGCAGCATTTTGAATTCACTGGACAATTTTTAGAGAGTTGCTACGTTTTATCGTAAATTTGCAACTTCTATCTCAAAAATCTGACTTTGTGTTTCTCTTAAATTGGCAACATTTTTCTCATAAATTTATGACTTTTCTTGTATATTTGCATTTTTTTTCTATATGAAACTTTTCCTCAAGAAATCTGCAACTTTTTCTTGTAAATTTGTTGCTTTTTTCTCTGAAATTTGCAAAATTTTTCTCATAAATCTGTGACTTTTCCTTCTAATTCCATAACTTTTTTCTTCTAAATTTGTGACTTATCTCGTAATCTGCTATTTTTTTCTTGTAAATTTAAAACGTCTCAAAAATTGGCAACTTTTTAATATGCATGCTAAACATGCAACTTTTTTCACATTAATTTGCTAAATTGTTCACATAAAGTTACAACTTTTTTCTAGTAATTTTTTTTACTTTCTTATAAATTTGCAAGTTTTTCTTGTAAATTTGTCACTTTGTTCTCTTAAATTTGCAATATTTTTCTCATAAATGCATGATTTTTTTCTTCTAAATTTGACTTTTTTCCCTGTATATTTGCAATTTTTTCTCAAAAATGTGCAACTTTTTTTATCGTAAACATGCAACTTTTTTCACATATGTAAATCTGCATCTTTTTGTCCTGGTAAATTTGTGACTTTTCTTGTAAATTTTAAAAAACTTTTCTTGCAAATTTACAATATTGGTTAAATTTTTATTCTGTGTAATGGTTTAATTTTTTCTGTTCATCTAGACAATGACCATGGTTTATTCTTTAATGTTTTTGTGTAGAGGGGAGACATTCCTGCTCCGTTTTAAAGGGTTTGACCTCCTTCCAAGTCCAGAAATAAAGGCTCCCAAACGCAATCTTTTATAGGGCCCTGAAAAAACTAGAAACAGCCTTGCCCAAAATAAAATTATTACAGTTGGTATTAAAAAAAAAAAGATTTTGGACATTAGATAAAATAACCTTCATAATTTAAGCACAGAAATTAATTATTATGTAAGTAATCAGTTTAAATGCAATAAACTATCAGGCCCACGGACAACGGATGGAAACTAGCCACTGGCTACAATCTGGCAAAGTTTACATTGACTGATACAAATGTTCATCAGCTTGCACTGTCCGTCAAAAATAAAAACAACAACCACCCAGCAACAGCAGCCCAGTTTTAGTTTTTATCGTGTTTGTAGCACTAGAGCGTTTAAAAAATATGCTCCCGTGTGGTTAACTGCACTATCTGCACTTCACTCTCTTGACTAAAAATGACCACATAAAGCATTTTCTTCGCAGTGAACTCACAGAGCAGCATCTTTCCCCCCGTTTTGTCCATCACAAGGATGGTGAAGATGTTCCCTGGCAGGTTTGACGCAGCGATGATGAAGCCCTCCATGTAAACTGTGAGGCGGGGAACAGAGGACAGCGAGAGAATAAATGTGGGAGAATAATCGCTGCAGTTCTCTAGGAAAGACTGGCGTAACTTTTTACTAGAAACTTGGACAAACATTTCAGTTATGTCTGTAATAATTGAAATGTTCAGAATAGACATTGTTGCCATTTTCACATGGACTAAAATAGTTATTTCAAGACCAAATGGGGTGCATGTCTTGCAAAAACATACTTTTGACATTTGCAGGAGGAAGAAAATATGCCCACTTTGCTCTAAAAAGCAGAATTATTATTCAAAATATATACAGTATATCCCCCAGAGACTCACCTTCTGTTTTGACAGGGTAACATTTTTGGTCGTGTTGTGGGGACGGCCGGGACACGTTGGCACACGGAGAGCCGCCGTCCTCAACTCTGTCAAACAGCTCAGGGAACCACATCCACAGCCCATAATAACTATATACACAAAAGTAGATTTCAATTCCAGCATGTGGTTTTAATGAAAATAACATTTGCACCTTATTAATTCTTTGTAAAACACACAGTAAAGCAGTCGCACAACTGTTCAATATGGAGACAGCTTGGATGGGTACACAAACAAACAAACAAAAAAAACCCACACTAACATGCCAAAGACAAGCCGCACAACAGACCACAACGTACCCACAGACACGGCAGAAACACGCAAACATACATAAGCACAAGACTAGAGGGAAAGGCACCAAGAAAAAGATGTTGAAAATAATTCAAAGATGCCCCAAACATGACAAGGCCAGATGGAACTGAGTGGAGGTGCAGACCCACAAAACTGAGACGAGCCAAAGCACAGGACTCAGAGAGCGCAAACCTCTGTCCAGCCAACTCATTTCCCTTTCTCTCAGAGTGCACAGTACAAAGAGGACATCACTGGGCCTTACGCTACAACAAGCATTAGTATATTAGTGAGCCGTGTTAGTCCAATCGTTTGTGTTCACGAGGACTGAAAATTTGCTAAACCGATGCTGTATGCCATCATATTTCTTACACAATAGCATCACTATCTGATTAAACTTATTAGGATTTCATAATAAACACAGTCAGATTTATAAGTTGAATAAATGTATAAATTCATGTCAACTAATTGTTAAGTTTATAGGGTTTTCACTCTAAGCTGACTGAAGTAAATTCATGAAATTAACTCAGGTTAGAATAACTGCAAACTAAGTGCACATAACTCTTAGAACTGGTCTCAACCACTTAAATTTCTTAAGTACCTGTACGAAATTTCAAAATACTAAAAGACTGGTGAATACCACAAGTTCACTTAAACTGATCAAACACAACACCTAAGTAAGAAATCTGTTAGTACACGAGGCTATTAAATGAGGCCCACTGCATTCCTGTAGGCACTGAAGCTTCCAGAGCAAACACTCTAAATCCGCTGCTTTTAAAAAGAACAAGACAAACTTTACCGTTTTTCTCTCAAAATATATGTCTTCTTCTTCTTTTGGCTGCTCAGTTAGGGGTCGCCACGGCGGATCATCTGCCTGCATCTCACCCTATCCCTTGTGTCTTCCTCTGTAACACCAGCCCTCTCCATGTCCTCTTTCACCACATCCATGAATCTTCTCCGTCGTCTTCCTCTTTTCCTCCTGCCTGGCAGCTCCATCTTCAACATCCTTTGTCCTATATATCCACTATCACTCCTCTACACGTGTCCAAACCGTCTCAGCCTTGCCTCTCTTACTTTGTCTCCACACCACTCAACCTGAGCCATCCCTCTGATAGACTCATTTCTAGTCCCGTCCCTCCTAGTCACTCCCAATGAGAATCTTAACATCTTCAGCTCCGCCACCTCCAGCTTGTACAAACAATTACCGATTTCATCCTCTATAAGGAGTGAACATTCAGCCAATTAAACCCATTATAGAAAATCAGTTGGGTTATTCCTTGTGCCACACCCGACCCTCCAAAAATATCATAAAATCATTTCAGTAGTTTTTGAGTAATCCTGCTAACAATCCAGCAAACTGAGCAACAAATACAAGGCAGCACATCGCTTTCTCAGCATGAGTTAAAAAACAACAACAAAAAAAAAACACTTGATACAATCTTCACTGTCCACGTAGAGTAAGGGCCCTTTTACACAGCACAGAGATCGTTGAGAGACTGAGCTAATTTTTGATCTTTGGGATCGTTTAGGAGATCTTTGTGCGTTTTGGACTGAGTCAAAACTTCGAGGACACTGCGGAGATCACTGAAGATCAAAAATTGGCCACTGGTTCTCTCAATACTCTCCGCCCCTGTGTAAAGGGGGTATAAACACAGACAGAGAGATGAACCTGCATCTGAATATAAACACACAGATGGGGTCGCTCACCCAAAGGAGATGCAGTAGAAAATGACCAGCAGAGCGATGCTCCTAGACTTGAGATGTCCTCTGAATATTTTTTTAATTGGTGTCAAACCCTGCAAGTTAAGCCAATAACATTACTGAACATATGGGATACAACAAAATTAAATAATAAAAAAAGACTCATGCAACGGAATAACTAACTTTAACTGTAGTTTAAACCTTCACAAAACTAGAGACAGACTGAAGAATGAGAACTCCTTTTTAACGAGGACCCTCCTGTCAAAATCGTGTTTGCAAAAATAGTTTTTCAGATCAATATATCTGGGCTGTCCTGAACACCAGTTTTGGATGTTCCAGTACCAGTTCCATACCAGTTATGGATGGTTTTTGGGGTGATGTTGGAAAAAAAATGGCTCTGGAAGGCTTGAAATTAAAACCTCATATTCTACAATACGCTACAGTTGAAGCCAGTATGTCTTAGGTAATTTTGAAAAACTGTAGAATGTCACATGTTACCTTTTGCAGAGCACTCATACATCGACCTCCCCATGAACCACGAATTCTGGTCTCCTCCAGTTCTGGTTTGCACTTGGAGTGTGTATGCAAACCGAAATCCTTCAAAAACAGTTTACATCACAAACATACACAACAAATTAGAGTATTTTATTATGCACTGCGGAACACGTCAACACATATTACATAAAACTGTTTAGATGCAATAAAGATACTTTTGTTTTGATTTTTGTTTGCTGTGTTTCTGAATTAAAAAGGCATTTATGTAAAAAATTTATATGAACATGGCAAAAAATATTTGGTTCATTATTCCACACTCTTGCAATATTCTGCCCTAATTTGTTCGTTTTTACCCAGGAAAATTTTGCCGTTAGCATAGTTAACTCATCAACATGAGTTGGCATTTATGTACATTTTCCTTAGTCATTGATCTATAGTTAAAGTATCTATCTTACTCACTCTTACTCGGTTATATTTTGGAAACAATAACAACATAAGATCAGCCACTAGCATTAGATTAGCTTGTTAACTGCTGTCGATGCTTCTAGTAATTTTCTACCCCACTAAATTAAACTAGCATAGCCCAGAAGATGATATTGTTAGCGTTAGCCTAGCCACGCCCTTGCACTTGGGTTTTATGGCTATTTTCTATGTAATCAATTGACCCCACGAGACCTCTGATCCCAGCTGGATCATCTACCAACTTCTGACTATAGATCTCATTCCTTGACATTATATCAACTTATTTTATTGTAGTTTATATTCTGTCTGGGACGACTCCTTGACCATTGGTGCGTAGCTGCCAGCAGAGTTAGGGTTGTTTCTGTGCTTATTATACTCCAAGGACCAGTCATGTCTTATCAACCACTCAAATTACACACCCCTGTGTATGATAATGCTTTATTTGGGTTTTTACATTCTCACATTCATCCAGTTTTACGTTAGTTAGTCAGACTGTGTTTGCCACCACAGCTGTTGGCATTAACCACAAATCTCAGGAATGACAAAAGATTGAGAGTGGGATGAACTGGTGCTCATTAACATTTAAATAAATGGGTACTGAAACAGGATGTTCTGAAGGATAGTTAATCTGAGTGGGAAATGGTGCTGTAATATTTAAACCCTGAGGTATTTTGACCAAAGCAAGTCACAGAAGTTTTATTCAGATCACTGGAAACTGTCTCAAAATGTGGAAAATGGTGCATAATACAGTGGTGTGAAAAAGTGTTTGCCCCCTTCCTGATTTCTCATTTTTTTTGTATGTTTGTCACACTTAATGTTTCAGATCATCAAACATATTTAAATATTAGACAAAGATGACACAAGTAAACACAAAATGCAGTTTTTAAATGAAGGTGTTTATTGTTAAGGGTAAAAAAAAATCCAAACCTACATGGCCCTGTGTGGAAAAGTGATTGCCCCCTAAACCTAATAACTGGTTGGGCCACCCTTAGCAGCAGCAACTGCAATCAAGTATTTGCGATAACTGGCAATGAGTCTTTTACAGCACTGTGGAGGAATTCTGTCCCACTCATCTTTCCAGAATTGTTGTAATTCAGCCACATTGGAGGGTTTTCGAGCATGAACCACTTTTTAAAGTCATTCCACAGCATCTCAATCGGATTCAGCTCAGGACATTGACTAGGCCACTCCAAAGTCTTCATTTTGTTTTTCTTAAGCCATTCAGAAGTGGACTTGCTGGTGTGTTTTGGATCGTTGTCCTGCTGCAGAACCCAAGTGCGCTTCAGCTTGAGGTCACAAACAGATGGCTGGACTTTCTCCTTCAGGATTTTTTTGGTATACATCAGAATTCATGGTTCCATTTACCACAGCAAGTCTTCCAGGTCCTGAAGCAGCAAAACAGCCCCAGACCATCACACTACCACCACCATATTTTACTGTTGGTATGACGTTCCTTTTCTGAAATGCTGTGCTACTTTTACGCCAGATGGGACACACACCTTCCAAAAAGTTCAACTTTTGTTTTTATCAGTCCACAGAGTATTTTTCCAAAAGTCTTGGGGATCATCAAGATGTTTTCTGGCAAAACTGAGATGAGCCTTTATGTTCTTTTTGCTCAGCAGTGGTTTTCATCTTGGAACTCTTCCATGCAGGCCATTTTCGCCCAGTCTCTTTCTTATGATGGAGTCTAGAGTGAGACCTGCAGTTCTTTGGATGTTGTTGTGGGGTCTTTTGTGACCTCTTGGATGAGTCGTCGCTGTGCTCTTGGGGTAATTTTGGTCAGCCGACCACTCCTGGGAAGGTTCACCACTGTTCCATGCTTTCGCCATTTGTGGATAATGGCTCTCACTGTCGTTCACTGGAGTCCCAAAAGCTTTAGAAATGGTTTTAAAACCTTTTCCAGACTGATAGATCTCAATTACTTTATTTCTCATTTGCTCCTGAATTTCTTTGGATCACAGCATGATGTCTAACTTTTGAGGATCTTTTAGTCTACTTCACTTTGTCAGTCAGGTTCTATTTAAGTGATTTCTTGATCGAGAACAGGTGTGGCAGTAATCGGGCCTGGGTGTGGCTAGAGAAATTGAACTCAGCTTTCCAAAGATGTGATAAACCACAGTTAATTTATGTTTTAATGGGGGGGGGGGGATCACTTTTTCACACAGGGCCATGTAGGTTTGGATTTTTTTTCCCCCTTAATAATAAACGCCTTCATTTAAAAACTGCATTTTGTGTTTACTTGTGTTATTTTTGCCTAATATTTAAATTTGTTCGATGATCTGAAACATTTAAGTGTGACAAACATACAAAAAATGAGAAATCAGGAAGGGGGAAAACACTTTTTCACACCACTGTATGTTCCCTTTAATATGTGAAAACCAAATAAATTTAAGCACTGACCCACAATAATAAAAACAAACAGTAGTTTTTTGTTTTGTTTTGTTTTTTTCTTACTGGAAAAGTCTTTCCTTTCCCCTTCATGTTCAGCTCAAACATCAGCTTGAAGACATGGATTGCCTCATTCTCCCGACCAGCCTGCCAAAGACAGACAAATTAAAAACACTGGAAAAAAAAAATCAAACGCTGAACAACACACCACCACCTCTCTGGCCTGTCTGTACCTCCATGAGGAATTTGGGGCTCTCGGGCAGGAGCAGTTTAAAGACAATGGCTGAGGTGATGCTGGGGATGGAGCACAGAACCACAAACAGCCTCCAGCTCTGAAAGTCCAGGGTTCCCAGGGAAAAACGAACTGAAGTCCTGGGGATCACCACCCACGCCAGACCTGCAGATTACGAACATACACAGAGTCACTGCTGGATTCCACCTGCCAGGGAAGTTCATGATTCATTTTATTCCAAGGTCTACATAATGCTTTGGAATAAATAAATAAAAACCTCATCAATCTAAAGGAAAAAAAAAAAACTAACTAAACCGTCAAATAAAGCAGCAAATTTAAGCAAAAAAGCAAACAATTTTTTTCTGGAAAAAGTCTTAAGATTTATATGTCAAAAATTCAAAAGAAAAATGTCATACTAAATTCACAAGAAATTTTACAAATTTACAAGAAAAAAGTTGCAGATTTATGCAATAAAAATATATTGTGGGACACATATGTGGGTTTCATATGCTTCATATATATATCACTGTATGGTGAATTTTGGTGAATTTGGTGAATTTTTATAACCGTTTCCTCCCCCGTGCAGCGCAGCTCATGCAACCATTGTATGCTGCACTAAAAAAAACAAAAACCCACAAATAAAATCGAATGGTCTCCGGAGCGAGAGCGCGCATTCTCTGAAGTCAAAACAGCCCTGGCAAACGCTGCGTTGTTGGCACATCCAGTCCCAACGGCCCGCATAGCGCTCACTACTGACGCGTCAGATGTGGCCATAGGGGCGGTCGTGGAACAGTATGTAGCCGGAGCTTGGCAACCACTCGCCTTTTTCAGCAGGACCTTGCGCGATAGTGAACGAAAATACAGCGCATTCGACAGGGAGTTGTTAGCTCTCCACTTGGCCATTCGCCACTTCCAGTTCTGGCTGGAGGGACGCCGTTTCACCGCGTTCGTTGACCACAAGCCGCTGACTTTCGCAATGGCCAAGGTTTCAGAACTGTGGTCGGGGCGGCAGCAGAGACAGCTGGCCGCGATCTCAGAGTTTACTACCGGTATCCAGCATGTGGCGGGTAAACTTAATGTAGTGGCAGACTGCCTCTCGCGCGCCGTGGCGGCTCCAGCCCGCGTAGGGGTAGATTTTGCAGCCATGGCCGCGGATCGGGTTAGCGACACAGAAGTGCGCGCGGGCCCGGTCCGCGTAGGGATAGATTATGCAGCCATGGCCGCGGATCAGGTTAGCGACGCGGATGTGCGCGCGCTCCATTCTGGACCAACAGAGTTAAGGCTGGAGAACAGGGTGCTGCAAGACGGTATGCCCCCCCTAATCTGCGATGTCTCCACTGGGCGACCGCGTCCTGTGGTACCGGCTGCGTGGCGCCGCCGCGTTTTTGACTCGATCCATTCTCTGGCGCACCCAGGAGTGCACGCGTCGGTCAAAATGGTGGGAGAGAAATTTGTATGGCCGAGCCTGCGCAAACAAGTTAGAGAGTGGGCGGCAGCCCACATGGCTTGTCAACGAGCCAAGGTACACAGACACACGAGAGCTCCCTTGGAGCCGTTTCACATTCCGGCTAAGAGGTTTGATCATGTTCATGTGGACCTCGTAGGCCCCCTCCCGCCCTCACAGGGGTGCACACATCTTCTGACAATGGTTGACCGCACCACGCGCTGGCCGGAAGTGGTCCCACTGTCGTCAACCACAGCCGAGGAGGTGGCGCGCGCGTTTTTAACGGCATGGGTAGCGCGTTTTGGAGTCCCGTCGGACATTACGTCTGAAAGAGGCCCTCAATTTGTTTCCGAACTTTGGTCAGCGATGGCCCACAGCCTGGGGGCAACGATCCACCGCACGACCGCGTACAATCCGCAGGCTAACGGGTTATGCGAACGTTTTCACAGGTCACTGAAGGCGGCCCTCAGAGCATCGCTTACGGATGCAAATTGGGTGGACAGGCTACCATGGGTTTTATTGGGGTTGCGTTCTGCACCTAAAGAGGATTTAGAAGCCTCCCCGGCTGAGCTAGTTTTCGCACAGCCACTTCGGCTGCCCGGGGAATTTCTCCCAGATAATCCTGCGCCAGAGTGCTCCCCAGCTCAGCGGTTACAGAGTAGCACGGAATCGAGCACGCTACCTGGCCCCGTTCACCACAGTTTTCCGTGCGTTTTTGTGCCTAAGGCTTTAAAAAATGCGGAGTTTGTTTTTGTCAGACACGATGCCCATCGCCCACCGTTACGACCACCTTATGATGGACCATTTAGAGTGCTGGAAACAGGGGATAAGCATTTTTTGCTAGATTTGGGGGGCAGAAAAGAAATGATTAGCATAAACAGGCTCAAACCCGCTTTTGTGGTGGCTGACGAAGGTGTGCAGTTGGCCAGGGCTCCTCGGCGCGGCAGACCCCCTAGGGAGCATTCCCCAGAGCACCCACAGGGATTGACTAACAGTTCTCATCCTCAGACAGCAGCTCCCTAGCAGGAGGGCACCGCGGAGGTGGTAAAGCCCGCTTACAGCAGATACGGGAGAAGACTGAGGCCCAAGCAGCATGTGGACTGATGTGTGTGATTTTATCATGACATGCAGACTGTTATTACGTTGTTCCATCTTAGATGTTTGGGGGGGGGGTCATGTGGGACACATATGTGGGTTTCATATGCTTCATATGTATATCACTGTATGCTTACTGTATGCTTCACGTCTCAGATGAACAAAAGGACTGAGCCTCCTAGGAGATAACAGGAGGATGTGAAATGTGGTCTTTGGTATGCAAAGAGATGGCCGTGGGGGATTTCCTGGCTGCCAGTGACTTTAGGTGGAGGTGATAAGACCTGGAAGAAGACGCATTGTGACTTGGGATTAAATGCAATGTGACTGTGTGCTTTGATGTCCTGGGGTATAAAAGGACGAATGTCTGGGGGTTTCTTTCTCTTTCTGTTTTTGATGATGTTGGAGAATGTGAATAAACCTGACTCGTGAGATAAACTCAGCCTCGTCATTTCCACATTCTCCACAATATCACACATTTGCTTGAAAACCAGCAAACAGCAACATTCTAAATTTGCAAGACAAAAATTTACAAGAGTAGCACATTTAAAAAAAGAAAAAAAATTGCAAATTTACAAAAAGAAAGTTGCAAAATTATGAATTCTATTCTTGAGAAAAAAATTATTGTTAGAAATGTATTATTAATATTGAATTTATATTTTAAAGAGTAAATTAACAAGTAAAAGTTACAAATTCACATAAAGTGACATTTTTGAGGAAAAAAATGATTTCAAAGAAAAAAGTTGCAAATTTATGAGGAAAAATGTACACCAATTTAGGGATATTTCTCTTTTATATTCTACTTTACCAAAATGTTGCTACTTCACAAAAAATTTTAAATATGCAGGAATACTTGAGAGAAAGGCTACAAAATAAAGACGAAAAATCTCACCTATTACATGTTATTCTCACTCAGCTGTTTCACCTTAGTTTTCTTTTAATTTTTGTATATTTTGTGTCTCCATAGAGTTTTTCTTTTTTTTTTCCCCCCCTTTACTTGCTCGTTCCACAGCAGAGGTCAAGGCATGACTAACTAGCAAAACAATGTCTGTCCAACCCAAGGACCTAATTTTAAGATACCCCAACATTACAGAACAATCTTTCTCTCCTGTAAAAAGTAAGCTGGTTTTTTTTCGTGGTAGGAGACAGGGGTGCCCTCCATCTCCGCTGCTGTTTGCAGTAGTGATGGAACCCCTTGCCCTAGCCCTTAGACAACATGATGATATTAAAGGAATACAACACACTGGTGTAATGCATAAGGTATCACTATGTGGATGATATGCTGGTATATATACTGTATATCACAACCCTCCTTGAGTCTCCCTAAACTATTGGCTTTGTTAAGAGATTTTGGCAGAATATCTGGCTATAGGGTTAATATCCAGAAAAGTGAGCTGATACCCATCAGCCCTGGGATTGATGAGACAACCTTAAACTCATTTCCCTCTAAGGTCTGCCAAAAATAAATAAAATGCTTAGGCATATGGGTGACATCAAACCATAAAGATCTATACACAGCTAACTATCAGCCTTTATTAGCTAATTTGAAGCAGGATTTGGAACGCTGGGACCCGCTACCCCTGTCTGTTGGTGGAAGAATAAATGTGATCATGATGAATGTTCTGCATAAATTTTTATACATTTTTCAATGTCTGCCAGTTTTTTTTTGTTTGTTTTTTTAACAAAGTCCTTTTTCTCCAAATTAAATAATCAGATATCAAGTTTTATCTGGAATAAAAATAAACCCCAAATTAAAAGAAGTATACTACAGAGACCCTGCTCACTGGGTGGGATGGCACTCCCAGACTTTCTATATTATTACTGGGTAGTCAATATTAGGGCATTATAATACTGGATGAGTAGTGACACTGCAGGCTTCAAGTGGACAGGTTTAGAGGCAGCATCGGTCAGATCCACCTCCTTACAAGCTTGATTATGCTCAGAGTTCCCATATGTACAGCCTATCTCCAGTTTCTCCTCCAATCCAGTCCTATTACACTCAGTTAAGATGTGGAATCAATTTAGAAGATCCTTCTCTCTTAGACGCCTATCCCTGGCTGCTCCAATTTCAAAAGAATCACATGTTCACCTAGTCATTGACAGATGAGGCCTTTGACAAATGGTCCACAACAGGAATGCTTTCATTATCAGATCTCTTTATTGATGCCAGCTTTGCATCTTTCGAACAGTTAGTACAGAAATACA
The DNA here is from genome assembly GCA_020510985.1 of Pholidichthys leucotaenia. Lineage (NCBI taxonomy): Eukaryota > Metazoa > Chordata > Actinopteri > Cichliformes > Pholidichthyidae > Pholidichthys > Pholidichthys leucotaenia. The sequence continues at coordinate 47,443,179 of CM035840.1, forward strand.
ATATCCCCAAATCTCACTTTTATCGGTATTTGCAGCTTCGCAGCTTTGTCACCTTAAATCTAGACTTTTTTCCATCACGCCCTCCCTCTTCTTTACTAGACTCTATTTTTAATTGTAAACCAGCAAAAAAAAAAAGTCTTGTCAGCACAATTTATAATTTAATTTACACCTATAACTTGGCATCATTGGAGTCTCTTAAAAGCAAATGGGAGATAGATCTAAACAAACAAATTTCAGAGGGAATTTGGTATAAAATACTGCAGGGAATTTCATCTTCATCAGTCTGTCTTAGACATGCTGTCATTCACTGGTATAAGGCTAGGCTCTCTAAGATAAAACAGAGTGGATCCCATTTGTGATCATTGCAGGCGGGATCCAGCCACTCTGATACATATGTTTTGGACGTGTCCAAAATTACATACTTATTGGAGTACTATCTTTGAAACTTTCTCTAAGATCTGCAAAAGGACAATACCTCCGTCACCACTTTTGGCCCTGTTCGGGGTGAATCAGACAGACACTCCGCTTCAAAAGTGAGAAATCAGTATGCTGGCTTACTGCACTCTCCTGGCTAGGAGACCGATATTACTCAAATGGAAGGATCCTAAGCTACTAACATACGGTCACTGGATCAGAGAAGTTCTGTACCTTCTTAAATTAGAAAAAATAAGATGCACTGTCACTGAGAAATTTTATGTCGTTTGGGAACCCTTTCTAACCTTTGTTGAAGATGCTGAAGCCAAGAGTAATGCAACGTAAATTTTATTATTATGCTTTATTTGATTATTCATTTTTTCACATCTGTTAAACATGTATTTGTCTATTTTATATTTAGATATGTGGGTAAATGCATTGTTTTTATATGTCTGGCAGTTTGGGGGGGGGGGTAATATTCTTGTTTTTCTTTTTGTTCATATTTTGTTTTTCTGTTGGAAAAACCAAATAAAAAGACCTTGATTAAAAAAAAGTAAGTTTTTTTTCCCCGACACCTGCAGCCAGAATGTTTCCTGCCATCCAGAAGGTGGCCAGAGTGCTGATCATTGCACCTCTCCTCACACGGGGCAGGAACTCAGAGAAGTAAGAGAAGATGACAGGAATTGAACCGCCAACCCTGCAGGAGAATAAAAATATTTTTTCTCTGTGAAAAGCCTATTCTGTATATAAGAAATCAGCATTGGGAGAATTCTACTTAGCTATAATTATGTGGTGATAATTTGACTTTAGAAGCCTTTTTGCTTTTCATGAAGCAACATTTGGACCACTTTTTTTTAAATAATAAATGGAAACTATGGTCTCTTGGGAACTGCCTGATCTCTCGGACCTCGAGAGTGCATTTCCTTCTGTGTAATCACACATATGAAGAAGTGAAAATGTGAAAATCACATGCTAACCCAATTCCGCTGATAAACCGCAGCAGCAGAAAAAGCCAGAACCATGGAGCCAAGCTGGCCAGACCTCCAAAGAATCCATTCACTGTGAGGGACACGATCAGGACCCTACGGCGCCCCCTCTGGTCAGCCAGATACCCCCAGACGTAGCCACCCACCATCATTCCTGGAAAAGAAAAAAAAAATATATGACTATAATTCTAACTACAACTCACAAAAAGTCACAATAAAAGACACTGTATTTTATATTATTTAACCTTAATTTATACAGGGGAGTTCCACTGAGAGGCAACCTCTCTTTTTCAAGGATGCCCTGTTCACCTGTGGCCACTCAGCAGCTCCACTGGAGCAGTTGGGGTTAAAGGCCTTGCTCAAGGGCACCACAGTGGGGTTAATGAGGGTGGGGCAAACACTGCTATGTTATCTGTCCCGCCCAGATCTGATCCTGCCGGTCCAGGGATTGAACCAGCGACCATCCAGTCACCAGTCCACATCCCTAACCGCTGGGCCACCACTGCCCGTACTCATTTACACAACAGAAACAAACAAAATTATGAAGCTATGGTTTTACTTTTAAATGCCGTTTGTTTTTAAAAAACATTTTCCTTACATGTTTGGCCATGTTTGATAGGAGCCGCCAATTTTAAACCATACCGAGTTGGTCCCCTCTTTGTTTGCAACACCAATCCCTACTTACAGAAAATCACTCTGTCAGAGCTCCAGATAGTTTTTTTGCCTGCCCATCAGTCAGAATAAAACCATCAAAACCTCCCACATAACATGTTTGACAGATTACTCATTGAATACCCTGCTGCCCCCACTAGCACAAAAATGATGATTTATTTTCAGTACAGGGGTTTTAAAAGCCCCTATTATGCACTTTTTTTACATGTTGACACAGCTGCAGGAGGTGTTTGAAAGGGTTATGAACAGCGGTGATCAGTAATCACCCGTGTTCGTCTCCACAAATAAGGGAACCAGGGCTAGCCTGGTGCTGGTACAGAAAAAAAACAAAAACTGTAGAGGAGCTTGGAAATGAAGAGGCGATTTGGTTTATAAGCAAAGTTTAATATTCAGCTCTTCTAACAAGTCTCATCTGGTGCAGAGAGTGGCAGAAGGGAAAAGAGACAGAATGTCTCCAGCTCACTGACTTTATACTGGCACACAACAAAAGACATGCATAACAAAGGCTGACATCCCTCATTATCTTAATCCCCCCATTGTCTTGGTATTTCCTCTCCTCGCCTTAGGGGGTGAGGGTGGCTCCTCCGGTCTCCTCCGGTCTCCTCCGCCGCGTCCAAGAACGTCTTTGTTCTTCACTCGGCGGGTGAGAGCCCTTTGTCCTTTCAGAGGTGTGAAGTCCTTTACATATGTAATTACCAAACATTTCCTCATGCTTCAACATATGTAGGTTATGGAATATATGGTTAATATAGACCACACAAACAACTTTTGTTAATAATTTAAGGTACAGCGCAAGAATCTTTTAACCATTCCTTAATGAGCGACTGTCCATAATAATAAAATTGTAATAATTTACAATACAGCGCAAGAATCTTTTAACCATTCCTTAGTGAGCGACTGTCCACGATAATAATAATAGTTGTTGTCTTGTACTGTCCATATTCTGCATGCTGTTGTCTGTGTTAATTCTGTGTCTTTAGGGGTAAGTGTGTGGTTTAAGAAATACCGAAGGTTGGAAATATCTACTAAACTTTTCCCATAGTATGATTTAACTAACGGTGCTCGTCGGGCCATGTGGGGAACAAAGGTGGGTGGGTGTTTTTCCACAAAGGAGGGAGGAAATTCACCCCCACTCCTGAGTGGAGTTGAGAATGTTTAAAACAGGTTACTGAGAGGAGATTATTTGAGGTAACAGTATTAAAATGGAGCACTAAATTAAAGTTTTAAGGTTATTCTGGCATGTTTACAGCTGAAGTTAAGGAGGCAACGCTCCAGTTTCTTTGAAAAACAAGTCGTGGTTTGTGGACAATAGACCTTGTGGCCATATTGCACGTCCACATTGCACGTGGCAGAGGTGGCCACGTGGCATTCAGTGCGCATGTGCAGGTAAACGCCATCTTGAACCGCCTTCAAGCTGCGGCACAGTGCCTCCATCGTGTGGCTAACTGTAGGAAGTGCATTCTTTCATAAATCTACCAAATAGAGCTTCAAATCTTCCTAATAAATTTAGAACCTTATCTCTCTGGCTGAAAGGAAAGCTTTAAGTCTGTGCACGGCGAAATAAAGCCCTCTCATGCCCGCCAATGTGGGTTTGATGTAGTGAGGCAAGGCCTGCCCAATAAGCTGGAGAGAAAAGGCTCAACTTTAAATTAGGCAGAGGGGATAATAAAGAGATTTATTTCTACTTATACAATAAAAGTGTAGAAAAATCCTGGGTGGACATTATATAAAGGTGAGGTAATTTAAATAAAGAAAAAAGGAAAATTGCAAATTGGAATAAATAAATAAATACATACATAAATAAAATAAAAATAAATGAATGAATAAATAGAAGTTGTGGAGATGAGCATTGTGGAAGTGAGAGTGGACAGAAAATGGAAAAGGAAGTTTGGTTTTAGAGAAAAATTGAAGGCTGATGAATTGTTAGTTTTGTGCAGGACACAAGAGAAAAATATGGATAAACAATTGGAAGAAGGAAAGAAAAATGTAAGAGACTGTAAGAGACTTATGCTTCAACGGTGAGAACAAAAGCAAAATAATCAATAAAAACGGAAAAGGACGAAAACAAGCTGTTTAATGGCTTGTCTGTTTCTCTATTAATCTGAGACGATGGTGGTGGCTGTGGATCATCCCTCACCCAGCGACCGTGTGAGACCCTCTTCAGGCCCTCTGGAATTGGCTGTGTCCACCCTCCCCCTCCACAACATCGCCTAGCGACCCCTTCCTCCCTCCGCAGCAACAGTGAAAGAATGTAAAACAAAGGGACATCGAAAGATGGGTCAAAGAGGATCAACTGAGCACACATAAGTACAATAAATTATATTGTTACTTTCCATTTACCTTCGGACAGCGTCTCAAATATTGAATCTCATTCATGAACATTTAAGTGTTAGTCTGCGTAAGCCATACATATTTTGCCAGGAAGCTGTGTTGGTGCTAACAAGCCATTCCAGATTCAGCAAACTACTCATATGTTCTCCAAGTGTGCATAAACAGTATTTGTGAATCAGCTGTAGTCAGCAAGTGTTCGCAAGAATTGAGCATTGCATAACTGGCACCTAAAACTACGCTAAAATCACATCTCAATATAATTGACCAGCAGTCTCATTTACTAAAAGCCCTATCAGAGAGGTGCCAAAATCACATACTGAGCAAACTGAAGTATTTTTAGAAAAAGCCGTGGATAAGGTAAAAACCAAAATAAAGCCTCTGCTAAGCAGATCCCACAACAACCCATGCCCCACCAAACTCTATCTATACACCCCAGGACCTCACATCACAACAATATGGACCCTACCCAGACCCCCCACCTAATCTGCCCTATCAGTATCAGCTGCAGGACCACAGGAGATGGTCAGAGGTTTAATAATAGAGGCAGAGGCCATGTTAACAGTAAAACCCTGGGGGGGGGGGGGGTCCCCCAATTAGCAACACAATGGGTATCCTCCCCTACATGGTCTTCATTTGGATGTTGAAAAAGAACGGCTTTGTTAATGCTGTTCTGTTTCAAAAGGGAGAGAGTGGGACAGGCACAGATTGAAAAGTACTAGGTCATCCGGCTTGTGTAAAACATGTAGCCGCTATAAGAAAGGCTGTAGGCTGCATCCAGGATGGAGCCAGATCAGTCACATGGAGGAGATGGCATTTTCCAACACTACCCCTCACAGTGGAAGTTATGGTGGGCACAGGGGCTTGAGCTTCATCAACACCAGCGTCTCTACCTCTGTCCACTAATCATAGACTGGTGGGTTGCATCCCTGGGACAGCATCACTGAACTGTTCACTGGCTGGACTGGATGTTGTCTAATCTATGCTGTATCCACCAGACTGTCCTATAAACCTCATGGGACGAGATGTGCCTCTGAGAGCGTGGGCATACAGTAGTTTTGCTTCTAATGGTACCGGTGTGTGTCTACGAGATGGGACTGTGCTCCACAGCTGCGAATACAGGAAGCAGACACAGAGGAAGGTCAAACCCATGTCACAACCGTGTGATGACTGCAGCTGAACAATGCGAGCCCTGGCAAAGGTCAACTGGTGGACAAAATGTTTCGTGGGCTTCGTGGATTGACCCTGTTCGACCTTATGACCCCCACATGATCAACTTCACCGGACAAAGAACTATTCACATGATGATCAGGAGGAGATCTCGGTGGTGGTGCAGGACTTGGTGAACAAAGACAATTATGTGACTGTAGTTCATCTGGACAAAGACGTGTTGCCTCAGTATGCCCTCTTAGATATTGCTGCACCGCGCTGGGGGTGTCCACAAGGGGGGAGGCAAGGGTATCAGAACCAATGGTGCAAACCTATCTTGGGTTGACTGACTGGGTTGACACACAATGTAGGGACCTACCTTATTCACCATCTGCTAACCGCTAGTGTATCTCACACCATGTATGGTTGACATGATAAAATCATGTCAAAGGGGGGAATGAAAGGGTTATAAAAAGTTAGAGTGCCAAAATAATAATTCTGTAGGTAATCTCCCATTATGCTCTACACATATTCTACACATATTCTGTTCACATTCTTATGAACAAATATGTTGTAAAACCACAGTCTGAAGTGTAATGCAACCACAATCTGATAAACAGGAATCAGGCAGAGCTATAGAGCCCTCTTTCTTCTCTCTCTCCCTTCTTTTAGTCAGGTCTATTACATTAGTTACACACCCAAACCAACACTCACAAACACACTTTTTATACTACATCTTAGGAGATCATCTGTTGGACTCCGTCGGTCTATGATGACCATGGAAGAGAATCCTAGATGTCTACTCTGCTGGAACAGCACCGCCTGTGGCTGAACAGGCCGATGCGCGAATCGCAGTCCCTGTCACACAGGTCGCACTTGTAGATGGTCTCCGTGCTGCTGGGTCTGTGGCGGTTCTTCCTGCAGGTCCTTTTTTCATCTGCTGCAGCAGTCAGCTTCTCTTCACCCGCCTTGAGCTGTCTGGTCAGGGTGCCTCTCCATTTGGAGCGGTCCGTTGCGCGGTCCTCCCAGCGCTCTGTGTTGATCTCCAGGGCCTCCATATCTCTCTTGTAGACATCTCTGAAGCACAGCTGTGGGTGGCCAGCGTCTCTCCTGTCAGTCGCCACTTCTCCGTAGAGGACGTCTTTGGGGATTCTGCCATCCTCCATACGGTGAACATGGCCTAGCCAGCGGAGCCTGCGCTGCCTGAGTAGAGTGAACATGGAGGGAAGGCCGGCGCGGGACAGGACTTCTGTGTTGGACACTTTGTCCTGCCAGGATATGCCCAGGATGCGGCGAATGCAGCGCAAGTGGAAGGAATTCAGTCTCTTCCTGCCGGGCGTATGTTGTCCACGTCTCACTCCCATAGAGCAGTGTGCCGATGACGCAGGTGTTGTACACTGCCATCTTCGTCTTGACATAGAGTTTGGGATTCTCCCACACTCGTGTGGTGAGGCGAACGAGTGTGGAGGTTGATTTTCCAATCCTCTTGTCGATCTCTGTATCAAGGGAGAGGTTGCTGCTGATCGTGGACCCCAGGTACGTGAACTGATTCACGACCTCCAGCTCGTAGTCGTCGATGGTGATGGTTGGTGGTGCTTCCGTGCCTTGCGCCAAGATGTTAGTCTTCTTCAGGCTGATGGTAAGCCCGAAGTCCATGCATGCCTGGGAGAAGTGGTCCCTCAGGGTCTGAAGCTCCTGCTGTGTGTGGGTCGCGACTGCAGCATCGTCTGTGAACAGCATATCTCTGATTACAGCCTCATGTACTTTGGTTCTTAGTTAACGTGAATAGCGGATGGCCTGTTCACGTCAGAGTTAAACTGGCCAATCAGACGGCTGCGTACAAGCCCATCCTATTGTACAGGGTTGGTCCAACCAACCTGAGAAGATGAATGTAAGTTGCAACCAGAAGTCGGGGTCAGTCTGGCGACGCTCCCGAGGGAGCTGCGTCACACTGAACCCAGCGCTGCTTGCTTTACATGTGACCTCTGAAAAAATGTTGCATCTTTGAATTGAAGAATTCTCCGGCTTATTCTTGGACCTTTCAATCAAAGAATCAGGATTTTAACATGTTAATGAAATGTCTCTGATATGATTTTACACAAGGGAATGAACTCTCCTCAGAATAGGCTGATTTATGGCATATTGTTTTAAATACTAATGAGCCCCAGCTCTCCCCACCCTTCCTGTTTTGTCATTTCACTGAGAATTCTGTTTGGATGTCGACAACATGTTTGAAGCTAATGCTAACTTTTAGCTTCAGTTGTCAGACTAAGTAACACACTAACAAATGCTAGCTAACCGTCAGAATTTAAAAGCCCAACTAAAACATTACCAGAGTGTGTAGTTTGTGTGGCTGATAGCTGATGACCGGTGCCTGGGGTGTAATAAGTGCAGAAACAACTTTGAATGAGTGAATGGCTAACTCTGCTAACAGCAACTAACTGCGACTTCCAGACTATATTAAAATAAGCTAAAATTACATCTCTGAATGAAATGTGTAATCAAGGGATGGAAAAAACAGGTATCTAGTGGGAATACATAGAAAACGAGCATAAAGGAAGTCTAGAAGTTATACTAGTGGACTATCTCATTTTGTACCCAGCACGTTGATTAAGAAGTCAGTCAGAAATCCTGGCTGTGGCCACTCAGACCAGTAAACTTTAGCAGCCCAATATACCTGGCTATCACAACCAAAGTATAACAAAATAAGCCAGGATAGTGTGAGATACCTAACTGACTGTAGATTAATGAATGAGCTGGTCTAGTACCCATGTCATCCCAGGAAGAAAAATAAAGCAGGCCAGAACAACACAGGCTTAGGGCTGTGTCCTGAGCCCGCTGCTCTTTACCCTGATGACCTACAACTGTGTCACCAGGTCCACCACAAATAACATCATCAAATACGTGGACGATACAACAGTAGTGGGTCTCATCTGAAACAATGACGATGGGGCCTATAGAGAGGAGGTGCAGCAGCTAGTGAACTGGTATGGGAGAAACAACCTTATCCTGAATGTCGACAGAACGAAAGAGATCATCATTGACTTCAGGAAGAAAAAGGACCTTTCTTCCTTCCATTCACAGCATAAGACTCAAGAGCTGCTTGATGCGAGATAACATCATCAGAGACTGTTCACACCCACATCATGGCCTGTTCTCCATGCTGGCCTCTGGCAGGTATTTTATTAACTGTTTCTTGTTTTTGTTTTTAATTTATTCCATTTTTAAAATCTGTTTTTGGGCAGTGGTGGCTTAATGGTTAGGGATGTGGACTGTGGAGCGAAGGGTCGTGGGTTCAGTCCCTGGACTGGCAGGATCAGATCTGGGTGGGACAGATAGCATAGCAGTGTTTGCCCCACCATCCTTAACCCCACTGTGGTGTCCTTGAGCAAGGCCCTTAACCCCACCTGCTCCAGTGGAGCTGCTCAGTGGCCACAGGTCAGTCTGTGGTTGTACTGGGCAGCTTCCTGGTGTGAATGTGTATCTGTGTGAGTGTGAACAGGGCGTCCTTGAAAAAGAGATGCTGCCTCTCAATGGAACTACCCTGCATAAATAATGGTTAAGTAAATAATATTTAAAAAAAATTAAATTGGGGCAGGAGCTAAATGCAATAAAATTTCATTCAGTATGTGCACCATGGTGTATATCTTTCTGAATGACAATAAAAGTACTACAACTAATATATTTTCAGCTGTGGAAAAATGAACAAGCTGGGACCAAAAATTGTCTGCTGGTGTGACTAAAATTTACAGAGAAGAGCTCTAACCAGACCGTCACTGACAGAGTAGCTCGTCCTGGCCTGACAAAATCACCCCAGGAGTACTCAGATCTCCTAACCATGGACCTTGACCTTAAGTACAACCTAGATGCAGACCCATCTAGGGTGTGCTTAAAGTCGAGGTCAATGGCCTAGGAGGAGTATCGTTTTTTGTGAAATCCTAAATGCCCAGATCTCCTGACCTCTGGCCTTGATCACAACTTGAATGCAGACCTGCTTGAGAAGCATTGTAAGTGAGCTTGATGAGCATCGGGGAAAATGCCTAGGAGTAGCAATTCCCGTGAAATGTGGACAGACGAATGGACAGACAGACAGATGGATGGACGACGGACACCATGTCGTCACATTAGCTTCTTTCAACTTTGCCAGAATGAGCTAAAACCCTGGTCAGGCTGCTAGCCAAGTTAACTGCACTAAAGCCATGTGAACTATGAGGTACTGAGGCTCAACTTCTTTCCAGAGGAGAAGGTGCCAGACTACCCAAGAGGCAGGTCTATATCAGGTCTATTAAGTAATGAAGTGATAACCTCACAGAACAGCAAATTCAAACGAGGAGTTTCAGGCAGAGTTGTAGTCCTAGTTTCTGTGGAAGAGGAGAACTCCTCTGCTTGCAAATGGTGCTGTTTGACTTTGTAGACCATATAAGGTCACAAAAATCCCACATGATCTTCTTTCAGCTGCTTTCTGTAGGGGTTGTCACAGCAGACCATCTGCTCCCAATCTTACCCTATCCCTTGCATCCTCTTCTGTCCCACTAATCCTCTCTATCACCAACTACAATAAAAGAGAACCCAAAAAGGCATCATAGAAGCTCTTTAAATGGTTTATGAAATGACTCACCGAGGAAAATGCTGGCTGTCAACAACCCCATGTCTGAGGAGTTAAGGTTCAGGTCACAGCGAGCGGTTGGTAGGAGAAAAGACACACAGAGAATCTCAACAGCATCACTGGCATTTGCCCAACCGCACGCCACCAGCAGCAGCCAGTGGAACAAACCAAAACCTAAGAGTGAAAGTAGAACAAATGGAGAACAAACAAAGAGAAGGATTAATGATTCATCTCACAGCTTTGAGGATCTTTTTGTTAGTCGGAAAACACCTCTGTACTTCATCTATGCACATAGTAACCTCAATCTTCTAAATAAAACAGGTGTTGCTGATACAGTCACACTAAATTAGGAAATGATATTGTCACCATAACTGGACAAAAGGCATTTGTAGACAAAGATACATCTCAATAAATAAATTAGAATATCATCGAAAAGTTGCTTTATTTTCATAATTCAAACAAGAGCACCCTGAGGCAAATGCAATATCCCCCGCCTCCGTTTTCTTTGAGTGAGTGAGTGAGTGAGTGAGTGAGTGAGTGAGTGAGTGAGTGACTGACTGTTCTTGTTTAGTGCCATGTCCGCATTTATGGCTATTTCATGACAAAATTAAAACTAATAAGAAAATTGAGTTAAAAATTAAATAGAGACAGTATGATAAATGAAAGAATAAATAAATACAGCGAGATACATATGTAGATACAATAAAATAGAAAAATTAAATAAGATGCTTCAGATGCACATGTGCTAAAAACTCTAAAATTTTCTTTGGTGGTCCCTTATTAAAAATATCCTTCAGTGACTTTTGAGTATAAAAACGTTGTCTTGCTGTCATGAGAGCAGGACAGTCAAGTAAAATGTGCTTTATTGATTAAAAAAAAAACCTCCGCAAAACTGACAAGATGGTGGTGCTTCACCTTTTAATAAAAAGCTGTGCGTAAGCCTAGAGTGGCCAATACGGCATCTAGTGTACTCTACCTCATCATGTCTGTTTTGAAAGTGATGCAAATGTCTATGGCTTATGGCAGGTTTAATATCATGCAGTTTATTTGCAGTGCATGTGTCCCATTCAGTCTGCCACTTCTTTAAAATATAGGAGGTTATTAGAGGCCTGAGGTCTGAGGCTGGGATCTGGCATTGAGTGACTTCTTGGGTAAGGTCTCTCTTGGCAGCATTATCTGCCTGCTCGTTACCTGACAGGCCAACATGGCTGGGGATCCAACAGAAGATGATATTAAAATTATGTTTCTGTAAAAAACCTAGTTTCTCTAAAAGCCGGACAATAATGGGGTGATCAGTCTTTAAAAACCCAAGTGCCTGAAGACAGGATCTGGAGTCAGTAAAAATTAAGGAGCTCTGTTGTTTGGTTCTCTCAATGTGTTCCAATGCTAGAAGCAAAGCACGAGCCTCTGCTGTAAAAATTGAACATTGTTTGGGAATCCGCACACCATGCTGATTGTGCCCGGTGACAATTGCAGCACAGACTGAGCCATCCACTTCAGAACCATCCGAGTATATGGAAATATGGTGAGGAAAATGGCATTTTATGTCCAAGATCTGCTGCTTGTACACATTTGGGTGAGTGTCTTTCTTCTTGTTTTGGATCCAGATTATTTGATCCAGAATTATATTGGGTTACCTTAAACTCCATGGTGGAATGGGACAAAACTGCGTCTGTGTTACGTTGCTTATATCAGGGTTTAATTTTACCAGGTGAAGTTCAATACGGAGTCCAAAAGGAGTGATGCTCTTAGGTCTGACCTTATTCATCTGCAAAAATCAAGGGTGAAAAACTGCAGAGTAGGCTGGATTTCTATGGTCTGGAGAGCTAATTTCAGGCGCCTATTGTGAAGTGAAAGCTCGTTTGCTTCAACATACAAACTGCACGGTGGAGCAGTGGTTAGCACCGCGGCAGCACAGTTTACCCTCGGCCGGGGGATCGTGGGGATCGTGGGTTCGATCCCTGCCCCCCGGCCAACAGTGATCTGTGTGGAGTTTGCATGTTCTCCCCTTGTTTGCGTGGGTTTACTCCGGGATTTCTCCGGTTTCCTCCCACATGCCAAAAACATGCAGGTTAGGGAGTTAAGGGGCGCTTGCACACACAGCGACCGGCAGCTGGTGGCTTGTCACCGGACTGCAGAACAAATCTACCTACGGGTACAAAAAAAAAAAAAAAAAAAAAAAACCTTTTAACAGGAGAGGTTCTGAAAGCCCCCAAGGCAAGCCTTAGCCCCTGGTGATGGACGGTTTCTAGCGTCCTGATGTATGTTTTCCTTGCTGATCCATAAACTATGCTCCCATACTCTAGCCGAGATCTTACAAGTGCTCTATAGAGATGCAGCAGCACAGTAGAGTCTGCACCCCATTTAGTTTTAGCCAACACTTTAATAATATCAAGGGCTTTAAAACATCTGATTCGTAGAAGTTTTATATGTGGAATAAAAGACAGCTTATTATCAAAAATAAGTCCAAGGAATTTGGTTTCTTTTACCACCTTGACAGCTTCTCCATCTATGAAAAGCTCAGGGTCGAGGTGAAGAGACCGCAGCAGGCAAAAGTGCCTGCACATAGTTTTTTTTTTTTTCCACAATATCTTTATTGAACCTTTTTTTTTTTTTTAACAAACATGATACAAACAAACACTAACGCTAAAGTACTACAAAAAAAAAAAAAATGCACTAAAAACACCAACAACCACCAACAAAATCAAGTCTTCAACAATGCTCCTCTGTTTAGTCTAGACAATCCAATACATAAGTATACATATTATGTTCACCAGTTTGGAATTTACAAGGTCCACACACATCATTCACCTTCTTCTTCAAGAGTTATGTTTAAATTTTTTACATAATCAATAAAAGGTCTCCATATATTCTCAAACACAATTTCCTTTGATTTCAGTATATATGTTATTCTTTCTAATGGAAGGTTTGTTAACATCTGTCTTAACCACTGAGTCACATCTGGTCTATGAGTCTTTTTCCATAATAGTGCAATACATTTTTTGGCATTAAGCAAACTGAGGTCTATGAATGTTCTTTCACTTTTATTAAAATTATGCTTTTCTGGGTACAGACCCAACAAAAACAGTTTAGGATTCAGTATGATTTGTTTTGAGATTATTTTTTCAATTGTTACCCTCACCTCTTCCCAAAACATTCTTATTAATCTACATTCCCATAAACAATGAAATAGGGTTCCTTTACTTTCCATGCATTTTGTGCATGTATCTGGTATATTTTTGTTATATCTATTTAACTCCTCCGGTGTAACATACATCCGCATTAACCATTTGAAATGTATCAATTTAAGGCGTGCATTTATTGATTTGGTTTGAGCTTCTGTACAAGCCAATTCCCATTGTTCCTCCGAAATTTCAATTTGCAGATCTTCTTTCCAGTAGTTTAATCTTTTCAGTGAATTTTCACTTGAAGATAGTGTCAATGAGTTATAAAACTCTGAAATAATACCCTTTCTTTTACTATCTTTCATCATCATTTTTTCCAAGGATGAATAAATAGGTCGAGTGAGAGCTTTATTTTGATTTGATCGAATAAAGTTTCTAAGTTGAAGATATTTAAAAAAATGTGTTCTATTGAGATTAAATTTGATCCTCAGCTCTTCAAAAGACATTATGTTGTCTGCACATGGCAAATATAAATCCTGAATCTTGCACATAGTTTTTGATTTTGAAAATTTAAAACCATTACTGACTGACCACCTATTAATCTTGTTTATGCACAGCTGTAGATGCTTTTCAATTGTGCTCATGTCTTTCCCCCTGTAGCAAATACAGAGGTCATCTACACTACCGTTCAAAAGTTTGGGGTCACTTAGAAATTTCCTTATTTTTGAAAGAAAAGCACTTTTTTTCAATGAAGATAACTTTAAACTAATCAGAAATACACTCTATACATTGCTAATGTGGTAAATGACTATTCTAGCTGCAAATGTCTGGTTTTTGGTGCAATATCTACATAGGTGTATAGAGGCCCATTTCCAGCAACTATCACTCCAGTGTTCTAATGGTACAATGTGTTTGCTCATTGCGTCAGAAGGCTAATGGATGATTAGAAAACCCTTGTGCAATCATGTTAGGTCTGCAATGCTGTAATTGCTGCAAATGGAGGATTCTTTGACGAAAGCAAAGTTTGAAGGAAAAAATTATTATTTCAAATACAAATCATTATTTCTAACCTTGTCAATGTCTTGACTATATTTTCTATTCATTTTACAACTCATGGTGGTAAATAAGTGTGACTTTTCATGGAAAACACAAAATAATTGTCTGGGTGACCCCAAACTTTTGAACGGTAGTGTACATAAAGACTACAAAAGGTATTTGGTCTAAGAGCACCAACTACACTATTAATCTTAATGCTAAAAAGAGTAACCAAGAGGATGCTTCCCTGGGGGACTCCTTGTTCTTGCACATGGGGCTCTGAAAGGGTATCTCCTACTCGGACTCTGAAGTGTCTATTGGACAAAAAGTCTGAAATGAAAAAAGGTAAATGTCCCCTAAAACCCATGCCATGTAGGTCTCTTAAAATACCATATTTCCATGTTGTGTCATATGCTTTTTCTAAATCAAGAAATACAGCAACTACATGATCTTTTCTAATAAAACCATCACATATATAGGCCTCTAATCTGATAAGGTGGTCTAAAGTGCTTTTACCACGTCTGAAGCCACACTGGTAATCAGTTAAAATGCTTTCAGACTCAAGCACCCACACAAGGCGATAGTTTACCATTCTTTCCATGGTTTTACAGAGGAAACTTGTCAGAGCTATTGGACGGTAGTTGTTGGTATCAGTATGATCTTTCCCGGGTTTTGGAATGGGTATAACTACTGCTTCTTTCCAGCTTTCAGGGATACTGCCTGACTTCCAGATATTGTTGAAAACCCTCAAGAGAATGGATAGTGCACTGGGGGGTAAGTGTTTTAAAAACTGATAATGAATTTTATCTGGCCCCACAGCAGTGTCATGAGAGTTCCTTATTGAGAACAAAAGTTCTTCCATAGTGAAATCTTGGTTGTATGGTTCTGAGTTATCTGAAGAAAAGTTTATTTCTTTTTGTTCTTCTTGTGCTTTTATGATTTGGAACTCAGGATGATAGTTACCAATAGATGAATTCTTCTCAAACGATTTTGCTAGTTGATTAGCCATTTCATATTTTGTTGTCAGTAGATTACCCTGATGATTAATATGCTATATTTGAAGTCCAGTCTCCTTACCCTTCATCTTTCTAATTAAATCCCAGATCTTTTTGGTAGATGTGCTGGATGGGAGGCTTGATACAAATTCCCTCCAGCTCTGTCTCTTTGCTTCATTGATGATCCTGCATGCTTTAGCTCGACAGATTTTTAAATCTGGTCAAGTTTTCTGTTGTTGGATGTTTATTGAACACCCCCTCTGCTTTTTTCCTTGCCTCAATGGCCTTTTTACAGTTATCATTGAACCATGGGTTGGACCTGTGATGTGGCTTTGCTGATGTTTTTGGGACAGTCTTATCTGCAATTGTAATTCAGGTTTGAGCAAAGCTCTGAACTGAGTGACAGTGTGGTTGAGGTTTTTGGCTAAATTTCTCTCTGCACAGAGAAACAAAGGAAGGCCAGTTTGCGTTTTTGAGTTGCCATTGCGGAGTTCTTAATTGCACATCCACTTCTGTAGATGTCAATAATAGTGGAAAGTGGTCACTTCCACAAAGATCATCCAAGACTCGCCAAGAGAATTCCAGCACTAGCTCAGGATCACATATAGATAGGTCAATTGCAGCATAGGTTCCATGTCCTGGGTGGAGGTATGTGTGAGATCCATCGTTCCAAAAACATAGATCATTTTTAGCAATAAAATTCCCCAGTATCTTGCCTTTTGCATTTGAGCAAATTCCTCCCCACAGAGGATTATGTCCATTAAAATCACCCATAAGGATGTATGGGGATGGCAACTGATTATGAAGGTCATCAAGATTTTCCGGTGTCACAATCATATCTGGTGGTATATAGACAGAGCATAAGGTTATTGCATTATGCAAAGTTAGACGAACTGCCACTGCTTGTAAGTTGGAGACTAAAGCCAAGTGGCTGTGAATTAGGTCATTCCTTACTAAAATTGTTGAACCACCAGATGGACGATGCACATTTGGACCATACAGTGGGGAAAAAGTATTTAGTCAGCCACCAATTGTGCAAGTTCTCCCACTTAAAAGATGAGAGAGGTCTCCAATTTTCATCATAGGTATACCTCAACTATGAGAGACAAAATGAGAAGAAAAAAAAAATCCAGAAAATCACATTGAAGGATTTTTAATGAATTAATTGGTAAATTCCTCGGTAAAATAAGTATTTGGTCACCTACAAACAAGCAAGATTTCTGGCTCTCACAGACCTGTAACTTCTTCTTTAAGAGGCTCCTCTGTCCTCCACTCGTTACCTGTATTAATGGCACCTGTTTGAACGCGTTATCAGTATAAAAGACACCTGTCCACAACCTCAAACAGTCAGACTCCAAACTCCACTATGGCCAAGACCAAAGAGCTGTCAAAGGACACCAGAAACAAAATTGTAGACCTGCACCAGGCTGGGAAGACTGAATCTGCAATAGGTAAGCAGCTTGGTGTGAAGAAATCAACTATGGGAGCAATTATTAGAAAATGGAAGACATACAAGACCACTGATAATCTCCCTCCATCTGGTGCTCCATGCAAGATCTCACCCCGTGGGGTCAAAATGATCACGAGAACGGTGAGCAAAAATCCCATAACCACACGGGGGGACCTAGTGAATGGCCTGCAGAGAGCTGGGACCAAAGTAACAAAGGCTACCATCAGTAACACACTACGCCGCCAGGGACTCAAATCCTGCAGTGCCAGACGTGTCCCCCTGCTTAAGCCAGTACATGTCCAGGCCTGTCTGAAGTTTGCTAGAGAGCATTTGGATAATCCAGAAGAGGACTGGGAGAATGTCATATGGTCAGTTGAAACCAAAATAGAACTTTTTGGTAAAAACTCAACTTGTCGTGTTTGGAGGAGAAAGAACACCATACCTACTGTGAAGCATGGGGGTGGAAACATCATGCTTTGGGGCTGTTTTTCTGCAAAGGGACCAGGACGACTGATCCGTGTAAAGGAAAGAATGAATGGGGCCATGTGTCGTGAGATTTTGAGTGAAAACCTCCTTCCATCAGCAAGGGCATTGAAGATGAAACGTGGCTGGGTCTTTCAGCATGACAATGATCCCAAACACACCGCCCGGGCAATGAAGGAGTGGCTTCGTAAGAAGCATTTCAAGGTCCTGGAGTGGCCTAGCCAGTCTCCAGATCTCAACCCCATAGAAAATCTTTGGAGGGAGTTGAAAGTCCGTGTTGCCCAGCGACAGCCCCAAAACATCACTGCTCTAGAGGAGATTTGCATGGAGGAATGGGCCAAAATACCAGCAACAGTGTGTGAAAACCTTGTGAAGACTTACAGAAAACGTTTGACCTCTGTCATTGCCAACAAAGGGTATATAACAAAGTATCGAGATGAACTTTTGTTATTGACCAAATACTTATTTTACCGAGGAATTTACCAATTAATTCATTAAAAATCCTTCAATGTGATTTTCTTGATTTTTTTCCCTCATTTTGTCTCTCATAGTTGAGGTATACCTATGATGAAAATTGGAGACCTCTCTCATCTTTTAAGTGGGAGAACTTGCACAATTGGTGGCTGACTAAATACTTTTTTGCCCCACTGTATGTATTATAAGATAAGATAAGATAAGATAAGCCTTTATTAGTCCCACAACGGGGAAATTCCAGGATTGCAACAGCACAGGGATAGCAACACTCAGAGCAACAATCAGAAGGCAAGAAAAAAAACAAGCAAGCAAGAGCAGCTAATATACATATGTACATATTACTATAAAATATACTGTATATATACACACACACACAGACACACAGTGCAGAGCATTGTAGCTGGATGGAATAAATATATGAATATATGAACACACAGTGCAGAGCATTGTAGCTAGATGGAATAAATATGTAAATATATAAACACCCACAGTACGGAGCATTGCAGCTAGGTGGAATAAATATGCAAGTATATAAACACACACAGTGCGGAGCATTGTAGCTAGATGGAATAAATATATAGATATATAAATATAAACACACCCAGTGCAGAGCATTGTAGCTAGATGGAATAAATATGTAAATATACAAACACACACAGTGCAGAGCATTGTTGCTAGGTGGGATGAAACAGCATAACCGTCTATTTAGTTATCCTACATGGTATGATTATGTGCCCATACATATTCTCACCCTCCATAGCGACCGGTATGTTCCTAGTTGTATGCCGGAGAGGACCATTGTGTAAGTCTATTGCATCTTTTGCATTCAAAAAACTATTAGTTTGTTACGTCTTTTTGCTATCTCTGCGAGCAGCCCTGCTTAGGTTGTACAGTCTGACAGCCGTTGGTAGGAAGGACCTACGAAACCTCTCGGTTGTGCACCTGGGATGATGTAGTCTGCTGCTAAATGAGCTCCTCAGTGCATCCAGTATGTCCTGCATAGGGTGGAACTCGGACTCCAGCAGAGATGACAGTTTAGCCACCGTCCTTCTCTCTCCTATCTCCTCCATCGGATCAAGGCGTTGCCCCAGGACAGAGCTAGCTTTCTTAATCAGTTTGTTCAGTCTCTTCCTATCGGCTGCAGTAATGCCACTGCCCCAGCAGACCACTCCAAAAGTGATGGCTGATGCCACCACCGTGTCATAGAATGACTTCAGCAGCGCCCCTTGTACACCAAAAGACCTGAGTCTCCTCAGCAGGAACAGCCTGCGCTGTCCCTTCTTGTAGAGTGCGTCAGTATTGTGTGACCAGTCTAGTTTATTGTTCAGATGAATACCCAGGTACTTGTAGGATGTCACCATCTCGATGTCTGTTCCCTGTATATTTACTGGTGCTGTGAGGGGCTGCCCATGCCTGCGGCAGTCCACCACCAGCTCCTTAGTTTTCCTTGCGTTGATCTGGAGGCAGTTCCGATGGCACCAGTCCACAAAGTCCTGGATAAGCCCTCTGTACTCAGCTTCATCTCCGCTGGAGATGAGACCAACGATCGCAGAGTCATCAGAGAACTTCTGTAGATGGCAATGTGTTGTGTTGTGTGAGAAGTCCGCAGTATAAAGAGTGAACAGGAAGGGAGCCAGCACCGTTCCCTGGGGGGCCCCCGTGCTACTGATGATCGTGTCGGACACACAGTCCCGGGTTCTCACAAACTGAGGCCGGTTCGTGAGGTAGTCCAGGATCCATGATGACAGGTGCTGGTCCACCCCTGCGCGCAGCAGCTTGTCCTTCAGGATCATCGGTTGGATGGTGTTGAAAGCACTGGAGAAGTCAAAGAACATGATCCTCACCATATTCCCGGGCTTCTCCAGGTGGGACAGAGAACGGTGAAGGAGGAAGATCACCGCATCCTCCACCCCAATGCCATGCTGGTAGGCGAACTGGAGTGGATCCATCGCTGGTTCCACCAGGGGGCGGAGATGAGCAAGGAGCAGTCTCTCCAGGGTCTTCATCAAGTGGGACGTCAAGGCCACCGGTCTGAAGCTGTTCAGGTCTTTGGGGTGGGAAGTTTTTGGTACAGGTACCACACAAGATGTTTTCCACAGCTGTGGTACCCTCCCCAGTTTCAGGCTCATGTTGAAGATATATGTCACAATCCCACACAGCTGGTCTGCACAGGACTTGAGGAGCTTTGCGCTGATGCCGTCCGGTCCCGACGCCTTCCTCGCCTTGATCTTCCTCAGCTCCGTCCTCACCTGGGTCTTGGTCAGGGTCAGGATGGGGGGCTGTGTGTTGGGAGTGGGGGGGTGTCGGTGGAGTGGGGAGTGGGTAGCAGGACTTGATTTCTTAGAGGCAGCAGTGGTTGTTGTGCAGACAGGGGGGAGGGCGGTTGGTCAAATCTATTGAAAAACAGATTCAGGTTGTTCGCCCACTCCCTGCCCCCCGTGGCCTGGGGGGAGGTATTCTGGAGCCCCGAGATGGTTTTGAGGTTTCTCCAGACCCCGCTGATGTCGCTCTGTTGCAGCTTGTCCTCCATCTTCTTCCTGAAGCTGTCCTTGCCTTCTCTGATCTTTCTCCTCAGCTCCCTCTGTACGGACTTCAGCATCTCCCTGTTCCCCGACCTGAAGATCCTCTTCTTCTCTCTCAGAAGTGTTTTTATCTCAGGGTTGATCCAGGGTTTGTTGTTTGAGTGACGCCGTATGGTCTTGGTGGGAACGGATTTGTCCACACAGAAGCTGAGGTAGCCCGTGAAGGTGTGAATGAGGCCATCGATGTCCTCACCATGTGGATCGCAGAGCTGCTTCCAGGCAGTGGCTTCAAAACAGTCCTTTAGAGTGTCCATTGTCTCCTCAGACCATAACTCCACAGTGTGCATGGCCGGAGGTTGTCTGTGCACTAGGGGTTTGTACACCGGTCGGAGATGAACCAAGTTGTGATCCGATCTCCCAAGTGGGGGGAGTTGTGATGAGGTGTACGCCTCCTTAGTGTTTGCGTAGAACAAATCCAGTGTTTTATTGTCTCTAGTGTGGCATGTGACATACTGGGTGAAAGTGGGCAGAATGGGAGACAGTGAAACGTGGTTGAAATCGCCTGAGATGAGGAGAAGAGCATCTGGGTGTTCTGTCTGCAGCCTGCTGGTTACTGAATGGATGACGTCACGCGCTGTCCCAGCGTTCGCCGTCGGATTTGCATAAACAACAATGCAGATCACGTGTGAGTGTTCTCTCGGGAGATATGTAGGCCTCATGCTAACAGCTAGCAACTCAATGTCTTTGCTGCAGTGTCGTTGTTTAACAGTGATATGTCCCGGTCTGCACCAGTTGTTGTTAACATACATTATCACTCCACCGCCCCTAGTTTTGCCACTCTCTGGTGTTCGGTCAGCTCGTATCATGTGAAAACCCTCCAGCTCAATGTTAGCATCTGCTGCTAGTTCAGTTAGCCACGTCTCAGTAAACAAAAGGAGAGAGCACTCCCGGTAAGTGCTATCATAACGGGAGATAGCCGCTAGCTCATCTAACTTTCCCAGTATCGACCGTACATTTCCCATGACAACAGATGGAAGGGAGGGTCTGTACCTTATATTTTTTGTCCTCCGCCTTACTCCAGCCCGGCAGCCGTGGCGTTTTCGCCTCAGTTCTCTCGGTATGTCGAGTTTTTCCAGTGGGACCGGGTGGCGGTTAAATGCTAGCAGCTCTTCCCTGTTGTATCGAATCCTGCTATAAACAGTGGCTCCGTCCACCGGCTCAGGAGACATTTGGGACGATCTGTGTCCGTGTGTCATTATACATAGTATAATGTTTCAGAGACATGGGGTTGGTTGATAGTAAGAGAGTTTCTTGAAGGCAAAAAGCAAGGGGATTAAAACTAGCAGCTAAACGCTGCAATTCAGAGAAATTGGCCTTAAAGCCATGACAGTTCCACTGGATAACGTGGCTACCCATCATCAGGTAGGTAGAACAAAAGCACGCTCCTTATGCTTGCTTTTGGGGGAGGGGCTGTGACTATGGCAAACCGTGACTTCAAACATTTCTGCATCCTTTGGATTCCCATTCTTTTGCAATTTATTTTCTTGGCTTGATTTTGCCTGAGTAGAGGAGCTGGATTTTTTCTTTTCTTTTGATGATTGGTTTTGTTCTGCGGACTTGCTTAGACTTTGACTTAAAGGTTGACTCATTGTAGTCAGGCTTTGAGTGCTTGTTTTACTTTTAACTGGGACTTCGGAATTTTTAATACTACTTAATAATGAGGGCTTATCTTTAGTTAACCAGGTCAGATCTGTCTGACACTCAGCAGGCTGCATCTTAGGTTTCACAACAGAGGAGAAAGTCTGCTGGAATTTGTACTTTGGGAAACCTTCTACCAATTTACGTGCCTCAGGGTAGCTAATTTTCTTAGTACATTTGACAGTTTGAATTTCTTTTTCCTTGATCCAACAAGGACATTCCTTCGATGATGCTGCATGATTGCCTCAACAGTTACTACATTTGGGAGGTGTTGTGCAGGCCAACTCATGCCTTTCCTCTCCACATTTGCAGCAGACTGGTTTATTCCTACATCCTGCGGAGCCATGGCCAAACTTTTGGCAGTTAAAACATCTCAGTGGGTTTGGAATAAAGGTATCAACAGTTACACTCAGATATCCTATTTGGATTCTTTCTGGGAGTTGATGCCAGTTGAACGTCAGAATGTAAGTGCCAGTTTTTACTGTTCGGTCATCTTTTTTAATGGTTATCCTCTTCACATGTGTCGCTCCTTGCTGTTGCAGTTCTGAGGCTATTTCATCCTCTTCCATATCGTGGAGTTCTCGAGTACGAATTACTCCTTTGCAGCTGTTTAGAGAAGGGTGAGGAAAAGTCTTCATTGGAACACCAGCCAGCACATTACACCACAACAAATTTTCAGAATGGGATTTCTTTAAGCATTGCACCAAAATCTGGCCAGATCTCAGTTTTTTAACATCCTTAACCAACCCTGCAATACCTGAAATTCCTTTCTGTACAGCAAAAGGAGACAGCTTAGAAAGAGGCATATCTGATGAAAGCGACTCTAAAACAATAAGCCTCGGCCAATTATCACCATTTGAAAGAGCCATCCTGCTAATTCCTGGGTCATCCACATCGTCTTCCAACATTCGTTTTTTAGGGGTTTGTTTAGTAGCCATATTTGATAGAGTATGATTCATCATCCCTGCTCCCCACCCTCCTCGGAGCCCTACAAGGGGATGCACAGAGCCGCGGACTTCCTGCAGGTTATGCACCAGGGATACAGGGAAGGTATACTCGAGCAATAAAGCACCAAAGTGCAAATTACTCAATTGACCCTCCGCCATAGGCTTCTGGGATTAGGAGATGTTATACTGCCAAAAGACATCCCAGAGTAGACCTTGACAAGCTGATTGATTGGACCGGGCCCTTCCAACCTCCAGTCTAAGTGAAGTAGGAGCCAAAGCACTGTGTTGGACTTGTGAAAGCCGCAGCAAGACACATTCCTCAAGAACCAGGATCTCTTCCTCCACTGACACGGGTCGCAACTCACGGCAAACAAGTTGCCCCATTTGTCACCTCATATGATCAGCAAGGGAGTGCTCGGAACCACTTTAACCCTTGGTCCCCTTAGGGGATTATGACGCACAAGGTTGTTGAGAGAGTTTTACAGTAACCCTGGTAGGGGAGGCTAACAGGTACTAGTCCTTGCCCAAGGGACACCTGGGAGTATCAGCGAGGGTTAAGAGGCACTCCATCATCCTCCTAGTCCAACAGATCCCCTCGCCCGGATGCAGTTTAACGTCATATCCAGGACGACCCGTTTTCTTTGAAGATCCCAATACTTACTGACAGATGGCAGTTTTCAACTTTTCAACATATTTACTGTGTTAGAACCAAATTATGATAACCCCATCATCCATGAACATACAACAAAGTATACAACCCATAGATGTAGGTCAGTATCCCGAGGTGAACCTGTGTAGCAAGTATGGTGACCCTAGAGAGCTTTACACGTTCTATAGTAAGAGATCATAGGGAGTACCAACCTTGACTGCTGACGTTTTGACCCCAAACCTGTAGTAAAAGATTATGGTCTCAGAGTGAACTTGTGTACTAGGTTTGGTGACC
Source organism: Pholidichthys leucotaenia (assembly GCA_020510985.1). Lineage (NCBI taxonomy): Eukaryota > Metazoa > Chordata > Actinopteri > Cichliformes > Pholidichthyidae > Pholidichthys > Pholidichthys leucotaenia. The sequence continues at coordinate 47,467,006 of CM035840.1, forward strand.
CTAGCTTTCTTTATTGTTGATGCTGACCTTTGACCTTGCGATCCCAAAAACCACAGTCACACTTCAGGGTCACAGGGTGAACCTGTGTACCAAGTTTGGTGGCCCTACCTTTACTCGTACAGTAATAAGGCACAAGAAATGCTACCCTTGACCTTTGACTTGTTGACTCCAAACCCATAATCAGAGGTCAGGGTCCCAAGGTGAACCTGTGTAGCAAGTTTGGTGACCCTAGCTTTCTTTGTTGTTGAGATATAGTTTATAAATCATTTTGATGTTGACCTTTGACCTTGTGATCCCAAAACCATAGTCACATTTCAGGGTCAAAGGCTGAACCTGTATACCAGGTTTGGTGTCCCTAGCTTTACTCGTTTTATAGTAATAGTAAATGTAGCATTTACCACAGTGCTTTTTTAACCACAGGGGCCAGAGCGTTTAGAGCCATGACGGCGGTGTTGAAGGCAGTCGGGAGCGGACCGACGAGCATGGTGGGACAGTGTGCCGGAGAGCAGCACGGCGGGTCCTGAGGAGTGATGCAGTCAGCGGTGAAGAGGGACATTATAGCAAAAGAGACTGCTTTTGATCCCGGAGGCAGACAGCGGCCACGGGCGCACATGTCGTGGGGCTGCCCGGGGCCTCCGAGCCAGCCTTATCTTCAGCGGTCAGGGGCGTATAGGATTTGGGGCTGCCCTGGGCCCCCGGGCCAGGGCCAGTGGACAGAGGTGTGACTTGAACACTATCAAATGTAAATACATGTACATAGTGCTGGTATGCATGAGAGTATGTATGTGGTGTGTTTTGTGATTATTTTATGTATTTTTAGAGACTTGGTCCAATTTTAGTTGTTCTGTGTGAATGTGGTAGGTTATTTTATTACAGTTAATTGTTCCCCTGTTTTCTTAGTGCATGATTTGGGTCCTAAATTGAGGAGGGTCTCGATTGTGTGTGGCTTTGCATTTTGTAAGGGGGAGGGGAAGTGTGGTGTCGTGAGTGTAGTGTGTGTATGATGCCGTACCCGCCCACAAGGGTGACATATGGCGGGCACGGCCAGTGGTGTATATAATTCTGTGATCTGTAATAAAGTGTGGTTCGCTGTTCAGTTCAGCACAGCTCCTGTCTCATTATTCATACATAACAAGCTCCTCGCTGGTCTGATTCTCCATCTGCTCAAGCAACGTCTGTGAGTATCAGAATTGTTAAAATGATGAGTTAACTACATGTTTTATCGCCACTTGTCGTTTGTCGGTTAAAAATTATTAATTATTAATAATTATTCAATTACATTGTATATTGAATTATTTCTACATATAACTATTGATATAATTTATTTATATCCAAATGTAATTATTTGTAGCCACATTTACTTATGCATTTTATCATATAGTAATTATTTCAGGATTGTGTTTCTGTGAAATAATTGTGACTGTGGTGGATGAAGTTGACAGACTTAATTTCACAGACCACAGACTACCGACAATTCTGAAATAATTATATAATGAAATAAACAATTAAATGTGACAATAAATAATTATTGTTATTATGTATTTTCACTGTAGCATGTTCAATCTTGTGCAGACATTATTTTGGAAAAAAATACAATAATTGCTTTTGTTGCAGAAGACTGTAGAACTACTTTTTCCCCTCAAAAGACTACTTGGGAATCTACAGGAGAATTGATAAGGAATTGGATTGATAAGCAGAATCGACATTGGCATTGATATTGAGAAAATCTTATCAACTCCCACCCCTATCATAAATCTGTGAACATTCTTTGTGTTTTCCAGGCCCACAATGTTCAATTCTGAAGACAGAGATCCTAAATCCAATGACATTGACAGGTCAGGGCACAATGTCATTTTTGGATGAGCAAGAGGATCATGTAGTTGAGATAATTACCGAATGTACCTAAATGTATTTGCTCTCGAGACAGTGTCAGATCCTGGCACAGCAATAGCTTCAGGCATAGTGACAGGTTCCATCATGATCGTGACTCCAGGGACGACAACAGGTTCCAACACAGCGTTGGGTTCAGAGACAGTGATGGCTCCAGATACAGGGAAAGGTTGAGGCAAAGTGATGACTCCAGGCATGACGGTGTTGGGTCCAGTGGCAAGATGTGATGAGGTCCAGGGATGGCGTCAACCACAAGCATGGGGAGTCGTCCAAAAAGTATTTTGAAAAGTGTTTATATCAAAGGAATAAAAGCTACAGTTGCCTTTGTCTGAAAGGTTGATGCTTTGTGTCCACTGATGATCAGAGTTGAGCCTTTGAAAGAGTAACGTGAGTAAAGGTGGATTCACACTACGACGTTTGTACTGACTTTTACTGACGTTTTGGCAAACGTCTGGCTCTACTGGCAAAGGTTAATGATTGCTTGTGTTTGTTGGCAAATGCTGGTGAAAGTTGTGTTCTTTGAAAATTTTCAGCCTGCTGAAAATTTGCTGACGTTTGGAAATAAACGTTAGTCAAAGTTGTAGTGATCCAAGCTGCACACTGTTTTTCTCCTCTCATTACTCATTTTCCACAGCTGCAGCTTCATTCAAACCTGCTCTCTCTAATTAAGCAGCCTTTAGAGAGGGGCCCTTCACTCCTGCACGGAGACGTCAACTTCTGCATGCAGTCTAGAGAGCTCCTCGCCACTGTGTGCAGCTTCTTCAGCACCTTGCTACAACCCTCTCCTCCTACATGGGATCTTGTAAGCAACCCCACCATTCTGCTCCTCATCAACCTCCATATGTTCTAGGACTTGTGCACAGGTGGACTATCCTCCTGGCGGACTGGAACCATTCTTCTCTGCGGACCAAATTAAATAAATGATAAAATAAAAATGTAAAAAAACATTGCACTGTGGAAAAAATGCACATATATGCTGCTTGGTATTGCCATAGAATTTGGATGAATTTCTGTTCTGCTTACCTAGCTGCTTGACAGGACAAGGGGAAGAAAAAAGAATATGGATGAATGGTGAAACATTTCAGAAGTAAAAAATACTTGAATCCAGCTGACTTGACTGAGCTTTCATACAGAATACTTACCCGCCTGAATGACTGAGAATCTTCACCAAATTAAGAAACTGAATTAATTTTGCATTCATTTTAAGTCATTTTTATTATAACTGAATTATATTTCATTTTATTTTTATTTACTTTGCTCATTGTTCTATTTTATCATCATTTTATAAACGTTTCTTTCAAGTATTTATATTCATGAGTTTTATTCAGATTTCATATTGCCCTTGCAATAAAGTTAATGAAACTGCAATCAGGTGATTTGTCTTTAAGGGGCAAAAGGTATTGGTATCGAAGAAAAAGTTCCATAAATTAATGGTATCGTATTGAAAGGAAAAATGCTAGTACTGCCCATCCCTAATGCGGGTAGCTTTGCTTGTACATGGTTGTAAAAAAATTACATAAAATTCTGATGTTGAAACTTTGCTGACTGAGTGGGCTGCAGTATAGTAATCACACAAAGGAAGGACTGTGCGTCACTACCGTGCTGAAACTGGCCATGGAGGAGGCAAGATGTTGCTGACCATGACTGACTGAGAGAGCAGTGACTTGAAACACACGCGTATTTGAGAAGAAATCATGAACAAAATTACTGGATGGAACCACTAGTATAATATTTGATCCTTTGAAATAGCTTTTGATTAAAATTCACTACAGGTACCCTTTAAATGAGCGCAAGTAAAGCACTCAGGAAAACAGGTTGAGAGTGTTTTTACTTTTCCTGTTGACATGCAGCCTTAAATAGCTGATTAGAATGTGACACCATGAGTCTACAGTATTGAACTTTTTCACAATATTCTAATTTTTAGAGAAACTGAATTTGGGGGTTTTGAGTTGCAAGCCATAACCATCAAAATTAAAAGAAACACTTGAAAGATATCACTGTGTGTAATGAATCTATATGAGTTTTATTTCTTGAACTGAACTGCTGAAATAAATAAAAATGCACCAAGGTGCTGTGCTTTGGTGCCTATGGCATGGTAGCATGGGCAGCTGTAAAAAAGTGGGACTCAGACCTCTATTGGCCCGGCATAGTAATTACATTTCCTTTTTTCACGGCTGCATTGACAGAGGGAAAAAAAAAGAAAGAAATGTAATTAATATGCCGGGCCAGCAGAGGTCTGAGTCCCATTTTTTTTTTTTCGTGGCTGCATTGACAAGGACCCCTCATGGATTGTCACCTTATCATGGTGGGGGGGTTGCGTGCCCCAGTGATCCCAGGAGTTATGTTGTCCGGGGAAATATGCCTCTGATAGGGTCACCCAAGACAAACTGGTCCTGGGTGAAGAGCCAGACTAAGAACGATCCAACAGATTCTCATGATAAATACTAGAACAAGGATTCAGTGTACCCCGCCCGGTATGGGGTTACCGGGGCCCCACCCTGGAGCCAGGCCTGGGGAGGGGCTTGATGGCTAGTGTCTGGTGGCCAGGTTTCCACCCATGGGACCTGGCCGGGCTCAGCCCGAAGGAGTTATATGGGTCTGCCCTCCAGTGGGCTCACCACCTGCAGGAGGGATCATGGGGGTCCGGTGCTATGTGGATCAGGTGGCGGTCAAAGGCGGAGACCTTGGCAGACTGATCCCAAGCTTTCTAAACTGGCTTTTGGTACGTGGAATGTCAGCTCTCTGGTGGGGAAGGAGCCTGAGCTGGTGCATGAGGTTGAGAGATACCGGCTAAATACAGTTAGGCCCAAAAATATTTGGACAGTGACACAAGTTTTGTTATTTTAGCTGTTTACGAAAACATATTCAGGATACAATTATATAATCAGTATGGGCTTAAAGTGCAGACTCTCAGCTGTAATTTGAGAGTATTCACATCCAAATTGGAACAAGGGTTTAGGAATTACAGCTCTTTAATACGTAGCCGCCTCTTTTTCAAGGGACCAAAAGTAATTGGACAATTGACTCAGAAGGCTGTAAAAAAAAAAAAAATAACAAGGCTGCATGGGCCCTTCCCTTGTTAACCTGTCATCAATTAAGCAGTTAAAAGGTCTGGAGTTGATTCCAGGTGTGGTGTTTGCATTTGGAAGCTGTTGCTGTGAACACACAACATGTGGTCAAAGGAGCTCTCAATGGAGGTGAAACAGACCATCCTGAGGCTGAAAAAAAAGAAGAAATCCATCAGAGAGATAGCAGAAATGTTAGGAGTGGCCAAATCAACAGTTTGGTACATTCTGAGAAAAAAAAGAGTGCACTGGTGAGCTTGGGAACTCAAAAAGGCCTGGATGTCCACGGAAGACAACAGTGGTGGATGATCGCAGAATCCTTTCCATGGTGAAGAACAACCCCTTCACAACATCCACTCAAGTGAAGAACACTCTCCAGGAAGTAGGTGTATCAGTATCTAAGTCTACCATAAAGAGAAGACTTCATGAGAGCAAATACAAAGGATTCACCACAAGGTGCAAACCATTAATCAGCCTCAAAAATAGAAAGGCCAGAACTGACTGCCAAAAAACACTTGAAGAAGCCAGCCCAGTTCTGGAACAGCATTCTTTGGACAGATGAGACTAAGATCAACCTGTACCAGAATGATGGGAAGAAGAAAGTTTGGAGAAGAACTGGAACAGCTCATGATCCAAAGCACTACATCTTCTGTAAAACATGGTGGAGGCAGTGTGATGACATGGGCATGCATGGCTTCCAATGGCACTGGGTCACTTGTGTTTATTGATGATGTGACAAAAGACAGAAGCAGCCGGATGAATTCTGAAGTGTATAGGGATATACTTTCTGCTCAGATTCAGCCAAATGCAGCAAAGTTGATTGGATGGCACTTCACCAATGATCCAAAACATACTGCAAAAGCAACCCAGGAGTTTTTTAAAGCAAAGAAGTGGAATATTCTGCAATGGCCGAGTCAATCACCAGATCTCAACCCAATCGAGCATGCATTTCACTTGCTCAAGACAAAACTTAAGGCAGAAAGACCCACAAACAAGCAACAACTGAAGACAGCTGCAGTGATGGCCTGGCAAAGCATCACAAAGGAGGAAACCCATGGTGATGTCCATGGGTTCCAGACTTCAGGCAGTCATTGCCTGCAAAGTATTCTCAACAAAATATTGAAAAGTAACATTTTACTTAGGGTTATGTTTATTTGTCCAATTACTTTTGAGCCCCTGAAATGAGGAGTAATAATCAGAGATTTCTAACTCCTTGGTTCAACACAGAAACTCGTAGCTTAAAACAGAAGACTCGTCAATTAGAAAGAAAATGGCGCTCCACTAATTTAGATGAAATCTATTTAGCTTGGAGAAATCATCTTTTAATTTATAAAAAATCTCTTAGAAAAGCTAGAATGAGTTATTACTCTGCATTAATAGAAGAGAACAAGAATAATCCCAGGTTTCTTTTCAGTACTGTAGCCAGGTTGACAAAGAGTCAGGACTCTGTCAATCCTAGCATTCCCTTAGAGCTTACTAGTCAGGACTTTATGAACTTTTTCAATAATAAAATGTCATCCATCAGAGATAAAATCAATCAGATTCTTCCCACAGTTAACTTAAATACTGTAACTACTACAACTCCTTCTATTGATGTCTGTCTTGATGAGTTTACTCCAATCGACCTTTGTGAGTTAGACAAAATAGTTTCCTCATCCAAACCTTCAACTTGTCTTTTAGACCCTATTCCTACCAGGTTATTTAAAGAAGTCTTCCCACTTATTGGTAGCTTTATTCTTCATATAATCAATTCTTCATTAACTTTAGGCCATGTACCGCAGGCTTTTAAAACGGCTGTAATTAAACCCTTACTCAAAAAGCCAACGCTAGATCCAGGAGCTTTAGCTAACTATAGACCAATCTCTAATCTCCCTTTCATTTCAAAAATCTTAGAAAGAGTTGTTGCTACGCAATTATTTGACCACCTGCAGGGAAATGGTTTACTTGAAGAGTTTCAGTCTGGGTTTAGAATCCATCATAGTACTGAAACAGCCTTAGCGAAGGTCACTAACGACCTCCTCATTGCATCTGATAATGGACTAGTTTCTGTACTTGTCCTTTTAGACTTTAGTGCAGCTTTTGATACTATCGATCATAATATTCTACTTGATAGATTAGAACACTATGTTGGACTTAATGGAACTTCATTGCAGTGGTTTAGATCTTATTTATCTGACAGGTTCCAGTTTGTTCATGTAAATAATGAGTTTTCTTTCAACTCAAAGCTCAGTCATGGAGTTCCACAGGGATCTGTGCTAGTCCCTACTCTTTTTAGTTTATATATGCTTCCGTTAGGCAACATTATTAGAAAGCACTGTATACATTTTCATTGTTATGCTGATGACACACAATTATACCTGTCAATGAAGCCAGATGATAGTAATCAATTAGCCAAGTTAGAAGCCTGTCTTAAGGAAATCAAAGCTTGGATGACTTGTAATTTCCTGCTATTAAATTCAGATAAGACTGAAGTCATTCTTGTTGGTCCAAAAAACCTTAGAAATTCCTTTCCAAATCAAACTTTCAGTTTGGATGTGGTTACTCTTTCTCTTAATAGCTCTGTGAGGAACCTTGGAGTTATTTTTGATCAGGATTTGTCCTTCAATTCACATATTAAATTTGTTTCTAAGACTGCCTTCTATCATTTGCGTAATATTGCCAAGATTAGGAGCATCTTGTCTCAGAGTGATGCTGAGAAACTGATCCATGCTTTTGTTAGCTTGAGATTAGATTATTGTAATTCTTTATTATCAGGCTGTCCCAAAACATCTTTAAAAAGTCTTCAGCTGATCCAAAATGCTGCAGCAAGAGTTTTAACAGGTACTAGAAAGAGAGATCATATCTCTCCGGTTCTGGCCTCCCTTCATTGGCTTCCCATAGAGTTTAGAATTAAGTTTAAAATCCTTCTTCTTACTTACAAAGCTCTAAACAATCAGGCTCCTTTTTATTTAAAAGATCTGATACTACCGTATTATCCTAAAAGAGCACTACGCTCCCAAAATGCAGGATTACTTGTAATACCTAGAATCTCCAAAAGTACAATGGGAGGCAGAGCCTTCAGTTATCAAGCTCCTCTCCTGTGGAATCAGCTGCCAATCTGGATTCGGGAGTCAGACTTGATCTCTGTTTTTAAGAATAGGGCTAAAACCTACCTTTTTGATATAGCCTACAATTAGGGAGGGATCCTGTGTTTCTGAACCCTCCCTTAGTTATGCTGCTAATAGGTTTAGTCAGCCGGGGGACCTCCAGTAATGCACTGGGCCTCACTCCTTTTCTCACTCTCAATGAAATATTTTTTTTGCTGGTCATTAACATTTGTTTGTTCTCTCCCATAGATTGAGTCCCCATCGTGCTGTTTGCTCTCTACATGTCTGTTCTTTTCTTCTTCTCTATCCCCTCACCCCCCAGCCAGTCGCAGCAGATGACTGCCCCTCCCTGAGCCTGGTTCTGCTGGAGGTTTCTTCCTGTTAAAAGGGAGTTTTTCCTCTCCACCGTCGCCAAGTGCTTGCTCGCAGGGGATCGCCTGATTGCTGGGGTCTTTCTGCAACTGTGGGGGTTCCCCCTACAGTTGATAGTGCTATGAGATGACTGTTGTTGTGAAATGGCGCTATATAAATAAAGTTGAATTGAATTGACTTGAATATGCAAAGTTACTGTGCAAAACTTTAAAAAAAGAAATGAATAGTATCAAATTAACATATTCTGGTTATAATAGTGTCATGTGTTTTCTGACCTCCCCGGAAAAATATGTTGCCACCACGCCAAGGTCTTTAAGCCAAGTGAAACACTGAGTGCTTTGTTATCAAGTCAGGATATTTGAATACTGATAGCCTGATTTGCAAGTTCCTATTTTTCTTTTTTCTTTTTTTTTGGGGGGGGGGGGGGGTCACCATTCAGCTCATATTTCATGATAAAAATGTATTACCTGCTTCCTCTACAGCTTCCTCATATTTCAGTCTTGATTTTCTTCCACCAGCAGCCCGTTGGATGCTTGATGATGTCCTTTCAAAAATTACTTCACCTACAAAGCAGTAAAATACATAAAAACGTATCAAATGTAAGCTGTAAAACTTTGTCTGGCCCTCTTTCATAGCCCATTGGTGACCTCTGGTGAAAATTTTATTAAAATCCATCCAGTAGTTTTTGCCTATTCCTGCTAACAACAGACAGACAAACATTCTAAACAATAGGGGCTTGATGAGAGTGAGTGCCATCTACATTGGAGATCAAAATTAGACAACAATGTATCAATACTTGATTCTTTCTGAAATATTGTTAATCTTCATTGTTCAGAATTTGATAGAATATCAGCTGTGACTATACTACTGCTGTACTGGCATGTTTTTAATAACCAAGGCACTTCAACACAAACATTTATTTTGTAAAAAAAATAAATAAATAAGAAACTGAGCAAAATTAGAGAACAATGACCACTGTGTTAGAAGAAAAGATTTAAACAATGTTTTTTGGGTTTTTTTTTAGGGATATAGGATTAAAAAATTAATAGGAAGTGTAGAGGTCCTTGGTTTGAATGACTTCAGCACATCTGCGCCCACAGAACATCACTAACTTGTTTCTCACACTGCTCTGGTTTGGGAAACAGGATTATGCAAAGGCTCTTAATGGGGAATTGGTTCAACACTGCAGCTGGAATTGATCGCTAGTTCACTGCTGAACAGGAAAAGTATCTGTCTGCACACGGTGTCTCACCGTTTAAGATAATTTGGACTCAAAGCTCACTCTGCTGTGACCAAACCTCTCATCAGCAGAAAGAATAAAAAGGCTAGACTTGCCTTTGCTTGAGGAGCATGTTGTGTGGATAGAGGAGAACTGGTTAAGAGTGCACTTCAGTGACGAGGGTACATTCAATTTATTGGGTCTGATGGGACATAATATGTTAGGTGTCAAACTGGGGAGAGACTGAACCCAAAGTGTGTAAAGAAGTCAGTTCAATTTGGAGGAGAAAGTGTAATAGATTGGGGGGTGTTTTCTGCAGCAGGAGTTGGACCTCTTGTGCAGCTACATGGCAGGGTGAATGCAAATGTTTACATGAACCTCCTTCAGCAACATGCAATTCCTTCACTGCAATTGTTGCCCAATCAGCCCGCAATTTTCATGCAAGATAATGCCCCCTGTCACACTGCAAAACGGGTGAAACAGTTCCTTGAATCTAACAATATTGAAACAATGAAATGGCCAGCTCAGAGTCCAGATCTAAACCCCATAGAGAATTTCTGGAAAATCCTTGGCAACAAAGTAATGGCGAAGAAACCCACTACAGTTACTGAACTGTGGAAGAGACTGCAAGAAGAATGGACCAAAATCAAACCAGAGCAGTGTGAGAAACTAGTGATGTTCTGGGGGCACAGATGCGCTGAAGTCATTCAAAGCAAGGGTCTCTACACTTCCTAATAATTTTTCAATCCTATAGCCCTAAAAAAAAAACCAAAAAACATTGTTTAAATCTTCTCTTCTAGCACAGTGGTCACTGTTCTCTAATTTTGCTCACCGTTTTTGTTTTTTTGTTTTACAAAAACCGGAGTGGTGGCTTACAGGTAGAGCATCCACCCCACAGCTGGGAGGTCGGGGTTCAAGTCCCGACCGGGTCATGCCAAAGACCATATAGAAGTGGAACTTCCTGCCATCCAGCTTGGTGCTCAGCAAAAATGGAACGGAGGAGGGAAATGTGGGCGGCAGTGGCTCAGGAGGTAGTGCGGGTCGTCCAATAACCAGAGGGTTGGTGGCTCGGCTCCCGCTCTCCCCACCCATCCTACCGTTGTGTCCTTGGGCAAGACACTTTACCTACCTTGCCTTCAGTGTCCATGACACAGGGTATGAACGTGTGTATAAGTGGTCAGAGGGGCCGTTGGCATTTCCGTCAGTCTGTCCAGGGCAACTGTGGCTACAGCTTACCACTACCAATGTCTGTCTGAAGTGAATGAATAATGGTCTCACTGTAAGCGCTTTGAGATGTCACTTGACATGTAAGGTGCCATATACAGTAAAGCTAATCCATCATTATTATTATTAAATGTTTCTGTTGAAGTGCCTTAGTTATTGAAAAACAAAAACATGCTAATACAGCAGTGGTATAGCCACAGCTGATATTCTGTCAAATTCTGAACAATGAAGAATAACAATATTTCAGAATAAATCAAGTATTAATACACTGTTCTCCGATTTTGATCTCCACTGTAAATAGAAAGCACTTGGAGAGTGGAAACCTCCACCAAGGCAGTGGATTTTCTCCCTCTGCAGACAGCGCCCTCTGCTGGTGACACTCAAAACATCAGACAAGGCTCTTCATTCAGCCCTTAGGAATCTTTTTTTTTTTTTTTTTTAAATCTTGGAGACTTTGTGTTGATTTGTGCCATTTAAAGAATCATTTGCCCCATCTATATTTTTGAAATATTTTGGGTTCCAAGTAGCTTTACTGCGGGAAACCTATTATTTTTGTTCTGATTCTTCTTCTTCTTCATCGTCTTCTTATTATTATTTTTCTCTGCTAACAGCCGGCCGGACGCAGTCCAAGGACGGACAATTTTTTCACACATAAGGAGTTGTTCAGAACTTCTTATACAAAGATACAGAGTGATGATAATCAAGTCAGTGGCGGTAATGCCCCTGCAAGCTGGTTGCCAACCGTCAATCAAATCTAAAAGAAGAAGAAGAAAAGTGTATGGGGAGCCAAAACGGTAATACACAGAAACTTGAAATTTTACAATCTGATCAGAAACCCTCCCCACTACTAAGAGATTAAAAAAAAAAAAAAATCAAGGCACTGCTTCCATCTATGGAAGCAGTGCCTTGATTTTTTTTTTGATTTTTTTGGCCTTGATTTTTTCTAAAAATTAAGTTTTCTGCACCATATTTTCAAAATGTGCAAGTAAACTCAAAATGAACTCCTCCCAGGCAACGCGTCCAAATTGCTTGAAATTAAGCAGATGATCTACCGACATTGAAAATGAAAAGTTTTTAAAATTATCCAAAAATGTCGATCTGTTTTGATTTTCTAGGCCGTTCAAGTTGTATAGTTTCACTTTGGCATGTATTTTTGGGTTTAACTCCTGATATAGTGATTCAAATTTGACAAAACTTCACACTCAATCACAACAGTATTCTTCAGCTAACCACCAAATTTCATGCAATTCTGTTAATGTTAAAAAAAAAAAAAATCATGTTTATGAAATGTCTGTCAGCCATTTTGTCTTCCCTGTGGGACATTTTGTTAGTATGCCAGCAAATAGGTGTATGACCCAAAGCAGTAGTGTGGTGTAGGGGTTATGACACTTTTCTGTCATGCAGGAGCCCTGGGTTCAAGTCCTTTTGGCAACGTTTCATTCTTTTTAAGTGTAACATACCTCTTCTGTGCATTTGAAAACAATGTGTAGTGCACAGTAAGTTTTTAATGCTGTACAACTGCTGCTGGGAGCAACAAGTGAAGTACAGCATGACTCTCTTGTATTTTTAAAAGATATACTAAATAAGATCTTCAACTCAACATGTTTGCAAACATATTTTGATGGTACACCAACATTTGACTGTGTGAATGTCACTTTGCCCTTTGCCTGAGTGGTGCTGCTTTAAAAACTAACGTGTAGCAGACCTTAGGTTTTAAATGCTGTTGCTAAGCGATACAAGACCTTTAAGTCCATACCTGCTTGGAACCCGATGATCAATTATGATTTGTTTGAGGCCACAGCTCAGCCACTTTGTCAGATTCAAACAAGGAACAGTAGTATCAACCATACTATTTTTGTAATGGCAGGAAATATGCTATAAATACTTCTAAATTCTTTTGTAAGGGCAAAAATGAAGTTTAAGAACAAACTGTTAGTATCTCAAAAATAAAGACAGTGTGGTGACCCACCACAATCTACATGGACATTCATCCTTCACACTCAGCTAGGGCAGGAAGCAGAACAATTTGCATACGGACAGAGAGCCCCTAGGCCCTAGGGGGACAACCAGAACAATGACTATTGTTATTCATCCCCGGATTAAGGAGAGGAAGTCCGGCGCCAGTTAATCACGCAATTGATATGTATTGACTGATATGTATATCAATATGTAAATGTGCCATGCATTCTCTCTTGTTTGTATAAAAGGGCACACACACACACACAGCACAACACAGCACTCAGCGCTACAGTGTGTCTCATGATGTTGGAGGAATAAAACTCTGCAACCTCTCAGCTCGTCGTACCTCGCCTGAACTTATTTGTTCCTCCACACTGGTGACCCTTGACGAAGAATGGAACACGAGGTGAACACCCCGGAGATGACCCGGACGGGAAGCCTCAGCACGCGTCATGGTGCGCCCCTCACCTGATCTCTTACCTCCACACTGGTGACCTGGCAAGGGAGAATGACCGTCTGCTCCCTCTCACCGCACTGTGGATCCCAGAGGACCAGAGAATGCCTGCAACCTCTTAATCCTCACCGGAGCGTGCTCCGGAGCACAGCGCTGGGACCAAAAGGCACCATGAACGACACGAGCGAACGAAGGAAGCAGCCTGAACAGGGACAATCATCAACGCCGACCGCGTTGATTTCCACCGAGCTCCCCGACTCTGACTAAACTCCGGACAGCGGACCTCCCGCGCACAGAAGCCCCGCACGCACTCCGCAGGATTACAAGGACAGCGTAGCTGCCAGCTATGTGGTCACTGTGCCAGATGCGCGCCACACACCAGGGACGAACCGGCTCCACAAACTGGTACATCGTCCTCCGCTGCTGCACATGCCCCAGAAAAACGGCCGATCACCACCTTCTGAACCTTCAGGGCTGCTCGCGCACCTGGAGCAGACATGCAGCCCGCACACAGGACTTTGTATGGGTTTCTCCAGCCACGGTGCACAAGGGGAAATTAGCTGATTACTTTCCCCGAGGACTTTAGGGCTGCTTCCCGCACCTAAAAGCGAACCGCCTCACACTCTCACACAGCTGCAGTTGTTTCACAGCAGCTACGCATCCTCGGGGAATTTGGCCGCTCGCTTTCCCCACATCCTCGCTGGATCGAGCCGCGGGAGGAGTCAGATAAAATGTTTTTTTCACAGCCACTGTGGATCTCTGCCACGTTTAACGGGAAAGTCCCTCACCATCGCGGATCCACATGCAATTTTTGCGCAGCCCAGGCACCTTTGACGTCCCGGGCTGGCACTCGCTTACTCCCACCCCCTCCCCTTCCTCCTGCACAGCGCTTTTCCCGCACCTCGCTCCCTAAAGCCGGCCGATCGCCGTCTTGTTCCATTATGCATGAAACACACTGGCCCATGCGCCCATGATCTACGGCCATTCAACGTGCTGGAACTCGGAGCGGAGCACACTGTTTTTTCCACCCCCCTCCCCGTCCCCCCACGGACTGACATGCACTCCGACAGTTGTACCAGAGATGGAGCCCAAAGGACGGGGGGGGGGGGGGGGGTTCACAACCCCTGCTGAGTGCTCTGGGGGGAGCTCTGTGGTGACCCACCACAATCTACATGGACATTCATCCTTTACACTCAGCTAGGGCAAGAAGCAGAACAATTTGCATACGGACAGAGAGCCCCTAGGGTGACAACCAGAACAATGACTATTGTTATACATCCCCGGATTAAGGAGAGGAAGTCCGGCGCCAGTTAATCACGTGATTGATATGTATTGACTGATATGTATATCAGTATGCAAATGTGCCATGCATTCTCTCTTGTCTGTATAAGAGAGCACACACACACACACGACACACACAGCACAGACACACAGCACAACACAGCGCTCAGTGCTGCAGTGTGTCTCATGATGTTGGAGGAATAAAACTCTGCAACCTCTCAGCTAGTCGTACCTCGCCTGAACTTATTTGTTCCTCCACAACGGCACAATTTCCCTTTATTTAACTGAAATAGTCGCCACTCAAAAAGTGTAGATCCCCAGTGTAATATAACATAAGCCTTTTGTGTAACACCCAACACTGTCTGAACACATGCTGGCCTTGATTTTCCTTGAAATCTGAATGTACTCAACATAAAAATCTATCACTGTAACATTATGCACGTGACCAACAGGAAACAGGCATATTTAGTCCACTTTATTCCATCTGGTTTTTACCATTTTCATTAAAACTGTCCAAAGCACTGAACTGCTTTTAAGAATTAAAATCAGCTCATGTTCACTGCCAAAACAACACAGATAACTGGATAAAAAAAAAAGAAAAATGTTTGCTCTGTAAGAAAAGACCTGTCAAATTTAATGTGAAATCTGTAAGGGAAACGTTCACTGTATTTCATTAGCCTGTTTACAGTTATGAGGGCATGCAGTAAATGATAAATCGCTCAGTACCAGTGACTTAAGACTTGGAACTCAGAGACTTTAGGTTTGAGTTAGACTTGCACAAAATGACTTGTGGACATCTTTGATATATTCTGGCTGGAGAAATATATCATTTCTAATTTCTACAAGCGCTTTACCATCCACTGTTTCTTTATGCAAAGCAAATTGGATTATATTAGTGTGTATATGTTTAGTTTCCATTTATATTCCACAGATTTTTTTTACTATAACTCGAGTATTTCTGACCACTCTGCTGTACGCGAGTGACCGTTACCACAGAGATTTCTGGCAACACGCCTCTGAAAACTAGGACTTAGTTTGCACTTGTACTGTTGGTGTTTCGATAAATTTAGCTGGACTTTCGCTTCATTTATGAGTCGTTACATCAGTAAACGCCAGAAAACACTTGAAACCCTGTGGAGACAGGTGACGTGATGTACCTTCATCAGAGTCCAGCTCATCCGGATCCAGCTGATTGCCGGTGAGCAGCGGCTGCTGAGCCTCCACGTCTTCGCTGCTCTTCAGTCGGGACATCCCCTCTGTGTTTGCCCGATAGTGAGCTGTATTTTAAACGAACTAACTTTAAACAAACGCCTCTTTAAATGCGCCATGTCAGCGCTGCTCCGAGTCCCATGACTACTGCTGCTAACACTGAAGCTAACTCTTATCAAGAGGAGGACTGCTGCTAACACTGAAGCTAACCCTATCAGGAGGAGGAGGAGAAAGAGGAGGAGGACCAGGAAGTAAAAAGACAGCGGTTGGTTTGTGAGAGGAGCGCCCGTCTCTCCCTTTTTCGCCTGTGGTCTGTTTTGGTTTGGTGTTCCTGCCCGGAGGTGAACCGCGGTGTAGCAGAGCAGTGTTAGCCTTTAGCCGCGAAGCTCTGAGGGGATCCATTGACGTTTATCCCCCCTTGAAGATGGCGAGCAGCTCGGAGCGCAGTCCCCCTCCATTCCCGGCCGACTCCGAGGACCAAGACGTGCCGGACTCCGAAGACGTCGGAGGCCGAGACAGCGATGAAGAAGACGACGACGACGACGAGGAGTTCTTCGGGACTCCGAGCCCGGTACATCTCTCAGCAGAGTTTGGGAGTTAACTCCGCAGAGTTGGCTAGCTAGGGAAGCTAGTGAGCCAAAGTTTTTTTCCGCTCGAGATATTTGTAAAAAACTAACAGAATAATGTTGAATTTATGTTTTAGATGTGCGACATTTTATTGCTAATATACGATAGTCAATACTTTGATTAAATTACATTTTAGGTCCTAACAACCACTACTTTTGCTCAACCCGAATTCAGAACTCGAGTTTGACAAACTTCCAGCGCCAACTCATGTGTGGATGAGCTACAAAAAACATGTGGAATAGACGGCTAGGAGGGAGTTGTAGAGCCCGCCTGGATGAGCACGGACATGCATTCACTTCAGATGGCCTCATTTAACTATAATTTTGACAAGTCGTTTACCCGGGCAGGCCAATTATATCCCCACGACTAATGATTTTGCTGCAGAAACTAAAGAGCTCAGTGAAGCGTTGACAGTGTTGCAAACGCCCTTTGGGTGGTATTGATTTCTTCCTCAAAGTTGCAACAATCGCGCCCTCCTGCTCTGATTTTTTTTTTTTTTTTTTTTTTTTAAGGTTACAGCCTCGTCATAGTTCCTGTTTTGTCAACACGTGTTTTTTTTTTTTTGGGGGGGGGGGGGTAAAACATTCCCTAGTTAACAGTCAACATATGCATGTGTCCTCAGGGTGTGCACAGACTTTTTGAGGCCGTGCTTAGGAATTAATCAGCTATTTAATCCCAGCAGCCACAAATGGAGATTGCCCCTGCTGGGGAATCGAGTATGTATGGTTGTACTATAGACTGACCGTGCAAGATGAATTACTGTCTTACTGCCTGCTTGTAAGTGGATAAAATCCGAGCCTCAAAGCTGGCTGAGGCCCCATCCTGTCATGTGAGTAATGAGTGGTCACATGGTCAGAACCCGGATGTTTTCCCACAGTTAAAGCTCCGAGGAGACGTCAGAAAGTTGCTGTCTTTGACCCCCTGCAGCCCTTTTACTGAGCATTGGATGGAAAACCTCAGTCAGCATTTTAGGAATTTTTCAGTTATCACAGTTCACACATGAGGTCATGTGAGGAAATGCTCCAGCAGGTGGTGTTGGTTTCCTCATTTTAAGGATTTGGCTGGGTAAAAAGACTACTTTTGAATAGCAAAAGGAGAGTAGCTTTTTTTCTGTTGCACTTTTATAAAGCAAAGTGCTTTACATTGAAGAAACCATTTAAAAAAAATTAGTATAGTGTCTGCAGGTGCTTTAACCTGTAAGGTAAAGAAACTATATTAGAGAGAAAATCTCTAAAATCAGGTGATTTTCAATGAATAAGCACTTGGCGATGGTGGGAAGGAGGACTCTAATGAGCAGAAACCCCTGACAGATGCAGTCCAAGGAAAAAAAAGCTTAAAAACAATCCAAATGAGCTTTTAGAGAATTGCTTAAACCATCTACTGATTCAACCAGGGTAATTTCGTGCCCCCTGCCCTTTGTTTGCAAATGTAGATTTGCAGACAGCACACACACCATCTAGTACATTTTGAATAATACAAATAATGAACAGAATACTAGATATAAAATGACTAAAGATGAGGACTTCATGCTTAATTTATCCATATATCAGCCCATAAATTATCCACAGAGCCCTCAACTTAATTTCTCTGTTTTTGCCCTCATTTTTTTTTAAAATGTGAACTTTTTTTTTCTGTGTGTGTTGTGTTCAGGTTCAGGTTACTTTATTTGTACCCGTAGGTAGATTTGTTTTGCAGTCAGGTGACATCCATATTTACAAACCACAGTTACATTCAACATGAACACAAACAAAGGCACACAGGAAGCTGACTATAAACATGATAAAAGTACTCAAGGCTCCACCAATCAGGACATAGGACAAAGAGATGAGAAAGGGGGGAAAAAAAGCAAGGAGATAAGAGAGAAGGGTCATATTAAAAAGTTAAAGACGAGTCAAAGAGGTTAAAAACTCAAAATTCTAAAACCCAATAAAAGATTTAGAACCCAAATAAAAAAACCTACAAAAATAAGTAAATATGGGACTTCCGGTCTGGACGCCATGGCGACTGCAGCTTAACACTGAAGCTCTCAGACTCAATCCAGGATAACACCTTGAAAATCAAACTTAACGGATTTTTGGAGGAGTGAAAATCAAAAGACAAAATCATCATGTCTAAAGGAAAACAGAAGAAACTGAAATTCTCCAGGCTAGGACACGTATCGGCCGGAGAATCTGAACTGGAAGATTCCCGTTCAGAAGACGAGGAGCTGGTGATAGCTAACAAAAGGGTTAGCCTGAAATCACTATTTGAGGAACTACGACGATTTCGCCGAGATGTTACGGCCGAATTTCGGGAATTCAGAGAAGAATTGAAAAGGACAAACAGCAGAGTGGACCAGGCCGAGAACCGAATCTTGGAAACAGAGGATCGAATAAAAGTGCTCGAAGATTCTGTGCTGGACCTACGCAAAAGACAAGCAGCTATAGAGGCTAAGCTAACCGACCAAGAAGGAAAACAAAGAAGAGACAACATAAGAATTCATGGTCTGATAGAAGGAACCGAAAATGGTTTTAACTCAATGGCAGAATGCGTGGAATCCTTACTAAGAGAGAAATTGGATATTCCACAAACCACCGACTTGAAGATAGAAAAGGCACATCGTTCATTAGCCGCTAGGCCGGCGGCGGAAGCGCCCCCACGTTCGGTGTTGGTAAGATTTTCCAATTTCAAAATAAAACAAGAGGTTGTAAGACTGGCCTGGCAGAAAAAAGGATTTATGCACCAGGAGAGAAAAGTCTACGTGGAACACGATTACGCCCCGGAGGTCCTTAAAAAGCGCAGGGAATACAATGACGCGAAAAAGGTGTTAAGAGAGAAGAAATTGCGCTTTCAGACACCATTTCCTGCGAAGTTAAGGGTCTTCTACGGCGATGAAACGTGTCTCTATAATTCGGCGGAAGAAGCAACAGCTGACATGGCGAGAAGAGGGCTCCCGGTAACGGTGTTTAAACCCGCAGCAGACCCGAGTGAGAAGATCAAAGCGCAAACATGGACAACACAAAGACCCTCAAAATCCACGGACCAGCAGCGGGAAACCCAGCACCAGAGCGTCGCGGATAAACTATCCGTTTTCAGGTTGGAATAGCGACCTTTTTTTTTTTTTTTTCCCTTCCTCTTGAATCAATCCGCACATCCAACCCCCCTCATACAAGGTAACAAACATTAAAGGAGATGCATATTCAGCATGTGGTAAAACATTTCATGGAACAATCATATTATTTGAAACAAATAAGTCTTTGTAATAAAAAAAAAAAAAAACTTGTTAAAATAGAAATGTGACAATAATCCACATGTTCTGCTCATACTAACAAATACTGTTTTTGCGTGAATGTTTGATGTGATGGGGGTGGGAGGGTGCACACAATTTCACAGGGTTTAGGCATAAAAGGAAAAAAAAAAAAAAAATCATTACAAGTTTGGATTGGGTTCTGAAACTCACGTTAAAAGCATGGGACTACTTTCAGTGGTACGAGAGGGCCCTCAACACGTAACAGAGTTTGAGGAATTTCCCTCAGGGCCTTCACTCCATCAAGGCTCTTACAGGGTCTTTAAAAAGACCTCAGCTCAGGAAGTTCTTTTGACAGTTTTTTGTTTTAAAGTTTTTTACACTATGTTCTTAATGTTTTTCTTGTTTTTAATGTTCTTTCAGTTTCTGAGTAGCACAAAAGAGGGCCACCACACAGTTATACTAAACAAAACAACACAATGGAGAAACAGGGTGTAACCAAAATAATTTCATATAATGTAAAAGGGATCCTGAATCCAGTTAAAAGATCCAAGATTCTAGGCAAAATGAAAAAAGACAAAGCAGGAATAATACTTTTACAAGAAACCCACCTAACAGACGTGGAACACAATAAACTCAGTAGACAAGGGTTTAAAATGATCTCTTCATCTTCATATAAATCAGGGAGGAGGAGGGGAGTAGCGACATTGATATCAACCAAAATTACATTTGAAAAAAAATCAGAACACAAAGATAAAGAAGGGAGATACAGTTTGGTAACTGGGCGGCTAGAGGGAGAAGATATCACCCTGCTGAATGTGTATGCTCCCCCAGGGGCTAACTGGAAATTTTATAAAAATGTATTCGACCTAATGATAACTAAAGCTCAAGGTTTAGTGATATGTGGTGGGGACTTCAATCTTAGACTGAATCCATACTGGGATGCTTCTGGTAATTCCCCACATCAAAATAACACCCAAAACAGGAAGACTCGGATGCTACTAAAAGAAATGGGAATCTGTGATGTGTGGAGGGAACTCAACCCCAGTGTAAAAGACTATACATTTTACTCAACTCCACATTCATCTTACTCAAGGATTGACTATTTTTTTATGTTTAATAGAGACATTGGTAGAGTAAAAACATGTAAAATAGGACTGATGGATCTCTCCGACCACAGTCCGATCTACATGGACTTAAATATCCAAAAATACACAAATAATACATTTTCTTGGAGGTTAAATTCAAATGTCCTGAAAGGACCATTGAAAGATGAATTGGAGTCAGATATTCTCAGATATTTGGAAGATAACGATAATGGAGAAGTATCCCCTTTAATACTGTGGGATGCATGTAAAGCTGTAATAAGAGGAAAGATTATTGCAAAACTGGCAACCCAAAAGAAACTAAGACAAGAAAAACTATCCACATTAGAGTCAGAACTTAGGAACCTAGAAAAAGAACACAAAGGCAACACTCATTCTACTGACGCGCTCAAGATTAAGGAAATTAAAAACCAAATAAATGAGATCTACACAATAGAAATCCAGAAGAAACTTACATTTCTGAAACAAAAATACTATGAAGCAGGCAGTAAATCGGCAAAATTGCTAGCCTATAAATTGAGGAAACATCAAACAGAAAGAGCAATCTACAAAATCAGAGACCCAGTATCAAAGGAAATAAAATTCAGAATTCAGGATATTCTTAAAAACTTCGAGAATTACTATAAGAACTTATACTCCCACAAAAAACATAAAAACGCATCCGAGGCATTCCTAAACACATTAAACCTTCCCCAACTTACGGAGTCACAAAATAAAACACTACTGTCAGAAATACATTCTAAAGAATTGGAAAAAGCAATTATGAAACTTAAAGCTAACAAATCCCCAGGAGCTGATGGCTATATAGCAGAGTGGTACAAAACCTTTAAACAGCAACTATCTCCTCTCCTCCTGAAAACATTTAATTATGTCCTCCACACAGGGGAAATCCCCCCCTCCTGGAGAGAAGGGGTCATTGCAGTTATACCTAAACCTGAAAAGGATAAACTAGAGTGCTCCAACTACAGACCAATCAGTGTACTAAATCAGGACTATAAGCTTTTTACCATTATCCTTGCCAAAAGGTTAGAGAATATACTGACAGACCTAATTCATTTAGACCAAACAGGTTTTATAAGACAAAGACAGACACAAGACAACATTCGACGCACTTTACACATAATTCATCATATAAAAAAATATAACTTAAATGCAGTCATATTAGGATTAGATGCTGAAAAAGCATTCGATTCGGTTGACTGGTCTTTTCTATACAGAATCTTATCCAGTTTCAATTTTCATAACAACTTCATTAGAACTATACAGGCATTATATAAAAAACCAACAGCTAAAATAAGGATTAACGGTAATTTATCATCATCTTTTGAACTGGAAAGAGGATGTCGTCAGGGCTGCCCCCTGTCTCCACTGCTCTTTGCAATCTTCATAGAACCTCTGAGCCAATGGATAAGACAAAACCAAAAAATTCAAGGTATTACACTTGGTCAGAAGGAACATAAAATAGCACTCTTTGCTGATGACATTTTAATATACCTAGGGCAGCCGGACACTTCTTTACCAGAACTAACCTCAGTTTTTTCAGAGTATGGAGATTTATCGGGGTACAAATTAAATATGCATAAAACCCAAGTTTTAACATTCAACTATGACCCAAATCATTATTCACTAAGCAAACTCAAAACTAACTGGGAGTCGGAATCTATGAAATATCTGGGGGTCAATATCCCGAAACAACTCAACAAAATTATATCACTAAACTATGATCCACTGGTGACAAAAATAAAATCTGACCTAGCAAGATGGAATATGATACCATTCTTGGGTATTGCACAAAGAATTGAAGCAGTCAAAATGAATATACTTCCACGTCTTCTATACCTTTTCCAAACAATACCGGTAGAACCTCCCAAAAAAACATGGCAGGAGCTGGACAGAAGGATCTCAAGATTCATATGGCAGGGCAAGAGACCTAGAATCAGATATAGAACCCTACAGCTAAACAAAGACAAAGGTGGGCTCGCGCTGCCAAATATCAGGGACTACTTTAAAGCCGCACAAATTAAAACTTTAGTAGAGATATGTAACCCAGTCTACTCTGCACAATGGAAGGAGATCGAATGCCAAATAACAAGTGACATCCCCCTACAGGCGATAATAGGGAACAATGTCTTACCTAAGCTTTTGAATAACACTAACCCGTGGATAGAGACCCCGCTAAAAATTTGGTTTAAGATAGTCAGAGAGAATCAAACTAAAGAGCCCTATCGACTTCTGCAATGGATCGCCTATGATCAGGACTTTACTCCTAATAAAACAGACACCAGATTTAAAAAGTGGAAGGAGAAGGGGCTGATAAAATATTACGATTTTTTTAAAGGGCAAATCTTAAGAAGTTTTGAAGATTTGAAAAAACAAGGCCTAATAAATCAAGACCTTTACAGGTTCTTCCAGCTTAGACACCACATAAACAATATACTTAAAAAGGAGGTTTTGGAAAGGGCCCAGTCAGGTGTTCTGAAGGTCTTCTTAATGGCATATAAAGGGATCCCAGGGATCAGATACATTTCTAAAATATACCAAGGTCTTCAAGACTTAAAAGGAGACAACACATCTTATATAAAAGAGAGATGGGAAAAAGAGGGGAATTTCACTTTACATCTGGAAATATGGGAAAAGCTAAATAAACAGCAATGGAAAAGTACCTCATCCCTGCAGTGGAGAGAATTTGGATGGAAAAACTTGGCAAGATTTTTCAGAACACCTGCACAAATCAAATTTACCCATAAGGGATTGAACTGTTGGCGCTTGTGTGGTGAAAAGACTGCAAATCATTTTCATGTGTTTTGGTCATGCCCAGTTATCCACCAATATTGGTCCAATGTACAGACAATATTGGGGAAAATATTCAAAATTACAGTTCCCTTTTCTTTTGTAACTTTGTATTTGGGTTTACTACCGGACTCACTGGAAAGACGAGGAGAAAAATACTTATTCAATGTTTTAATATTGGCAAGCAAAAAAGCTCTAACTAAAAAATGGATGTTGAAGGACTGTCCTACACCTGAAGATTGGACTAACGTGATCCAAGACATTTACTCGATGGAAAAGTTGACATTCGCACTGAGACAGGACATGGATGGGTTCATGAACTTTTGGCAACCCTGGACCGCATATGTGTCTTCCATTAGATCTAATCTTTGACAAATACCATTTCAATAATGGTTCTGCTCTTTGTTCCAATGCTACTCAGATGCTCTTTTATCTTTATTTACTTACTTTTTCTTTTTGTTTGTTTTTTACTGGTTTGTTTGGTTTTTTTTTTGTTTTTTGTTTTGTTTTTTTTTCTCTTTAATTTCACTTTTTCTTTCACTTTAAAAAAAAAAAAAAATAAGGGGTGTTGTAAGAATTAATCTTCCAATGTTGTCAGATATCAGAAAATAAGGGAACATGTGATGAAAATGTAAACACTGCATTGCTGTAACGACCTGTATACCCTTTACAAAAACTTAAATAAAAAAAAAAAAAAATAAAAAAAAAAATAAGTAAATATAAAATAAAATTAATAAATAGGTAACTAAATTATGTGCAATATATTGTTACATCTTGTTCAACTCTTTAACAGCAGCAGGGACAAAGCTGCTTTTGTAGCGCTGGGTTTTACTTTTTGGGACAGCAAACCTCCGTCTGGAGGGAAGAAGCTGAAAGTGGCAGTGCAAAGGGTGGAAGTCATCATTTAAAATGGAGGTAGCCATCCTCTGTACCTGTCTGGTGTACAGGGATGTCAGGCTCAGCTGTGACTCAAAAGCAAATGACTGGACCATCTAACTACCTGATCCAGGGATTTCCTCTGTTTCAGTTTTATCTGACCAAACCATGACACTAAAGAAGAGGATAAAACAGATTCAATAAAAGCCCTGTCATTATGGTTTGATCAATTTGGAAGCGTGCAAGTTTCCTTAAACAATGCAAATGTTGCTGACCCTTTTTGCACACCCTTTCACAGTTCTCTTCAAAGTTTAAATTAATATCAATAATTGTCCCAAGATATTTGTAGGATTGTACACATTCAGTGGTCTGGCCTTTTAGTACAGTGACTTCGTGCCTGGGAGTTTTCCTCCTAAAGTCAATAATCATATATTTTAGTTTTTGTTGTATTCAGCTGCAGGTAGGAATCCTCACACCAGTGAACAAAATCATCAACTACTGGGCCGTGGCCACTCTCACTATCCTGGAGGAGACTGACAACAACTGAATCATCAGCAGACTTTATAATGTGTCTGTTGTCATGTCTGCTCTGACACATGTTTGTGTACAGGATGAAGAGTAGTGGTGACAACACACACCCCTGCGGAGAGCCAGTAGAAGAACACTTTTGGTCAGACAATGTACCATTGACCCTTACTCACTGTGTCCTGTTGGTTAAAAAATCCAGAATCCAACCCACCAGATTATTACTCAAATCAAATTGTTGCAGGAGCCTTTCAACTAAAATATGAGGTTGGATTGTATTAAAGGCGGAAGAAAAGTCCACAAATAAAAGCCTGGCGTGTGTCCCATTAAAATCCAGATGTCCAAAAAGCATGTTAAACAGAGTGACAGTGGCATCCTCCACTCTGTGAGGCCTGTAGGCAAACTGCAAAGGATCCAATGCATGCTCAGTCTGCTTTAGGACCTCAAATCTGACCAGTTTTTCAAAAATTTTCATTAAAATTGAAGTCAACGCGGACTTCCGGTTATGGCTGCCACGTAGGACGGACGTGTCTCGCTCTGCTCTGCTCCTGGAGAAAAAAAATCAGCAAATAACTCTCTCATTTGGGACAGAACGTATCCCAGCATTTGGGCGAGGATATGTCGGCGAAGCCTAAGGCTGGAAAACCAGGAAAAGGAAAAAGCGAGCCGCCGAAACAGTCCAAATTAACGGACTTTCAGGTCTGTGACGCAGCAAACAAAACTCCATATATGGCGGAGGAGGCTGGCAACGGTGCGATATCTGCGGGGAATGGCGCAGATGCGCTGATGGCTGCCATGAGTTCAATGAGAGTGGACTTTTCCTCTAGATTTGATGGGATTATGACAGCGTTGGAAGGAATAAGAAAGGAATTGGGTGACTGTGTAGAACGAACGGCGCAGATGGAGCTCCGTCTCGCTAGTGCTGAAGATGACGTCACCCGTCTTCAATTAAAGGTGCGCACTTTGGAAAAAAAAAAAAATCTCTGGAAGATAATATTTTGGATTTGGAATCTCGGTCGAGACAGAATAATTTGAGGCTGGTGGGTCTTCCAGAGGAATCAGAAGGTCGGGACGTATGCTCCTTTCTGGAAAAGTGGATTCCGGAGGTGCTGGGCAGCGAGGAGTTGCAATCAGCAGTGGTTCTGGAAAAAGCACATCGTATTGGCCCACGGAGAGATAAGGGACCGCCGAGGACCTTAATTATGAAGTTTCTTAGCAACAGAGACAGGATGAAGATCTTCAACGCTGCACGTGCTAAAGGAGAGATTAAACACCAGGACCAGCAAGTGCGGTTCTACCCAGATTTGGCCACAGGAATCCAGCAATTGAGGAAGCAGTTTGATCCCGTACGTAAGGAGCTGCGCAACCTTGGGATTCGTCATGGTGTAATCTATTCTGCGAGACTGCTGACCACGTATGAGGGCAGAACCCACATCTTCAAGACCCCAGAGGAGGCGCAGGAGTTCATCAAGAAGATCAAAGAAGAAGAAGAGACTGGTGGGAGCTAAGCATGAACAAAATATAAGGTAGAATAATTAAGCATTTGCACAGGCATCTGACTGACTTGAAGTAAATAGTAAGTTTACAAAATATAGATTGTATTATATATTACAAAAACAAAACAAACAAAAAAAAAACTATGATGTACAAAGTTGTTAAAAATTTTGGAGTTAAGTTGGAAAACTACAGAGGAGAGTTAATGTTACGTCATTAAAAGCAGTAGAGTTAGGGTGATTGGGAGGATGAAGAAGGAGTGGCTTAGGCTGTTCCCCGTGGGTGTGGAACGGTCGATGGCTATATCGGGAGACAGAATTTTTCTTTTGATTTTGGGGGGTTTGCCACAAGTGTGGGAAGGGGAAATTTGTTTGTGTGTAGTTTGTAGGATGAATGTTCAACCACTCATGTTTTTGCTTCTCTGTATGAGCATGTTTACACTGCAAGGTAATCCCAAACTCTCTATTGATCATGGACCAAAGTGTTAATCTTAATTTAACTTCATGGAATTGCAGAGGTCTACAAAATTTAAAAAAACTTAAACAAGTTATGAATAAAATAAAGGACATGGGTTCAAGAATTGTGTTTTTACAAGAAACTCATCTGATAGAGGAGGATGTTAAAAGAATTAGGAGTAGATGGCAGGGAAGTGTATTCACCTCTTCATTTTCATCCCGAGCCAGGGGAGTTATGACTCTCATACATAAATCAGTTCCTTTTCAAGTGAAAAATGTAATTGGAGACAAATTTGGAAGATATGTAATCATTCAAGGTTCTTTGCTATTAGAAAATATAAATCTTGTGAACTTATATGGTCCCAATATAGATGATCAGAAGTTCTTTGCTAATTTATTTCTCATCTTATCATCACTTACAGGGCAACATATAATAGCAGGGGATTTTAATTGTACATTGAATCCAGGTGTGGATAGATCAACAGGACTGGATTGTACGCACATTGGATGTAGGATGACTATTAATCATTTTATGAAAGAATTGAGATTGTTAGATATATGGAGAGAAATGAAACCACAAGTTAAAGCCTATTCTTGTTATTCCAGTACCTACAAGACATTCTCACGTATTGATTATTTTTTGATTTCCACAGAATTAAGGTCCAAGATTCAAAACTGCTTTTATGATAACATCGTGATCTCTGATCATGCACCCTGTTGTCTAATATATGTAGATAAAAAATTGACAAAGGAATCAGGTAGATGGCAATTTCAGCATAAATGGCTTCAGGATGAGGAATTTGTCAAGTATATAGAAAAACAGATAGACGAGTTCTTTGACATCAATACTACACAAACATCAGCATGTGTAAAGTGGGAGGCTTTCAAAGCTTTTATTAGGGGACATATTATTAGTTATACAGGATCAAAATCTAAGAAGACTCGAGAGGAGAGAGCTAAATTGGAACATAAAATAAAAAGTCTTCAGGAAAAAGTGTATGCAGGAAGTGACCCAAGGTTGGAGAATGAATTACTGATTTTGAGAGCTGAATACGACAAAAAATCAGCGAATAGAGCTGCCTCGAGTCTTCTAAGATTGAAACAATCTTTTTATGAACAAGGTGAAAAATCAGGAAAATTATTAGCATGGCAGATTAAACAATTGGAAATTAAAACACCAATTACCAGTATTATAAGTAAGGGACAGGTATATATAATAATAATAATAATATAATATAATAATAATATATAATATTATAATTAATAGAGCCTTTAGAGATTACTATGAAAAATTATATGATACCAAAAATGAACCTGATTTAACAAAACTAAATGGGTTTTTGAACGAACTATCTATACCGTGTATTCCAAATGAAAACAGGGAGATATTGGAGTCTAAAATTAGTCAAGAAGAAGTTGGGCTAGCCATTGATAATATGAAATCAGGAAAAAGTGCAGGACCAGATGGTCTTCCAGTTGACCTTTATAAAAAATTTAAGAATAAATTAATAAAACCTTTTTTGGAAATGGTTTTAGAAGCATTTCAAAATAATAATTTACCATCATACATAAATAATGCCTTAATTATACTGCTGCCAAAACCAGGTAAGCCCTCTAATAAATGTGAAAATATGAGACCAATAAGCCTATTAAACGCCGACCTTAAGATAATCTGTAAAATTTTAGCAAGACGAATACAAGAAATTTTACCAAATATTATTAATCGAGATCAGAATGGCTTTATTAAAGGGTAGACAAGGCTTCCATAATGTAAGAAGACTATTTAATATTATTTATTTTAATAAAGAAGCACCGGATACAGCTCTCCTATCATTGGACGCCGAAAAGGCCTTTGATAGAGTTGAATGGCCCTTTCTTTTTGAAGTCCTACAAAGGTTTGGACTTGGAAATAATTTCATAAAATGGGTTCAAATAATATACAATAATGCTATAGCAGAAATCCTAACAAATAACAATATTTCAAAACCAATAAAAATCAATAGAGGATGTCGACAAGGCTGTCCACTTTCACCTTTACTGTTTACTATGGCAATTGAACCTTTAGCGATAGCGATACGTTTACATTCACAAATATATGGAATTAAAGTTGGACCAACAGAACATAAAATCTCCCTGTACGCCGATGATATAATTTTGTTTGTCGAATCTAAAAAAATCAATTCCAACCTTGTTGAATTTAATAAAGAATTTTGGGGAAATATCAGGATATAAAATAAATAAAACTAAATCTTCAATATTAATGCTAAATGAGACCCAGAGAAATTACCCAGCCCCTGAGGTAAATCAATTCAATGTTGTAAATCAGTTTAAATATTTAGGAATCCAAATTATGCCTAAGCTAGAATCAGTCGCCAGTGTCAACTATGAAGCCTTAATGTCAGATATCAATGAGTTAACTCAGAGATGGATGTCACTACCAATGTCGATGATCGGGAGAATCAATATACTTAAAAGTAATATTTTACCTAAAATACTTTATTTATTTCAATACATTCCCTTATCACCACCTTTAGATCTATTCTCAAGAATAAAAAAAAAGTTAGTGGAATTTATATGGAACAACAGGAGGGCTAGATTACGTTTGTCTTTATTATATTTACCATTTGATCGTGGAGGTCTGAAATGTCCAAATTTTATGTTGTATTATTGGTCGGCACAACTGAGGTCTATGACATATTATTTTTCATCAAATGATCTCCCTCACTGGACTGAAATGGAATCATACAATTTACCTTTACCTCTTCCCATATTCATATACTCAGATTCGGCAAAAAAATTACAAAAACAAGTTAAAAATCCATTTGTAAAGCATATGATCAAAATATGGTGTGAAGCTAAAAACTATTTAAAAGAACCACAGTTATTGTCACAATTTAGTCCAATATGGGGTAATCAATATTTTAAACCAGGGAGAGCGGACGCTGTATTTAAAGTATGGAATTTAAAAGGGATACAAAAGATTCAGGATTTATATTTGCCATGTGCAGACAACATAATGTCTTTTGAAGAGCTGAGGATCAAATTTAATCTCAATAGAACACATTTTTTTAAATATCTTCAACTTAGAAACTTTATTCGATCAAATCAAAATAAAGCTCTCACTCGACCTATTTATTCATCCTTGGAAAAAATGATGATGAAAGATAGTAAAAGAAAGGGTATTATTTCAGAGTTTTATAACTCATTGACACTATCTTCAAGTGAAAATTCACTGAAAAGATTAAACTACTGGAAAGAAGATCTGCAAATTGAAATTTCAGAGGAACAATGGGAATTGGCTTGTACAGAAGCTCAAACCAAATCAATAAATGCACGCCTTAAATTGATACATTTCAAATGGTTAATGCGGATGTATGTTACACCGGAGGAGTTAAATAGATATAACAAAAATATACCAGATACATGCACAAAATGCATGGAAAGTAAAGGAACCCTATTTCATTGTTTATGGGAATGTAGATTAATAAGAATGTTTTGGGAAGAGGTGAGGGTAACAATTGAAAAAATAATCTCAAAACAAATCATATTGAATCCTAAACTGTTTTTGTTGGGTCTGTACCCAGAAAAGCATAATTTTAATAAAAGTGAAAGAACATTCATAGACCTCAGTTTGCTTAATGCCAAAAAATGTATTGCACTATTATGGAAAAAGACTCATAGACCAGATGTGACTCAGTGGTTAAGACAGATATTAACAAACCTTCCATTAGAAAGAATAACATATATACTAAAATCAAAGGAAATTGTGTTTGAGAATATATGGAGACCTTTTATTGATTATGTAAAAAATTTAAACATAACTCTTGAAGAAGAAGGTGAATGATGTGTGTGGACCTTGTAAATTCCAAACTGGTGAACATAATATGTATACTTATGTATTGGATTGTCTAGACTAAACAGAGGAGCATTGTTGAAGACTTGATTTTGTTGGTGGTTGTTGGTGTTTTTAGTACATTTTTTTTTTTGTAGTACTTTAGTGTTAGTGTTTGATTGTTTGTATCATGTTTGTTAAAAAAAAAAAAAAAGGTTCAATAAAGATATTGTGGAAAAAAAAAAAAATTGAAGTCAACGCAACTGGTCTAAAATCATGTGTGTCATCGTGTGTCTCAGCCAGTGTTAATTTTGTCGCCCAACTGTTTAGTTGATGGAATTTTTGTTGACTAAAACTAGACTAATATACCGATGATAATGAACAGGCTAAAATAAAACTATGACTAAGATTAAGACTCAACAAAACTAAATCTGGACTAAAATTTTGTGTCCAAAGTAACATGTAAAAATGGTAATTTTGCTTTAATTTCTAGCTTTAGTTGAAAAAAATTTTTAGTTGATGAAATCAACACCGGTGTCAGCAACTTGACCAGCACAGTAAATACATTAAAGTGGAAGACCCGGATGTGACCTTGTTATACCGAAAGTTCTTCAACCTCTGTGCATACGCCTAAATGATTACCCTGATAGTGTGTCATTATCACTGCAATTCAGCTTGTTTATATTTTACATTTACATTACAAGTTTTAAAGTGCTTTACTAAACATATGAGCATCTTAACTGATACAAATGAAGATGGCTACATTTTAATTTTCTCAAATATTGTAGCCTTCTGGGTGAATGCAGCTGCAAGGGCTGATGGGAAAAGGTAAATGTTAGAAAATAAACATATTCTCCTTCGTTAAACTGTCGGTTTATTGTGTGTTACTGCTGTGCCCATGTTGAAGCTCTTTTTGTTGGGATATTTGTAACATTTATTTTTGGGACCGCCATCAATGTACATGGTGTGTATGTGTATATGTGTATATATATATATATATATATATATATATATATATATATATATATATATATATATATATATATACAGTGGGGCAAAAAAGTATTTAGTCAGCCACCAATTGTGCAAGTTCTCCCACTTAAAAGATGAGAGAGGTCTCCAAATTTCATCATAGGTATACCTCAACTATGAGAGACAAAATGAGGGGAAAAAAAATCCAGAAAATCACTTTGAATGATTTTTAATGAATTAATTGGTAAATTCCTCGGTAAAATAAGTATTTGGTCACCTACAAACAAGCAAGATTTCTGGCTCTCACAGACCTGTAACTTCTTCTTTAAGAGGCTCCTCTGTCCTCCACTCGTTACCTGTATTAATGGCACCTGTTTGAACTCATTATCAGTATAAAAGACACCTGTCCACAACCTCAAACAGTCAGACTCCAAACTCCACTATGGCCAAGACCAAAGAGCTGTCAAAGGACACCAGAAACAAAATTGTAGACCTGCACCAGGCTGGGAAGACTGAATCTGCAATAGGTAAGCAGCTTGGTGTGAAGAAATCAACTGTGGGAGCAATTATTAGAAAATGGAAGACATACAAGACCACTGATAATCTCCCTCAATCTGGGGCTCCACGCAAGATCTCACCCTGTGGGGTCAAAATTATCACGAGAACAGTGAGCGAAAATCCCAGAACCACATGGGGGGACCTAGTGAATGACCTGCAGAGAGCTGGGACCAAAGTAACAAAGGCTACATCAGAAACACACTACGCCGCCAGGGACTCAAATCCTGCAGTGCCAGACGTGTCCCCCTGCTTAAGCCAGTACATGTCCAGGCCCGTCTGAAGTTTGCTAGAGAGCATTTGGATGATCCAGAAGAGGATTGGGAGAATGTCATATGGTCAGATGAAACGAAAATGGAACTTTTTGGTAAAAACTCAACTTGTCGTGTTTGGAGGAGAAAGAACACCATACCTACTGTGAAGCATGGGGGGGGAAACATCATACTTTGGGGCTGTTTTTCTGCAAAGGGACCAGGACGACTGATCCGTGTAAAGGAAAGAATGAATAGGGCCATGTATCGTGAAATTTTGAGTGAAAACCTCCTTCCACTAGCAAGGGCATTGAAGATGAAACGTGGCTGGGTCTTTCAGCATGACAATGATCCCAAACACACCACCCGGGCAATGAAGGAGTGGCTTTGTAAGAAGCATTTCAAGGTCCTGGAGTGGCCTAGCCAGTCTCCAGATCTCAACCCCATAGAAAATCTTTAGAGGGAGTTGAAAGTCTGTGTTGCCCAGCGACAGCCCCAAAACATCACTGCTCTAGAGGAGATCTGCATGGAGGAATGGGCCAAAATACCAGCAACAGTGTGTGAAAACCTTGTGAAGACTTACAGAAAACGTTTGACCTCTGTCATTGCCAACAAAGGGTATATAACAAAGTATTGAGATGAACTTTTGTTATTGACCAAATACTTATTTTACCGAGGAATTTACCAATTAATTCATTAAAAATCCTTCAGTGTGATTTTCTGAATTTTTTTTTTCTCATTTTGTCTCTCATAGTTGAGGTATACCTATGATGAAAATTGGAGACCTCTCTCATCTTTTAAGTGGGAGAACTTGCACAATTGGTGGCTGACTAAATACTTTTTTACCCCACTGTGTGTATATATATATATATATATATATATATATATATATATATATATATATACACACACGAGAGAGAGAGAGAGACCCCTCCACCCCCATTGTGGTGCTGTAAGAGACAGGCATTGCCCCCTAGTGGGATATGAATGATAGTCTTAAGTTTAGAAATATTACTACGTCAACAAGTATGAATGAATTTATTTATTTCGGATAGTACAGTACAGGTTAAAAGAAACTGTATAATATAACAACAAGGTCAAATTAGACAAAGACTCCTTCTTCTATACAATTCCACGTGAGTTATCCGAAATGGGTGATGGCTGAAGCCCAAGTACAATTCTTAATGCTCCGATGTTGAGATTCACCTTCTAGCTTGTGTGGGGGCCCTTAACATTTGCTTACTTTTCTTAATGGAGGAAATGGCTATGGATTCAACCATCCTAAGTTGGGCGGCTGCAACCTCGCCTTTATATGTGATAAACAAAATTCACTCCAAACCAATGAATGAAACTAAGTAAGAATTGCGGTGATGTGTGACCGCCAGCTATTTTTTTTTTTAATGTGATGACATGCAATGGGTTGCAATTATGCCTACATTCCAAAATGAAATTTCACTTGTTTTAAATTAAAACACAAGTGAAGCCATTAATCATGAATAATCAGCAATATAAATTTTGGGAGATTAATTATGAGTAAAAGTTTTGATCGACTTTCACCACTTGTTTTAATAAGTCTTGTTCAGTATTTACCAGGTTAGAATTAAGAGTGTATGCTCCATAGGTATTCAGCTCTAGATAGTTTCAACAGAAAAATTGCAAACATGAGGAAACTTTATTTTTTGGACAGTTTGGGCACTAAACTGAATGTTTCCTGTGATGACTCGTCTGATAAATTAGAAGTCCCCCCCCCCCCCATGTCACAGCGCACTTCTGCAGTCACTGCGCTCTAGATTGTGCCTTGTGGAGAAAATTGTCATCTCATTGCACAGCTCAGATGCAAAATTCATCACTTGCCTAAGGAGCATGAAGAATTTTCTATATACTAACTAGGATCATGCCTCTTGAAAGTGGTGTGGAGATTACGAAATGATGATACTGGTTGCTTTTTAGTTCCAGTTTATTGCATCGTACATCTCCAGCCTTCTCTCGCTCTCAGACAGAAACAAAGAGGAAGTGCTGCAATAAACCCACACATATATATACCATGCACCCCCACAGACAGTCACCCACTCAAGTCAAATCCCTCTATTCATCCCTCACACCAAAAGTCACACATTCACGTTACATCAAATCTTTCTATTCATAACGTACATCAAAGGCAAAGTCACACATCCATGTTACATCCTTCCATTCACGCTTAATCCGAAGTTCCTTCAGGCTCTCGTCCCTGAGCCTCTGTCCTTCTTCTAAGTCCGCAGGTGGCCCAGACTCATTGTCCATTTGAGGCGTGAGGTCAATCCACATTGCAAGCCCACAGTCCTTCTGTGTTTAAACCTAAGCATGCAAATATGTGAGCTACATACAGTTATGAATATGGGCGCTACAGTGGTACCTGAACATATGGATGTCAGGGTGTTTTTAGACTCCTGCACTTGCCACCCAGTTAGCCACATAAGTGATAGAAGATACAATTGCATCCAGAATTTTTCAGCCAGTAATGAAAAAGAAAAGAAGAAGAAGCCAACTTTATTGTCATTCAATCCATACAACCAATCATGTACAGTAAAATGAAATTACATTTCTCCTATCTGCAATGTTAATTACATCTAGAATCAGAGGGGCCACTACCATGCAAGGCACCACCACAAACAACTTTTCCTTCCCCCATTCTATTATGCTGAGCGCCAAGCTAGAAGGTGGGAAGTACCATTTTCATATGGTCTTTGGTATGACCCAGCAGGGGCTTGAATCCACGACCTTCCGGCTGTGGGGCAGATACTCTACCACTAGGCCACCAGAAGTTGTAAATAGATGGGTATACACTGATCAGTATAAGATAGCTAGTAAGACATGGATAAGTTTGCAGGGGTAGTTTTAATATTTTTCTTGTCGTTTAATTTTTTTTCTCTAGGAAAACCCTCCTCAGACCAAAGTGGACAGCCCATTGGACAGTGATGTTTTAATGAAGCCTCCAGGTGACCTCGTGAATGATCCTTTGTTTGAGCCAGTCATCAGCCAAAGAGAAACCAAACCAGCAAGTGAAGTCCTCAGCAAAAGCTCGGATGAGTTTGTCGACCTCACAAACAGCCTAACTGACGCAGATAAGGCTGAAATCTCTTTAGATGAACCTTTCAGTGATTTTGACATATTGGGAAGTGAAAATGGAGCACGGAGAGGGGAAGTAGTAGTGGCGGATGTTACAGTTGAAGCAGCAGCTGATAAAGCCAAAGTGACCGGTGGTGTTACAGATCTCCTTGGTGGCATTGATCAGGTTGCCAAAGAAACTTCCACAGCTCCAGTTATTGACCTCGGTGATTCATCCAGTAACACACAGAAGCCGCCTGTCGGTGGTAAAATTGCTGACCCACTGGCCAATTTCCTCAGTGATACCCCCCTTGCAGCTGAGGCCAAAAAGACCAGCGGGGTAGCAATCGATCTGTTCGAAGACGAGGGAGGCGATTTGTTCTCTGAACCACGAGCTGCCAAGCAGCCGCAGAAAAGCCTCTTTGGTGAACCTGATGAGGATCTGTTTGGCGAGTCACTTGGTGCCAAATCGAAGAAAAGCATGAGCACAGAGCAGAAAGAGAAATCTGTCACAACCAAAGTTTCTGCTCCTGCTGCAGCTGGGGGACCTCTGCGAACCAGTGACCCTGCAGATATCTTCACTGAAAAAACCACCCCTACTGTTCCCACTGTCAGCAGCACCAGCAACGTCAGCTCCAAAACCAATGGAGCACTCTCTGAGGAAGATGCTGATATATTTACTGGTGAGTACACACTTTTTATCCTTTTGTTAGATTAAACTCAGCACTCCCTTAAGTCATTTTCTTTATTTTCCTACAGATTCAGCTCAGTAAAAACTACCTTAAGGTAGTTTGTTAGGATGTGAAGCTCTCTTCTGACTGCTCTATTGGCTGCGCATTTTATTATGGGATACATTGGCTAATGTTGTGACCATTGGTTGTACTTCTCAAAATGCATTGTAGGGCTGTGCAGTAACTTTTTTGCTTGTAGCACAATAAAAACATCTGTTACTTCTCTAAAACTGACTGCAAGGATGAGGATCTGTACTCATATAGTGCTTTTCTAGTCTCAAAGACCACTCAAACTGCTTCACTGGTACTAACCCTCTATTTTAAGAGCGTATTGGAGACAGATACTTAGGGGCCATTTAGAATCACCAATTAACCCCTTGCACTGTGGTCAGTTTCCCTAAAAACACCTAAAAATAACATACCCAAAGTAAATCAAAAGCTGTTCTTCAACCCTTTGCAGCATCTTCATGGGGTTGGTCTCGTTTAAAAGAAAACACTTTGAATTTTTTGGCAAAACGGTCATAATCTCAAGTGCTCCTGCCACTGAGTAGCAGTCATCTAAACATACTGAATCTGAAGAAAATAAAGTTCACCTGGGTGTTTTTTTTTTTTTTAGATACAAATGCTTGCAAATAACACACAGCTGTCAGATACTGGCTGGAACATGCAACAGAAATGTAGAACCAAGTTTTATCAAGCTGAGGTCAAAATTTTGTAACAATACCACAAAAAATTAATATATTACACAGTTTTTTTTCTCAGGTTGTTCCCAGGCGTTTTTGAACTGTGCCAAATTGTGCCAAATGGCACAGTTTGGAAAAACATCTATAACTTTTGAATGCTTCAACATAGAAGCTTTATCTTGGGCTCTAATGAAAGGTGACACTCAGGGCTGTGTGTGTGTGTGGGGGGGTTGTTTATTCATTCATGAATGAATGAATGAATGAATGAACAAACAAGCCCCCCACACACAAAGAAGCATGCCACGTAAAAAATGTGTGGCCTTTTTTTTACAAGAAAAAAATAACCTGCAGTGCAATAAAAAAATTATACTAAAATATCTTCAATGTAGAGGATAACACCCCCCACCCCCGCTACAGAGGAGCTCGGCGCACAAAAAACGGTTCGTCAACGGTCCATCATGTGGCCATGACGCACCGTTGTATTTACCGATTGGTCAAAAGTAATTTTTATTACTGTTTTCATTGATAAAGAATAATTTAGCTTATAACACTTACCTGTCCACATCAGCAGTGTCGTTGGCGAACATCTGTTCCTCATTGTCAGACGAACATGAAGCTGCTCCGCTTGTTACGGACTCGTGGTTCTGGTCACCCGACTTGGTCAAACCATCTCCGCTTCCATGATTGCGGTTTTGGTGAACGATTTTTCTAAACAAATAAGAACAGTAGTAATAAAAAAAAGACTGGCTAATGCTACCGTTACACACAGGTCTCAATGTGTGTCACCCAGCGGCTTAGACAAAACAGATTTTACGCACGGGACGCGTGCATTTCAATCGTTGAACTTCTCTGCTTCAATTGGCTCGTTGTATTCACGGCCGTTGGTAGGCAGGTCCTTCTTGCTAGGTTTTCAGTCATTGGTTCTTAAAGGTTTCAGAAACCCAATTCAAGGCTCTTATTAGTCGAATGAGAGGCCAATCAAATCTAAACCAATCAAACCACTCCTTTGGCTTTCTGTTCGCAGCTGTGTCTGTACTGGAAGAACGGAAATGCAGTTTTTTTTTGTTTTTTTTTTTCAGTGCGCACTGAGACGCACTAGGACGCAGAGACGTGACTGCCCGCGGTATCCCGGAGTGCAACAGGTTAACCTAACCTGCATGTCTCTGGATTGTGGGAGGACACCAGAACGTCTGGAGTAAACCCACACAGTACAGGGAGAACATGCAAAGTTCACACAGAAAGGTTCCCACCCATCCCAGCCTGGGGATTCAAACTTGGAACCTTCTAGCTGTTAGGCAACAATGCTAACCCCTGTACCATTGCACAAGTAGTGCAGTTTAATAATTTAAAATACAATACACTGCTCAAAAAAATTAAAGGAACACTTTGAAAACACATCAGATTTTAATGGGAAAAAATAAGCTGGATATCAACACTGATATGGACTGGATAATGTGTTAAGAATGAAAAGATGCCACGTCTTTTGATGGAAATGAAAACACTCCAAAACTTAGTGAAGAAATTGTGGCAGGCTAGTCCAGCTTACTCAGATTAAAAAGTGTTCCTTTAATTTTTTTGAGCAGTATATTTCACTTTATGATTAAAAACAACTTGTCAAGATCTAGAAATTATTTTAAATTTGCATATATTTCCATATCATTCATCAATCCTAACTACCTAAACGCACTCACTACACCATACAAACTAATGGGCTAGTTTTGGCCTGAGGTTTATATGTTTGACACCCCTAGACTAGACTATAAAAAAACAACTTTCCTTGACCTATGGAGCTTCCTCTTTCAAAATGAATCCGCTGTGGGCCCAGGAGAAGCTGGAAGAAATGGGGGGGGGGGGAAAGTTTCTTATATAAGTGCATTTTTTCAGTCACTCCCGGAGCCTGGAGCAGTGGAGGAGAGAGCAGTCTGTTCTGTTGGCGAGAAGTAGTCTATGCATCCTGGTTCACCTCGCATCTGCTCTTTTTTTTTTTTTCCTGTGACAGTCCCCTCCGAAATAAAACATATCCCAGTTTGTGTGGTGCTAAATGTGTCACTCAAAAGTGCAGCCTGCGCACACATACAGTGTTTGTTCTTGTAAATATAAAAGCTGTTCAGTGCTGATATGAAAAAGAATGTTGGGTGTGTTTTGCAGTTTTGTCTGTTGTAACAAAAGACAAAGAGCAGCAACCACTAAACTATATACAGTATATCAGTGTATTCCACCACTGATCTGCGCTGAGCTTGACACAAGGAGACAAGATTAAAAGACTTATAAAAATGCTGGTGACTCTTAATAGTTTCTCATCGCACTGGTGCATCAGTTCTTTACACAGACCAATTTTCACGACACGTGTTGACATATACACTACTCACACAAAGTGAGGGATATTTGGCTTTCGGGTGAAATCTATGGAAAATGTAAAATGTTGACACTACATTGATATTATATCATGAAAATAGGGCATTTAAGTAGAAGCATGCAATGGTGATTTTTTTTTTTTTTTTCATCTCAAACAATTTATTGAAACAAAAGCCAACAACAGTGGTGGGCATACCACAACAAAAAATGTCAGTGTCTCGATAACTTGTCATGTGCCCTTGAGCATCAATTACAGCGTGACAAGGACATCTCATGCTATTCACAAGTCAACTTATTGTCTGTGGAGGCATGGCATTTCACTCTTCTTGAAGGACGGCCTTCAGGTCACTGAGGTTGTGGGGTGCAGGGTTATGAGCCTCTACACAGTGACTCAGCTGATCCCATAGGTTTTCTATGGGATTCAGGTCTGGAGAAAGTGCAGGCCACTCCATTGGCGGTACCCCAGCCTCTAGCGGCCATTCCCAAATGGTGTGACCTCAATGAGCTGGAGCATTGTCGGCCATGAAGATGAAATTAGTCCTGTGTTGTTAATACAGGGGCACAATGACTGGATTAATGATGTTATTCTGGTAGTATCGGCTTATCACTGTACCATTCACAAGGTGTAGGGCAGTTCTGTATTGACTAGACACACCTGCCCAGACTGTAACATGGTGACAACAGTGGCTGATGCAGAGCGCTCTCCTTGACGTCTCCAACATCTTTGGTGGCCATCATTTCTGCTCAACATGAATCGACTTTCGTCACTGAGGCCCACTGGTCCCTTGTCCAGCGTAAATGCTCCCTGGCCCATGCAAACGATGACACCTGTGCCTGGTGGTGTGGTCAGGTACCCTTGCAGGTCGTCTAACATGCAGACCACATTGATGTAAACATTTCGAATGGTCTGACATGACACTTGGGTACCTCTCACCTCCCTTAAATGTGCCTGGAGTTGAGTAGCATTCATCATCCGGTTCCACAGGGCACTGTTCACAATGAAGCAGTCATCAGCATGGGATGTGGCCAAAGGACGTGCACTTCTATGCCTTTCTGTGACTCTTCCAGTCTCTCTTTCTCTGTTGCAACTTGCTGATGACACTCTAAGCTCAGTGGCCACTTTCTTCTGAGAACATCCTGTTTGAAGCTTTGCAATGGCGAGGTACTGTTGATCAGTTGTTAGGTTCAATTCAACTTTATTTATATAGTGCCATTTCACAACAACAGTCATCTCATAGCACTTTCAACTGTAGGGGAAACCCCCACAATTGCAGAAAGACCCCAGCAATCAGGCGATCCCCTGTGAGCAAGCGCTTGGTGACGGTGGAGAGGAAAAACTCCCTTTTAACAGGAAGAAACCTCCTGCAGAACCAGGCTCAGGGAGGGGCAGTCATCTGCTGCAACTGGCTGGGGGGTGAGGGGATAGAGAAGATGAGAAGAACAGACATGTAGAGAGCAAACAGCACGATGGGGACTCAATCTATGGGAGAGAACAAACAGATGTTAATGACCAGCAAAAAAAATATTTCATTGAGAGTGAAGAAAGGAGTGAAGCCCAGTGCATTATTGGAGGTCCCCCGGCTGTCTAAACCTATTAGCAGCATAACTAAGGGAGGGTTCAGAGACACATGATCCCTCCCTAATTGTAGGCTATATCAAAAAGGAAGGTTTTAACCCTATTCTTAAAAACAGAGATTGAGTCTGACTCCCAAATCCAGATTGGCAGCTGGTTCCACAGGAGAGGAGCTTGATAACTGAAGGCTCTGCCTTCCATTGTACTTTTGGAGATTCTAGGTATTACAGTTAATCCAGCATTTTGGGAGCGTAGTGCTCTGTTAGGCTAATAGGGTAATATCAGATCTTTTAAATAAAAGGAGCCTGATTGTTTAGAGCTTTGAAAGTGAGAAGAAGAATTTTAAACTTAATTCTAAACTCTATGGGAAGCCAATGAAGGGAGGCCAGAACCGGAGAGATATGATCTCTCTTTCTAGTACCTGTTAAAACTCTTGCTGCAGCATTTTGGATCAACTGAAGACTTTTTAAAGATGTTTTAGGACAACCTGATAATAAAGAGTTACAATAATCTAATCTAGAGCTAATGAAAGCGTGGATCAGTTTCTCAGCATCACTCTGAGACAAGATGCTCCTAATCTTGGCAATATTACGCAAATGATAGAAGGCAGTCTTAGAAACGAATTTAATGTTTCTAAGTCATGAAGAAACATGGCTTAGAAATGTTGTCTTGGTCTCATGATGTCAAAATGTGAACAGCATGATGAAGAGGACTGTTTAAATAACTATTCTAATTGAACCAGAAAATTTATTGGTCGATTCATGGATCAAGCAGCTGTTGTGAATTTTGCTGTTAAGCAACTTGTTAGAGAACAGCAAGTTGTGCAAAAAGTAGTGAAATATTGAATAGTTGGACATGTGCATTCAAAAGGTTAGAGAAGGTCAAATTAAAGTTCACCTGTAAAGGTTATAGTGCATTTTAGGTGCATCCTGAAATTTCATCTGAAAGCCGAATATCCTTAACTTTTTGTGAGTAGTGTATGTCGCACTGTACAGCCCTGCATTGTGTGATATTTTGAGTGCACTAAATGGTGAATGAAATTGTCATTTAAGATTTCCACAGCACTACAAAATGGCTGATTCATTGTATAGGGCACTATGTAGGGAACGCGTTAACATTTCCAACACAGTGTGCTCAGCCCACATTAACCGGAATTTAGCGGTTAGCGCAACGCGAGTTGAAGAGATTCATTCGCCGCAGTCGCTCCTTTTAATATCTAATTAAATGTATTCTACAGTCCAAATATTCACATTGTATGACAGCAAACTTATTTGAAAATCCAGAATTAAATAAAATGTCAAGCTTGATGGTGTGTCTTGCTAAGGACTGTCTAGGCGAAACCATTGTGCGCTTTTGGGTTCCGCTATAATAGGAGGTGCCATGGGGGTGTTAATTTTTTTTTTTTTTTTTTTTTATCTGTTACTGGAACTACTGTAATTAATTGTGTGAATGCATTGATATTCCCAGTACTAACAATTAATCAAATTCTGGGTGTTATTTTGGAGAGACTGGCCAAGTATGGTAACTGCGATGGGATGTATTAGAATTTAGGTTGGTCTTTGTAAGGTATGAGAGA
This sequence comes from Pholidichthys leucotaenia, assembly GCA_020510985.1. NCBI lineage: Eukaryota > Metazoa > Chordata > Actinopteri > Cichliformes > Pholidichthyidae > Pholidichthys > Pholidichthys leucotaenia. The sequence goes on from CM035840.1 coordinate 47,509,476, forward strand.
AACTCCCCGTGTTCTACAATTAAAAGGTTTAATATGTGTCAAGGACTGTTTATAAAAGATGGTCGTAGACCTGCTGAAGAGTAGAGCCAATCCAGAGGCAACTTAAACTTGGATTTTATCTTAATTTCTAGGTTGGGGGTAGCTTCTAGTTGTACAAAAAAGTCCAGTTGTGAGGATAAATTGATGGTCTCATTTCCTATTTTCAAGTATTATTTATTACCCATGCTGACAGTGAAGTCGGGAAGGGGTCAGTTTATAATCATTTTGTTATTGCTGTTAGTGTCAGAATCACCAAACTTGGGTACAGAGTTGAACTTGAGGTACCCTTGACCTGACATAATTTTGGGGTGAAAAACTGAAAGTCATAAGGCCATTGGCTCTCCAGCTCTAGAATAAATGACACTAAGGTCACCACACTTGGTACACAGGGTGACTACAGGTCCCTCACGTGAGCCTACAGTTTTTGGATCACAGTGTCAGCCAACATGAGCACACAGTACGTCGCTGATACATATGCTTGCACTATGTGCTACGTATATCTGCTCATATTGATTGAAAGAAGAGAAGGAGTTGAGGAAGCTACTCAGAGCTGCTGTTAGAGAATGCAGAGGAGAAGTGTGGGTCTGCGTCTCTGAGTGCAATTCTGGTTACAGGATGAGGTTATTTTTTTTTCTAAATTATGGTTGCAATAAAAATGAAAAAGGATGATAAAAACACATTTATACTTCAGGGTGTGGGGCCTTTAATTTGACAGTCATATAAGGTGAAGGCTAAGCTGACATTGGTCCAAGGTTTGAGTCTCTTTCACATTACCAGTCATAGAAAAGCATTTTGGTTTTGTGGCTCAGATGAAGGTTAACACAGCTGTTCAGAATTTCAATAAAAATGTAGTAGCTTGCAACAAAGGTACAAAAACACCATGTCTATTAAAGACACTCCTTTATGACCACAGTTTGTTTTGTTTTTTTTTCCTTTTCTCCTCCAGCAGAAGCCACAGTGGAGCTTTCTCTTGACAGCCCACAGAACGAGAGGAAGGAGATGGTGGAAAAACCATCTGCTTCCACTTCCTCTTTGGTGGCAGCAGCTTCCAGCCTGGTCAAGCCCCAGCCCCCTACTCTGGAAGAGGTGTCTAAACCCATCTCAGTCCCACATGTAGTACTAGAGAAATTTACTACAGTCACACCCACCCTTTTGTTCCTCTTAAATAACATAATTTTGAGAAACTTGAGCAAATCAAGGGTTTGACTTGGCATCTTTAAAAATGTTCCTGTTCAAGAGGACGCAAGTTTTTACTTTGTATTCATTTGTTTCAGCTGGAGGAAGAAGAAGAGGAGGAGGAGAAAGACAAATTTGACATCTTTGTGTCTGTAAAAGACCCCGAAAAAATAGGTGAGGGGGTCCATTATATTTAATATTTCCAAATGGCTGTCAAAGTTCAGCTTCTAAAAGATAATGTACAGATATAACTCAAAAGAAATTGAATATCATAAAAAGTTCTTTATTCATAGCTTGGGTTACAAAAATGCAACTCTTATTCAGTACATATTCATGGAAATTCCAAACATTTTTGTTTAAATTTTGATGGTTATTGCTTTTTGATTTAAATTATAAATCACTTTTATATATATCTGAGTTTATTTGATTTTTTGCAGTGAGACTCCAGGCTTGTTTGTGATCCTTTAAAAAATAATTTGACTTAGGAGTTCCAGACTTATGAAAATACACAAGGAGTAGCATATTTTTGATGCTTTATTTGTAATGTTTTTGGTATTTATTTATATTCTGCCTTTTTGAAATGTTTCTTTATCTTCAGGTGATGGTATGAATGCCTACATGGCCTACAAAGTGTCCACACAGGTAAAAAAAAAACAAAAACAAAACACCCTGATCTGTATTTATTTAGCTATAATCCCAAGCATGTCCACACACACATACTCATCATGTGTTGCAGCTGTGGAAGTAGTTTCTCCCACAATGCTCTGTTCTTCACGGCACTGAAAACACTGATTTCATCCAGCTGTTTACCAAGCATAAGTCTACACGGTGATACCAGTGATGTGATTGTTTTATTGCAAAATTGCATTTCGTTTAGACAACACTGCCCATGTTCCGCATCAAGACGTTTACGGTGAGGCGGCGTTTCAGCGACTTCCTGGGCCTCTATGAGAAACTCTCCGAAAAACATGGACCAAATGGATGCATCGTTCCCCCACCACCAGAGAAGAGTTTCCTGGGTAGGCTGAAGAGCTCTGTTCTTTCTCCTCTTGTTTTAGTATGTTTGAATATAAATTCTTGTGTGTGTCAGGGCTGTGATAGTGAATGCTGTTTTGCACAGGGATGACAAAGGTGAAGGTGGGAAAGGAAGATTCCTCATCTGCAGACTTCGTGGAGAGAAGGAGAGGGGCTTTGGAGAGGTAACTTTGATAACAGTTGTCACATGTTTCGTTTTTTTAATCTTTAATGGATCCAAACTGTCTTGTTCAAGTTAAGAACTAATTTGTACTAGTTTCTGGAAGTTCGTCTTCACTCCTGATGGCGATTGATATCAGCTGAATGAAGCAATATGACTAATGGCAACAAAGAAATGCAAACATAAAATCATACAGAAAAGAAAGGCTATAACTGTTGTGACCTGTGGCGGACTGAGAAGACTTGACTACTAAGCCTATGTACTATAACATACAGTATCTCGCAAAAGTGAGTACACCCCTTACAGTGTTGTCTCATGGGACAACACTGAAAATATGACACTTTGATACATTGTAAAGTAGTCAGTGTACAGCTTGTATAACAGTGTAAATTTGCTGTCCCCTCAAAATAACTCAACACACAGCCATTAATGTCTAAACCGCTGGCAACAAAAGTGAGTACACCCCTAGTGAAAATGTCCAAATTGTGCCCAAAGTGTCAATATTTTGTGTGGCCACCATTATTTTCCAGCACTGCCTTAACTCTCTTGGGCATGGAGTTCACTAGAGCTTCACAGGTTGCCACTGGAATCCTCTTCCACTCCTCCATGACGACATCATGGTGTTAGAGACCTTGTGCTCCTCCACCTTCCGTTTGAGGATGCCCCACACATGCTCAATAGGGTTTAGGTCTGGAGACATGCTTGGCCAGTCCATCACCTTTACTCTGTTTCTTTAGCAAGGAAGTGGTCATCTTGAAGGTGTGTTTGGGGTCGTTATCATGTTGGAATACTGCCCTGCGGCCCAGTTTCCGAAGGAAGGGGATCATGCTCTGCTTCAGTATGTCACAGTACATGTTGGCATTCATGGTTCCCTCAATGAAATGTAGCTCCCCAATGCCGGCAGCACTCATGCAGCCCCAAACCATGACACTCCCACCACCTTGCTTGACTGTAGGCAAGACACACTTGTCTTTGTACTCCTCACTTCGTTGCCGCCACACACGTTTGACACCATCTGAACCAAATAAGTTTATGTTGGTCTCATCAGACCACAGGACATGGTTCCAGTAATCCATGTCCTTAGTCTGCTTGTCTTCAGCAAACTGTTTGCGGGCTTTCTTGTGCATCATCTTTAAAAGGGGCTTCCTTCTGGGACAACAGTCATTCAGACCAATTTGATGCAGCGTGCAGCGTATGGTCTGAGCACTGACAGGCTGATCCCCCACCCCTTCAACCGCTGCAGAAATGCTGGCAGCACTCATACGTCTATTTTCAAAAGACAACCTCTGGATATGCATTCAACTTCTTTGGTCGACCATGACGAGGCCTGTTCTGAGTGGAATCTGTCCTGTTAAACCGTTGTATGGTCTTGGCCACTGTGCTGCAGCTCAGTTTCAGGGTGTTGGCAATCTTCTTATAACCTAGGCCATCTTTATGTAGAGCAACAATTCTTTTTTTTCAGATCCTCAGAGAGTTCTTTGCCATGAGGTGCCATATTGAACTTCCAGTGACCAGTATGAGAGAGCCTGAGGCTGTATTCACACCAGGATAGTCAGGGAGTCTCGGTTCGACTCGGCGGGGGATGGCGAGAATTTTCACACCTTCATTTGGTTCGGTTTGCATTCACACAGCACTTCACTCAAGCGGACCAAACTACTTGGACAGCGTCACGTAATCACAACAGCTGCTCATTTGTGGCACTGTAGCCAAAGCCAGTACTGATCAGGAAGAAAAAATCTCGGCGAAGAAGTGAAATCTGGCTCATCGATTGGACAGGACCGGTGTTATGCCAAGAATTGCATCCCATGCACCAAAACTATAAAATATAACAATACAGCTAGGCTTGTAACCATTTGTGCATTTTTAGAAGTACCCATTATACATTTTTAGAAGTAAAAATTGTTATTACCGCTGTAAATTATCTTTAAATTATGTTTATTTGATGATGCGATGCAATTTTTGGCAAGCAAGCAATTCTCAGCATAATCCCGTTCCCTTCAGTAAGGCGTTTATGTGCCACAAACTAATAAAAATGAAAAGCTCTGCTGTCTGTATAAACCCCCCGTGCCGCATGTCGCTTAATATTTTCAAAACATCGGTATTCTTGTGTGTAGCCACACGCAGCTGAGAAATCTGGTTCTCAGACCAAATATCTATCCGAGCCTGCATCTCACTCTTCACTCGTCAAATCCAAGAGACATCTTTTTTAAACTTTTCTCCTCGGTTGTCTCCGGTAAAAGTATTTGTTGGATCCATGCAGTTGACTTTATTTTCTACCCAAAATGGAGACTGAAGAACCAGGAGCTCTTCAGCTGAATCGGGATGTTGGATTTATTTATTTACCCACGGATTCCTACCACGGACGTGCTGTCAGGAAACACACATCAAGTTTTCAACAGGGACAACTTTTTCAGGTGAGTGGGAACTCAGTCTGTCTGTATCTCACCCAGACGGTGAATTAATGTCTTTTCATGTGTTTACATTGAGCTATAATGCAATCGTGCTGCGCGAAAAATTCGCCCGTTCACGTTTGATGTGAAGGCACCTTTACAGTAAATGCCACTTTCTCTTCTCACTGTGTGTTGCTGTGGTTACACAAATGCCAAGGGGCACGTCCGCCCTTTGGTCCGCTGGATACTCCGTTTACATTCACACGGCAAGCGAAGCGCACAAGACTGCATTTGCAAGCAAACCAAGACCCCCCTTTTTCAGGGTTCAGGTTCAGGTTACTTTATTTGTACCCGTAGGTAGATTTGTTTTGCAGTCAGGTGACATCCATATTTACAAACCACAGTTACATTCAACATGAACACAAACACAGGCACACATGTAGCTGACTATAAACATGATAAAAGTGCTCAAGGCTCCACCAATCAGGACATAGGACAAAGAGATGAGAGAAAAAACAAAGAGATAAGAGAGAAGGGTCATATTAAAAAGTTAAAGACTAGTCAAAGAGGTTAAAAACTCAAGTCTAAAACCCAATAAAAGGTTTAGAACCCAAATAAAAAAACCTACAAAAATAAGTAAATATAAAATTAATAAATGGGTAACTAAATTATGTGCAATATATTGTTACATCTTGTTCAATTCTTTAACAGCAGCAGGAACAAAGCTGCTTTTGTAGTGCTGGGTTTTACTTTTTGGGA